>CM072995.1:345853134-346453134 GCA_037038555.1 Rhynchonycteris naso
GCTGAAAAATAAATTCATAATGATAACTTGAAGATGTGATGTTCATTGCAGTTTCTCATTTAGAAATAAAACTAGTATGTGCTTATAATATTCTGTAATTTACAAATATTTAATTGGGTAATTATTTGATGTATTTGCTTAAACAGACTTTATAGCAACAAATGTCCCTTTAGGACAATAAGAAGAAAGACAGAAGAAAAAATACCACTACTTGATATATAGTTAAAGGAAAAACTCCCTTTTTTGTCATCATTTGTTAAATTGTGAAACGTGTCAATATTGAACTTTAGAAACCATCTGATGGTCTTTTCCCACAAATCCTGCTTTTCTTGGCTTTCAGTGCCTTGACAAATTTTTATGTTTTTATAATATTAAAGGAATCGAATACAGATGTAATAAATAGTATGTGTATATAACTTAGATCTTTAAAGCTTAAAGAATTAAGCCTACATATCAATTACATAAATTACTTTTCTTCATTATTTCATTTTGGAGCGTAAATTCACAAGCCCCACAAGGAACATTCCCAGAGCATACCTGCAGACCCTGGCTGACAGGCCGCATACTTCCAGTTTCTACCTGAACCAGAGTGACTATTCCTGCTACAGTGCACACCTGAGCCAGGATCTAGCCAATTTACGTCTACCAGTTTGTTGGATCTTCTGCATTTTGAGAGTCTTTAGACCTCCTTATAAAAAGATTTAGCTCAGCAGTAAAGTTAAGTGGTGTTGGGGCGGGGATGCAATTCTCCACATGTAAAAGCAAATGAGTTTTTAAAGAATAGAAAAACAATCTCTGTGCGAAATTACTTCTAAATTATCTATGTGGAAATTAAACCTAGCTATTGTTAACATTTCCACAGAAACATGCATTTTGATTAAGCCAAATCAGCAAACAAAAATCCCTAAAAGTACGCATAGTTGTTTATGTATATACTCACAAATATTCTCCTCTTTTCTGGTCATCAATATTTTTTTCTTGCTTTATTAACTTCTTTTCCTTTATTTCCCATGATTCATGGAGAAGTTTTCTAAGACTACATTGATTCTCTGCTTACTTCTGGTCTGTGAAGTCACTCCAGCAGAGTAACTTTCTGGAATTGTGTCGTCATCTCTAAGCTGTGTCCCTCCGCTCCAGCGAGCGGCAGCCCCATCCCTGCCCCAAGGCATGTAGAGAGAGGGCTCTGGCATTGCCCAGTCTGTTCATCTGGCTCCCTTTTGAGACTGGGGAGGAGGGAGGCCTGTGGAGGGGGAGATCAATGTCCTGGGTGACTATTTGAAACCAGTGTAACTTGTAAGTTTGCCATAACTTTTCAGTGAGAATTGGAGTGGGGGATTTCAGGGTTAGCATGCTTTCAGAAATTCAAAAGAAAAACAAAAAATGGAAGTTTTCTTTTCATTCCATTTCAGAAAGCTCTGATATGAAAGGTTTCTTTTCTAAAGGTTGCTAAGATTTCAGCAACTAATCCATAGATTTAAAAGATACTACAATATTCATGACAGCATTGCCATGTTATTATATATCTATATATATAAACAGACACACACGCGCGTACGATCACACTTATTAAATAATACCACTTAATACCATCTGGGTGTTCATTTAAGTTCAGAGCAAGCGAAATATGCACCACCTAAGAGAGTGAAGAAATCACTGCTATAATTGATACTTTCGTTCATTATGGAAAGTTTTTATACAGTCAGTACAGAGAAAGCCACATTGCAGTTTGTCAAACCAAAAACATGCTACCTAACTGCCTTTATATAAAAGCTAACACGTGTCAAAAATAACAGCAAGCCCTCAGCATATTGGAGAAAAAAGTTAGGAACAGTTAGGCAAAGATGAAATATAAAGTTAATTTTTGTATCATTTTCTTTTGGTTCACATTCATACCAGGTAGACTTTGTCAAATACCTATGGTAAAAGAGGACTTGTTCACGCATGCAGAACAAAATAAAATAAGATTAAAAGCTCCAGGAAATCAGTCTGCTTCAAAAATCATTAAAGTGTGCCTACCCCTCAAGCCTTACAAATGTGCTAATTGTGTGTTTCAGTCATGTAGATATGTTTCAGCATAAAGTAACCAACACTTCCTGTTATAGACACACTGCTATCTGGGGGTGTGGGGGAAGGGAGGGACTACCAAGGACTAAATAATACCCTGTAATGAAACCTGCCTTTGGGCAGCACATGCTTCAGTTCTGAATGCCCAGAAATACTTCGCAGACGCTCTAGGCTGCCTAGCAATGGGGATTTCTAATTCTGGCTAGCTTGACAAAGTAAATACAACTATTGAACATAAGGCAGCTCCTAATAAAAAACAACAATCCCCCCTTGTAAACACCTACATTTGGCCCCATTAAAAATTCTTTCTTCATACCCAGGAACTAACAGACCCTTAAATGTGGGGGTCTCAAAGTGACTAAAGAGGAGTTGGGAGATTTAATGCTGTCAGGATGTCTTACATTGCCATTTCCACCAAGCACTTCATAGCCCATCTCAGGCTTTGTGGAGCAACGTTCTGCATACACTGTAGGGCATTATGCAAGCAAACACATTGGCCATTATGCTCTCAGGACCCATTCATGGACAGCCAGAAGGAAATCAATTTATTTTCATATATAAACTGTACTTACATCCAAAAACCTGTGATCGCCACATTTCTAAGAGGAATGTTCATCTAAAGCTACCAATTTTGAAAGTTATTCAGTGGACTAATATTAATGTGATGACTTAAGCAATTGTCTAATTTCAAATTTTCCTGATCTCTGCTTTTTCTTTTTCACCTCTGAGAATTTATCCTGTAAGCTATGCACCAGGCAGACCTCTGCCGCTTCCTAAGTTGAACAGTGAGTCTTCTGCAGTTCTACGACTATCTAAAATTTAGGGATCGATGTTGAGATCACACTCACATTTATCTGCTACTTACTAAGTAGAAGACTTTGATAATAATGAGGAGAAAACATTAGTTGGAATTCTAATAGGCAAAAACTAAGAGAATGTTACCTTTTGTCACCTCTAGAACTGTTTCCATATGCTTTAAAAGCCAAAAAAAGAATTCTTATATAAGTAGTAGTTTGAATTTATATCTTTAAAAAAGGGTTTTTTTTTCAAGCCTACTAGTCAAATCTAAAAACATTGTATATTTCTAAAATACCTTATCATTCTTAAGCCACCTGAGAGGTAGTACACAAAATACTGCTCCTTCAATGTTTCCTTACTTGTCTCTGGTAGAAAGGGAGCTTCCTGGACAAAGTGGGCTCCACCAGCCTATCAGAATGACAGTCTTCCTCCACTCGCTGCGGCAATAGGCCCTAGATCTCAAGCATTTCTGAGCTTGGCCCTGCTGAAACTTCATTCAAATTCTACACACCCTGGAACTTATATGTTCCTGCTTGCATTGTATGTTCCCAGAGCCGTATGTGCCTCGGGTTAAGCAGCGGTGGCAGGCCAGGAGAAAGGTTGGCAGAGTGAGAAGCCCTGCTACAGAATCAAGTCAAGTTGCATGGAAGAAAGTCATTGGGGGAGACAGGAAGACTCTCATCTCACTTAGGCAGTGGTGCGCAGCCAGGGGGTCGGGGTGGGTGGGAGTGGCCACGTGGGACTTACCCATCCCATTCCTGTATCCCAGAGAGAAGCTGACCAGGGCGGGGGAAAGACATCTGTCATAGTGTTCCTGCTGTCCAAGGTGAGGTAACAATTTTAGTCATCTTATTCCGACTGTTACCACGATTGTTGTTTCAGTCCTGCTTACATTAGAACATTCATGAGACTAAAACATGCCAAAGAATAAAAGAAAAACAAACAGAAGAAAAAGGTGCCGCCCTTGGTATCACCGTTTTAAGCAGAGTTTCCCGGGACAGCCTAGTCTGTTCTCTGCTGGTATGACGGATGGAAAATAACATGGCTCTCCCACGTCTTAGACGTCTGCAGCTTCAGGGCCATTTGGGCTGCAACTCGGCGGTGCTCTTCTTATTGCTATGTAGTCCAGAAGATTCTGGCGCTCATGTTAAGAGGATTAAGCTCAGCAGACCATCCGCACAGACAGTTCTGCCAAAGTCTCTCCTCCTAGATCGTTTCCCACAGGGCCCACCGCCTCCACCTGGAGTCTTGGTGCTGGGCAGGCATGACACAGAGCCACCACTCCCACAGCAGCAGGGTGGGGGTCAGGGGATACTGTGGGTCAACTTTGCTGCAAGAGGCAAGAAGCAACTGACACACCAGCATTCTGAATTTCTCCAACATTTTGTCTAGAGCCACTGATTAGGAGGTCAGGGTTGACTTCCAAGTTCTCGGAGCCATAACAGAGTCACCGGCTTTCCAATCTGCAATATCAGACCTCACTGCCCATCTTCCAGCCACTGAGCCAACACATTCTTAGATTGCAGAACTCGAGTGCTCCATTTTCCAGGTACCAAGTTTTGTACCAACAGGTATAGGTTAGGCTGTTATTACAAAGATGAAAAATATAGTGGCTTAATAGAGAAGTTCATAATTCTGTCACATAGAAGCCTAGTTCAGTGACCCATGGCTCTTTTGGTGGCCAGAGGGTGTCAGCAGACCCTAGACTAACTTTAGCACTTTGTGGTGTCCTCCTCAGCACATAGCACCCATCAGATGCTCCAGCGTGGCTGTTTCCGCACCTGCCCCCAAGTCCGCGTTTCAGAAGTGGGAAGGTACCAGTCTTCCCTAAAATCAGTGGAGCCTACAGAGAGAATGCCAGTAAAGGACTATAGTTCTTTTATGCCTGTATATTTTCAAGTTAGCAAAGTCAACAAAGTATGAAATACGCTTAATATTTCTTCCTTCACATGTACCTCTCTAGATAGCCAAGTTTAGATTTAGGATCAGGGTTCCAGTCCAGAACACATAGACGTGGGCAGAATTGGCCAGTCACCCACTTCCTTCCTAATGAGGAGGGGTGGATCAGGGCCTAGGGCTGCGGCCCTCTTGCCAAGGTCAAACAACAAAACAAAGAGAAAGGAAAATTAAATGATACTTCCCCTCTTTAAAAATCTGACCCTAAACTTAACCATAGTACTGATGCTCGAGATGAAGTGACCAGAATTTAGTCTCTCAGCGTCATCTGTTGGCAGGGGATGCTGGGAATTGTCCCCTTTATTCTGGGTAGCTATGTGCCCTACTAATACTCAAAGATTATTTTACTCATTGCAAAGGAAGAGACTCGATATTGGGAGTAAGCTAGCAATCTCTGCCACAGACACGTGCCTTTCCACAAATGACACTTTTGTTTAGACAGCAAGTTCTTCACAATCAGCTTTCGGAGAGAGGTGAGTTGAGAGGCAAGACAATACTGTCAGTTATAACTGACGGTCAAAATAATTACACACCTGAGCATTCTTCCATGGGCGGCCAATATGTAATGTTCCAGCTCAGAAATGCTGTCTAATTTTCAGATCAATCAGAAAGAACCAACTGAGCTTTTCTCATGTCAAAGGATAAAGTGTGATTATGGCATTTAATAAAAACAATTTTAATCTTAAACAGAAACTAAAGCCTGACCGTATCTGGCAGAATTTTTCCCAGAAATATTTGGCCACTACCAAATGGACACCCACCAATCCAAAAAGAACAAACATTGGTTCTGGCATAGTTTCCCCTGGCCTATTTGTTTATGAAAGTCACACAGAATTCACCAGAACTAGGCAGGGGCTTCTTTCATGTTGCAAACTTTTAACCAGAGGTAGAATAGTTGTAACATAATGGCACATTGTAATAATATAATGTTGGCCCTGGCCAGTGGCTCAATGAATAGAGTCGGCCCAGTATATGGACGTCCTGGGTTCCATCCCCAGTCAGGGCATATAAGGGAAGCAACCACCTGCTTCTCCATACCCCTGCTCTCCTCTTCCCCTCCCACAGCTAGTGTCTTGATTAGTTCAGTGTAGTCCCAGGCACCAAGAATAGCTCTGTTGGAGCATGTCAGCCTCAGGCACTAAAAATAGCTCGGTACTGGAGCATCATTCCCCAGTAAGGGTTGCAGAGTGAATTCTGGTCAGAGCACATGCAGGAGTCTGCCTCACTATCTCCCCTCCTCCCACATAAATAATAATAATATAGCAATTATGGAATAATAGAAATGTAACCATGTGAAAATATAATAATTGCATCATATCATATAACATTGATTTCTTTATGTAAGTTGAAACAACACTAAAATCTTGTGATGAAATAACAGCAGTACTGTGATGATGAATATGTCAAGCCTGCTTCATCTGCTTCCTCCCTTCTATCCTTCTTCCTGTGCTGCTTGAAGGCAAGCAGTCTTCCACACAGGAAAGGGAAGTCTTTCTTTTTCTGTACTGAGCCATAGAGGCTCTGAAATCTGCTTTAGCCTCTGCCTCTTCGGCGATGGAGGCATCGGGTGTGCATTTCCTTGGTTGTAAACCAAGGATGGAGCCCTGGGTAGTCAGCAGTAACTCACCCTGAGTATTGAATACTTTTGGAAGGTGATTGTTCTGCCATGGCTTTCCATAAAACTGTTGAGAAGTTGTTTCCCAATATCCACTTACTCCTTCTTTCATGGTAATAGATTTGTTAATTATTTTTACATATTTTAAAACATTTCCCAGGCTCCCTTGCAGCCAGGCGTAGCCATGTCTGACTTCTGGACATGAGTGGATGCGATGTGTCCAACTTCCCAGTCTTGCCTTCTGCATTCCGCCTCCCTTCTCCTTCCCACCAGCTGAGAGAATAGAAATCTAAGGCCCTTGGTGAGCATAGCAGACCAGTCCTCCAGTGCTGCTAGCCTAGGCTTGGCTTCCTTCCCTCCCAATCAGAGCAGTGCCTCATCACCCAGAACATGGCCCCAGAAATCTGCATAGCATCCTCCAGCAAGGGAATCCCACAGCTCTTGAAAGAATTGGGAATGGAATAGGAGGCCATGTCTTTTGTTCACTTGTTTCCTCCCCGTTATAGCAAGAAGAGGGAGTTCTTTGAAAACTTGAATGGAGAAGCTTCATCTCCTAACATTTCTTTTATTATTTTTCCAGCAATGTTGACATATACAAAAGATAAGAGTTTAAACATTGAATGGCTCCCAAATCGCCTCCTTAATACAGCCATGCATATTCTCACTGGCCCAGAAGCCGGGCTTCTTGCATGCCCATTTTCACCACTGCCTTACTAAGTATGAGACAGACTGTTTAGACTTTTTCAATCTTTCCAGAAGCAAAGACTGTGACTGCAGTTACCTTTTCTGATTCTTTACAGAGCCACAGTAGACACCAGTGTAGCCTTAATGCTCAGACTCGGCTGTGGCTGAGCCCCACTGGCTAAGCCCAGCACTCTGTTGTTGTTGCTTATAATTATGTTGGTTTATTATATTTGTAGATTTGCTTCTTGCCCTAATAAACCCCCTGATTTTTATCTTTTGACCCATACGTATTTTTATAAGCCACCTCAACTCCTTTTTTGGAACAAGAAAAGGTATAGGTAAATTAGTGTAGTACTTGATAGCTCATAGAACACTCATGTATCTCACCTGATCCTGACAACAGTCTTGTGAGGGGAGAATGGTCCCCTGTGATAGAGGAGGACACGGAGGCATCTTGTCTGAGGTCACACTGAGTGAGCAGACGGAGGTATCAGACTGTCACTGGCTGTTTCTGTGAAGGGACAGGTGTGGAAACTATGTGTCCTACTCTGCGTACAAGTTTTCATTTAAATTGGCTATGTTTTAAAGAAAAAACTGTTAGGAAATACTTGAAAATATTAACACCTACTTCTATGATTGTGAATAATATGCATGACTTTGTATATGTCAGATGTTTAAAATGTCAGATGTTTTTAAAATGGTTAAAATAAATCTCTGTTCATCTGCTAAGTCTTTTGTTTTCAGAAAACAAACAGTGCTGATGGTTTGGTCTTGGCAAAATACAAAAAATATAAATTGATTAAACTTATTTTAATGGGTATTTACCTGCAATTTGTCTCAAATCCAGGTGTAATCTAGATTCATTATCTTGGCCCTTCTGTCTGGGAGCTGTGAGTGCTGAGCCCGGGTCTGGCAGGCTGGGAGAAAAGGAATTAGGAAGGGAACAGAGGAGCCAGGAAATCCAGTCCTGTGTGTCTGTAGGCTCTGGTTAGTTGCTGACTCAAGAAGGAACAAAATATAGACAGTGTCTTATGCAAAGGGGAAGGATCTCCCAGTCTGGCTCAGCTCAGTACCTCCTGGAGCCACAGAGCTAAGCACTTCCATTGCTCCTTCTTTATTGTGGCACCGTGGGCCTAAGAGCACCTTTTGGCAGGAGCTCCCCTTATCTGCCAGCGGATTTTGCCAGCCCACCTTGTGTCGTCCTAAGGGATTGCTGCAAACCACCCAGCCTCCCTCGGAAGCTGGGAGTTGCCACACCTTTCCCGATCGCTTCACCTGCATGGAGCTCATTGTCAACAGGCATTGATGGGAAAACTGGGCAGCCAGCCAGGTGCACAGCTCCTGCGTCAGCTGCACGATCTTCCGGAATCGGGGAGAAAAAAACCTGGTGGGAAACTTTCCACTTCAAGTGGAAGAAACGAGAGAGGAATACCTTGACTTGGTTTACAAGGTTGAAAATATACTTTTTTATAGTCTGATTTGTATTGAAACCATTGAGCACTGAAACCCCCACATCTAAAAGTTCATATAGCCACGCAGCCTCGCGGCTTAGTGTACAGGAGGTCGCCATGCCACGTCCCGCGGCCTGTCTTTTTAGAAGACAGAACTGGGGTATAGCAGCATCTGAACATTTACATGTCAAGTGTGTGAGTGCGTTGGAAGCCTCAAGGAGCAGCCCCGGACACACCTGGCGAGCCTGGAACCTAACCCCTGCAGCTTCCTCGCTGCTTACACGGCACTGACACGGGCATGGGGCGGCTCAGGAGGCAAGGACACAGACCCCCTGCTTGGGAGTTTAGGCTGCAGAGTAAGCTCATTTGAGTCACAACCCATGAAAGGCGGCACAGTCACACATAGATGGATGTATTTGCAAGAGCCATCCTTGGGCTTTGTCAAAGGACATGAGCAGGCAGCTAGACTCTCCAATGTAGCATTTGGTTAGAAACCTTAAATCACATCACCCAAAATGTTTGTGCTCAGAAATTACACACAAATGGATATTTGACTTCAACCTGAACGATTTCCAAGCATGTGACTTGTCACACATAGCTGCCTAATGCTGTGAAGGGCTCTCAGCCGAAAGGCTCACGCTCACCACCTCGACAGGGGCAGAGAAATAGGTAAGCGCCTAGAATACACTGCATTACGCTGGTTCTGAGTAAATCACACTAGTGTCCTCACTTTAGTGTCAGCACTATATAGCCCTTCCACCAAGTGATATATCTTAAAGATATATCAGCGCTACTGGTAAGCAAATCACCATTTCTACGTGTCAGAATCCAGTCTATTATTTAACACCTAGCCCATCTCTGTGAAGCTTTTTCCTGCTCCCCTCCCCTCACTGTGATTCCTGCCCAGTCGCTTGCTGTGGACACAACTTGGAATGCTTACTACGGGGGTCTCCTGTATGCTCATCTTCCTCCTGTTCCGGGACTGTAAGGGAAGGCAGAGTGTGGGAGGTGCTCTGCTCACTCATCCTTTCAGAATGCCATGCTCTGAGTAGATTCTAAATATGTGTTGACTCTAGTCGATTTCCTAAACTGTGTGGTCACCATCTGGCTCCATCTTTGTAAGGCCCCAACCAAAAGTATGCACCCACACACACATTTTAATGGTGGATGTTGTCTCAGTTAACCTTCATTCAGATCAGGCATGTATCCTAGTCATTTTCTCTTTGCTCATTAGCAATAACTACAAGATCTTAAAGAAACATTAAAACTCAGACATACAATTTTTTTATTTTTTTTATTTTGCTGAAATGAGAAGTGGGGAGGCAGAGAGACAGATTCTCACATGCGCCTGACCAGGATCCTCTCGGCATGCCCACCAGGAGGCGATGCTCGGCCCCTCTGGTACGTTGCTCCGCTGCAATCGGAGCCATTCTAGCGCCTGAGGCGGAGGCCATAAAGCCATTCTCAGTGCCCGGCCAACTTAGCTCCCATAGAGCCTTGGCTGCAGGAGGGGAAGAGAGAGATAGAGAGAAAGGAGAGGGGGAAGGGTGGAGAAGCAGATGGGTGCTTCTCCTGTGTGCCCTGGCTGGGAATCGAACCCACAACTTTCACACACCAGGTCAACGCTCTATCGCTGAGCCAACCGGCCAGGGCCTCAGACATATAATTAAATGTCTCTTTCCCATGTGAACAGTGATGGAGTTAACACTACAAAAGATGTTCATAACCTCAGACTCTAGAATCTTGGGCATCTTTTATATTCCTGAGCCTTTCATGCTTTCCTTTCTGTCTGAAATCCTTTGTGGAACAAATGAGGGTATCAAGAAATGAAAATAATTATTTAATATAAAACAAGTATATCTTTTTTAGAACTTTTTATTTTATCAGTCAAGAAACGGACATTTAATTACTATGTGCTAGGCTGGGTGCTAAGGATACGAATGAAAAGACTATCTGAGTACTGTAACTGCATATTGCAGCTTTCTTGACCTTTCTGACATCTCCATTGGTCGTATATCTGTATAATAGTGTCTTTCATACTAGATAAATATGCATTAAAAATAAGCACACAAAGTACATACAGGCAAACTGAAATCAAGGAAGAATACTTTCATGAATTCTTTTTAATGCTTTAAAATATTTTGATCCTCTGCACGTAGCTTATGTTTACATAACGATAAACAAGCCTTTATTGGGACAGAAACTAACCAGGACATATGCTTGTGGATCACAATATTTTGACAAAAAAATAAAAATGGTTCTACTCTTTTTTATCTTAAAATTTTTTCCCTATCAGAGTTTTCCGAACGGAGTGTTTCAGATAGGTTGTCCCCAGGTCAGATGCCCTGTAGAAGACTTCGGTTGGTCATCAGTGGAAGGCTCCACCCTGCCTTCCTTACCTTTAGCCTCCCAAACCCACTTGTGCCTCACACAACAGATATGGTCAAGTTTGGATTCGCCCAAGTCATGTGGACTAGGAGCACTAATCATAGTTCAAGTAGTTGTTATTTTTAATTTTTTTATTTATTGATTTTTGTAGACAGGAGAGACAGAGGGGAAGAGAGGGAGAGTGAGAAAGTGGAGGCAGAAGTGGGAAGCATCTATTCTTGGTTGTAGCTTCCTGTAGGTGCCTTGACCAGGCAAGCCCGGAGATTCAAACCAAAGACGCCAGCATTTCAGGTCGATGCTTTATCTACTGTGCCACCACAGGTCAGGCTAGTTAAAGGAATTTGATAGTAATCCTTTGGAAAACCTAAAAAGTTCTTTTGCAATATGAATATATCTTCCTAATTACTGTAACTGTTGTGTAATGGTGGTCAGTCACTGCTTACATCAGCCTGTATCTGGAGGAAAACAGTCGGCATGGGGGAGGGGGTTCAAAACTACATTATACTGTGACAGCATGATCCAGCATGAGGCATGGAAACAAACCTACCAAGACCTGTGACAGGTGTTAGAGCTGACTTACCTGAGCATATGAAAAGTATGGACCCCTTGGTATCATTTTCTTCATTATGTCAATATGTTATGGAAATTGTAAGTTCCTCGAGAAAGTACAGCCTTGAAATAGAATCATCTTCAGGTTGATGTAACAGACCAAGGGAAACAGGCTTTGGTGGGAGTCCAGAATTGCTGAAAAGCTACATTCGATTGAAAGATAGTATTTTGGAGCCCTGGCAAAGAAAACAAACAAAGCCAAAAAAACAACCCTGCCATTATTATGTAACTTTTCTCACTCATGCTTTTATTTGTGCATTGACACGTTTTTATTTCTACCTAAATAAGAAAAATCTTAATACATTTCCATTTGGACTCTGGAAATGTCCCACTAAGATTCCTGGTCCAGTTTATCTAATAGTTGTAATTTGTGAAATCTCAGAGTAGGATGATTATATTGGGCTTCAGTCTGAAGAACTGTCTTAGTAGGCATTTTATATGCAAGACTAAATGCTGATCAACAGAGCATAATATTGTATCCTGAAGTGTGCTCACGAAAGCAAAATTAATTTTTTTCCCCTTCTTTCTTCCCTTCTCCTGAAATCTCCTGCCACAGCGACTGCACTTGCCTCCAGACTTGTCAGACACAGTGAGCCGCTCGAGCGAACAGGATCTGGCAGAATCCGCCGCGCTGCCTGGCCCAGGCTGTGGCATGATGGCCGGAGGCAAGAAGCACCTGGACTTCTAGCTCTTCCTCCTTAGTCACTGCACGCAGCATTCTGTGACACTCTAATGATGATTGCTAATAGCTTATGTAAATATTTTCCTTAACGATTTGACCCTCCAGTTCTTGAAAAAAAACACAGGATTGCCAAACGAGGCCACCACTCATCATTTTTTTAAACCAAATTTTTGTACAGAGTGTGGCAGAAATGCTTTCATTTTTAATTTTTTGTGTTATGCTCTATTTAAGAAAAATAGAGAATTTTATTTTTAAATAAAAGCAAATAAAATGTCAACAATTCAAGATGCCCTACAGTGGTCATGAGTGTGCGCGTTTAGGGCCCTCGGCTGGCGGTACAGTGCATGTCACCGAGGAGAGTGGGTAAAGCGTCATGAAATGCAAAAGTGTACATGGATAACATATTTTCTCTTTATTTCTGAAAAAATCACTTGCCACCAAAAAAGCTAAGGTTTTTTAAAACATTGGAAAATTTGTGTGCTAATATATATGAAGAATAATAATAAAATGAATTTGCATTTCTGCATCCTATTAGTAAATTGATGAAGACAAAGTAGTGGTGTGGGATTAAGACTCCATGAAAGCTCACCCATCTGCTAGAGTGGCTAATATAAAGGGCCTGAGATAGAAAGCCTAGGAAAAGAAGTTCATGGTCTTCTGTTCAGTAACCTAAACAATTGAAGTCAGCACTATGAAATTATGTCAACACACATAATTCAGGATTGAAATTCGAACTGACAGCTATATTCATGCTAGAATACTGGCGGGGGACATATATTGAAGCTTGGTGAGGGGTTTTTACAGAACATAGATCTGAAAGAGTAGAAACCTCAAGCTAACTCGGCTTTCTATTGCATCGGGTAAACCCTTTGTCAATGATGAACATTGGATGGGCATTTACATTTATAACCATATAAACCCGTCTTTTGCGGTTTATAGCATACTGAACCAGTTTTGATATAAACTACTAGGTTTTTTAATCATAGTTCCATATTCTCAAAGCTTTTGACAAATACTAGACCAAAAATATTTTTAAGTAATTTACATATTTAAGTAAAAAGTTTGTTTTTTAAAAGCTGTTCAACCTCTGTTAGAACCTCAATTTCCAAAATCCATTTTCAAATATGTTAGAATATTTTGAAGCAGTTATAACTAGCATTTTAAGTAGTTTGCTTTTAATATACCACAAATTATACTTTATTTGTTCTTGACAACATTGTAGAAAACAAAGGCTAGGTTTTTAAACTGTCGAACCAATATGATGAATGTCAGTCACTTAAAAAAAACCCACTGTAGCATAAACACATACTGTATACAGCTTTTATTCAGAATTAGAATAATTGAATCGATGACAGTGATTCTCTAGGATGTCAAATCCCTCCATCATGTCCTGTCACTACCAGTTTATTTTTTGTGATCAAAATCAAAAAGGCAACTGTTTTGTCACCTGCTATCTCATTAGTACTGAAAACCAGGTTTCTGCTATTTTTTTAGAATGTCTGGTTTATTTTTTTCACTTCTTTTAATTCAAGAGACACAAATTCTTCCCCCATTTTTATTTCAAAATAAAGTTTCAGAATTTATCTGTCAGTTAAAATTAAAGGGCTTTTCTATTAAGCCAAGGTGCTTTTAAAATTTAAAGCAACTTCAAAAAAATAACTCAGTTTATTCCATAGATAATAAATAATGTGCAGATACTCCACAAAAGCTTTGCTATATCCTTTGAAAGCATTAAGAACTGTCTGAATAAATTCAAATGAATATTTTAGTCAGGTTATTACTTTAATAACTCTAACCTTTTTCTTACTATGTTGTGACTCATTTTATACAAACACACAACGGAACAATTACATACCATCTGACTCTGAAAAGCAAATGTGAGGTCATCTGATATGTAAATTGCTTGTCAAAAATACTTAATAGGTCGTTGATTTACTACTCTGGCTACCATGTCTATAAAACTAACAACCAATTAGTAGGTAATGTATGCTTTGCAAATAATGTGCATATTTGATCCCAACTTATTTTAAATATAAAAGAAACTTTTCAAACTCAGTAAAAGTGCATTTTGAACAATAATAATACCTGGACTTTCCAAAAATTAGATGCAAGTGCTCTGTTGTTCTGAGTCACTAGGCAGACTTTGTAAAAATTAGCTACTAAAGAAGGGATGTATATTTTTGTTTTCTTCCAATAAAAGCCCACTCTAAAAATGTGTTTTTCTTCCTCCTGGAAACATCAATGATATTCACATGTTAATAATTTGCTATATGAAAATATTGGTCTTCAGTAATGCTACTGTGGATATACAGACTATTTTGATACATTATGAAATGTACATTCTATAAGCAGATATTGTCAATAACCAACTTGTCTCAAAGATACAAATAAGTAACAATGCCATAGTATTTGAAATGTCCTCATGTCTTTTCAATGTTTCTAACACATCAAAACCCTCTGTGATACTCATTTCTACACTAGATTTGCCTTATTCTGATGGGGTAAATATTTTGACTGCTGCAGTCTGCTCAGGTGCTGAAGTTCTAAGACCTAGGAATTTCTTTTTAGTAGTCCACAATTTCCACTTTTCTCTTTCTCTCTTCCCTTTATTCTTTATCTCCACCTCCAGGGACTCTAATTGCTAATGCTAGACAAAATAAAACTACCTCCAATGGAAGCAACATGTGGCAATCAATTCTCTGTCTATTAATTTTTAAAAATCAGACACAGGCATTTGCGTACAAAAGGAAAATGGGGGATGGATGACCCCTATTCATTTGTCTAAGTCCATTAAGAATGTCACTTCTAAAACATCATGTTAATGTTTTCCAAAGGCAGTCACCATCAATACCATCAAATGTAAGTAATACTAACCCTAAGTACTTACACTCTGAACTGTAAAACTGAGCCGTGAAGTCATTCAGAACTGATGCAAAACAGAACAAAAACAAAACAGGTGAGGTTAAATTCTTGAGAAACAAAAAAGGGAAGAATTTGTGTTTGGTCTTGGTGAGCCAAACATACAAAGAAGAAAAGCCTTCTTTTTACAATCTTGTTAACATTAAGGCCCAGAGTAAAAAACAATAAGCAGATATAGACATCACCCAAAAATGACAAAAATTCACCAAAAAGATAGCTGAATCTTAAAATAACACTGTATCTTAGGAAACTACTTGTGATTTAAAGGGGGGGGGGGGTAAAAAGAGATTAACTATATGAGCCATATTAAGAAAAGCCAGTAAGTTACCACTTAATAGTTAGGAGGCACAGTTCTGGAGGGAAAATGTTCTGGAAATTCATTGTAGTAAAAAGTCTATTTTTTAACTTGGAGTAATTTGAATGTTTCTTACCCAAAGATTCACCTCTAATTCTGTTCACCTGGCCTCTCTAAGTCAGGCAGGTTTGGAGAAAAATCATAGGCTGTTAGTCTTGTGATTCTACTGAGGACATCACACATAGGAAGCCACCATCCTGGGCGATGGCATCAAAGCATCCCTGTGGAGTTCCCATTGATAAATATATAAATACCCCTATTGGTAAATAAATAAACAAGAAGAAATTACTCCAACAATGAGTCAAAGGCCACCTCCTGGCTGCTTCTACACAGTGCTCGGTTGTCATGCTGTCCCCCTGGAGAGTGCCCCGAGCTCCTTTCAGAGGGACAGCTCATCTTCCCAGGGTGAGGGCAGAAGGCGAGGCAGCCGCTCCATCCTGGGGGGCGGGGGGACCTTCTGCAGCTGAGCAGCGTGTCTTCAGACTACACCAGGCTGTGCCACTGGGCCCTGAAATCCTTACCTTCGGAGGACACATATAGGTGCCCAAATGCACACATACACACCCTCCACTCCCTCAAAGCTTCCCTCCTCTCGTTCCCAGCTCCTGCACCCGAAGGGCCACCCCCAGTTCTTCAAAATCTATGCTGTCTACGCAGCAGAGCCGAGCCGTGGGCCAGAACTGGTGGCCTGACCGTGGCCCAAATCAGAGCCAGTTGGAAACAGTCCCCCTTCT
The DNA here is from genome assembly GCA_037038555.1 of Rhynchonycteris naso. NCBI lineage: Eukaryota > Metazoa > Chordata > Mammalia > Chiroptera > Emballonuridae > Rhynchonycteris > Rhynchonycteris naso. The sequence continues at coordinate 345,869,390 of CM072995.1, forward strand.
TGCAGGGAAGAAGCCAGCCAGCAGGTACAGCACACCACACATAGCCCTTCTCTGACAGTTCGCTGGGCACACATCCCTCAGGGAATGTAGGCCGCAAAACATTAGGAGGTAGAAATATCTGCACCGTGTATGCACACGCCGCCGCACAAGTGTGCAAGCTTGCAGTGCAGGCTGACGTGGACTCAAACTGCACGCGCACATATAAAAACTACAACCAACCTTGGAAGGTGTCTCTAAATGCACAACTCAGGTGGAAGGAGAGTATTAACATCTAGCATGCCCAAGAGATAAATCACCATAATCTGTGCACAAGTAATTCCTTAACTAGAGAAAATAGTAGGTATGAAAAATAGTGAATAAAGCCTCCAATTAATTTCTGTACTTATGGTCATTAAAAACAAAACAAAAAAAGAGCAAGAGTACAATTCAGTGAGCGTGTGTCCTTGTCCCCAGAGGCTTCTGCCTCTGCAAGCATTCAATCTAGACGACCAGAACCCCCAACCATTGGCTAAAGCTTGCAGAAGAAAACTTACCTATATTGACTTAATATGTTGCACGGAACAGACAAATAAAAGTCTCGGGCCTTTTTCACACAACAAAGGCTTATTTTTTTTTTTTCCACCCTTTGCTTGGGCTCAAGCACTCTCGCCCTGCGTGCCGCCACTTTAAACATGATCAGATCTGTGCTTCATTGCAAATAACAACTGACCAACAATGGGCCCTGCTTCATAGATTTGGGAATGTTTGGCTTAAGCTGCCAATGACTGAAGGCCTTTAACTCCCACCGGCCAGTCACAGTCTGCTTTGTTGTTGTCTGTTGATGTGTCTGTGCTTATTATTCCTTGACATGCAACATCCCCCTCCACCCTCCAGCCATCCACAACCGCACAGAAAGCCAGATTCAAATGGGAACAGCTGTAGTGGTTCAATGGGAAATGATGCCTCTGTGCAAAGGGGAGGGAGGCAGAAAGGGAGAGGCCCTATTTGAGAAAGGCAACAGCTTTCAGAGAGTCTTGTATAAGAAATCTACTTTTGAATATACTTCAGTGAAATCGCTGTTGAAATAGGCTGACAATGGAAATCTGCCCGGATGGAAAATGCCAGACCTAATTCAAAAGACATATCCTCATTAATAGCTTGTTACATTTCTAAATTATTCCTAGACTTTGAGCTTTTAAATGAAAACAGCTAGCTGGGAAAAGTTACCGTGTTGTACGTATGTTGTGGATATAAATGGGCATAGATATATGCACAGCTTCAAGTTGAATTTTTTCTCACACATTTCTGATTTATGGTATCTATAAGAATGATTTTTTTAAGGATCACCAGGATTTAAAATAGGGTATGAAAGTAACCATTGATTTAGAACGTTACTCTAACATGAAAACAAAATCTGTAACGCCACACTATAAGGTTAAAAAGAAAATAGTATAATAAAGAAAATACAAAGGCTTTGGCATGGTTTTTTACAATCAACAATGGTTAATTTTGATATGTAGTTGTGAACAACTTCAAAACACTTAAGTTTAAAACTCTTGCAAGCACTTTTAATTGATTAGGAATGAATTCTAGATGCACAAAATGATTGGACTGTAAACAGTAATACAACTATATCTAAGAACAATTAATTTTTGCTGGCCAAAAAAAGAAACGTATGATTGCATGAAAGTGTGTATAAAACATCTATAGAGTATTCTTGTCAAATATAAATGAAATTAAGTTTATTATAGAAATCATTCTGAAGATTTCTAGGGAAGACAAATACTTACATTTTGACATAAAACAAATTGGATTATATCGAAGACACACTCTACCTTTTAGCTATCAACTTTTTTCCTCCTTGAATTTATATCTTACCTTTCTTTGCACATAAACTTCATCTGTAAACAACCTTTGGAAAACCAACAGATATTTCTTACATAAATCTAGTGCATGTTGTTCCAGGTTTAATTATATGCAAAGGAATGATACAAACTTGGAACCTCAGTCCATAAACTATGAACAGATGGGTAGAAGTATTCGATATCTCTTGATAAAACTCTTAAATTCATGGCAAAGCTTGTTGATCATGGTTTCCTTTTTAAAAAAAAAAAACAACTTCATGACCAACAGAGATCAAACATCCATCCAGTCCACGTTGTTCTTTTTTTTTTTCATTATAACATACAAATGCCCATTTACAAATAATACACCAAAATGAATAAAAGTTTGGATACCAAAATGAAGATTTGTTCCAACTGATATCGTGCCTTCTGTATACAAAGGTCCTTGTTTTGAGTCTGTTCCCCAGTGGTACAATACAGGACACAATCGCAGAACGGAAGTGCTTCTTCCAGCCATTTCTCTTCCCTTCCTGAATGCCCAACTGTGGAGTCCACATAGTCACTGACTGAATTAACACAATAAATTCTCTCTCTCTCTCTCTCTTTCTTTTTTTGTTTTTTTACTGTAATCTTGGCCAGTATTGAGACATATCAGGTTCACTTCCAGGAACTTGAACTGGAACTGACACACCAGGGGAAATGAGGCCTAAAGCAGATGAAAAAAAGAAAATTGCCATGTAGATATTCCCTTCGAGAGACAGGCGTAGAGTATGAATTCATAGGTTACAAAAATAAACTCTAATGATTTCCAACATTTTAACTGTATTTATTCTTAAAACATCTTTTTTCAAGCATTATAAACAAAAGCAGCTCCTTCGGAAAGCAGATAACATTTTTACACATGCCTACTGAATCCCAAGTCTCCTGCCTAAAAGGAAAGCGAGAACGCTCCATTGTCTGGAACTTCAGTGACAAACTATCTCTGGGAAACCAACGTGGTGCTTCTTCAGTTGTAACGAGAAGCCTAGAAGAGCCAGGAGGGTGCGAAGTCTGCCTGTAAGCACTCCCCACCCAGCTCAGGGAGCCCTTCCTGTTGAACGTCCGCTAATGGCTCCTCAGAATCGCTTCGAGTTTCAGGCCTTGTCTTTATATATAACTTCTGCAACCAAATTAAGGAAAACAACTTTGCTTTCTGTCTGTATGGTGTCAAGTTACTAACTAGCTTGGCTGAATTTCCCTTTTCAATCATTTCACCCAGAGAAGCAAGCAACGAAGAGTTAAACACACCATGACACAAGGCCTGGAGGTCAGTGTATTTTTTAGGTAGACTTTGAGTGAAGGGAGATCACCTGGCACTAGACGCTGTCCAGGCCACCTTCGTGCAGCCTGCAGAGAGCAGCGGCTCACCTGTGGAAGTGGTGCCCGAGGTGCCCATTGGCTGACTGTTCATGTGTGTCTGCATATGTGGGGGGGTGTAGGTGTCGTAACTCCGCCCGTTCACCGAAGGGCTGGTAGGCAGCATGCAGGAGTACGAGGAGGTCTGGCTGGGGACTGGGGGCTGAGAGGAGAAAGGCAGACCTGTGGTTACAGAGAAACACATCATACAGCCACGCCCCTAGGCTCCCTCCTCTCGGGGGAACTCTGCCAACAAGCCTGATGGTTAAAGAGGTCCTCAGGTAAAGTTGGAATTGCAGGTGATAACGCTAAGAGCAGGCCTCGACCAGTCCCCCCGCCGGCCACAGCTACACTAAAGTTGCCTGCACACCAGACTTCTAAAAGTACTACCAATTCAGACAACCATCCAGGTAGATAGTTGGCACCACCCATAACATTAATAGGATTTTTGTCTATTCGCCTCAGGTCTCTGCTGGCATCTTTTATTAAAACATATCCCTTCGCCTATAAATCCAATCTCTTTGGGACCCAGTGACATCCAAATCGCACATCTCAAGCTTTGGGGCAGAGCAGTGGGAGAAACTCTCTGTAAAGTTTGCTTTAGGGACTGGGAACGCCTTCCATGGTTGGACTCAGGGGATTAAAGATTCCTTGAAGGGACAGATGAGTACTAATCTCAGATGTAGCGTGGTCAGAGCAGCAGTACATACTGAGAATTGGCTGTGACTCCCTTACAGACTCACAAACTCAGATCGGATTTTATCCTTGCAATGCTGTCGCTACCCTCTAAATGTTTGCAACGGTGGTATTGAGGAGATAAACCTTTCTCCTAACTAAATAAGAAATACACAGAGCTGGACAAAATCCCTCATGAGCTCTCATGGGCCTATGTCGAGGCAGAAAACTTGGGATGGATTAATAAAAGCATGATGTCAGGAGTTTGCTCTGAGAACAGTAGAAATCTTTAATGTTCCAACCTCCACAGTCTCAGAGAGGGTGACATGTTAGTGAAGATTCAGAGGACACCCACTCTTGGTAAAATGGTTTTTGTCAGCAGGATGAACTGATGGACAGACAGACTAGCTCCCCACACACACCAACACCCCTGCCCTCACTCCAGAATTTCGAAGAGTAATTCTCTCTGAACAGAATCGTTGATAATTTTTACTTCCTTTATGTTTTATGAATGCATATATGTTTTGAATTATATAGGGTTTTTTTGTTTTTCTTAAATTATTTTTATTTATTCATTTTAGAGGAGAGGGAGAGAGAGTGAGAGAGAGGGAGAAGGGGAGAAAGAGCAGGAAGCTTCAACTCCCATATGTGCCTTGACGGGCAAGCCCAGGGTTTTGAACCGGCGACCTCAGCATTCCAGGTCGATGCTTTATTCACTGCGCCACCACAGGTCAGGTGAATTGTATAGGTTTTGTAATTTTTTAAAGTCAATGATCCCATCCCAGTCGATATGTGGGGAAAACACTAATAAAATATGTGGGGAATAATGCTCATAAAATTGCATCTATTTGCTTCCAGTTATTTTCTCATATACACATTTGGTTTTCTTCACAGGAACCTAAATGTTGCTAAAATTTACAAAACTGAACAAGACACTCGGGGGCCTTACTGGGGGTTGGGGGGCTTACTATAGTCAGAGGGTGATGGCTCATGTCAGGTTCAAAGAGGCAAGAAGGCCTTGAGGGCCCTGCTAGAACTTCAGTTTGCATTTGTTTCTCATTCCTGAAATCACTTCCTCTAGGCAATCTGACTTCTGGAAAATTCCAAGGTATTTGTAGCAACACCAGCTAATGGGCTGTCAATCCCTTAATTTCCATTAATTGCACTATGTCCAATAATAGCCAGATGCAATAAAAATAAACATGGGAATAAATCCTTGGAAGTTGCCTATATAGCTGCTCATATATTAATTAGTCTGAAGTCTGTGAAACATTTGTTTTGCTGATATTTGGATTAGAAACCCAGCAAAAGAGGTGCAGTGAGGAACAAGCACTCTGTGTAACCACAGGACTGTTTCCAGCAGGGGCTCTTGCTGTCCAATCTCACACCAGCCTGCGTCTCTTGAGTCCAGGAAAGTCTCTGCACAAGACCCACCAGAGGATCAGTTTTTCCCCCATCAAGGACCCATCCAGCCCCAAAGTCCTAGTACACCCTACCTGCACTATACAACCTCCATCATAAAGGGTTAACCTAACACAGAGCCTAGCCTGTGTAGAGGCCGGGAACTACTGGGTACAGAATAGAGAGTAGCAGCAGGTTGTGATTCCAAGCAAATAACATCAAACCAGGCAGCCCAGAGTGTCACAGCCTCAGCAAACAATTCATAGCAAAGACACACTAAGTTTCTAGCAAATACATTCTGCTTGTGTGTGTGTGAGAGAGAGAGGTAGAAGGAAAACTAGTGATTTCTCTATGTTAAATGTACCCCACTATACAAATACGAATCCCATTTATGACCCATTTTATATCCCTCACTAGTTTATCACATCTACCCTAAATAATGTCCAAAATGCGTAAGCAGATTGTGAATCTATTAATATGAACACATTGATACAAACCCAAATTGTATACCTAACTCCAGACTATGTGATAAGGTGCCCCCAGCATTATTTCCATTTTCCGGAACAAATTTCACTGAGACCCAGAACATGCCCATTGCCACCCACCATTATCAAGCTAACATTCTCTGTGAGCAAAAGGCAGATTAACTTGACTGAACATCAGGTTTTTATTTTTTTTAAGGGCATGAATCAATCAAGCAATCAACTAAAAGACTGGAATTGACCGTTTTCATCTCCGCCTAGACTGGTCAAGCCAATTACTGTAGTGAGAAAGGCTCCCACGGGGGGCGGACATGGCCAGTGAAGGCTGCAGGTCCCGGCCCACCCCACACTTGTCCCTGACACCCACCCGCTCAGCAGGCAGCAACGGGCCTCACTTACTTGCATAGGCAGGTTATTGGCCATGGTGAAGCTGGGCATGGGCGGCAGAGCGCTGTACGTGTTGGTGAGGGCTGTGTCTGTTCGGCCCAACATGGAGCCGGAGGTGAAGGAAGAAACTGCAGAGAAAGGGACAGGAGCAACAGTCACAGGCTGGGTCAGGGCCGAGGGCAAACAGGCTTACGCACATTTCTGAGGAGCATTCACAGTTCAAATTACCAGGTGTGGTGGGCTGGGGGATGGGCTGGTAGACACTGGTGCTGAAACTACTACTGATGGGGATGTGACTAGGTGTGTTGCTGGCCTGCCTTCTCTGATTCCTCAGTTTTTCTTCTCTTCTCCATTTGGCTCTTCGATTAGAAAACCACACCTGGCGATCAGACAGAACAGGTTAGGCCATTGCCTGCACCCGCTCCCGCCCCCGCCCCCGCCGCGTGGGGGCAGAGCATGTAACAGACGGACTCTGTTACTATTTACATAAACGAGTGTTCATTACAAGCACCTTTGTCTGCAGAAAAGGCAAACAAACATGGTAACTGGGTACCTGTATTCTTGCTTCAGGTAGGTCTATTTTGGCGGCTAGTCTTTCTCGGGCAAACACATCTGGATAATGGGTTCTCTCAAACTCTGAAAGAGTAAGTGGAGTTTACTTCGTTGTGCCAGAACTACACATGACAGGCCAACCTCGCCCTGGATCAAGCTGGTTCCCATCTCCCCACTTCCAGCACCTCCGAGTGACTCCCTTTCCAACGTTGCTGCTGTGAGCACTGGCTGGACTCGGGAGAACCAGCCCACCAGCACCCAGGGAAATATTCTTGGGAACGACATTCATTCAAGGACACTTCTGTGGCCCAAATGAGCCTAATCATCATTATATTTCTTTATGAGAAGTTCGACTTTTAGTCTTTGAATTATTGGTACATTAAAAGAAGAAAGAAATGCACAGAGAGAGAAAGAGAGAGAGAGAGAGAATAGATGCCCAGAAAAAAGAAAAAAAAACAGACAGAAAAAAAAAAAAGAAATCTTTTCAGTCCTCTATGCAAAGGGCCCTGGCTAAATTTAGCTCTTTGTACTGAGGATGCAGCCTTTACTTTGATTTACTGCTTCTCTACTTTGAAAACCTCCATCACCTTTCTCCAGGGCCTCAATTTGCTCTTGGGTAAAGGATGTTCTATTTCTCTGCAGCTTCCGCTTCAGCTGAAGTCGCATTTGGGCTTCATCTGAATCTTCTCCGTTGGAACTGATGGAGTTGGTATTCTCTCCCCCTCCTTCCTGTTGCTGGCAGCCATCTGGAACAAAAAGAACAGGACAGTATGAGAAATTTGGAATAACTTGGGGCCTCCAAAGGGGGCCTGGAATAGCCATGAACTCAAAGAGCTGTATATTCAGACAGTCTTACTGAAACATTCGCCAGGTAACTGTCAGCCTTCTTTTAGTTAAAGGCATTAGTGACACACGTTACCTGACCACCATTTTTTTTCTTTGTTTTTATCAAGATGAGACCGACCATACACTACAGATATTTATACGGTAGTATGTCTTCAAGTGGCAAAAATAAGTGCTGATGTTTCCAGTTAAAATGATCTTTCACAGCTAACCTTGACTCCCCAAACACCTCACCCACATCCTTTTCCCCCCAGAAGTTATTTACCTAGGGCTGTGTTGTGAAAATAGAAGAGTGATGTTCAAGATTCCAGCTGATCTATAATCAGTAATTCCTATCTAATCAATTAGATGTTGATAGGTTTGTAGAAAATGCTATTAAAAAACCAAACCAAGCTTGTAATCTTTTTTAAAAAATATTTATCTAGTTTTTATTTTAATTCTGCACAGTCAATTTCATTTTAAAGGTTGTGAATTTAGAAGTGCTCGCATTGTTCTGCAGTTTTATTCAACTATTGTATGAGTGCGCTTTGCCTTGACACCTATTACGAGCACAGCTGTAATTATATCATCACCAAGAACAGGCTATAATTGCAGAAAATCGAATTTTATATTTAGATAAAAGGACTGTCCATTCTTTGTAATGTGTTGCACCAGAGAAAAGTAAGATTTCTTTTAAATTTTGAACGTGTAATTTTAAAAAAGAAATAGTAGAGAGTTCACTAACTAGCTAGACATGCTATATTGCAGCTGAATCCTTGGCATATCATTTAAGTGGTACATTTCTAATTAGGGCATTTCCACCACTTTTAATGTAATTTCTATCATTAAACAGGGGAAAGTTTTATTGTTTTCCCTTGCTGCTTGGAGGACGAGTTGTGCACTTGGGCTAGCTGTCTCTTGTCTGGCACCCTGCTGGTGAGGCCACAGCCTGTCTGAAGGGAAGCACTCAGCCCTGACTGGGCCTGCAAGCTGGGTCCTGGGTCTTGGATCCTGAGGCCCCCAGGGATACCAACAAGGGCTGACCCCCATCCTAGAAACTTGGCCAGTAGTGGTGGGGGCGGGGGTCTCGGGGGCGTTGGTGGGAATCGACTTGGCCAGGAATATCATTTATAACCAAGAGACAAAAGGCATCGCCTTCAAAGAGTTCAGGGAATTGTGACAGGATCTAGTGGGATCTTTTCAGGAACTTTGAAATGTTTTAAAACCCCAACTTTCTCCCCCATTTAAACAGGCGGATTCATCGGCACTGGCCACCATATGGGCCCTTGGAGATCTATTGAGATGACCACCAACACTTGAATAGCAAGGGGCTGCTTTTCAGTGCTGCACAATGCCCTGTGAGTAAGGGAAACTATTAAACTCCTGGGGCAGGAGCGTTGGCAAACTTTCGTGGGCAGAATTTTGAGGCCACAATGAGCAAGGACAACAAAAGGATTCTCTTGAGGCGTGCAGCGGGCCACATTGTGTTACAAGAAGCCCAGTCAACAGACTTTTCAGTGAAGTGTGTTAACCCCTCTGCTCTGGTATCATTAATCACTGTCCGAAGAGCGGGCGCCTCTCTGCTATTTAGGGCCCTTGGCTGGGGGGATGGAGGTGGATGGGGGGCCAGGGCAGGAGGTGGGGGGAGGTGGGAGGGTGGATGGAGATGAACTGCCTCGAGGGGTAAAGGCAGCAGTCGGGGAGGAGAGAGATCTGGGGTGGGTAGGAGAGGAAGCAGGGACAGAGGATGGGGGCTGGGTTGGGGAGAAAGAAGAGGGGTGGAAGATGGAAGAAGAAAGAGGGCTACAAAGGGAGAGGCCAGAGAGGTGTAGGAAGGACAGGAAAGAATGCTGAAAGGGAAAAAAGAGACAAGACCGCTGAAGGAGAGGAAGAAAGAGGAAAGGATTACCAGGGAAAAGAGAATAGTAGTCAAGAGGCCGAGGCTCTACTTGTGGTGGTCTTGCACTATCTCAGAAGGGTGGGGGTCGGGGAGGGCTACCTAGCCAGGGAGAGACGCTGGACTCACGTGTGCCTGGCACAAGTCTGTGCTAATTTACTGCCCCAAGTTCCCAGGTGACTGTGTAAAGTGCCCCCCACACACAGAAAGAAATAAAGAGACATGCTTATTTTTTGATTTGGTGAACAAGAATCCAAGAAAGAATAGTCCTTTTTGGCCAACTAGCAATGCCCCTAGGTTATTGCTTTAGGAAAACACAACTCAAAATCTGGGATCAAATGACTTTTAAGGACAGGACACTGAGAAGACCACAATCTCATCTCGCCAAGGTGATGTCATGCCTTCCTGGGGGCACCACCCCAGTCCTTTTTCTGGCCAATTCGATCTTGCCAATGAAACAAAGCTACCTGGGTCTCCCCCAAAAGACCCCCACAGGTAGCGTTCTCTGCTCTCTGACATTGTCCTAATTTCAAACCATGGACATTTTTGCCCATGCTTTCTTTCTCCTTTCCTGCCTCCCCTCCCCCAGCCCATACACTCATACTCACAGTCACACACAAACTCAAAAATGCAGGCATAGAGCTGACTTGAGAACTGACATTTAAGGGGGGAAAAGTCAATGGAGATGAGAGCTCATGATTAAACTCGTTTGGAGGAGAGTGGAATTAGAAGCGGGTCAGGAGAAACCATTGGCTATAGGATCCTTCCATGACTCCACAGAGCCAGCCCACACCACTGAAAGTTGTTGTTGTTACTATTATCATTATTATTTTCAAAGTAGCAACTGTTCCTAGCCAGGTAGTGATGGAAAGGTCCGTCCAAGATTGGAGACCGTTTTTAGTTCTTTAGTGGATTTACCTTCCACTCTTAGAGCTTTTAACAAAATAAAACTAGAAGTTGGATCTCAAATTCCCCACATGATAAACCTAAGTGGCAGACAATTAAGATATCTTCTTTAAAAGGCGCCCCCTACAAGCGCAAAGAAGGAACCATCAATGATTGCCGTCCACCTTCCAGCCTAATCCGTGAGAAGGCGAGTGAAAGCGCCCCCCATTATCCCAGCCCCAGGACCATCTGACGCTGGGGATAGGATTTGTTTCCTGGAAGAAGGAGAAGAGAGAGAGAAAAAAAGAAAAAGAAAAGGCGCTGGGAAATAAAATCATTCCTTAGTTTCTTAGTGTCTTAATCAGTGAGGCGGAAAACAAGCAAGAAAAGATAGCAACCCGGTTGCGGCACCTTTTCAGCTCCCGAGCTCGGATCAAAACATTGTAGCATCTGTTGAAAAAGAGACGGACTAAATCCTATAGAGTGCCTGGGTATTACGGGGGTGGGGGTTAGGGGAGGAGATAAGAAAAAGTGTCTCCGGGATCCCTAAAACCACGAAATCGCTGGAGAATTGGAGCCGGATAGAGTTGTCTCTTGTCAGCCCACGTCGTCACGATTTTATTCACCGCCTCATGGCGTTGATCAGATGGAAACCATATTTGTCTCCCTCTGAGACCTAACCTCGCCTTATGCTTTCGGGATAATGGGCTCTTTAAAACCCCCAAAAAGGCTTCTCGGACCAGGAAAGGGGGTCAGGAAGGGAGGGGGTCCTTTTTAATTCCAGAAGGTGACCACGGGCCTATCAGCCCAAGCTCGCCACCAGCGCCCCCATGCCCGAATTCCACACTAGTGCTCCCACGCAGCCGGGGTTGCTCTCCATGCCCCAGTACGAGGCGCAGGAGTGGATTTTTATTTGTTTGTTTGTTTTGCAGGAACTGAGCAGGGATTGGCAGTTGGTGTGACAGAATTCTCTAGCAACTCAGCACTAAAAGTTCAAAGTTCCTGAGCAAGCGCTACCTCCCGCCCCAATCAACACCACCAGATCTCTGTGGTTTGGCTCTTGTTTCGTCCCCACGCTACCTGAGACAAAAAAAAAGAAACCCTGCTCTAATCAGGTGCTGCGTCTGGTGGAAGCCATAGGACTTGCAAAGCTGCAGCCCTAGGCTTGTGTCCGGGCTCCAGGAAGCAGGAGGGGTGTCCACGCTGTATGCCCCAAACTCCTGGGAGCCCTCGAACCAGGGGATGGAGGCGGGGCCCAGGGCGCGGGTATCGGGACTCAGCTTTCCCAGGCCCGGGCTCGGACACAGTCGGCTAAACTGGGCAGGGGAGTGGTCAGCGGGGCCTGGGGTTGCTGGGGGGAGGAGGGGGGAGGCTGGCGGGCAGGAGCCTAGGGAGTGCCAAGTGCGTTTTAACTTGGGTGTGTCCAGTGTGTGCACCGTGGGAATCCTAGTTTCAAAGGTCAGGTGAGGGTACGGGAGGCTACACTCGACCTTGTCACTCTGTTGTCCTCACCAGAGGCCAGAATGCGCCTGGGCCTGCAGCCCGGTTGGAGGCAACGCCTCCTGGGGTGTGCCTGCTGCAGGTTCGGGACAATCGGGCGACCGGAACCGGGCCCAGCGCATCAGGAGGCCTCGGCCTGCCGAGCGGGTCGCGCTGGGAAACCCAGAGCGAGCGCTTTGCTCCCTATCTTCCCAGTGTCCGTCCTATATTGTTTCCTGCTCTTAAAACTGACATGTCTAATTGGCAATTGGTGCCGAATCGTGTCCAGAGGTCTCTTGTGGAACATTTCTACAGCTGTCTCCTTCAACTAGACGCTTATTCATGTCGCCTTAATGAGAAACAAAACGTTCTCTAATGAGCAATTACAGAGCGACAGGATTGTTCCCATAACAAATTCTTGCGAGTGACAGAAGCATCCTTTGTACCAGATATTTCGCATACTGTTACCGATTTTCCCTTCTCTAGTCAGTCTCCGTGGAGGCGCGGGGCACCCAAGGCGCGTCGGATAGCACAGGGAAGCCCGCGGGCAGCACCGTCAGTGTCCCCGCGACGCCGCGCCCCCTCCCCGCCCAGAACCCCCAGGCGTCGCCGTGCTCCGGGGAGTGAGACGCCACGTCCCATTATCCCGCATATTATCTCCTTGTCACGAGGACAACAAATACCGATTAATCTTCCGAGTAAACTGTTTCCTATTCTTGACCAAGCTACCTCTGTGTGTGGAAGGGAGGGGAGGGTCAACAGGCCCCACCCCACCCCTGTCTGCTCCTCTTCCTCCACCCCTTCTTACAGATGCTGGAATGATCCAGATCCCATTTCTCCTCCCAACCTCGGGCACCCCGAAGTCTGGTTCACAGTATTGTCATTCCACCCTTCTAAGCAGTTGCCACGCACTAAGAACTGGGGGACCAAAAAGATGGAGTGGGAGATGTGGGGGTGTTTTAGTTGGGAGACCACCATTTCAATGCCCAGTCCTCTACTCAATCCTGCATCTCTCTGCTCGCCCTCTCATATGCACCCTACTCACAGTCACATAATTTGTCTATTATGGCAAAAAGCAAAATGATACAATTATGTTTACCTCGCAGTCTATGCCCCTGAACTTGTCACACTTCTTCAGCAAAGGGCTTCTTTACTGTGCAGCTAGTTCTTACACATATGCACACTCTCCTGTCAATACACACATGCACACACACACACACCAGCCACACTCTTACTACTCCTGACATATACAGCCTCTACATTCCCAGGCCAACTAGGCAGTTCAATCAACACCGCCTACATACAATGCAAGCCAATGTGTCCCTAGCCTTTGAACAGACTCCCACTACACTCTCCAAGCACAGAGATCTGGAGAAGGAGAGGTTGGGGAGAAGAGAATGGGCTGCATATAGAGAGAGTTTAGATGATAGGTGTGTAGGGTTTTTACCTTGAGTAGGTTGCCCTGGCACCGAAGTCCCCGGATACCAACCCGGGCGAGTGCCCCAGCTTCCGGTCTGCCCGTTCAACATCCTTAGTTTATCATACATGCCGTCTGCGCCCATCTGTTGCTTTTCGCTAGCCAGGTTGCGAAGAACTCTGTTTATTGATGACACCTGCAAATTAAACCAAAATGGTAGTGTCGCCTGAAGACAAGGTTGCTCTGTCTTAAATCCCCATTTCAGCATGATCACCCCTTAAAGAACAACCCTAAACACGTTAAACACACACACACAACAACAACAACAACAAAAACTGCCAGCCATCCTGGGACAGTGTAAATGAATTTGCAGGGACATAGTGGACAGAATAACAGCCATCACTTTGGGCATTGAAACTCATTTGGGTCAGAATTGGGAGACGGGGCCCTTGACCATTGCTCAGTGTCTCTGGTGACCTAACTCACATGGCTGCTTTGCTTTGTTAAAAGATTTACAAAAAAAATTTAGACTTGGTGTAGAGCTTCTCTTCACTTTGTTTTACATTAGAGCAGAAATGGATATTTGACGCCTGAAGGAAGGTTCAGACAGGTGGGTTTGGAGGAGGTCAGAATCTGGTTTTCATTTTCATTCGCCTTCTTGATTCAAGCGCCTTTCCCTGGTGCCTCCACCCTCTACTTTGCAGCATGTAAATGAGGTGACCAACTCCCCACACTTGACTCCCATTTTCCAGAAAATCAAGAACAGGTCAGTATGCTCCTCTTAACAGCCCCAGATAGAGAGACATATGTGGAGCAGGGAGGAGATAAGAGACAGACACTGGTAGGGAGGAGAGCAGGGGTGAAGAAAGATATGGGAAAGAGGAGAGAGCACGGAGCTTGGGGCAAAGAGAGGGGATATTCTCAGTGAACTTACACTTGGTATATTATCGTTGGTACAGACCCCCTCGGACAGTAATCTGTCTCGGATTTCCCAAGCAAAGATGGACGGGCACTCCCGCTTATACTGGGCTATTTTGCTTACAACTTCTGGAGTCGCTACTCTTGGTTTACTACCACCGATTGCCCTGGGTCTGATGGAGCCAGTCTCGTAATACCTGCCCAGAATTTTACTCACACATCCGTTGGACACCTGCATAGGAGAAGTGGACAGAAAACCACATTATTAATAATTTCAAGACAAAAATAAAATTGTTTAAGTATGCATTAAACAATGACAAGCTTACGTTTTGATTGTCCAGCACTTGGACTTTTGCATCTGCATGGGTCTATAACACAAAAATATACCTTCAATGGTACGAGAACTTACTGTAGAGAGCTTTTTTTAAAAAAAAATTACATTTGTAGCCCTAAAAACTACAAATATGATGATACTTGCAAACAGGTTGAACTAAAAAAACTAATTTTATAGTTTTTTAAAAAAACTGATTTTTTAAAAACACTGCCTGAAGATGCATCAAAACGAAGTCAGATTTTTTTTGTGCTGACCTTGTTTAAAGTGGCTATATTTTAATGAGGAAAGGAGAAAAATAAACTGAATTTAAACTTATTTTTCTTTAAAAATATACCCAATTGAGTAAATGTGAGTTATGGAAGAAGGTAAATAGCATTTGTATTTTTAAGTCAATATATATTCTTCATGGATATGAAGAAAGCAAGCCAATAGCTCAAAATTGGAGGTAAGCATAGGACGAGAGAGAAGGGAATAAAATTATGCCGGTTTTTTTTTCTAAAACTCAGCTTATTATCTAGTACATACACCAGAGTACATTTAAAAACATACATGTTTTTACCAAATGAAGAAAGTTTCTTTTTCTTTCATTTTTTTTTTCTTAAGCAGATGAGATATGTGACTGACCCAGGTTGAAAGAGATAGGGAAGGATGGTGTAAGGAGAGGGGAAACGGAAAGATAGGGGAGTGGGGTGGGACGGGGGTAGGGGGTAAGGTTGGGGGTCCATAATTAGCAGCTTTCGCAGTAAGAAATGTAGAGAGGGCGTTGAAAGTGAAGGGCCGCCAGGGCGGGAGGATCACCTGCAGAATTCGGGAAATGTCGCACGGCCGGGCCCCGCTGTGAGCTAGCTCTACGATCTTCTGCCGGGTGGAGTCCGGCAGTGGCCGCCCGTTGACAAAAACTCCACCGAGCTGATTCACTCCGCTGTGACCTGAGGAAAGGCAGAGAAGAGGAAAAGAGAGGAGAGAGGAGCAGGAGAAGAGAGAAGAGAGGAAGAAGAGTAAAGAAGAGAAAGAGGAAGTAGAAGAGGAGGAGAAAACCACAATGCATCCTCAGCCCCCTGCTAACCCCTGCCAACCTGGGGGATCAGGTCTCTGCTATCCATCAAAAGCAACAGGATCACCAGCCACGCGGGGCATCGGGCAGGCCAGCCCCAAATCAGAGCCGGGTTCTTGCCCACCGGAATGCAGAAGCACCCGAGAGCCAGACGGGCAGGCACATGCCAAGGAGCATGAACACATGCACGTCACTATTGCCACCGCCCCAGCAGTGTCCCCAGTCCACTGGCCCTCTTCAAAGCACACCAGCCAGTCTCTGAACCCACAAGATGCAATCAGCTCTAAAAACATTTTTCCAAAGAACCCTGCTGAGTGTCATGGCAAACCATGGTTCTACAGAACCCACACTGAATCTCCAAGCTCTCTGTATTGTCGGAACTGGGAGAGCAAATCATACAGCTCTTCAGCTCTCCTGTGGAAGCTTGTGTCCAGAAACGTTTGTTGTCACGCTCCAAACTAGCAAAGGCAGCGTACAAACACCGGGATTAAAAATACCTATTTGGAGAAGGACTAGAGAAGAACCAGAACTGCAAGTCTGTGGCTAGTGAATCCGACTTGGGCTTCAGCACCTCCACTGCAGGTATGATGGTCAGAGCCCCAGATACGCTCCAACCACAAAATAGTCCGGCAGTGGGGCCAAGCTGGGAGTCTGCTCACAGCCGCCACAACTCGATTTACTTCCGCTGCTGATCTCTCAGCCCTACCCACGGCCAAGGACAGATATTAGCAAAAGAGCGAAAAGGAAAAGATCACACTACAGTGTCCCCCATCCCTCCTTTATCTTGTTATCTCCCAGCCTCAGCCTCTTGTCTAACCTTAGAGAACAAGGAGAGGAAGTTAGCATCTCTCTGTAGCCCCCCTCCCCGGAAACCAAAGGCACACCAATAAAGCCAAATGACGATGTCCACTTCCTTAAAAATCTCCAACCTGCAGCCCCGACTCTAGAGAGCAGCCCTTCCAGGAGAAGACGTGGTTCCCTGCTCAGCTCTCCTCTCCTCTCTTCTCCTTGGAGCCTCTGATAAATTGACTCCAGGAGCCTGAGCTTCTTAGCAATAAATAAGCTCCAAATATAGAAGAGGGGGGAAAATATGATGAGTCTCTCTGACATTTGTCTTTAAAATAAAACTAGCTGCACGTCAAGTTTGAGCTTAATTTCTGGAAATAGGCGGAAGTCGCTCCGGATCATGCATGGAAGGCTAATTGAAAAGATCAGTCGGGGCGCTTGTGGCAGCCTTGTCACTTTGTGACAGTGCTCCGCTCCGGGAAATTGCATCGTCACGACAAACGGGACCGTGATAAAACGACCCTTTCCGTCCCTATTTGTAGATCGCTCAGACGAGATTGAACTGCGCTGGTTTCCCCTTCGAGGGGAGCCGCGTTTTCAGGATAGCCAAAGGCTTGGGGAGGAGGGGGGCCCTCACTGAAGGGGAGGCTGGAGCCTAAACTCGATGAGAAGTGACAGGCGTTCGGGGGATCTGGGCTCCGGCAAGGCCCAGCACGAGCAGGGACATCGCGGGGACATCGCTTCTCCCACAGAGCAAGGCCTAGCCCGAGCTTCCGGTTTCTCCCAAGTTCCCTTTTAATGCTTTCCTTTGCTTGGCAGGACCCATCTACCCTCCAGCTACTGGGCCTCCCCTTTGGGCAAAGGAAGCCTTCCCAGGCAGAGAAAGGCTGTCCCCCAAAGAGACCAAGAAAGACTTTCCAAACTTAACGCTCAGCCTGGGCAATTTTCACTCTATGAATGCCAAGGCGTGGGAGGCCGCCTAATCTTAGACCTTCTTTCTCCCCCGTTGCAATAATAGCAATAATAATAATAATAATAATAATAATAAGAGAGTGCCTGCCACCTCCGCAGAGACCTCGGGCAGGTGCTCGCTCAGGAGACTCCAGGGCCAGGTCGCCTCTGCCAGCATCGAAATGGCAGAGAGGAAGCGCTGCTCTCTAAGTTCCCCTTCAGAGGTTAAGCCTCAATCATTGCGCCCCTTCCCTAGGGACGGCTGGCGCATCTCGCCCAGTGGCGATGATTATGCGCCTAGAATTCGACCGCGAAGCATCTCATAGGAAAACATATGGTGTCAATTTGGATGCTCTGCGTCTCGCGCACACCCGGGAGCGAGCAGCACAAAGCCCTGCAGGCCGGCCCGCGACCCCGCGCCCCTCGGGGCCCTCCAGCCAGGCCGCAGTGGCGAACGCAAAGCGCTGTGCGCGGCCGCCGGGCCGCCAGCAAGAGTACAGCAGGAGAGACCCGGCTGCAGGGGGAGAACCGAGCCGCCGGGAAGGTTGAGCAGAAGCCTCCCAGGCCAAACCCCGGGGCCTGGCAGGTACTGCACAGCTAAACCTCCCGTAAACCTCGCCATCTTTGCGTCCTCTCCCGAGCTTCATTCCCACCAGCCGCGGAAACACCAGGAGGCGGCTAGCGCTTCCAGGAAAGATGGATCCGGCGCTAGGGAACTTCCTAAGTCTGCAGTTCGGCAAAGGAAGGCTGCTGGAAAACTTAGGCCTTTCTGCACTCCTACAGCCGAGCCCTTAAACCGCACCTAGACATCGCACCGGTTTCACTGAACTTCCGGCCTAGGTTTCACTGGACCTCAAGACTCTCGGCCCGGGCTCCGGACTAGCCCTGTTACGTTCCAACGCACTTGGACCGAACAGGAAGGTGGACTGGGACCCAAGGGACCAAGGAGGGGGGTACACGGGAGGCTCAGAGCCGATGAATCAAAGGCACTAAGGGCCTGAAACAACCAGGACCCACACAGTTGCAGCTACCAGGGCAAGCAAGGTTTTTCCAACTCCTTGGTTCGGCCCCCACTCTCTTCCCAGACCCAGAAAACCTGCTCTGCCGGAGCCCGGTAACAGCCCCGCCGTTTGAGTTTACCACCTCCACCCCACCGCAAGCCTGGGTGTCCTCTCCCCTTGCCTTCTAGGCCCCTAACGGGGTGGGGAGGGGAGGAGCTGCCCTGGGAGGGACTGGGGGAGAGGAGCCCCCACACCCCGCCCCGTTAGTGGAGACATTCAGAAGCCCAAAGGGGCCTCCTTCTCCTCTAGCAAGCAGGAGAAGCCTCCGCCCCGCCCTTCTCAGCCCAACCCCTCTCTCTAGGGTCAGAGCCCGGGCAGGGGCGGAGAGGGGGGTGTGAGTTACAGGATTTGGGGGGATGGGGTTTTTTTCTACCTCAACTTCACAAACTCTAGCGGGCTGTTCTAAAGGGCCCAGCTTCTGTTCTCTCAGGCGCTAGAACAGCAGAGCAAACGCCCTCCACTCTCGGGTTACCAGGCGCAAAGGAGGGGGGGCACAGTTGCCTCAAGTCCCTTGGGGGCTTTTCCCTCACACCTGGTGGCCTGACCAGCACTGACACCAGGAATCTCTGTGCCTCCCCTGACCCACTGGTGCTAGCATCCCCAGCCTAGTCTGAGAAAGACCAAAGACACTTACTGTTCTGCATGCTGGCGCTGGCTGGGGACCGCGGGATCCCACGGGGCTCGAATATGGGACTCTGTTAGCAAGAATATTGGCGTTAATCCTAGACCCCAGCCAGGTAGGTCTACCTCCTGACAGAGAATGACCTGAGGCCAGGACAGAAGACTGCCTGTTCTTTAAGAAATTATCCACTCAGTTGCTTAGAGCTGAGGGTCATCCAGCTCTGCCCTCCAGTGCAGCAATATCTACCAATGAAATACTCCAGTATTCCCAATCTGTTTCTTCCATATCCCTAGGTAGTCAACCCTTTAATCAAGAGAAAGAATGACCCAATTTTGAATATTTTTTCTTCCATCTAAACAACAATGAAGACACATTCAGATTCTTTAGGGTTTTAAAGCCCAAAGCATCTTTCAAGCCACCACAGAACTTGCCTGAAATCTGGGATGTCTGTCCACTCTTACAATAAAAGGTCTCACACATCTGCGCGCCCCTAGTTAAAGTCTTCCCCCTAAGATAAAACAGAAAGAGAAAAAGGTATGTCAAATTGTAGCTCAAAAGCACACGCGGGTCTCTGAGCCACGCTCTCAGAAAATAAGACAAAAACACCCCACATCTAGGGCTCAAAATGCCAAAAATCTCAGCGTTGCACCCACAATTTCAGTGGTGTCTCCTGCAGAAGTCTCCACCTTTTAGAAGTGGTTGCTCTGGCCTACCTTGGGAGAATTGGAGAATCTGACAAGTCAGGTTCCATCTTGCAAAAATATCAAGAACCAGGGAAAGGAAAAAGGAAAGAACAAGAGAAACAAAGGAATAAGGGGTAGAGGCCGAGGACTAGTACCTGACATTTAGAGGTGAGGGAAGAGCACCTCAGAACTTCAGGGCACCTGAGCGCAGGCGGGCCCATCAGGAGGACTACAGAGCCATACTCTCCCCTCAAGGAATTTCACTACTCCACTTGCAGAAGGCCCCCAGAACCCAACTCTCTGGTTACCCCTTTATCAGGTCCCCACTCCACCCTTCTCCCAGCCTATCTGGGACTTTGAATGTGGTGAGCCCAACTCCCCCCCCCCCAAACCTCACTTATTGTGATTAACTTTTCTTTTGGTGTTTAGATCTCCCCTCCTTTTACTGTACTGTGTGACACACGCTGTCTACCTCGCCTCACTGCTTTAAAAAGTACAAACAGGAGGGGGTGAGCGTGGTCAACAAAGCCTACAGACAGTGAACAATGGCTTCTATTCTCCAGCTCTCCCCAATCCCAAAGAGCAAAACCGAGTGTCCCTAACCAGCAACACAGCTTCCAACCACACGTACCAACAATCCACCAACTCACAAAAGGAACAGAGGGACACTTCTGCTTTGTAAATCCTGACCTAGTGCATCTCTCCCCAAGGTTCACCCTCCACACTCCTCCCTGCCTTCCCCTGAGAAGAAGGTTCTGGGGGAGGGGGGAGAAAATAGAAAAGTAATTTCTTGTTATAAATATCTGGAGGTAATTGTGTTACTGGTGTGAGTTGTTAGGGGCTGTAAAAAGATACAACAGCACCGCGGGGAGCTCAATTGGCAAGAGAGAATTACAATAAAGAGCCCATTCAAGAGGTTTGAAGAAGAAGAAGAAGAAGAAAGAAGAAGAAGAAGAAGAAGAAGGGGAGGAGGAGGAAGAGGAGGGAGGAAGGAGAAGAAAAATAATTAAGTAGTGCCAGTGTCATTTCTCCCTGTTAATAAACTAAAATACTCATTCTTTTTCCTGTTTTGCCTATTGTCATTATTAATTTTGCCTGTCTGCAAGCAAGGAATTCCAAAAAGCACATTTTTTTCTTCCCAAGGCTATTCATGATGTAATTTATTACCTAGTTGAGATGCAGCTTAAATCCATAAAAAATAAACTTAGGAGGAGGACTTTTTCCCAGCTTCCAAATACGGCCTGGTAAATATAGGGGTGGCAGAGCGCTCCCAAGTTACACCTAACTGGGTGGGATCTCCAGGCCTCTCCCCTGTCTCTCAGTCTCTAAGATCACAGTCATGTCCCTGCCAGGCAGAAACACCAACTTGGAACAGAATATGCCCCACCACCACCACCACCACCACTCTGAATCTGCAAAGTGGTAGTAGGCCGGAAGAGGGGTGGCGGAATTCTCCTAGAAGGGGTAAAACTTCCTGAATGCCTCGCTGTAACCCATTCTGTACTCAACCACCACTGAGTGCCCCATCCCCGCTGATATATTCTTGCGACCATTTAAAATAATTCAGTAACTGATTCCAGAGAGGCCTAACGATTAATTTTCGAACCATCTGGGAAGGCGCAAACATTTCAAGTTCCGGTTCTGCTCAATTTCCACCAGCCTCTCCTCCACTAAGAAGCTATCTAATTACTTAAGTAATAGCTAACACTTACTGTGAAAGCAAGCCGGGACGTAGGGCACACTGACCCACCCGGAAGCAGTCAAGCACAGAAAGGCGAGACCCTCACCCCCAGCCACAGGCAGAATCCCCCAGCTCAGCCAGCGGCTTACTAAGCCAGGTCAGAGATCCATGCCAGAAACGAAGGAGCTTCCAGATATCTGGAAGTTGCCAGGGCCTTGGTCCTCTAGGCCACTGGGCCACTGCTTCCTTGACACAAGTCTCAGCTTTCAATTACTGTTGTTCTAACTATCTAATTCTCAAAATACAACCCCAAACTCTTTAGTTGGGGTGAAGGGGAGAGCTCACTTTCGATCCTCCCTGCCCGCAGCTATAAAGTAATTAGTAATTAGGATGACAAAGTTTTGCTCTCTAGGGCCAGATAAGATAACAACTAATCAAACTGCATTCAGACGCTTGCAAAGGTCACCGGCTATAAAAAATGTAATGTCAACGGCAACAACTATTATTTCTCCTCAGTACATTCACCAAGCTTTCGAGCTCTTTGCTTTTTATTTCATTTTCTGCTTCCGCCCCTTCCCCAACCTCCCCAAGTTCGAGTTAAACATCCAAAATGGCTTAGGGAACTTTGTAGAGTATCAGAGAAAAAAGATACCACATTCACGTTGTTTTTAAACTTTGTAAAAATCACTAAGGGTTGGAAGGCCCGTTGTTAGCACTCCAAAAAAAAAAAAAAAAAAAAGGAAGAAGGAAAGGAAGAAAGAAAAAAGGAAGAGAGAAAGAAAAAGAAAATTAAAGAAAGAAAGCATTTCCACTTAAAATTCAACTCCATTTCCTCCCAATTACACTTGCTAAAATTCAGAGCTTCTATGAGGCACGGACTGAGAAATCCTGCACCAGGAAAGAGGTTACAACTTTGTGAACTTTGAAAAGACACTTTTCCTCCTGGGGTCTTAGAATCAATCGGAAAAAGCTCTCAAATTACTTAGACTAATTAGCTGGAAAAAGATGTGATCAGAGGAAGGGGAAAGCCAGTGCTTTCATATTGATTTTTTTTTTAAAGCCTCATGAAGAAAAAAATCAAGGGATTTAGTTTTTTAGTTTTTTTTTTAAAACAATCCACTTTTCCACCTCAAAACTTGTTGAAATAGCAACACACCGGGTGCAGCTTTTTCAGAGGAAGACAAGGAAAAATACCCACCGAGCGCTGGGGGCTGGAGGATGGGGAAGACCCCAGCTTTCGCAGGGCGAGGGCGAAGGTTGGGGGAAGCCTGGGGAGTAGAGAGGTTTCAAGTTCCGAGCTCTGCGCTCACGTTGGGGACAAGAGCCTGAGGGCTTGATGGAAGCTGACAATCTTCTCTCGGCTCTGAGCTCCCTCGCGCGTTCGACCGCTCTGGCCTGGTGGCTTCCTTCCCGGCTCCGGCTGACATGTTATTTCTCTCTTCCTCCAGCGTGCGGTTGTCTTGCCGATTGACTGTGCTCGAGCGGGCGGCCGGCGCGGTGCCCCTGGGCGCTCGAGTGCCAGCGGACTTCTGTGCCCGGGCCGAGCGCCGCACAAAGGCGGAGGCGGGTGAGAGTGCGGCGGCGCGGCGAGCCGGGATCCTGGGAGCTCCTTCAGCGCGCCCGCTCCCTAAGCGCTCGCCGGCCCTCGGCTGGACAAAGCAGCCAGCGGCGTGCGGTCCCGGCAGTCTTTCCCGGGCCTGGGGCACAGCAGAACCTCTTCTTCCTCTCTTGCTGGCCGGGAGCATTGTGCGACGCTGGGGCCGGGAGCCACGGCTGCTGCTGCGCCCGGAGCCTGGGTTCTTCCTGCGAGCTCAGCCCGCGCTGGCGCCGAGAATGAACCGGCCACCCGCCCGGAGCCCTGCGCCGCTCCCGCTTGCTGGCCGTCGCCCTCCGACGCGGGCTTTCGCTGGAAGTACAAAGTTTGGGCTCCTGCGTGGAAACTTCTCCGGCCCAACTCTCCCGGCGTAGCAATGGGGGAGGGGACCGGCGAGAGGGGGAGAAGGAAGGGAGGAGGAAGGGGGATACCTGCTTGAACCTTGCAATAAACGTGAAGCGAGAAGAAAGAAGCGGACTCACCTTTATGAGGCATCCTCTCCCGTCAATGCGCCTGTCAAGAGTTTTGTTTGGTTGGGTTTTTTTGGATGTTATTGCTGCTTAAAGACCACAACGATTTGAAATGACGGTGTTTAAAAGGAGTTGCTGGCGAGAGTTTTCTCCACGGATGCTGCTGGTTTGGTGTATGAGAGCAATTCTCAGATCCCTGGGAAGAAGACAGAGATTGACAATAAAATGGGCTGTCAGCGGCTGGAGAGTGAGAGATAAAGAGTGTGGGTGAGGGAAGTGGCTGCAGCCAGCACACCTATGCTGATTGGTGATGGCTCAAGTGTGTTAATGTGTGTGTGCAGGCGCCCGGCCTCGCCTCCACCGTTCCTCACTGGCCCATTAGCGAAGCCTGACCTCTGTCATCATCCTCCAGCAAAACACTTCCTCCTGCGCCTGAACCAGAGCGGGAAATGAGGCCGAGCCACGGTTCGCTTTTCAAACCCACTAATCACTCCGCAACATGCAAATGTACCGCTCGCTCCCACACAAAATATTGCTTTATGCAAAGCAGCGCCGAGGCCTCGCGCCAGCCGATTGGATGCTTTCTCTCCCCGCCTGGTGCAATTGGTCCGTTTGTTTGAATATGAATACACTTGTTTTCGGCTCCTCCGGTGGGTCCCGACTCCTCTCGCCGGTGCTGGGCCCCCGCGCCCGGGCTCTGGAGCTGGTGCGCGCCGACATCTCTGGGCTCCAAGCGCTCCGGGAGACAGGGCGGCCCGTTCTGTGGCCACGAACTTGAAGAGTCTAGTGAAGGCTGCTGGGTTGGGGGTCGCGCCCCCCCACCACCACTTTAAGCTGGGCTCGGAATTTCCAACTCAGGACGAGGAGCAAGTTTCTGCAGCTCTACGCAGCCCTTTTTTTGCCATCTTCAGCGCAGCGTGGCCTGCCGCCCCGCCCCCGCCCGCCCCCCGCTCCCGCCCTACCAGGTCTTAGCCTGGGCGCTGGGACGCGGAGCCCAGCAGTGGCGCACCCTAGCCCACCTGGCACCTTGGGTGAAGAGAATAGGGGCGTGGGCAGCCCTGGGTCTCGGCAGTAACACTCCAGCGAAGGCCGGGACGAAACCTAGGCCGAGAGGAGGCCGCCAGGCTGGGAACTCGGCGAGGCCCGGCCGCCTTCCCAGTCCAGGCCTCCCGAGCCTGCCCATTCCCCCACCCTTACTCCCCCCGGCCCTTTCTTCTGTTTCTCCTTTCGAAAGCCGCGGTGTGCAGCGGGGCGGAGGCACAGCCGGGTTGGAGAGGCCCGAGCAAACACGCCACTTATTTTGTGTACAGAGGGTTCTTGTGAAAAGCCCTGAAGAGTCCTCACCAAACACTCACCAACTTCTCCCACGTGCCATTTGTTGACTAAGTGCGGCTGCTCTTCCAAGCGCCCAGGAGGAGGGGGCGGCAGGGGGAAACAAGAGGGAAGGAGAATGTCGGAGGCTTGAAGTGGAGGGAGATGACCAATACAGAGAGAGAGAGAGAGAGAGAGAGAAGAGAGTATGTGTGTCCTCGACAACTATTTCGGGGTATCAGCGTGCATCGGTGTTGTGCCACCGATTATCTGTGTGTGGTGCAGGTGTGTCAGAACCACGATTCCTTCTCCTAGGTCTGCTCAGTCCACGGAGGCAGCTCCCCTTCAACTGTTGCCAGAAAACCCGGGAGGAAAGTAAGTAAATGGCTTTTCTCTTCTGACCACACACCAGAAGTCCATTTGTTGAATGCCGGACAATTAGGACACACCTCAGTACACTCCAAAGGCGCCCCTCGGCGCCGCAGTTAAGGTGACAGGGCAGAAAACGGCTGCTTAGTCCTGCGAAGTCTCGAACTGTCTGGGAGCTTGCAGGCCACAGCACAGAGAAAGCGGGAAGTTTGGGAATGGGGGACACATCCCAGAACCTGGCAAAGAATGGGGTTGGAAGAGCTGGGGCAAGGAGGATGAAACGAAGACACCACGGGGTACACTTGACTCCTCTTGCCTTGTGGAAAGTGCTGAAAGTTAGAGCTCACCAATAAAGTCTGCACTCTGAACTCGCCGCTAATAGGCAGCGTGGTAGCTGCCTCCAGGAGCTGGGGACAGAAGGCGCTGTAGGCTGCAGGCTGCCTTGGGCCGCCCGGCCTAGTGTGGGCCTCACATTCCTGTCTCCAACCCGGACCCACTAACGCAGCGATTAAGGAGGTTGGGCAGAGCTTGGGGAGAGCGGAGGCTTGCCCAGCTCAGGCCAAGGTAGGGGCAGAACAATCCGCTCACTTTCTTGGCCTGGGAACCACCGTCCCCGTGGCCCAGGTGTACTCAGAGCCAGGAGAAAACCCAGGCCAGAAGCGAAGCAGGTGGCACCGGGCGCTCAGGTCAGCAGTCTCTTAAGCGAAATTTCGTAGGACCGCGACTTTTCCCGATTCCGGAATGTGAGAAAGCGGGCCCAGGTCCCAGACCAGCTAGAGTTGGCGTTCTTTCTCTCTCCCTTTTTTACTTCTCAAACAAGCATTCAAGAAGCTTGAATTCAAGTCTAATGGGCATAAAGTGTGTGTGGGGGGAGGCCCAGAGACCTGTCCAAACTGGACAGGCGAATATTTTTACAACCTCTCAATTAACGACTGAATGGATTAGCACCTTTTTAAACTTTGCCTCGGAAAGAAGTGGCCGTAATCTTGTTGCTATTCCTCCCCACCCCGGCACTGGCTCTTGAATGGGCTCCTATTCCCACCCCTCAACCCTCTTCTCACCTCGGAGAAAAGTTTTAACAAAAAATCATAAGAGGCGAGGAGCCGGGAGTGAATGCCACTGACGTCATTGGATGGGGGTGGGGGCTCAGGGAAAGACTCTTGGAAACCCCTCTGCAAAAACAAGAAATAAAATCAACAGCAGCTTTCAATGTGTCAATATTTGGGGAGGGAGGGTCAGACCCGAGGGAGGCAGAGATTTCAAAGTTTAAGGAGAGGGGTGGAGAGCGAGATTTCCTGCTTTCTCTGGGCTGGTTTCAAAGAGGATGGGGGTACTATTCTACCTCGTGGGGCGCCTTCGAGCCCTCTGCCAAGTACCTGTTCTGGGGGCGACACGGCTGTTTGAGGGGGGCTGGAATTGAGATACAGTGCGCTAGGGGCAAAGGTGTGAGCAAAACTGAGACAGCTCACAGGTCGCCATTTTAATTGCGGCTTCCACACGACCAAGGCCCACTTGCTGACCTCCAAGCAAGCAGGGATCGCGCTTTCGGCTTCTGTCTCGCCTTTTCCCGCCTCTTCTAACCCCCGCCCCCCCCGCCCCCGGCGCCCGAAGTGGACAGCTCCTCGGCTTCTTCCCGCAGGGGCGAACGGGGGCATCCTACCCGGTAGGGCAGACTGCTTGTGCCTCGGCCTGCCGCTCACCGGAGAGTGCCGGGTGCCTCTGGCCGGTATTGATTCGTAAATGTAAGATCAGGCAGCATCTCACTCCCCAGCGGTCCCAGGCATTCGCAGTGGCCCACTCGCTAGGTTTCCGGTCTGGAGGCGGCAGCCGGCGAGGCAAAGGCATGCCCAGCTCTTGGGAGATGTGCTGTTGGTTCTGAGCTTGGGAACCCAGTCTCCCACCTGGTGTTGCCGCTTTCTATCGCCTACCAGAGGCACGGTGTTGGAAGGGTGGAGACCAGAGATTTTCTTTGAAGGAGGAAAGTCTTCGCAGACACCTGCGTCACTTTGCAGAGACTCGAAAGGCTCTCTCTTTGCTCTGGCAGGTGGGTTCCCTCCATAGCAGGGCTGGCGAAATGGGTCCAATGAGCACGAAAGGCAAAGGCGCCCACTCCTGCCGCCCCGTTCGGGGTGCCTCCTCCACTCGAAGCCTTACTCCCTCTCCTTTCTCCACCAATCTGCGGGGTTCCAGTTCATCCCGCAGCCTCGCAGAACTTGGAGTGCCGTGAAGGCGAGAAGAGTAGGGAGCCTGCCGGGAGGCGGCTCCAGGCTGTTCTCACACTTGGCTGGGGAAAGCCATGGCGCCCTGACCTGCCCTCGCCTCCTACCAAATGGCAACTGGGTTCGGTTCTCTTCCATTCACATTAGACGGCAAGCGTCTCTCTCTACTCCTTCCCCAAATACCATTTAAGAAACATTATCCAACTGGGTTTCCCAGCAGACTCCCAAGCCTTTGCTTCCGGGCCCCTGCATGCTGCTGTCCAGCTTGAGAACAGGTTTAAAACTCCTGATGGATAAGGCAGCTGCAACAGTGGCACTCTCTGACTTCTGCAAATAGGGTCCCAGGAGAGTTCGCTTTCCATTTTGTCACCCAAGAAGGTTCCTCATCTCTCTTTTCCCTGTAACTTCCGCCCTCAAGAGACAGAAGTTCTGCTTCAAAAGAAAAGCAAGCCAAAGCCACCTCAGTCCCTTTGCCCTAGAGATCCCTTCTCTAAGCAGCTGCATGTTTTAAAGACTGAGGACCGAGTCCGCAATTTGTCCTAGGGTGGAGCAGGGAACTCGCAGGCTGGGAACAGGGGGATTTGAAGCTGGGGAACAGGGAGGTAGCAAATGTCACGGCTGGTTCGCTCGAGCAGTCAGGAACCAGGAGTTAAGTGTATCCTGATGGCTCTTAAAATGACATTGATTGGGACAAGCTGTTCCTCACCCCAGTAAGAGTTCACATGTCTGTTAATCAAAGCACTAAGGGGCTCAGTGCAAGTTTTATTAGCGATTGGAGAACAGAGGTATCAAAAGCTGGGATCCCAGGTATTTGTCAGCGTGGTCACACACACACACACACACACACACACACACACACACACAGGGATTTTTAATTAGAGAAAATTCGGCAGTTTTCATCACTTGCTAACTCAGTCTCACAGATGGTGACTTACAAATCTGGCTAGCGGAAAAAGCCGGTGCCCGGGGGCAGCCACAGGGCGAGATGCAGGGGAGGAGCTGCGGGTTGGCTCGCAGAGTTGGGCCTGGGAGAGTTTAAGAATCCTCAGCCTGGGGCCCTGAAGCCTCAGATTCCTCGCGAGAGGAGAGAGAAGAGAAAATAAAACAACAAACAGCACAGCCAGTACCCGCGTCCATCCCTCCTGGTCAGCTCCCCATTGCTTTGGCCAAGCTCTGGCGCCGGGTGGCGTCTGGCCCCGCGCGCTGCAGCAGGGAGGACCGGAAAGTTTGCCCAGCGAGAAGGACTCTCCTTCCGTTTCTCCCGCGCTGCCCTCTTCCGCCCTGGAGGGGCGTTAAGTTCCCTTCGGTTTTCCTTTCAAATTCTAAAATAAATAAACGCCAGGCCCTGGGGAAATTTCAATAGTAGCTTATTCAATAATCCAAATTATATGAGAGGGTCTGAGGAAAAAAAAGACCAGCCAGCTACATACACCCTCCGATCATGGAGGGCACGGGAGTGAGAAGGCGACAGAGGAGGTCCCCGGTCCGCCTTGGGCGCGGGGCGAGGACTCTGGTCAGAGGTAATTATGTCACTGAATTTTCTCTCCGTGACAGCCGAATAAACACAATCTCCAATAAACATCTCTAATGAGGGAGGAGGCCCGAGGACGGCTGGATTTGATTTATGGCTAGAAGAGAAGGTCCACTTCCCACAGCGAAGTGGGCAACCTGCTTGCTCCTCAGCTCTAGAGAAAGGAACTCGAGGAGGAGAGGACCCAGATTCAGGTAAGGTGCTCGCCCGGGTGACCACTTCTCTCTTTCCTCTGCTTCCTGGGAGAGGTGGGCAGGGTCGGAGCTGGGCCGTGGTTCCAAGCACCTGTTACAGGTGCCTGAGATACAAACGACCTACAAAGATGACCTTCCCATAAAGTCTAGAGATGGGGTGTCAGGAGCAACAGTGAGAGTGAGGGGCAGCCTGGGCCTGACCTAGATGGCTCCCCAACCTCCTGGCCGGTGTTTCCGTACCCTGCTTAAGCCTGCCCCTGAGTCTCTGGCCGCCTTAGGCTGGCCTCCCGGAACTTTCATCCCGCGGAACTATGAGTTAGTCTAAGTTTGAGGTCTTTCCTTCCTTGACCCACTTTAGAGAAACTTCTGGCACCCGGATTAGGCCGGCTGGGGACAGGAAAGTTGCGGGTGCTGCTCTTCCCGGCACTAAGCGACCGGGATTCCCTGGCGCCCACAGGCTTCCCACCGCCGCAGCAAGCGCAGCGCCCGCGGTAACCCGAGCCCGTGTTCTAGCTCAGTGAGAATCGTTAATTATTAGGTCTTCCGAAGTGAAGCTCAAATCGCACGCTGGGGGCTTTACGCGCTGCTCCGCTCTGGCGGTAGCATTCTTTATTCCTCAGCTCCTTTCTGAGAAACGAACTCCCAATCTCTGACTTTGTTTCGGTCCGACCATCTGCACTTTGCAACCGCGGGAAACTTTTGCTGCACGCGCTCAAGGAGCGGGTGGGGACTTCTCCACGCGTGAATGTGGTGAATAGCGATTTGGGAGAGTTCTGGGTGCAAACTGCATACCCCCTCTTGCATTTCTCACGGTTGCGAACGCCTTACGCAGACAGCAGCAGCAGATTCCCGACTCCCTCTCCTCCCCCCTCCCCAGCCCCCAGCTCAATGCCCAACTGTAAGTTCACTCTGGGGACTGGAACATTTTGCTACTTTTGCAGAAAAGCACTCTCGGCGAAGACAAGACACCCCTCCTCCCCTTTCTGATTCCGCCCTCTGTAACTTCCCTCCATCTTTGTATTCCTCCTTTTAATGGCAAAAATCAAGTCCCCGGGCTGCTTGGGCGGGCTTGGATTTAGAGGCACCCGTCACAGACAGCTGAGAGGCGGCGCGGACCACGAGTTGGGCCGGGCCGGAACCCGGGCGGTTACCTGGGAGCGGAGGGCGGGGAGGCAGGTGAGCCTGACGGCGTTGGTTCCCACACTTCTCACCGCCGCTCTGCCGGGGAAGTGGCAGATCTGACAGCCGCGTTCTACGCGAGGACCTGCCCTAGAGTTTAAATGTCAAAGATAAGAAAAGAGGGTGCTCAGGCAGGCGCTAACTTTCCTTAATATCCTTGCCAGCGCGGTCCTCATTGGCTGTCGGACCCGCGTGACGTCATGGCGGCCAGAGTTGGGCTCCGCTCAGCTCCGCGCTCAGGAGCGCTCGGGCCAGTCCTCCCTACTCCGACTCCGGCCGGCTCCAAGCCTTGCCACGGCCTTCCTGGGCTGGCCCAAGGCTACTCATGTCCAGCCCAGCCCTGACCTGGCGTCGACCCGCCCTTCCTCAGGGCGTGGAGTCAACTCCAAGGAAACTAATCATCCAGAGTGCGCTCCGCCTCCGCTCCTGGACCGAGGGTCCCTCCCCTAGGCTGGCCAGCTACCTTTCCGGGTGCCCACCGAAGCCCCTTCTTCGATCCTCGAGGGAGTAACTTCATCAGAGGGACCTGAAGGTTGCCCCGAGGTCGAGAAGGTCCACTGGCAGGAATCGTTTTCAGGAGGACCCCAAACATGCCCCCCCGCCGGCCTTCAAGTCACCAGCTGGGCACAGACGGGGGTTCTGAGGAGAGGATGAGTGATATCTTCTCCCAGGCTAGGCCAAAGTTTTCTGCAGGCCCGATGGGTTCTCATAAGGGGAGCCACAAACAGCACATGCTCCGGCTTCCCTTCCCTCCTTGGGCTGAAAGGCTCCAATCACATAGAAAATGTAGGTGATTTTATTAATCTTTGACTTTGGGGTTATCTGTCCACTTTGTGGTCTAGAGAAGGAAAATAAGGAAGTCCCAGATTGTCAAGTCAAGATTCCCCTTCCCAGAGCTGAGAAAGCCACAGAAGCTGGCACCCCTGGGGGAAATAATGGCCTGGTGGTCTGTGCTTGTTTCCCTTTCACACCCAGTGTGAACCTGGAGATGGTTTAGTCGAGCTGGGACTGGCTATCTTGGGATGGAGACTTAAACCCCGCGTTGTTATTCCCGTGTCTCTCCCCTCAACTTCTTACAGGGGAGGGAGGCGTCTCAATGTCCAATCCCTTCGTTCTCTGCCTCCGTCCGGGTCTCCGAACATAGAAGTGACAGAAGTTCGGCCAGGAGGGGGAGGGGACGCTTGACGAGGTGGCAGGAAGGCACGTGGGTGGGGGATGGTCGTGGGTGGGGGATGGTCTTTGAGCAGCTCGTGGGAGGCCTAACCCTGGAAGACCTGGGCATGTTTGTGTTCAGACTAGAAGAGGGACGCTCAGGCCGGAGAAGGTCCCAGGGCCAGGTCCTGCTCACCCTGCTCGGGTGGGGGCAGCAAAGGAAGACAGAGCACAAATGGTGCGGGAGAGGTCGAGCGATTCCCGCTCCCGCCCCGGGCACACCTGGACAGGTGTGGGGCTCTCCAATCCTCCAGGAGGCGGCAGTAGGCAGCCTGCCTACCCGCTCATTTTGGAGGGGCCAGTTTCTTGCCAGACTTGATTTTATTTCCTCGGTCCTTGGAGGCCCTAAGGGCAGGGTAGAGGTGGGGAGAAGAATGATAGCCTCTTGGTGGGGAGGTCTAAGAGTGGTCTCATTTACGAACGGTACTCATAATTCCTCTACCTATCCCTCTGGTCTTGCCGAGTCAAGGACAAGGAACACTCGTTCTCCCACCCCCACCCCACCACCTGCTACTTTAATCTGAGCCAGACCGGTGCTGTGGTCCTGTCTCCCCAAATCGGCTCCACTAGGGTAGGGAGTGGCACTCAGAGAAGCTTTTGCTCGCGTTTCTCCACCGCCACCGACCTTCTTCCGTGACCTACTTTCTTGGCAAACGCCCTATATTCCTTCCGGACCTGGTCCAGCTCCCGGTCCCAGATGTCCTGAGGTCTCCCCCGCTCCACAGTCTACCCTGGAGTTTGGACTGTATGTAGGCCCCGGGCCTGAGCAGGCCTCCCTCGCTCCCTGGTTTGTATCAGCGGCCCGCTCCCCACCCACCCCTTCTGTCCAGAAGGGAAACCGCCGGGAAGGCTGTTCCGGGCTTGTTTGGAGTCCAGGCCATTAAGTGTGTGAGGATCCCTGCAACCCGGCAGGGTGCTCGAGAGAGACGCTGGAAACGCCACGGCCCCAGCCTTCTTATCTGCCTGTCAATAAAGAGCGCGCTGGAGCGGCGCGGGAGCTCGGGGCGGTGCAGGCGAGGCCGGGCTAGGCCCTTCCGCGCTCCGGGCCAACGCATGAGTCGCTCTCCATTTGTCCTGGGCACAGAAGGCCGGACTGGAAGAGGCTCGCGCCGGGGTCGCCACCGGGGAAGGTGCAAATTTCACCGCTGCGGGAGCTTGGTCCCCTAGGTGGCTTTTGACCCGGGAGACTGCCACTGGCCTTGGGGGCGACCGGGCCTTACCCAGTTGTGACCAGCCTTCGAGGCCCGGCCTTGCCCCGCTTGGGCACAGGCAGACTCTCTGGGCCGCACGGCCCAACAACGCGGCCAGAGGGCACCGCGGGCGGCCCGGGGGCGTTACCGACGACTTGTAAACCCGGGCGCGGAGTGCAACCTGTAGGTGGGGAGAAGAGGATCAGAAATAAATTGTCCTCAGGGTAGTTTCAACCTCTGATTCTTCACAGCAGTAGCCAGCGAGCTCGGCAGCCGCCGGGTCCTGGGGCCTCCCTAGTCAGCTTGGGCCTAAGGCTGCCGGGAAGGCTAGAGCTTCCCACTCTGGCCCGCAGAGGCGAGGTGGGGTGTGGGGAAGGGGGGGGGGAGGGATTGAGATAAACGGTAGAGGTGGAAGAAGGAAAGCAGAGAAATGGTCGGAGAGCTAGGCTTGGTTGAAAGGAGACAAGGGTGACAGATCCATCCTTGGCTTGAACCTTAGTTGAGATCTGTTGTTCATATCCAAGCTATGTTCAATCTCTCTCTCTCTCTTTTATGCAAATAAAGCCCCTCCCGCAGGATGTGTGCTATAGGGTGAGTGGGATTTTAGTATGTTTTTTCACTGACAATGGCCATTGATTTTCGCAGCAATTGAAAAGTAAAAATGGTATTTTTTTATATCAGTATTTTAATTTTATTTTCCTAAATCCGGACAATAATGCATCCTGTTAACTTCTGCATTTAAAATTATTATTCCTGACGGTGGAGTGCCAATTTATAATGGGGTTTAATAAAACTTTTTTCATATAAAACTTAATTTAAAAGAGGAAAGAAAATCCCTGACTAGTTGTGGGGGAAAAATACTGTGTATAATGCATGTCATTTCAAATGGAGGAATGTTTTGTGAATCTGAGCATCATAAAGAAAAATATTTAACAAAGGTAATACAAAAGTAGGATTACTGTTGTATGTATGGAAAATGCAATTATGAAAAAAATATAATAAAAGAATAACCTGTTTCACATTTTCACTCCTGTAAACCTATTGCCCTGCCCTGTATTTGCGATCTCTTCACTGACGTCTAAAAGGTTGCACAATTGCATGATTATATGCAATTCTGTGCTTCCTCTGCCATTCAATCATTTTCCTGCTCTCATTCAAAGAAATACTTAGTTTCTTCCCTCTTTTGTTCCTTCTGCCGCACCATAAAGTTTTGTTGGACATTTGGAGAACAATTTCCAAATTCTTCCCGTTTGCTTTCCCATTAAGAAAACATCTCAGTTACAATCAATATGAGAAAACTCTACTTTTCCTTTCCTTCTAAACATTTTCATGTTAAGTCAGTCTGTCTGTGGCACCATGTTTGATTTCTTTCTCTCTCTTGTCCTGGTGGAGACTGAGACATTAGCTGAATTCCCTGGGGGTGATTGGGTGCAATTCACTGAAAGTAGACAGGCACGTCCTGGATGTTAGAAATTCACTTCTTCTCGACGTGACAAGGCCGCCTTCGATCTACAATTGTATTTGAATGGGCAATGAGCGGAAAGATCTCTCATCATTAAGCCAGTTTCTACTTTAACAAAATAACCAGAGCCTCATTTGCACACAAATGTGCATAAAACAGAGATTCCCTGAAACTCTTTAATAAAAAGGAATGGCTGCGTAATTTAAACTGGAGTTGCGAAGGCAGAGAAAGAGAGAGAGAGAGAGAGAGAGAGAGAGAGAGAGAGAGATAGATGGGGGTTTAAAGGCGTCCCCCTTCCCCCCCAAAGATCCATGTGATAGAGTTGACTGTTGTTTTTTTTTTTACTTTAAATCTTAAATAAGATGTGAGTTGTAACAAGAGGATTGGCACTTATTCTGTGACCCTTATAATTGGATTAAATATAGACTGAGACGTACAAAAACACACCAAGATTGACACCTGCCAACTGGACTTCCTTATGATTGATTGTGATGCTTCGTGCTGGCAACAATAATGAAATAAATTGTACGGATAAAACAGCACATTTGTCATTTCCGTGCCATGAGTGAGGAAGTCAACGAGTTAGGCAAGCTGTTAGCTGACAGGCAGGAGCGGGAGGCAAGCTAAAGAGATAAATAAGGATTCCAAGCATTGACAGGACAAATTATAACTTGTCACAACCTTTTTAAATTCAGAAATTTTCAATTAACACACACACATATATTGCTGTTACATATAAGATATGCGGGCGCTGACGTAAATACGCAGGGTGCTCAGGGACTCCCCAATCCCGGAGACAAAGGTTTGAGCGCCCAGGCCTCTCCCACTGGTTGGCGGGTGAGCCCAGAGGGCGCCCCCCCGGCCACGTGTGCCCCGCCAGTCCACGGGCGCCAGGCGGCTCGGTGAGGTGGAGAGTGTATTATTAGGCTAATCGAAACAACAAGTCGTTGCTTCAGTACCCTTTCTTCACGGAAGCAGGGCTGCCAGCCCAAGGGAAAGCCCGAACAAGGCCTGTGCCCAGGTCCGTGCTGTTCTCTCTGCCTCCTCTTGTCACCGTGTATGGTGAAAGAGCCGAAGGGGACAAGCATATCGCCCTTTTGGGATCCAAAATCTCATTTTCAGGAAGGAACTTGAGCTTCTGGATTCTGGGTATCAATTGTGGCTAGGTCTTGAGTCCAGGCTTGGGCCGCTGAATGCTGGTGTGGCCAGAGGACACTCCCAGGCTGGGGACTCCTCCTGCTATTGCCCGACTTAGTGCCGTCAGGGAGGAGGCCACAAGACAGCTCTTTTTGTCCCACCCAGGAAGAGGGGCTGCATTTTATTAGTCATCCCTTGACTTTTAAACACAGTTTCACCAGCTCTTTCTTGGCCTGTGGGTGGAAAGAAGCCCACTGGGTCCTTGGGTGTCCTGAAGCCATTCAAATGAAGTTAGTGAGGCTTTAGGAGGAGCAGATCCCTGGAATTGCCTGGAGGAGCTAGAAGTTAGGGGCTGCCATGGAATTTCTGATGGAGTCTAAGGTCTGTGGATGGAGACTAATCTGGGTAAAGTTTGATGTGAGTTTGACAAGTGTGCTGGGGAGTGTAAACTCTTTAACTGGTTCCACCCCAAAGGAGGTTGACTTCTTAGTTTTAAAGTTTATCCCCACTCCAAGCCAGAATCTGGCCTTTGCGGGGTCCCTTTCTGCACAGAAGTCCCTGTCTTTCACCAAACCAGCTGGAACTTGGGAAAGTTAGACGTGGGAACTGAGCGTCGGTAGGTCTGTGGCTGTTGGGCCAGAAGCGCGGCCTGGGCGGGAGAGTAGAGTACAGAATAATGTCTCGTTTTAGTCTAGCTGGGCAGCTCGAGGCCGCAGGAAGCGGGGCAGTTCTAGTTCCAGGCCAGCCGAGAAATTGGGACCTGAGAGCGGACCTAGAAGGGCACCGCGCTTCTTCCCGATGCCATGATCCGCCTCTGTTGCCTACTCTCCGCTCCCGCCCGAGTCTCGCTGCGTGGTGCCTCGGGGCCCGCGCCCTTGTCCAGGTCCTCGTGGGGTAGAAAAAGCCCAGCCTTCCTGTCGAGGCCACAACCTGTCATCGCAAACACTCAGAAAAAGTGTGTCAATCCCAAGCTCTAGCATCCTAACCTCTCTGTGCCTGCCCCCCAATTAAACACCGCGAAGCTCTGAATCTTTCCAGAGACGGAGCACGAGAAGTGGAGGTCGGAAACAAGAAGTAAAAAGAAAAAAAAAAAAGTTACACGGAATTAGCTGGAAGCAGCCGCATTCCCCAGCGACCGCAGCCATTAACATTATAATCTCAAACGCCATTTTTTTATGTAACACTATTGTTAGTAAATCGACTCCTCAGGTCCTCTGAGACGCTGACCCCTGGCAATTCAGTGAAAGTGTAATTATCTCCCCGAATCTTGGACAGATTTAAGAGATTACATTTCAACTAAATCTATATCAATGCTAATTCCCTCTTCCCTTCAGCTCCCACCCCCCAGCCCGGCCTTGCAGGTGCTAGGCACGGGAAATGGCGTCAGGCCCCGGCAGAACGCCTCACAAAGAGGAGAGGGCTTGCTGCGTACAGGGCCAAAAGAAATGAGGCCCCACATAAAATTACACCTATTTTTTATGCTACAAAACCTGGTTCTTATATAGCAAAGTTAAACAAAGCAGCTATGCTAAATTAGCGTTACATAAAGGGGAGTTTAATGCTCGGTTACAGTCAACTGATGTATCTCTGATGGCTAATTGTCTATCAAAATTAAAGAGAAAAGAACAAATGATTCGTTATAAGAAGGTGTTAAAAGCTTCAACAAAAGAACATTTCACAAATATAATATCCGCAGCTCTAGGATTGCCCGCGGGGTTGTTCAGGCCCCGGCCCTGCGCAGCTATGAAAAGTGGGGTGCGGGGTGCCATTTTCCTGGCAAGAGCTCATTTCCTCCCAAATGAGTATAATAAAAACCAGAGAGGCGATATTAGTGTAAAGGTTGCTATTAGTCCTAATCGGACCCGTGGACGTGGGCTTCACAGTCGACCCTTATTTTCTCTGCCCCGGCTGGGGACGGAGGACGCTTTGCCATACCCAGTGGACACCAAATCCAACTGGCCACTGCCTCACGTTCAGGGACAAGAGGGAGCGAGCAGGGCTCGGGGTAGTTTCAGCAAAGGACAGCAGGCTCTGCTGGTCTCCGCTCTGCTCCGAGTTCTCGCGGCTTGAAAAACACTGTCCCCGGCTCTCTCAGGGATCTTGGAGGCACCGGCACCGTCCAGCACGTGCCTTCCTGACGCACGCTGCTGGCCTCCGGGGGCGCAGGCTGCTGCAGCCAGCCCACCCTCCCAGGCAGCGGAGGACGCAGAATATAATACGACAGCCCCCTTCCCCACGGCGACACCAGAGCTAGAGCTCCAGGCATATTTGTTGTTCAAAGTTAATTAAAGCTGAAAGCAACCAAAACGCGCGCGCCAGGCGCACAGAGGCAATTCCGGACTCGCGTAGCCGGCCCGCAGCACCAGAGAGGCGGCGAGGGCGACCCGCGATCCTCACTCCGCCGGAGTCCCTGTAAGAGAATCTGGGGCTCGGGAATAAGAGCCGAAACGAAATCAGGCAGCAAGAGCAGCAAACCGTCTGGAAAATGGATCCACGGAGCCACAAGAATGTACTTTTCTTTCCTTTATCGTTGACAACTTGTGTCCTAAAGAAAGTGTATTGAAGATAATTGAAATGATTACAATTCCCTGCTGCCTAACTTTGAATATGAACAGTCACATAATGACATTCCCGCCATACAACAACAGTTTAATTTCCATTATCCGACTTCGGGATCCTCGAGCCAACCGCCGGGGCAACGCGGCGCTAAAACAGAAATCTTGGCTCCTGCCTACATTATTCATTTCGGGGGACGTGGGGGTGGCACAGGGGTGGAGAATGGGTTTGTTCCCTCCTCCTCCCAAACTTGTTCTGAAAATCCCTGGGACCAGTGGACACTGAGGAGCCGACAGTCAAGACAATCGTCGTCAAGGGGCCACTTTGCCCGACGGGGTTGCGGGGGATGGCGCTGCGCTGCTGCCTTGTTGTGCCCAGGGTTCTTGGACCTGCAAAAGACTGGCTCTCCAGCTCTGCCCTGTCTAGCGAGAGCCTAGGCTGGGGCCCCGTCGCTAGCCTCCCTTCCCTCTTCCTTTCCCCTTTCTTCCAGCCCTCGCAAACTTTCTGCTCCTAAGATCCCAGGCTTGAGCGAAGAGCAGGGCGGAGCCCGCTCCAGTGGCCCCCTCTCGGATTTGGAAGTTGCTTCGGTCTTGAACTTGCCCTGTTTTTCTCCGGGGCCATCCCATACCTGCGAGACCCCGAGGAAAGAGCGTAGCTAATCAGGGTCTCTGCACCGCGGGGTAGCTGGCGCTCACCTTGGGGTGCTGCCTCGGGCTGAGCCTCTGGGCTCCAGCCAGAGCGCGAGGGGGTGGGCGCGGGGGCCGGGTCTCTGCAGTGCGAAAGCGCCGCTCCGGCCCGCCGCCCCTTCCCCAGGCTCGGGGTCCCGGGGACAGACCTTGAGCCCCTCTCCGTGAAACTACCGCCTCCAAAAAAAAAAAAAAAAAGACCATCTGGTAATTGTCTTTCTTTAGATCTTCCCTTAATTATGCTTTTAATTAAAGATGGTTCAAGGCACCGGACCACATGAAGGGCAGTAATTACAAATTACATTACAAACCCGACAGATGTAGCGGGATCTGCTGGGAAAAAGGTACCGGAATAAAAATTTGACTAAACTTTGGGATAAATTAATCGGCGGCTTGGAGAACAGAAGCACGGTTCTGATTATGTAGGCTCCAGCCAGGATTTAAGTTTTGTGTCATGATTGTTTTCATATTTCTTTGACGTCTATTGATTTGGAGGCAGCTGCAAGCCTTTGTCACAGGAGAGAAGAGCAGTCACAATATATTAGCTTGATGGCATAACTCGAACCGGAGAGGCGAGGGGAGCCGGAGTGACAGGGGCACACGTGACCCCGCCCGGGGCCTCGCAGCCCAACCCTTACATTAACTTGTGCTAACAGGAATAATGGAGCATTACTATTAATCCTTGGTGAGAAGATGCTTTTCAGTCTAGAACGCGGGCGGCGGGAGTGGCGCAGCCGCGGCCGGGTAGGCTCAGGTGTCTCAGCGCCCGGCGTCGCCTCCACACCGGCCGGCCTCGGTGGCGTCTTCAGGCCAGGCTTCTGGACTCCCAGCTCCGCGCACATGTCGAAGGGCGCCAGGATGAGAGAAGTTCCGCAGGTTCCGGGACTGGCCCGTAGGCCGCCAGGCCAAGTCCCCACTTTGACCTCACTTGGGGGCTTCCCGCAGGCAACGCCGGGGTTGGAGGACCTGGGGCGATCGCCAAGCTAGTCCCCCGCCGCCTGCTCGCCCGTCGCAGGCTCCGTGCATGCAGAAGCGTGGCGCGCGCTGTGAAAACAGAAGGGAGGGATTTGGGTCATTTCCTTCGCTAATTATTGCCCCCGCCTGCTCCTTCTTCCACCTCACTTCAACCCCCACCCGGTCCTCGCCGCCGTCCAGCCTCGAACGCGTTTCCACGCCAGAGACTGACTCACTTTGAGCCAGTGGCTTCACTTAATAGAAAAAAATATGCGTGCCCATCACTCATCCCTATTTACAGCGTCGGTGAAGAGCTCTGGGGAAAACGCCTGGATCATTAAACACGCCCACTATGGCTATCACCCACATGCTTTCAGATATAGCGACAACCCTAAGTTTGACACAAAAGTCTCCCAATGCACCTTTGCCATAGACAACACTCACTGGAAAGGTGTGTTCACCACCCCTGATTTAAACCAAGGGAACACGGCTATTATTGGAGAAGACTCAGGGGCCTGACACCTTTTCTGGCTTCCTGGGGAGGGAAAGTTTTTCTTTTGATTTGTCCTCTCACTATGTTTCTCTTTCCTTGGCATTACAGTTTCTGAGAGGAATGTAAATATTTTGACTAGCCCTCTACATGGGGTCTTTTAAACACAAGGCACAGTCATCTGTGCAATACTGTAGTTTTTACTTTCAAAACTTGGGTGTGAGCGTCTGTCTTGCTGAGGAAACCCATAGAATTTGTGGGGACCTCTGAACCCCCTATTTGTATAATGAAATGAAGTGTTCCCCAGTGATTGTCCAAATTTTAAGGACTTTTTCTGTCACTGCTCCTTCCCCATTGTTTTCGGGGAAGAAAAATCCATTTAACAGACCTTTCCGGGTTGTGGCAAGATCAAATTTCACCATGCCTCACTCTTACCTCTTTGCCCTCTCCTGCTGTGGCACAGTAGATAACTTGTACAGAAGTAGAAATAATATTTTAAAACACTAAAACTCTGTTGAGCTCTTCTGTGTACTTGTAGTGGGGGTATCTTCTTCTCTTCTAGTATCTGATACAAAGCATATATGTTGAAACAGAGTGCAGAGTTCAAAGAATCTAACACAAGGAGGAAAATAGCACTTAGGTTTCCCTAGTTTCTGTGTATAATAAAGATAACATAATGACTTTCTAGCCAAAAGGAAGCAAAAATTGCCAGAAGGCATAACACATCACTGGATATGTTTCTCAAAAAATTATTCCAAACATTCCCCAATATTATTATACATATAATTTTACAGTCTAAAAATATTTCTAAGCAGACATATAGTATAAAAGCTCTATTTTGTTCCTAAAGTGGTAGTATATTATTCTTGATTTTAAAATACTTGCACTGTTAAATGTCAATTGTGTCCATTTCAGGGCCTGGGTGCTCTAAGAAGACCCCCCTGTAATGTACTCATTTCTTTACCTCATTCTGCTATAGTGTAATGATTATTTTATATAAAGCATTGTGGGCATCCTTAAGTCTTTTTTAAAAGCATACGCTCTAGGTGTGTGACAAATAAGACTAAGGTTTTTGTTTTGTTTATAGCAAATTCATTTTTAATGAAATAAAGCACAATACTGGAAATTTCATAGTCCTATACAATGCTGACAAAAATGTTTGAAAGTAGAAAAAAGAAAGTGTTAGAATTGCCTGTAATATTGCTTACTGTTATTCTCTTACCTCATTCCGTGTTTCTATTAAAATACTTACCTACACTCTGTCTTCCCATAGCTATGTGTGCACTATGAATTTCAATAATATAAATTGTTGCTTAAAAGAGTGAAGACTGGGTACTTTATGTCTCATTGTTCTTCTTACAATCTACTCCCAAATCTTTTTTACAAATCCCATTGCAGCTATTTCCCCACAATTCCATGATGAAAGTGAACGGCAAATGCCATTCAATTTGGAGGAACTCAAGCACAGAGAATATAAAGGTTTTGTTCAAAGCCTCCTTCAAATCTATTTTTGGAGTAGGAAGCAGAAGCAGGCTGGAGGCAACATCAGTACACATCTTTGACTCCATATGAGGCAGGTGGCTTTGGAGGCTCATTTTGGAAACAGAAGACCTACATGGAAGTATGTGTTGTTGAGAGACTGACAGGTGATGGTGGACCCCAGGAGGAATAAAGCAACTCAGGCTATCATCTGCCTCTAAGTTGCAGGCAAGGAAGAGTTTCCTCTCATTTTCTTGCCTGCATTACTTTTTTCTGTGTTTGGCAGCTGAACCAGAGAGCAGCCTGCAACATTTTGCCTTTGGGGACTTCCTGCAGCTTTGCTACATTCCCTGGAGAAACCCAGAATCCTGGAATTGATGGAGGGATTACAGAGAGCTACAAACCTCATTCTCCCTCTAATCCATTTTGGGCTGATGCTGTATTGATAACAGCCTTTCTGTTACTTGTAGGTTTTAGACCATTCAAATGAGAACAAGTAATAAGAATTCAGTAGTGGGGGGGGGGAGGACAAAGTAAGAACAATTGGTATAGGCTTTTGGGTTCAAAGGATTGGTTTCTATTCCAAAATCATGGAATCAAGTACAAAATTAAATACTCCCTCACATTTCTTTCAGAGCATTTTCTCCTCCTCCTCCTTCTCCTTCTTTAGATTATTATATTGCATTTGGATTCAGGCATTGACATGTTTATTTACTAAGAAATCTTACATTGTCTTAGGACAAAACTGCTCAGTTGCTTGAATTTCAGTTTACTTGGCTTTCCCTGCTTGAAATACTATGTTAAGTAATAAGGAAGCTTATTTGCATTAGATAATAAGAATTAGGGACAAGACAGACACAGTGCTGATTAAACAAGAACTCATATCCCACTTTGAGAGCTTTCTGATAACCAGAGCCACAAGCACATCAGTAGGTCAAGCAAAAATCTGAAGACAAAATCAATGTCAGTTTTCTGTCTTGGTGACAGAGACCTACCAGCATCATATCCAATAAACCCTGTTATCAAGTACCTCACTGCTGTCGATGAATTCAGTTATGCTGTGGGTCAAATCATGCCCCCACCTCCATCATGATGTTTATAGCATCCCTCACTTTGACACAGACTTGCACAGAACAATAAGCTAACAATTACAGCTGTCCAGCAACTGAATGGAGTGGAGACATTGAGAATATTCAAGTGGAAGCTGGGATGCAGTGAAGGCTAAATCTACATGAATAGGTGGTTTGGAAAATTAACTTACTCCATAAACTCCTATTCAGGGCCAACTCTATCAGGATCCTCCCAGGACCATTTATTTAGCTACTGGATAATGTATCAAGTAATTTTAATCTGATGAATTTTTGAATATGATTATACACTCATGTCATTCATAATTTTAAAGATTCAAGAACATTTCTCATGAAAATGCTCCTTTCTACCCTGTCACCTAGGCAGCCAGGTCTAAACCAGTGTAAGCAACCAGTATTACTAGTTTCTTGTGTATGAGGGAGCTTAAAGATTCCTATTTAATGAGATCTTTTGGAGAGAGGGGCTTTGTAATTTGTGTTTGGAAAAGTATTCAGATAATTCTGTTGAGTTGAATACCATGGACTTAACTGACTTCTGGATTCCCTTAAATTCTGAGGTTCTATAGAAACTTGTAATGTCATGGTATTTATTCCATACATTCCTATAAGGCATGCAAAGTATTTTCAATACCAGTGTACTTTTTAATTCTCCTTGCAACCCTGTGAAATAAGTATTACGTGGCTGGTTGGCTTAGTGGTAGAGCATCAGCCTGGAGTGTGGATGTCCCAGGTTTGATTCTTGGTCAGGGCACACAGGAAAAGTGACCATCTGCTTCTACCCCTTCCCCTTTCCCTTTCTCTCTTCCTCTCTCTCTCTCT
Organism: Rhynchonycteris naso; assembly: GCA_037038555.1. Classification (NCBI taxonomy): domain Eukaryota; kingdom Metazoa; phylum Chordata; class Mammalia; order Chiroptera; family Emballonuridae; genus Rhynchonycteris; species Rhynchonycteris naso. The sequence continues at coordinate 345,912,635 of CM072995.1, forward strand.
CTTTTCCCTCCCTGCAGTCATGGCTCAATTGGTTCAAGTGCATCACTTGGGCACTGAAGATGGCTCGTGGAGCCTCTGCCTCAGGTGCTAAAAATAGCTTGGTTGTGAGCATGGCCATGGGTGGTCAGAGTATTGGCTTCAGATGGGGGTTGCCAGGTGGATCCTGGTCAGGGTGCATGTGGGAGTCTCTCTATCTCCCCTCCTCTCACTTAGAAAAGGAGAAGCAGAAAAAACAAGGAAGTATTATTTTCCTGGTCTCATTTTATAGGAGTAAATGAGTCTCAGAGTTCAAATGATTCAACCAAGATAACTCAGCCAGCAACTACCAGAGACAGGTAGTACCACTTAAGGCCATCCCAGGACCTATGCACTATGATTTGAGGCCCTGCTCCTCCTGATATCAAGTAACAGAATGTACCCATATTTCAACATAATTATTTGTTCTAAATGTTTTTGAAAGAAAATTTGCATTTAGTTAAGGATGACTTATTCATTACATTTTTATGACTTACGCTTTATGAAATTTACATATAACAGATGATGTGAGTTGCAGCGGCAGGTTGACATAATGTTAACATTTTTGCTTATGTAAACATTTATCAATGCTGACTTTACAGTTTGTGTTTTTTCATATTTTGGAGCTAATATATATATATTTTAATAAGGAGGTAAATTCAAACATCTCTTTAAGCCCTTGAAAAGCTTGTATATTTTAGGTTCCACACCAGAGGTGTCTGTATTAATTAGGATAAGTCTAAATGTCTGCAATTCAGTGGATGAAAGAAGATAGCGATTCAGGCCTCTCTCACCTGATAGACTGCAGGGAGCGGTGTCAGGGCAGCGGGCAGCTCTGCTGTCTATGATTACCCAGATGACCAGGACCCTCCATCTCCAAGGCCACTGCCTTTGTCTACATTGCTGGCAGGCTCCTGCAGCTTGTGGCACATGGGAGTGACTAGAGAATGCAAGAGACTGTGGCCTTTAGGTCTACCTTGGACGTGGCATGCATCCCTTTGTTTGCATTTCTTTGTCCAGAACTTCGCCATGTGTTCACAGCAGACTACAAGTAGAATGGGAAATGCATCAATCTAAATGCAGTGAAAAAGATAATAGATGTGGTGAACAACCAGCGGTATCCACAACAATGCATAATGCAGACAGGAGACAGGTTATAATAAATCAGGTAGGAGCTAAGGATGATAGCGGTGGAAATGGTTGGATTTTGCATGTATTTAATTTTTTTCAAATAGATTGTGTAGGGTTGTGAGGAAAAGAAGAGTCAAGGTTTTGATCTGAAAGGTTGGAAAAATGGATTTGCCATTTTTAGAGATTAGGAAGATGGAGGTAGGGGAAGCTTATGGAGAAAAATAAAGAATTTGGTACTGGGTATACTGAGTTTGAGATACTTATTATCTTCCAAGTAGAAAGAGCAAGTAAGAGTTGGCTATAGAAGCCTGGAGTTCAAGGCATCTGTCTAAGCTGGTGAACTGGGGAATTGTTAACAAAAAGACAATTTTTTAAACTATGAGATTGAATGTGATTGGCAAAGGAGTCAGTGTAGGCAAAGAGTTGGTCAAAGGATCAGGGTCTCAGGCATGTCATGTTTACAGGTCTGGGAGTTGAGGAGAAATCAGGAGGTAAAGGAGACAGAGCAGAGCAGCCAGCAAACCAAAAGGAGACCAAGACAGAATGGAGCCCAAGAGGACAGTGGAGAAAGTATCTTCGGGAAGGGAGAGTGATCAACTGGAGACCCACTACAGGCTCAAATGCTGTCAATAAGTGTGGATAGGTGAGGACAGAGAATTGACTATTAGATTTATCTATCTGGAGGTGATTGAGGACCTTGTCATGAACTAACTGTTGGGTAAGTGAATAGTAGGAATAAAATCTTGTTGGAGTGAGACTGAAACATAGTGAGGAGAGAAAAATTTCAGGCAGTTCAAGTGCATATAACTATCTCAGTAATTTTTTTTTAATGTAAAGGTGGGCAGGAGAATGTGGTCATAGGCAGAGGTCAAGTTTGTTTTTAAAAATGGGAGAAAACAATCAACATGTTTGGATTCTAATGAGAAATCTTGTACTAGAGAAAGAAAACTATGGTGTTGTGAAGAAGAAAAAGGGGAATTATCGCATCGGTGTCTGTGAGAGGGTAAGAAGAAATAGGATGCAGTGCATAAATGGAGGCGTTGGTCTGGTTGGTACATGGACGGTCTGTTCACAACAGTGGGTGAAATCACAGTCAATTTCATGGTGGGTGTGGTGGAGATGGAGCTTGTTCTTTTCTAATTTTCTCAGTGAAATAATCAATCAGGTCAGCAGTTTAGAGTGAGGTTGGAGAAGGAAGCATTGTGGCTTTGAGGTGAGAAGAAGAAATGATGAAAGTCACCTGGAGAATGGGTGAGTGAAATGGTTTGTGATTTGCACAAAGTTTCTGGGCATCTCTGGAGACCTAGTCAGCCTAATTGGTGTATTTTTTTCACTAGCCCTACTCAGCTTAGGTGCGGAGTAGGCAGAGAGTTAGATTTGGCCAGGATTGAGCTTTTGCTAAGACAATATGATGAAGGGAGAGAAAAGGGCAACGGGGTTACTCATGTGTGCAAGGGAGTGATTCCATAAAATCTAAACTAGATAGAAAAGGAAATGAAGATCTGAAAGGATGAAGACCAGTAAAGAGGTAGTAGTATTAAAGAATTTTAGATCTTAGTGGACCAATGAATTATGGAAGTGATGGAGAGGGCTGAAAGCTAAGAAGTGGTGATTAAACAGTAGGATGAAATAGAAATGATAGAAGGGTGAAATTAAGGTCAACCTCTAGAGTACGATCAAGGGACTGAGTGGCTGGAGCAGTGGAGCCCAAGGCTGTGAAAGGCCAGGGCATCTCAAATTAGGGAGGTATTAGTGCCGGGGAAAGGAATGGTGAACTAGGAGCTAAAGCATTCAAAGAAGGAGGAGAAAGACTTGGGGGTTTATTGACTTCAGCTACCAGTTTGGGATAGTAGATGCTACAGTCTGATAAAATGAAAATCAAAGCTGGGGGAACTTAGGGAGAAAAAAGAAACCAATGTGAATATGCCCGAGAGAACAGGTCTATGAGGGGAATGGAAAGAAGCAGCCACTACCTGAGGGGGCTTCAGGGGAAGAGACAAGTGTCAGGGAAAGAAAGTAATGGGTTTCTGCAAGGGAGAGAATAGAGGTGACTGTATTGAGGACAAGCCTGAGGGAGCAGTGCCTGGAGATGGGAGCAGATTAGGACATGTACACAATCATAAGATCCTAAACACCCCATATCCTAGTCCTTCACGATTTCTAATGTACCCCTTCCCTCTGGGACCATCCTATCTGGTCACTCCAGTTCTTTCTCTGTCCTCCCTACCATCTCTCTTATGTATCTTTCAGGTTTTTCATTGACCTCATTTATTCCTCCCTCTCTTTCTCCTTCTTTATTTCTTTCTCACCCTTTCTTTTTGTCATTATTTCTTACTTAGAAAATAGGGTGTAAAACAACAGAGAGAGAAAAAAAGAAAGCCACGTGACCCCATTAGCTGTTAGCACTTGGCAGAAAGAGGGAGTGATGTCTGTAATAGCCAGAGCTTTGGCTTTGCCTCCTCCTCCCTGTCATCACAGTCTACCCACACTGACAGACACAAAAGAGGGAAGAGCAACATGATCTAGGAGAGCTTCATGAAGAAATATCTATGGCCACGTTTGGTCTAGTACGTTCAGCATGTACTGACCAATCTTCTCTGCACAAAACCACAGGAGAAAGCTCCAGGAGGCCATGTCAATGGAGCAGACAGTATACTCTTGTTTCCTGAGAGCAGGAGTGTGCCATGCTGCCCACGCAGGGCACGATTCCCGCCATGATCGTCTTCCATGTTTGTTTATTTATTTATTTATTTTTATTGAACGTATTGGGCTGATGTTGGTTAATGAGTTATATAGGTTTCAGGTGTACAATTCCGTAACACATCATCTGTATATTGTGCTGTGTTTATCACCTCAAGTCAAGTCTCCTTCCATCACCATTTATCCCCCCTCTACCCTCTTCTTCCTCCCCCACTTCTGTTCCTTCTGGTTCCAGGATCTTTTGACACCACACTTAGTTTACCTTCCTCTACTGCAGGCTGCCTCCCCTACACTGAAGACACTTTCAGACTTCATCAGATTGAGAAATTTGCTCAAATTTCCAAAGAGCTCTGGTGCTTGGATACAGACGCTGTTCCCTGAGACAGTGCCTTCCTGGCCTTCTGCCCCAGGTACTTCCATCCCTGTGCTGAAGCCCATTTGGCCCTCAACTGTGGGCTCGGCCGCACCCCAGCCTTGGGATCGAGTAGGCTCAGGGGCAGAGGAGGTATAATATTCTCGGGATCCAGGTTTGACAGCCCAGGAGTGGTCCTACTTTGAGCTCACATATGGGGTCCGTAACAAGTAGCTGCTTAGCTTTGATAAAGACCCTGCCTCAGAACTGAGTTTGACCATCAGAACCTGAAGTCAGAGCCTGGACTTCTCCCCAGCACTCATGTCCCCTGGGCTGGGAGCAACTAAGGAGACATAGAATTAATGTCACTGACCAGTATCTCAGCATGAACCACTGAGTGTACAAAGGTTTACCCCTTAAAAATAAATTATTTAAGAAATAACAAAGCCCTGGCCAGATAGCTTGATTGGACAGAAGTGCAGAAGTTGACGGCTCAATTCCCAGTCGGGGCACATACAGGAACAGATTGATGTTCTTTTCTCTCTCTCTCCCTTCCTCTCTGTAAAAATTAATAAAATAAGCATTAGAAATAACAGTGAACATACTGAGGAAAAATTTCAATTTTAAACAATACAGAAATTCATAAAGTAGGGAGTTTTTCCTTCTTATATTTCAATCCTATCCACAGCCTCTTTTAGAAGATTTCCTATTAACTCTTTATTATATAACCTTTCAAATTCTTTCAATATTAACTAGACATTTACAAACACATATATCTATGCTCATTTAAGAAAATTAAGGTTGTTTTATTTACTAATTTTCTTGAAAGGGAATTAATTAACAGAGATATCTTTTCAAGTCATTGCCATAATGTTTCCTTTCTAATGGCCACGCAGTATTCCATTGTCTGGATTTATGACATACTTTATTTCAATGGTTATGTAGTGATGGACATTTAGGTTCTTTGGAACCTTCTCTATTATAAGCAGTGCTGCTTTATGCATCCTATGCATATATCCTTGTGCTGCAACATTGGAAGCGAATCTCTTAGAGACAAAGTTGCTGTGCCACACTGAACGTGCATTTAAACTCTTCGGATAGACACTGCCAACTTGTCTCCTTCCGCAGATCACATACCAGTCTGCACTCCCACCAGCAGTGCATGCATGTGCCTCTTTCTCCCAACCTCCCAGCCATTTGCCTCCTTCTGGAGATCTTCAAAGAAGCAATCTGTTGGACAGCAGAAGAGGCAAAGGGAAATGTGTGTTCAATCAATACACCAGACACCTTGTTGAATCCCAGGGCTCGTTCTGCTGTCTGGCTGCCTGAAGGGGGCCCTGCTCTCTCCCAGCTCCGTGGGGAGTACAGCAGAGGAATGGATGATGAGGGGCACTGGTGAACTCTCCTTCACTTTGATTGAAAGTCCGCTCTTCTGTCCACTGCTACTCAGGGACAGCATGCTCTAATAGCTGATAATATGCTCTACTTGTATTCTAGCTGAATGTAGGTGGGAGAGCCAAGTGTTTATTCATTTCCATCAGGGAAAGTCTACAGGCTTCAGGTGCTCACCTTGAGCTTTAATTGTAATCACAAAATCAAATCCCTGCTGTCATCTCCAAGTCTCATTCAGACTCCCAATTTAGAAGGTCTATTGGCTTGTATTCCAAAGTTGTAGGACAGGTAGATGCTTCTGCTACAAGGTTCCCTCTCCATTGCCCTGCTCCCTGGTTAAAAACAAAGTGCAAAGAAAGAGAAAGCCGATGCTCCACTGTTGAAGCATTGGAGCTTTTAAAGCACCAATAATTTGCATGAACAATGATGCCCACTTTTGTTTCTATGACCACTTAGTAGACTTCATTTCTTAAACCAAAACTACAGATTAATCTTTCTCAACCAAGTCTTTGGAAGAGAACATTCACGATTTCATTCAGAAGACTTTAAGCAGTAAAAATAATGTATAGTTCATTTTAGTGGGTCATAAAGGACTCTAAGAAAAATCAATCTTTTCATACATAAAGCAGATGATTTTCAAAGGAGATTCAGTTATGCCCTTAAATTTTTTTAAAAAGCGCTTCTTTGTTTTTGTAAAGTTGACACATTCACAGTAAAAAAAAAAAGAAAAAAGAAAAAGAAAGCAAGCAATACAGGAAAATGCATTGAAGGAATAAAAAACAAATAACATATGAAATCCCACAACCCAAGGAGAATCATATTAACCTTCTAGTGGCACACATTTCTAGAAACATTCTGCATTTCCATACCCATGTAAACTGCTTTTTCTCCATTCAAGGGTATGTAATTATCACTTTCTCATGTATATTACTTTTATTATTGATAAAAATCTTATTGTATAGATGCATCATAGTTTACTTAGTTCTCTAATGATGGACAGTTCGAATGGTTTCAATTGTTTTTGTGATTACAAATGATATTGCAATGGCCATCTTTATAGCTAACTTTACATATATCTTCTTATATTTTCATGAAAATAATATTTACATTCCAGAAACTAACTAATGGATTGAGAGACTATACTTTTCTAAAGTTTTTTACTCAATTTGTTCAATTACCCTTTAGAAAGGTATGTAATTACCTTATAGAATTATAATTTCATAACACATTTTGAATGTTTATTTCTGCACATGGCTACAGACATTGAATAGTAACATTAATGTTCATCTTTGTTAACTTAATAAATAAAATGACTCCAATTTTAATTTACAACTTACATTAATGAAGTTTGACAAATTTTCATTTAAAATCTGGGGCACAAGTTGGCTTACAGTTGTGAGTAAGCAAAACAACTTATTCTTTTATTATTATTTATTAATTATTGCATTTATTTTCTGAATGAACAACTGTAAACCTACATGTGCCCCACCCTGCATTTAATGGTCAGTTCATGTTCTTTGCTCATGAAGAAAAGTTGGAACATTTATATATTAAGAAGAGTAACCGTTTGTCATATAAATGCTGTATATATTTTCCTCATTAGTTTTCACATTTTATTGTTATTTTAATTCAATGTAATCAATCATGTTTTTGCAACTTCCTTTACAAAGTGAAAACTGCACTTTTAGAGGGAAAGTGAGACCCGCGACATGATGATACTGACAGCTTTGACTGAAGAAAATGGGATCGGCGGTGCAGTGGGGCAGACAGCACACTTGACGGAGGATGCAGAAGGATCTGCTTGGCAGTTTACTCTGCCAGAGGCTTTGATGATATTCAGATACTGTTTGCTTATGAGTTTTCCAAAAGAAAAGAAAAGAAGACCCAGTTGAAAACATCTAAGTATAACATAAACTAGTTTTTCTTTATTTCCTCAAAGTTTCATGAATTGTTCAAGCCACTTAAGACTTGGGTTGTTTTGAGGGAGATTTTTGAGTGGTTATAGTCCCAGAACTGCTGGTAAAAAAAAAAAAAAAAAAAAAAAAAAAAAAGCATAATTGGATGGGTTGTATTTTGTTATCATTTGATTTCTTCCTCCCACCCCGCAGAAGGCTTCATGCTTAAAATCTGCCTAGAGATCAAATGTATGGCCCTTTGCATAAAAAACTTATCCTAGAATTAGCTTCACATGACAGAGGTTAAATACAAAGTAAAAATAAAGTGACCTTAGAAATGTTTCAGATTTTGGTGTGCTTAATTGATAACGGTGGCTGAATAGGACATCTTTACTCATTTGGGCTCAGATTACTTTCAAAATGATAGGAGAAATAAGTTGCCTCCTCAAAAAAAGAAAAAGCTTTACTTTCAAGGATCTTAACAATTTTAACTTTCTAGAAAGCAAAAACATATTGCATAAAATTGAGGGATGTTTACTGTGGGCCAGTGTTCTCAAAAGCTATCAGTGTATCTTTATAGCTGCATCTATGTTTGATATGCCCTGCCTTCTGCTGAAATTCCTCCTTGTTTCCCCCACCCCAGGCTTGAAAGAATAAACTGAAGAAATTCTAGAGCTGACTTGGCACTCCATGTCAAGAGAGGTATGATCCTTTGCATAAATACTTCAACTCATCTCAGAAAGTTTGAAATAAACCCGGTGAATAAGAGGCATGAGTCACCCTAACGCTATGGGAGTCAATGACAGGGACTTCTCCTTAGGTCCGTATCAAAGCAAGACTATGCTCTTAATTTGCAATCTTATTCATTTAAAGAAAATCTTAGTTAAAAAATTATTACTTTTATTTTTAAATAACGAATCCACGCACATGGTAGGAAATTCACTATGTACCAAACGGCATACACTGAAAGATAAGTCTCCTCTCATTCCCTGTGTCACCCAGTTCCTATTCCAAGAGGCAACCATTATTGTCTTGTATATCCACCTAGGAATATTGTATGTACTCATACAATTGTGCATTTACACACAAACAGTCCCTCTGTACTGCTTCCTCATGAAAATAGAGACGTACCATAACATTGTGTTACCTTTTTTTATTTAATACTTTATCTTGGAGACCCATTATTCTAATCCACTAAATTGATGTGATAAACATATTTAATTAGTTAAAAATAGATGTTAGATCACCTTCGACCTGCAAAAATTGCCATTTTAATTTTTATTTTATTATTAGTTCAACTAATACTCAGTTTATTTTTTGGTATCTTAGGGAGAATTCTTCAGGGAACTGGGGAATTTTTCACGAAGAAGGTGGGTTTGGATCCTAGGAAGAGTGAGGGTCAGGAAACTGGAAAAGAGCATCAGAAAATGAGGGTACAGGGGACCCCTGGGAATGAGCCTGTGTGAGAGGCAAAAGTGTGAATCAAAGGGCAGATGTCTCATTTCTACAAATATTCCTGAACACAGTGGACACTCGGCTCCCCGTGTGAAGCAGAGAACTGTAGTGCAGTAAGAATGACCAGGTCAGGGCAATGGCGGCTCACAACCCCAGATATACGCTTCTGGATCAGGGTGTTAATCGCACAACAGATTAAAATTTTGGTTCATTTTTGGATTTGGCACTGGAAACCAGTTCAACACAGCATAGAATGAGGCGGCTGCTAAGGGGATGATTATAGGGATTTCCCCACACTTGGAGACCAGGCATCCCGGAGCACTGGAATAAATATACAGTGAAGGGAAGTGGGTTTCCTTTTAAAGTTATAGATACAATATAACAATGTTACAGCTTAGAAACAGAGGGGGAAACCCCACCTGTAATCACCTTCCTGACAAAAGGGCTCTGAATTTCTATAATCCTTTCTAGATCTTGACCATTTGCTTTCACATTTTTACACATTTGCTTTCATATTTTTACATGGTTGCAATCACAAGCTTTTCTCATTTTACATTTTAGTTTTGCTACTTATTGTGTTAAATGGACTCATGCTAGTCCTTTGAGTGTACTATAATTTTCCTATCCGTTCCCCCCTCCACCACCACCATTCCCAGATGTTTCAGGTTGCTTTCAGTTTTTTGCTCTTAGAAAAAAGAGTCTTTTTGATATCTCAGCCTGAAAAAGGCTTCCATCCACATTTCAGTTTTTTCTTATTAAATTGTTCTGCTACACAGTTTCTCTCTGCCAGGACAAAAATCTATTTGTCTACTTTGCTAATATCAAAGGAGATAATATGTATAGCAAAGCACTTAGAACAGTGCTTGGAAAATAATGAGTGCTATATAAATGTGAACTATTATTATTATTAGTCAATATCTCTCATCACCAGTGTCAGAAAAAGACTTGTCAATAAAGAAATTATTAAGAGGATATTGGATTGCCCACAGAGAATTAAATCAACAAATGGGGAGTAGCCAAGTAAGACTTGACACTTTTGAGAAGTGACTACCTATTTTGTACAATGTTGCTCAATTTGGGTGTATGATTTCTAAAGTTATGGATTTGGGATAACCTACACATACCATAAAGGTTATGTGCCTTTCTTATCTCATTATATTAAGGGAAACAAAATGTTGATATAGTTTATTACAGTGATGCTAACCTTGATCACTTAGTTAACACCTTATCTACCAGATTTTTCTATGTAAATACATTTTTTCCCTTTTCATATTCCTTTCAGTAGAGGCTAATCGCTAAGTTGAATTCACATTCAAATGGAGGACAATGAAATTCCACCTCCTGGAGAAAGAAGAATTAAGTACTTCGAAGACATGTTAAAACTACTGCAGTCATTCATTTTGGGGGATATACTTTGAGTCTATACTTCAGTTTCTCCATAAAATTGCAACCATTGCATGTAGCATTCATCAAGGATCTTGCTTGCCCTATAACAGTTATATTATGGTGTTCATGGATTCCTGTTTGTACAAAGAATGCAGTTTTACTCATAAATTCATTTGAAGTTTGAAGCTAGTTTTCCTGACAAAGAAAGCATTGTTCCTACGGTAGAGTATTCTCCCTGGAGGAAAAAGAATGAGGACTTTTTTGTTTTATTTTGTTTTCTCTTTCTAGCCTTAAGGTTGACAACAGAACATTGTCTTAAATTTATAACAACAGTTCTCAGTTTCTAGCTCACCTATTTATGATAAAAATTTAGACAAAAAAGTGAAAAGAACCAGAAGAGGTGCTAAGAAAAAAAAGGGGGAATTAAATCCCCAGGCAGGAAGGAGTAAGACCCAGAGAAGCTCGATAAGTTTTCAGTTTCATCTGCAAATCTTGTAACTTCTGGAGTCTTAGATGTTGCTTAAAACATAAAGTTCTTATCCTTCACCTTTTTTTCTTTCTGGCGGCATGAAGGACATTTCAGTTAATTCTCCCAAGAGAGACCCGGATGGTGAAAGCATGGTAACGCTCTGACAAAGAGGAGAGGTTGGTATGGTTGTTATTATTATTCCAATGACTCAATAAGAAAAAGCAAAAACTTGGAAACACAACATTGCCTTGTTTCTTGGAACAAAAGTGGAGAATAACTTTGTCTCCATCTGCTAGGGACACCGAAAACAGGCCTACTCTTTGCTGAGCGTGTAATCACCACGGGAAGTGGGATAGAATAAGGTGGAAGCCACACCAGAAAGAATCCCGAGAGTTCTATACTTTAAAAAACGGCAGGGGCTCTGGAAGAGCTTCAAATAAAGAGAATAATAATAAGAAAAAACCCCACAGTAGTATCTGAATACTAAGTTTGGATTACTAAGTATTCAGAGTATGAAAAACATATAGATAGGGAACCATTCAAAAGATCAGGAGAAAGGTTATTCTGTGACTAAAAATTAAAAAAATAAATCGTCTCATAACAAATATCTCCTAACAGTATCGTGGATCCTTGACTCTTGACTCTGGGCTGTACCTTGTGTTCCAGATGACTTGTAAAGCAATGATTTATTGGTCCTGGAGCCAGGGAGCTTGGGAGCAGTTCAATAAGACAGTGTGGTCTGTGGGTCCTGAATCATTACTCTACCTGGAAACCTTATGACAGCTGCTGAATCTTGGAGGGGGCCAGGAGGAAATGATGTTGATTTATAGAGGGAGTAGAAACGTTTGTCAATGAAAATATAATTGTGCTTCTTCCTAGCTCAGATGTCTATGAAAACCAGATTGGCCTCTACTGACAATTTAACGTAGACCAAAATTTGGAACAAGGAGCATTGCTTTGCATTGTTTTAAGACCATGTACTTTTTGTTAAAGCTTTCTCTATAGTTCTTTTAATTTAATTTCTATAAGATAATTGGTGCTCACTCCTCCTTTGTAGTTTATAATCTTCACCATAATGTTAGTAAAGCGGGACACTGACAGCAAGTGTAACGCTCAGTGTACAAGTATCTTTAATGGAATAAATTTGCATTTTGTAAGTAATCATAATACCTACACATGACATGCATAGTTTCACTTGCTCTTTATAACAACCATGCATTTAGCACATTTTGAAAGATGGGGACCCGGAGACTTTAAGTAACTTGGGTGATGTTAACCAGGTAATAACAGAGCTAGTGGCTAAAGATTAGAACCTGAACCCTCACCCTGCCTTTCCATGGCACTGGCTCCTCTGGACAGAGAGCCTTGTGCTGCTGACCTCTTATAATCCACTGAACAGTAAAAGAAGTACATGCTTCATGGAGTTTAGCAGGATCAATCAAAAGCAATTGTATTTTCTCTACATTAAACATAAAAAAATTAAAAGCCATCCAGGCTTGAACCTTGGATAGACAGATCATAAGTTGCCATCACTCTTCGGTAGAGCCCCCAAGAAGGTAGTCTCAGTTCTGAATAACAGACACATGAATAAATAGTCAAACCTTGTCATAAGAATAATTCCTCTCAGGACTGGCGGCAGGGCTGCTCAGAGAAAGTGGGGACAATTCTCCAATAGACACCAAAGTCCAGAGGTTCAAAGTGAGAGCAGGGGAGAGCCTTGTGTGAGGCACACAGAACCTTGGAAGGAGATTTAAACCAGCAGAGAATGTAATTACCTGAGTAGAATCTGCGAGTTACCTTCTCCAAGGGTGCACGTCTTGTTTACTAAAAGGGCATTTGCTTTCTGTACAACACATAAATTTTTCATGCTTGTGGTGGATTTTAAAATTCAAATGTTGTAACCTCGGTTACAAGTTTTTTCAGCCCTACTATTAGGGACATATATTATAGATTATATACTAATGACCTTATATCCAGAAATTTTATGTTGGAAAGAATACCCGTTCAAGGCACTATTTTTATTCTAAGTAGGCCTGAAGTTTGAAGTTGCACTTAAGATTTAGCCAGGTATGGCCCTAATTAAAAATAGAATTTGGTGGAAAGAGTGAATGATGTCATCAAATCTCAGGGATTATTTATATTCACACATTCGATGTGTGTAATGCTTGTCTCCTAAGCATTTCTAAATGTGCAAAAGAACATTTATTTATTAAAGGCCTTTTTATTGAAATGATTCTAAGAATTTGACAGAAGGCACATGAGTTGTTTTCAAAACGTAAATACTTAATATTTCACATTAATAAATAAACTCCTTAGGAGTCAGCTAAGTGGGGTTCAGAGGTGTGGGCAATAAATTCTGGGTCTGAAAGTCAGTATCTCACCCTCTGTCACGTGTCTAAGTAACGTTCGCTCACAGAGCTTGGCTTTAGATTCCTTCCTGTTAGAGGGTTACTGTTCCCTAGGAGATTGCCGGGGAAATCACTGAGGGCCAGTCCCAGGAGGCCTAACTCTCTGGCTGGACTTCCTTGGGAAGCAGAAGAGCTGAGCTGTGTGAACTCCTCTGTTAGGACTCACGGGCACTTAGGTTCCCCTCGTCTGCCCAGACTACGAGAGCTTGGAACCAATCACAACACTTCTGAGCCCCTGCTTTCTCCTCTCGCACAAGGCATACGTTTAAATATTTAAGAATGTAAGAAGTTACATTGAAATTGACTATTGCTGAGAATTTACAACAGTTCTAAAATAAGTCTGTGTGTCTGTGGATGAGAAGATAAGATTTTCAATGGAAATGGAAAATGTATCTTTAGTATTTATGTTATTTCTACCTGAACTTTTCTTTTTAAATTAAATTTATTGGGGTAACATTGGTTAATTAGATTATATAGGGTTCAAGTGTATATTTCTATGACACATGACCTGTATATTGTATTGTGTGCCCACCACCCAAAGTCAAATCATCTTCCATCACCATATATTTGGCTCCTTTAGCATTTCCTGCTCCACACCCCCTTCCTTCTGGTGACCACCATATTGCTGTCCGTGTCTGTAAGTTTCAGTTTTATATTCCACATATGAGTGAAATCACATGGTTCTTGATTTTTTCTGACTGGCATATTTTATTTAGCATAATATTTTCAAGGTTCATCCAATGCTGTCACAAACGGCAGTATTTCATCTTTTCTTATGGCTGAGTAGTATTTCATAGTATATATGTACCACATCATCTATCAAAGGAAACTTTGGTTGTTTCCATATCTTAGACACCATGAATAATGCTGTAATGAACATTAAAGTGTGTATATCTTCGCAAATAAGTGTTTTCAAGATGATTGGGTAGATACTCAGAAGAGGAATTGCTAGGTCAGATGATTAATTCTAGTCTTAATTTTTTAAGGAACTCCATACTGTTTTCCATAGTGACTGTATCAGTTTATATTCCCACCAGCAGTGGATAAGGGTTCCTTTTTCTCCTCAGCCTCTCCAACACTTATTACCTGTCTTGCTGATAAGAGCCATTCTAACAGGTGTGCGGTGGTATCTTATTGTAGTTTTGATTTCCATTTCCCTAATAGCTAGTGAAGTTGAGCATCTTTTCATATCTCTGTTGGCCACTTCTATGTCTTCTTGAGACAAGTGTGTGTTCAGGTTTTCTTCCCATGTTTTAATTGGATTGTTTGTTTGGTGTTGAGTTCTTTATATATTTTGGACATTAACCCCATATCAGACCTGTCGTTTGAAAATATCATCTTTCATTCAGTTGGTTGCCTTTTTGTTTTGTTGGCAGTATCTTTTGCTGTGCAAAAGCTGTTTAGTTTGATAGAGTCTCATTCATTTATTTTTACCTTTATTTCTCTTGCTTTGGGGGTCAAATTTATAAGAAATCCTGAGGAAAAAGAACAAAGCTGAAGTTATTACACTACCTGACTTCAAATTACATTATAGAGCAGCAATAATCAAAACAGCATGGTATTGGCAGAAAAACAGACACACAGACCGATTGAACAGAATTGAGAGCCTTGAGTCTTTTTTTGAGTCCCCATCACTAGGACTTATTGAGTGTTTGTGGTTAGCCCTAGGAGAGGTACCAACTGAGGCCTGTGTGCCACTTGCTGACCAATGGTCCCAAGGATGTTCTGTGCAGAATTGCAGTGCTCTGTGGTATGAGGCCACTCACAGCACTAGCTTGTCCTAAAATACCATTCAGGGCAAGCAGTACTTTGCACTGTTGGCCTGGGTGCATTTGAAAGAAAGGGAAATGGGGCTAAGATGTAAAGAGAGGTTCTCATTAAATCCATATATTTTTTAGAGATAACCCTAGAGAAACTAATTTTGAGCATGGTTTTACATTAAAGTTTTTTTCCCCTGCTTCCTGAGGCTCGCCCAAATCAGCTTCAGAAAATGTGGAGAGATTTTATCTGTCACCCTAATATACTAGAACATCATTTTTCTCCTTGTCCTTTGCAAATAACAACAGATGAGCTAGCTGTGATTCCAATGGGCTCTGATTCTGCATAATCTGCAGCATAAAGAAAAAAGTGTTTCATTCCTTTTATAGAAACGCAATCCCCTGAGGTTGGCCCTTAAAAGCTGTTTTGGTCCATGGATGTTGTGGCTGCCAAATTCTCCGGCTCCATAACTACCACTATGCATTTTTTCTCGGACAGGGAATTTTAGAATCTTTCTTCCTGACCCCATAATAAAGCCATTTATTTTCCCCTAAGATGAAAGATTCATTTACTTTTTTCTTGTTTCCCCTTGATAATTATCTCTATTACTACCCATGATCTCGCCAATCTTTGTTGGTAACATCCTATGATTAAAGCCAATTGGCTCCTTTTGAAAGCTAAAGAAAAGTTAACCAGTAACAGAAATATCACCAATGGATAAGGGAAGGTCAACCTTCATTGCGCTGGTGCTTGAGAGATTTTTTATAGGGAAGGTTGGATGTTGGCCTGACACTAACATTTGGTACATTAAAAAAAAGTGCTCAAAATAGGGCTGCGTAACATGTGGGAGTTACTGACACAGACCAAAAAACAGAGCTGTCTACAAATGAAGTCAAAGCATGTCTTGGTTATTTCAAATACTGTCCCAATTATTATACTGGGCAACCTTTCAGAAAACAAGGAAAACCGAGGGGCTTCAATAATGATGATGATGATAATAGTAATAATGATAGTAGTAGAAGCCACCCACTTATCTAGCTAAGTCGTTTGCATTTATTAATTCACTTTATTTTTCCATAACCCTTTAATATACACATTATTATGTTAATTTTTATTTATTGGTTTACTTTTAGAGATACAGAAAGAGAAAGGGAGAGAGAGGGGACGGGGAAAGGAAGCGTTCGTTATTTCACTTCGTTGCGCATTCAGCGGTTGCTTTCCGTGTGTGCCCTGACTGGGTATTGAACCCGCAGCCTTGTTGTTTTGGGATAATGTTTTAACCAACTGAGCTAAAATTTAGAGAAGTTACCTGGTTTACTCAAGGTCACCTGGCTAGTAAGTAGCAAAGCAAGTATTTGAACTTGGGTTTGAATGCTCAAGTTATTTTATGCCCAACACTGTACTTGGCCTTGGTGGAAATATGAGAGAAGCACAAACACTTTTCTTGCACTTGGGTTAAATATTAACAGTTTGTCTTGAAATAGATAATGCATTGGGAACTCTTCAAGAGCAGTGAACAGTCATGTACAATGAAATCCTCTCAGTACTTAATTACCAATACTATTACTAGTTAATACTTTATTATTATTATTATTATTATTAAATGAGAGGTGGGGAGGCAGGGAAACAGGCTGCCCCATGAGCCCTCACTGGGATCCACCCAGAGAGCCCCTGTGGGGCAATATTCTGCCTATCTGGGGCCGCTGCTCTGTTGCTCTGCAACTGAGCTATTTTAGCACCTGAGTTAAGGTCATGGAGCCATCCTCAGCACCTGTGGCCAACTTGCTCCAATGAGCCATGGTTGTGGGAGGGGGAGAGAGAGAGAAAGAGAGCGAGAGAGAGATAAAGGGGGGGAGAGAGGGAGAAGCAGATGGTTGCTTCTCCTGTGTGCCCTGACTGGGAATCGAACCCAAGACTTCCACACGCTGGGTTGATACTTTATCACTGAGCCAACCAGCCAGGGCCAACAGCTTTTTTGTTAGGCAGTCCCTGTTCAAACTACTGGTGTGGTTTCTGTCTCTCAATTAGGTCCATGCAGTGAGGCCTACACACCCACAGGGGCTCCAAGATGATGCCAGGTATTTGGGGGGCAGTGTTGAAGCCCTGAGTCACTGCTCTTTAGCTGCATAAACTTGGAAATCACCGTCTCAGTCTGTTTTCTTGTCTAAAATATGGGAATAATACTTCAAAGGAGTGTTGAAGAAAAAAGTGAAACAGTGTGAGGAACATGGTTTGCACACAAGAAGTTCTCTTGTGACAACAGAAACATCAGCAGTGACATAAAGACTCAGAAATAGTGCTATTAAAATTTATTACAGAGAAGAGGCATACCACCACCACTTGTTTTCAGTATGCACCTTTCTATTTGGCCTGGTTGGAGTTGTTTCAACTCTACAGCTCCTTTGAAAATGCTAAATGCCAGGTGACGGGTGTTTGTCATTGCTGTGTGATTCTGAGTCCTTTGGTATTTGTGGGCAGATGATAAGCTTCTGAAGGAAGAGAATAACAAATTTTATTCCTTAGCTCTCCTTGATGTCAATCATAGTGCTTTGTGTACTTCGATTCACAGACAGTGAGTGATTTTTATTAATAATGTACTTTTCTGTTCAAAGGCTCCTTTCTCAAATCTCTCCTCCATTAAGGTGCCACAGTGAGTAAAGTCGACCATTTTTATGTTTTTGGATAAATACTACTCTTTAGCTATTGTTTTAAAAGTGAATTTGCTCCTCTAAGGACCAATATATGAAACTTCCATTAATCATTCTTCTCTTAGTGCAAATTAATCTTTCAGGTAATTTTGAAACAGAAGGTGACCAGACAGCATGAAACACCTGTAGAGAAAAAGGATGTGGTGATAGTTAGGGAAGTGGGCATAGAGCAACCTGTTTTCTAATTCTGGTCGTAGCCAGTGCTGCATCTTGGGTATGCATAGTACGTATTCTCTTATTTCGCAGAGCCAGACATCATAGCAGAAAACCACCAGCAAGTATGGGAAGCGTTATAACATAGAGGGTTAAATTATAGGCTCTGTGATGAACTAGATCTAGGTTGGAGTTTCAGGTCTGTCATTAGCTAGCTGTATGATTTCAGGCAAATAATTTTTATTTCTCTGATTCTCAGTTTCCTCATTGTGAAATGGAGAATATAATGGCACCTACACATGACATTTCAGTGAGGATTTAAAGAGACAATGCATGTATGTGTTTAGCATGGAACTTAGCACGCAGCTAATGCCATTAACTATTGTTGTTATTCATGTTAAGTATCACCCAGAGTCAGGACAGTGGAAAAGTTATCTCATTGGGGTGTTGTGAATCCCATGACAACCACAGGATACAAACCATGGTGGTCATCCTTAGAAATCTTAAGATACTAAAATATCTTTTTCAGTAAACTTTTATTTTGCAGTAATTTCAAATTTACAGAAAAGTTGCCAAGGTAGTGTAGAGGGTTCCTATATACCTTTTACCAGCTTCCCTAATGTTAACACCCTGAAAATGAGTTTAGGCATGATGAAATTCTCACCACTCTAAAAGATCTAGTTCTTTTCTTTCATCTATGTTTCTTTCTAGTTCTTGTTTACCTAGGGTAGTAGATAGAATGGCTATTCTCATTCCTTCATTACCAATGGTATTTTCAACATTCACACCTTTGCCAACCTCTCATAATACAATATAAGCACAATATATATTTGCACCATCTATAAAAGGTATAGAGTGAGGTTCTTTTCCTTTCATTGTGTCCTTTATTTAAAGCACTGGCTCTCAATCTTGGTTATACATAGACCATCTAATATGAAGATCCCACCCACAGAGGAAAAATTTAATCATCTGGATCAGGGCCCAGTTACCAGTTGTTTGTTTTTTAAGCCCCTAAAGTAGCTGTAATGTGTAGCCATGTATAAAAACCACTATGTAGGGTATATTTTAAAAATTTAAATGTGTTGTTTCCTATCCAGTCTCTCTTTCTGCATTGGGTTGTTTCAATAAGCCCATCCATTTCCGCAAGCAGTGCTGATGGCCCTGTCATTACAGAACTGGTCACTGTATGAAACCTTCAAGTAATGCTGCAAAAGCTGAAAAACAGGAAATGCAGTCCGTTTGGAAATTGACACCCTCTTGAAAGAGGAGGGAATTGCAGTATGAAAGGGGAGTTCAGTAATGCACACACATGGGGACATTTATTCTATAAACTATCACTTATATTATTATGAATATTTTATTTCAATGTGTTCAACGTAGTTTTCACTTCCTGGTTCACCTATGTGTTCTGCCTTTCAACTTCCTTGGGAAATATTTCTGGTGAAACAAAGGGCAGTTTCTTGTCCCTGATATACGAACCACTCACCTGCTCAGATACCTGCCCAGGTAAAAGGATATGGTTTAGAAAAAGAACTAGTGAATGAGGTTATGCACCCTTTACTGAAGTATGTGCAGGCAACCCAAGGAAAGAATCAATAGGAATTCATGTGCATGTGTCAAATCCATGACCTGTTGGAATCTGATGATTATATATATATATATATATATATATATATATATATATATATATATATATATATATATATATTTACCATGCACACTAGTTTATTTCAAGTACTAAACGAGTGGTATAGAGTAGTGGGTTTCAACCAGAATGAACATAAGAGAATCACTTGGGAGCCTTTAAATATTTTTTTTTAAATTAGGGACAAACAGGAAGTTGATTTGGGAATTTCCTTCCTTCATTTTATTCTTGCCTGTTTTCCTTCAGACTTTCCTAGGCTTGGATTTTCAGGCAAACTTTGGCCTTTATCCTGTGTCCCCTTTCTTTAACCTTATCCCTTCTTCCTTACTAGTGGCACCATTAGGAGTCAGGATACCTGAATTCCAGTCCAGCTCTGCTTTTGACCAGTTCTGTTTCACTCTGAGCCTTAAGTTCTTTGTCTCATTTTCCAGATTTATAAAGTGGGACTCCTGATGCCTGTTCATCTTATGAGATGTTAGGAAGAGTGAATGAATAATGTCTGTGAAAGGGCTTTGTAAATATAAATCTGGGAGCCAGACTCTAGAAGTCAGCACACTTAACCAATGAGCTGACCCATGACAATCCATGATCACCTAGGTGAATGCTGGCCAAATGTGTAGCCCCTGCTGTGATCACACACAGTATCATTGTTGTTTTCTTAAATGCAGTCATTTTTTAAGAGCTTGAAATACAGAAGGGTTCTGCATCCTTATTTGAAATCGCTCAGCTTTGGGAGACTGGAAAAGTTGAATCACTCCCCATTTCCCTGCCCAACCCTTCAGTTTCTAGCAAAGCCTTTACGAGCTCCTTCCTAAACATTCAGAATGAGGAGTGTTTGCTGCGTGTGACATTGGATCCTGAATTGGCAGGAATTCACACTTCTGGTTACACTACTGGATTAGATTGCAATTTATTGTTGAGAACTATAATTAGTTAGAAACAAGGGTATGAATCATTTCTTGGTCTAAAATACCATTTCATTTTCTTTTAGGTGTGAAGGATAGTGCGACCGGCCTGCACAGATATACGTGTGTATTATTTCAGTGTGGAATGTATACAGATCCATATTTATATATATACATATGTGGCTTACAAATAAAGATCCCAATAATGCACAATGACTGCATTTATTGGGCATATTTTATGTGCTAGGGCCTTTATACACATTTAATTCTTACAAAAATCCTTTGAAATAGTATTTTATGGATCTGAAATTTTCCAAGATCAATCACCAGAGGTGGGGGTATTTAAACTCAGGTTTGTACTGCAAGATTTGCAAACCTTATACTTCTAACAGCTTAACTTTTCTGCATTTCTATTTCGCCTCCTTACACAAGATGTTTTATGGGAGGCTGTGTGTGTATTGGTGTGTGTGTGTGTGTGTGTGTGCATGTGTGTGTGGGGGGTGGTGGAGGAGCCTGTCATGTGATTACTATAAAGTAATGAAAGGCATAAATTATCATTACAACTCAGTGGAAAGCTTTGGTATGTTACTTGATATTTTCAAAAAGTGGATAACATGGCTTCCATTTCAAAAAATAAACATTTCTGGAGCTCAGATAGAATCTCAATCAATGAAAATTTACCTAATTAAAACTGGAGACTTTTCAGATTCTTTACCATATGGAATGGCTTTGAAAGTCCTGAGGAAGAAAATAAGGCATTTCCTCATCATGAATAACAGTGTGAAATTGTCCTAGAGAGGATTTCCTTACAAGGAGTGGACACCCACTAGACCAGTTGAAACCAGGAGAGAAGGTATAGGGAAACGAAATGTAGGCATCTCACGGAACCTGGAACCATACAAGAGGATGGCAGGAGAAAATGTTTCTACTGGACCTCTAGCACCTAGAACAATGCCTACTTCAAAGTTAAGGTTCAATAAATATTTGCTGAATAAAAGAATGAATGAATTTCTAAATATCTAAGGGATAGAATTCAATTTGTTCAGCTTAGATCAGGTATTCATAAGCTGTTACCATTAGTTTTGGCCATGAGACAGATTTTATAGGGCTGTTAAAGAAGTAATGAGTACCTTGGCTTGATGGAGCTGCTTAGTGCCCTTTCAAGTGTTAGAGAAAGCATTACAGAACTGCTGCACGGCAGAAGTTGAACAGAAAAACCGTCTTGATCATACTTTACCTCCCGTTAGAATATTGGAACAATGGAAAGATTTTTAAAATATGAAAAGAACACTTCTTTGTTTATAGAACTGACCAGCCCTGTTGAAAATGGTTTGTTTAGGCCCTGGTCGGGTGTCTCGGTGGCTAGAATGTTGTCCTAGCATGCCAAGGTCACAGGTCAGGCCACATGCGAAAAACAACCAATGAGTGCATAACTAAATGGAACAACTAAGTGGAACGATGAGTTGATGCTTTTCTCTCGCGCACGCTTTTCTTTTCTCTCTCTAATCAATGGGGAAAACAAGAAAGTGATTTGGCCAGCTATAAAATTGTCCTTTGAACTTCTCTCTCTGTCCTCAACCCTGCTTCTCCCTTTATCTTTTTCCTTACCCTAAAGGCTAGAAAGAGAAAACCACTGTATGGCCATTCGTCACAGCCATTGTCACCGTCGCTGCCAGGCAGGTGCACGTTCCCATTAGATTCAGACAGACAGTAATGAAACTGCAGAGTCAAAAACTGGTGGGCCATGCCTTTATTCTAGCCTCACAACCGGCTGGCAAGAAAAACAAACACACAGGGCACCATAATGCACTAACATGTTCTCCAGTTCCACAACCAGGAGAATCTTTTCCAGTTTTCCCTAGAATCAAATGCCCCCCACCAGTCTCAGTGGAGCTCACAAGAGCCCTCACCTCTGGTCCCCATCTGCACACCTTCTCTCTTCTACTCTCTGCACAAACTCTGCAAAACACGGCTTCCTTCTTCTTCTTAAAACTTTTTGGCATGAAAACCCCTCCTCCAGCACACATTACCATAACAAAACCCCTTCCCAAGCAGGAAAGTAATCAGCAGTTTCACCTGGCAGCACCATTTTTAACAAAGTGAGCAACTCAGAAAAACAAATTTTACAAACTCATTTCCCCAACAACCACATTCCCAGAGACACTCATGGTAAGCTTTAAGTGTGTGGCCACAGTTCATTAACTGGCTTCACTCACCTGACAGATGAAGGTAACAGTGAATAATGGGCACAGAGGCCACACAGGGGAAGATCCTCCTGGCACGCATGTGGGAGAAGCATTTGGTTCTCCTGGGATCGCAGCATCACTAGTGTTCAATCTCTGGCATGGGTGCCAGTGATAGGAGGGGCGGAGTGAAGGTACCTCAAGAACAGTCCTGTGGTGTGGGTGATAAGGTATTTTTTTTGGATGTAGAGCATCCATGTCTGACCCTCCTAGAAATTCTCTAATCTGCCGCATAGTCTCTAGCAAATCCCCTCATACTTTACCTGCAGCTGAAAACCTGCTAATTCTGCACCCCAGCACTCATTCCAGATCTGAATAAGCTTGGGTTGCCAATGCCTTGGACGTGTAAGTAGGCAGGAAATGAACGAACGGGTGGATGAATGGCTGGGTCTCAAAGGAAAGTCTCTAATTCTCTAGATTCCAAGATAGAAATGGGAAAAGTCTTGGTGACAGTAACATGAATTTGAAGAGACGCAGGCTGAGTTGTGAGGGCACAAAGGAACCAGAAGGAAGCTGAGAAAAAGTAGCCTTTACTCCTGCCAGACAGAGCACAGGGGCGGCTTTCATTACAGAGTAAGGTCATGCTGTGCCTACATACACCCTATTGATTCAATGTCTTCAGAAAAAAAAAATCTGGTTAATTTCAAAGAAACTAGTTGAACCTGATGCTTGATGTTGTGCTGACTAAACATGCAGTGGGCTGACAGAATCATATTGAATAGCTGGGCTGGTAGCACATCAATAGGCAGTTCCAGAGATCCAGCCAAGTAGAAGCATGTGAATTGGAGATGAGATCGGGTGTGAGGGGTGTGCTTCAGGGCTAGGGGTACTGTGCAAGTCTTGAAGTGATGGGAGGAAATAAAAGGAAATGTGGCTTTTATATTTTGTAGTGATTTTTTTTCCTTTTCATTTTTTTTGTGGCAAGAAGATTGATAGCCAATATTGTTGTACTTTGTACGTAATATATGCTGACCACGTACACTTGATTCAATGACATGAGTCATTTAATTTTCTGCCCCACCCATTTCCAACTCTCAGATGGGCCCCAGGACAGGCAGCTTAAATGGAGGGTAGCAGGGAGTCCCTGGGCACCAGTGGTCAGTAGAATGGCTCAATCTACATGGAGTCACAACAATTGTTACTGCCTATAGTCCTTTCAATTTTTTGAAAGGCATTTTTGAGAAACTACTCTTACCATGGAAAAAAATCTAATCTTAACAAAAGCTAAGTGATACATAAAATGCTGGACAGGTATAATCTGTTTTGATCCACACCCCTCTCCCCACCGCTATCACAAGTCTGGAAGACTCCGGGGGGAGGCATGTTGGCACTCTGGCACCAAAGCAGGAGAGTGAAGGAGAAAAAGGCTGGTTGGGATTGGGGATTAAGCTGGCACAGAAGCCATTCCTAGTTCAAGGTACAGTGTCTTGAGTGAAGTTCTCTATTTAGGGAGCACATTAAAATAATCTATAAAACTTAAAAAAAATGCACATACCCTTGGGACCTTTCCCAAGGGATCCAGTAGGTTTAAGTAAAGTCTGGTCACCTGGATTTTGAAAAAGCTCCATGAATAGTTCTGACATGTCACACTGACTGAGAACCATTGATTGGTGCAGTGGCTTTCAGGCCTGATCCTGATGACTATCCATATGGGGAGGTCATGGAGCAAGGAATGGGGGGAGTCCAGCTGCCATGCAATTCAGAGGAAGCAGTTGCATTATGAGATCAGTCTGCAGGTGACAGGACCCCCAGGGGCAGGTCAGGACAGTAGAGGAGAGAATCTAGCTTTATGGAAGGAAGCTGATCTCTGTTTCCCGCTGGGATTCAGGTTGAGGCTCTTGGGCTTGGGCAGAAATCCAAATGGTCAGTAGGTAATTCTGAGATTTGAGGCCACTCAGCTTGTTTTTCATACCCAGGATCTGGTTATTTGCTCCTAAAATGTATCACACAGCAACCGTAGCTGGGACTCCATAGCTGGATTAGGGAGTGGCCAAGAGTTCTAGAACTGAGGAACGGGAAAGCCACCATGACCCCGTCAGAGATGGCTGGGGAACTCACCAGGGCTTGTAGGTCAGTCCCACCTGGAAAAGGTAAAAGAGAGAGCAATATGGAAGGGATGACATGGCTTATAAAATCTGTTCCAGACAGTGCGTGCCTCCTTTCTGGGACCCTATGGACCAACTCTACAACTTGGGGTTTGATCTTGACTGTTTATTTGGGATCCATGTGCTTCCAGGGGTTGATCATTGGAAAGCCGCATAAGCCTGGTTACTCTGTTATGGGGGCTCTGCTGCTTTGCTGAAAATCTTCATGGCTTGCTCCCTCACTTGCTTGTGTTCATGCATTTCTGTAATTCATTTATTTTTCCTGGAGACTTTGCTAATAGCTTCAGCTGTGTTTGCATACTGTCTACACTTCTATGCTCCATGGTTCATGCCAACTCCTGACACTTCTCTATGGGAGGGACTATTCATTTCACTGAAGAAACCCTACCATGTAGGAGGGGAATGAACTGGTTTCTTGGCAGAGAGTTGCTACAAAGACTTACTTTCTACCCTTTGGGATGTAAAACACATGCTTACTTCCCGGAACCTCAATTCCTGGCCCCTGACTACATAGGGTTTCCAAAGGTGGCAAATAAAAACACAGGCTCCCAGTTAAATCTGAATATGGAGGAGCCACATGAAAAAACTATTTGTTGTTTATCTAAAAATATAACTGAGGATTTCTTATTTTATTTGGCAATCCCATGATTACAGAAAAGCAACTGGGTTTTAAGGTAGTCAAAAGAATACTGGAATATTGAATTACACACACACACACACACACACACACACACACACACACCCTTCATGATGCTGAATATACCAGCACAGAGACTGTTACTGGTCATCCAAAACACACTTTCCTCTTTCTTTTAGTAATCAAACTTCCAAATCTATTTTGAACATAGGAAAAGAGAGAGAGGTATGTATTAATCAGCTTCCCTTGTAGCTAGAAGTTTCCCTAGAGATGTGAATGGGAGTAATGTGTGTAACTTCAGGGATCCTGCCCTTAAAGGGATGAGGATGCTCCCCCATTGCCCTTTCTTCCTCGGTGACTGGAACAGCATCTGCTGTTTGTGGTGATATTTAGCAATCTAGAAGCAGTGCCTTGGAAATGAATAGTTGGAAATATTCGATGGGACACTCAGTGAGTTGCAGACGTTTAGAAACTTACAAAGCTTTACTCTAGATGGCCTGTAAATTCCACACACATGCACTTAATTAGGTAACAAGACATCATTAAACCATTTGGAGCGATGATTGAAAAATAAATATTTTAAGGGGCAAGAGGGCAAAATTTTAAGCATGCTCATTTCTTTAGTTCATCATGTTGACGGAGGAGTCAGGGTAATTACAAATAGTAATAATGCTTGATAATTACATATGTGCCTGTGTTTACATTGGACATGAAATCAGGGGCCTTACGTTATAAGAGAGTCCTCATCGATGTTCTTTCCCAGAAAGATCTTCGCGAACAAAGCTCATGTCACAACCAAACAACAAGCAGTGTTAATCGTGACACAAACCACAAGAGGAGAGCAACTGGGGATAAACTTTCAGCCCAAGGGTGTGAGGTGGGGGAGTAGGGAGAGGATAAAAGTGCCAACCAGCCAGTGAGTAGCGGGCATTTTTGAGCCACCTGCGTTTGCACAGGGCCCCTGTGTCAGGCCCTGTGTCGGGGATGGGGCAGGGGTGGCAGAGAGAGTCAGAGGCATGGAGGATACAGGATCTGACAGTGTTCCTGGGAGGCATGCCATTGGAAAGGGAAGTGCTATTCTAGAAGTGTGGGATTTGTGCCACATCAGTATTGTCGGAGCTCCATGGCTGGAGAGGTTGGACAGGGTGAGGGTAGATGGGGGAAGCATCTTCAAGGAGGCAGATGTCAGTCACCAGAGACCCGTTCTTGGTGTTGTACATACAGGGTTTCAGGAAAGAGTCCCTTTCTTCAAGGGGTTTCTATTTTGGGGAGGGTGGTAGATTATAGGTGATCTTAGAATACTATTATTAAGTAGAGTATCAGATTTAGTTAATATTTGTTATTACAGTGGCCCCTCGTCTATCGCAGGGTGATAGACACAATGGGCAAAAATCCGTGAAGTAACGACCTTATACTTATTTTATTATTTATATACATTTTAAGACTTTATAAACCCTCCCCACACTCTTATAAACCTTCCCCACACTGTTATTAACCTTTCCCATACTTATTTTGCTTTTACAGCAAAAATAATTAAAATAATAAATATATAAAAATACCTATATACCGCAAAATCCCGTGATACAGCGAAAAATCCACGATACAAAATTAGATATATACAATTTAAAAATCTGCAATACAGCGAGACCACAAAAAGTGAACCACATTATGGCAAGGGATGACTGTAATAATAATATAGAATTGATAAAGAAGTGAGATATTCTCTGACACCAATAAGAGCTGCGGAAAAGCCATGAGAAGATCAAGAGGAGCCCGTCAGCGGGGACTGCATGGGCGCAGGGTAGTGCTGGCCGTGGTGGTCGGGGAGGCCTGGGGAATTGGTGTCCAGCCCAGGTCTGTGTGGGGAGAAGGTGACTGGTTGTGGACAGTGGGCCCAGCAGACCCTGAGTGTGGGCAGTGTTGGAAGGGGAAGGGTAGAGGCCAGTGCCCTGGGAGCTAGGAAAGAGGGCATGGGGCTGTAGCTGAGGCTGGATGAGCCAGACTTAGAGGTTGGAGAAGGGAGTTTGGGGGTTATTCTAGGGATGAGGTTTGTGGATGAGTGTTCAGAGAGAGCAGTGATATGATATAATTTATATGTTTCTAATCAACCACTCTGGCAGCTGTGGAGGTTGCTTAGATGGGAGCACAGGCCTAGAACTGGGAGCCCAGGGAGGGCTCCTGCATGGTTCAGCCTCTGCACTGCGCTGGGCACAGAAGGATGTGCCTGGGAAGGCAGGACTGGGCACCCCAGGGGCACCCAGTGCCTGAGCCTGGAGGACAGTGGCCGGCAGACTGTAGGTAGGGGTGGCCCTGGGTGGGTGGGCGTGGCCATGATTATCCTCTTGTTTTAGCTCATTGCTCTCCAGCCTGGTGTGTGTCTAACACCGGTGGCTGATGCCCAGGGATCTCTGTGGGAAAGCGGTCAGCCCTGCAGGCAGCAGCGTACAGAGGGACACACACAGGGGAATCAATCCCCACCTGTTTGATGACACCGAAAGTGGAAGTGCTGGCAGGAAGAGCCGGGTTAATGCTTCTTCAGCCCCTTCTAGCCCAAGGCCCAGTACAGAGCTCCTAACTCTCCCACAGCTCCTCGGCAGCCTGGCCAGCAATGGGCCAACCCAGGGTGAAACCCAGAACTTTCTGGCTCCGCTGTCAGGGTTCCTAACAGTAACTGCAATCTTCATGCTGTTTTCTTGTCTGCTGCTTGCTCTTCCTCCAATACTTTCTTCTTTCTGATACTCTTCTCCTTCTTCCTTACCACATCCTCAGCCAACAACCACTAAAAATACATATTTTAAAAAATAATTGTGACCTTCCATCTTAAATCCAATCATTAAAAAAATAAAGCGGCGTTTGTCCTTGGACCACATTTATCCCCCAGGGGGAGGAGAGGCATTGGACACACATCTGCTGCATTTTATATACATTAGTAGATTTTTTTTTTTTTTACAGGGACCGATAGAGAGAGAGTCAGAGAGAGGGATAGATAGGGACAGACAGACAGGAACGAATAGAGATGAGAAGCATCAATCATCAGTTTTTTGTTGCGATACCTTAGTTGCTTTCTCATATGTGCCTTGACCGTGGGCCTTCAGCAGACCAAGTAACCCCTTGCTCGAACCAGCAACCTTGGATCCAAGCTGGTGAGCTTTGCTCAAGCTAGATGAGCCCGCACTCAAGCTGGCGACCTCGGGGTCTCGAACCTGGGTTCTCTGCATCCCAGTCCGACGCTCTATTCACTGCACCACTGCCTGGTCAGGCTATACATTAGTGGATTAATCTCCACAAGACTTTAGAAGAGTACTCCATTTTGGAGTGCGTTTGAGTGACTTGTTTAATGTCACACAGCTGAAGGGTAGAGACTACACCAGTGTATTTGAACTGCTGCATTATAAATGACTTCAAACTGAGTTGTATAAAGTAATAGCCATGCTATTATTTTCACGGGTTCTTTGGGTCCAGAATTTGGATAGGGCAGAGGGCGGAAGCTTTGTCTTGACTTCATGATTGCCTGGGATGTCAGTGGGGAAGGCCAATGGCTGGAGGTAGATTGAACAGCTGCTGGTTGAAAACATCTGGATGTGGATGGGCTTCACTGGGGCTGTTGACAGAGTGGCTTACCTTGGTCACCCCACATGGCTTGAAATTCCCTACAACATTGTGTCAGATTAGTCAGACTTCTTACACAGAGACTCAAGGCTCCAAAGGCAAACGTCCAGGGAATGAGATGTGGACTCTTGTGACCTACACTCAGACACAGTGTCACTTTTGACATACTCTATTATTTGAAACAATCTCATCCCTGCCCAGGTTTAAGTAGAAGTGACATAGGCTCTGCATTTCACCAGAAGGAGTGTCAAAAAATGTACGGACATATTATCAATCTGACATGCAAATAAACAGAACAAGCTTTTTAATTTTTAACTGCTCCAAAGAGTTTCCAAACCTTGGGACAGCAGCTTCTAACCTTTTCCACCCAAAGACCTTACTGAAAACACAACAGAAATCCCCAGAAAAAATACTGTCTTTGAAGGAATAGCACACTCACAACAGATAATTCAAGACAGTTAGACACAAAACATTCAGAATAATACAAATAATGCAAGATATGCTTGAAAACTTACCACCTAGAGATAACCACTAACTGTTGAAGAATATCCTTTCAGATATTTCTCTGTGCTTCTGCACTGATAAATATGTGAACACTGTTGTATAAATATGATCAGATTATTGAGCTCTTTTGAAATGTATTCTCTTTCTTCTGCTCAGTAATACGTTAATTTTTCTATGTTGCAGCAGACACTGTTGGCCTCGTACTCAGCACCTATTGTCTTTTCCTCCCTCCCTCCCTCCCTCCCTCCCTCCCTCCCTTCCTCCCTCCTTTCCTTCCTTCCTTCCTTCCTTCCTTCCTTCCTTCCTTCCTTCCTTCCTTCCTTCCTTCCTTCCAGGTTTGCTGTTTTACTTTGGGCATCCAGCCTTCTATGAGTGGCAGTTTGTTTCCAGGAAGGCATGCTCTATTTCTAGTCCCCAGGGTGAAAGGTAGTCAGGCTTAGTTAAAATAGCAGATCATCCCCTGGCCAGTGACTGGAACAGTGATGGAATGTGATTCTGGCTAACGTGAGGGTAGGACTGGTGGCGGGTTTTGGGGGATCAATTTCCATGATGACACGAAGAGATACTTACCCATGTGCCACCCTAACAACACTGTGGGGCAGGTATGCCTGTCTTCATTTGACAGATGGGAAAACTGAGACTCAGAGAAGTTGAGAGGCTTCATCAGTGTTACTGAGAGGCAGAGCAGAATCCAGACCAGGCAGCCTGGTTCAGGCTCAGCTGCCTTTCCCAGAGGACCTGCATCTCCCAGCCCTCTCGCCAGAGCCTGTCCTCGGGGTGTGGCTGGGAGGGCAGAGGGGTTCCTAGAGCAGGAGCCCCTTGCCTGTGGGCAGAATCAAGCTGGCCAAAACTGGCCCTTTCTGACCACACCTCCTCGTGCGACCAGACTCCTCCAAACCCCTTTCCCCATTCCTTCCCCATCAGCTCTGGCTCTCTCCGGGAAGTTGCAGCTTGTCAATCCCATCACTCAGTGCTTGGTCACAATGCAAAGGCGCCTCCTGGTGTTTGCATTTGAATAGGGAGCAAAGCCTGAAGTCGAACAATGAGACTTGTGGTGGGAGTGGGGGCGAGACGGGGCAGAGGCATCCCAGCAGCCCGCTAGGCCTGGGCTGCTCTCTCCTCCACTACTCAGAAGGCTCATCTCTCCACTTGATAGATCACAGACAGAACCCTTCTTACCTCATTCTGCTGGGCCTATCCCTGCTCCCAGGAATGGGAAAGTGACTTTTCATAGTCAGGGCAGCCTAGAATCTTCCTGGTTTCCCTCCCAGGAGCGCTGTCCAAGACGAAAGCAGGCATCCAGGAGTTCAGCTTGCTCTCTCAGCTCCCAGCTGTGTCACCTTGGCCACCACCTCAGAGGGGGTCTCAGTGTGTGCTGCGGGCCAACTCACCACATTGCAGCAAGGACTATAGGTATTACTTTATTGAATAAAGAAATGGAGCTAGCAAATGTCGGAGAGTGGATTCGAACCTGCACCTGGCTGGCTCCACAGGCTTTCATGTCAGCTCTTCTGGAAACAGGACCATTGTCAAAACCATTGTCTGTTCCTGGTGCTGGGAAAGCCCCATGGTATTCTAGGCTGGGCAACATGCAGATTCCAGGTCCTGGAGGACCAGACTGGTGACAAAGCCCCTCCTAAGGTACCCACCTGAAGGAGGAAGAGGACTTTGCTTGGCAGACAGAAAGGCTGAGGTCAGGGCCCGCATTCTGCCAGGGAGCAGGCATTTCCTTGTTCAAGTGACACTATCTAAAGAATGGTGATAGTGAACTGTGTCTCTATTTATCCGGCAAATGTGACCTAACAGGGGTGTCACCCGGGCCTGGGGCAGCTTTAATCCTTTTGTTTACATAAACAGAGTTCAGTGAAACTCACATTGCCTTAAGCTGGAACCGCATTGGCTCTTGATTCAGAAACAAACTTTGCGGAAACAATCATTATATTCAAAGCTGCAATGTGGGGTGACTCACCTCAGAGTCACCAGCCAGCCATCTGTGCCCCTCTTGGCCATGGGTGGCTTTGGGTCCTGAAATTCTTTGCTGAAGAGTGGGAGTAAGAGCGGCTAACCCACCATGAACTCACCCTATACACCAAGCACTTTGCATGTATTACTGTGGTCACTCCTCAAAGCAACAGGGAAATAGGCAGGACGATTACCTGCACTGTGTAGATGAAGAAACAGAGGCACAGAAAGCTTAAATATATTGCATACTTTCATGCCTTCATTCAGCGGAGAGCTGGAGTGGAACACATTCTTCCACAGAGAGCTGGAACATGTGGTCTGAGGCCGGGGGCCAGTGGGTTCGTGCTGGCTGCAATGGGTGATTTCTTTTAACTTTTCAATTTGTCTTTCTTAATTTTCTACAATATGCATTTTTGTGGGGACAGGATTTATACTATATAAACAGAGAAAAGCTCTTCAGTGAGTACATGTTGCACTAGGCTCCATCTTAGGGTTGTGCCGAGAAAATCAGGTTAGAGAGACCATGGTGGCTCAGGTGGGCAGATGGCAGACAAATTGACACAAATGAGGGGTTTGCTTATTTATACATTCTTGTGTCAATTCAATTATTCATACATTTCTTTAAGAAAGTATGGAACTCCTGCTCTGTCCAGGCACTGTGGGGGGTCCAGGGGATACAGTTATGCCTAAGACAAGGTTACTACCCTCTGGGGCAACCTAGTCCGAATGTGGGCATGGACAAAGTTGTGTTCTTGGTTAGGCATCTTGTAAGGTGTTGAGGCATAACCGAGTTTGCAAGTCAGTTTCCTCTGCCAGAGTGTGCATTCCTGAGAACAGAAACTGGTACCCATCACATATTCCAAACGTTCATTCATTCATGCACTTTTGCATTAATACGTGGTTGTTGAACATAAAGGATTTCCAGCAAAGGAGATCATTTCCCCAGGAGATCAATTCTTTCGGTTGAAGGAGGCAGAGATGAGGATGGTTAGAAAAACGTCTCTAGAGACTTGAATAGAGGCGTAAGAATTGAGAAAGTTTTCACCTAGTGGGAAAGGTAGAGGGAACAGCGTATGGAAAATGATGGCAGCGCGAAGCTGCCCTTGCATTTGAGATACTGCCAGTAGTTCAGTACAAATGGAGCATGGGCTGTGTGCAGGAAGGAGGGAGAACTCAGGGAGGGAAGGGACAGGAGGAGAGTGCAGAGCCCACATCCTGGTGGCCTTTGTCATGCTAAGGAACTGGGTTGAAGGTAGTTAAATTACAGGGAGAGAGAGTCAAAGGATGGAATGAAGGGTGTAAGTGCAGATGGAAGCTAGGGCATATGAGAGAATTCTCATCCTCCTCCTTCTCACCCTCCTCCACCTCACTCTCCTCCTTCCTTTTCTGTTTCATAAACCCTCTCCTTCCCTTTTATAAAAGAGTGAAAGGGAAGGAAAGAACATCTTTCAGCATCTACTATGTGCCAGGCCTTGGTGAGTGCTTTGCTGCCCTTATATCTTACTCTGGCACACATCACCAGCCCCATTTTCCAGGTGAGTAAACTGAGGCTCAGAGCGGTTAACCTTTGAGCTAAGGTTTCTACCAAAGTGCATCCAATTCTAATAGCATTGCTCTTTACACTGGGCCAGACACAACAACTTAAAGCGGCATTAAGCTTTGCAAAGTGTTTCATGCTCATTGGATTCTTAGCATGACATTGAGTAGTAAATCGGGCAAGAATCATCACCCTCATTTTCAGGAGAAAAACTGAGTCACAGAGAGAGGTTCATTGACTACATGACAGTGATTTGAGAGTTTCAGGATTAGAGACATCCTGAGTACAAAACAGATATCCATCTGAAAACCTCACATGGAAATGAAAATACTCCTGAGATAGCTCCATGCAAAGGGGCAGCTGTGGACATGCCACATGTGCCCAGGAGAGATGTGGAGGTTTGCAGCTGGAACAGCTGGAGGGACCAATCCAAGTGGCTGAGCTAATCCCTTCCTCTGCCTTCTGTCAGCTTTCCCTCTCACCTTGCAGAAGGGGTGGGGGGAGCTTCCAGAGGGACACCCCTGATTCTCCACAGAATCCCTCATTTAGCTCCCAAGACCCAGCACAAGCTTGGGTGCAGAATGTTGGTGCAGTTTTGACAAGATGCTCACAGAAGTTCAGTGACTAGTTTTAATTAGGCCATCTTTGTTTACATTTGATGTTTATCAGCTAATTGGCATGGCAAGGTGTGAGTCACACAGCTTTCCCCTGGCATGGAATCAGTTTGTCGGAGAAAAAAAACCAGGAGAACAAATGATGCCAATTATGAGAGAACCCACTGGGCTAATTATCGTCCCACTAAGGACGGAACCTCCCCCTCCTGCTGCTGCTGTTGCTGCTGAGGCTGCACCAGTCCCCGGACCTACCCACCCCTTCCCAGCTCCGGCTCCAGCTCCGGGTCCAGGAACCAGGGATCCAGGACCCAAGCTGGCTGTCTGAAGATTTGTTCTCTTGAATTCAAACACGCATGTCCTCTCAGCTCAGACACATCAGGGCAGCATCCCTCTTCAGTCCAAGACCGTTCTTCCCTGTAGCGCCTTCCACAAATGACAGCTTCTGTATGTTGTACACTTCCTGTGTGCCAGGCGCCATTGGAAGCACTCATAATTCTTTATTCTAATAACACAGTCAGGTTCCATTATTATCTCCATTTTACAGTGAAGAAACTTAGGTGAGGCAGAGATTAAGTAACTTGTTTAAGGGCAAGCAACAGAAGTGGGATTTGAACCCACATGATCTTTCTGTCACCATAGCACCTGCTCCTGACCATCAGTGATTCTTGGAGGATCAGAGAGCCCTGAAATTAACCAGTCAGGATTTTTTGGCAGATTTCTGGGGGTGACTCTCCCTCTACGTAGGTACAATTGCCTTTTAGAATAGTGCTGTCCAGAACTTTCTGCAACAATGCAAATATTTTACTGTGCTGTCCAACGCAATAGCTACTAGCACAAGCAACATGTGGCTAGTGGGACTGACGCACTAAACTTTAGATGTTATTTCATTTTAATGGAAAGAGCCACAGCTGGCCATTACTATGTTGGATAGCAGTTCTAGCGGGTCAACTCTTATTCCTCAAGTGCAGAAGTTCCCTAATCAATCCGGTATTCATGTTGTTACCCCGCCCCCCTTAGCCTTTCAGCCTCCTGTTGAATTTTCTTGGTGTGGACAGGACCAACACGATGCAGGTCTCTTCATTTTCTGCATTCTCTCCCTCCTGTTCTTTAAGCCTTGCTCCAGCCAAGGGGCTTGTATGAAGGAATGCAAGTTGGCTGCCCTTGAGTTGAATGATGATCCTGGACCTTTGGAATGTCCACAAAGCCCCACACCCTCGGCCTCCCGGTCTCCCTCCTTCCCTGGGGTAACAGATGGCCCCAGCTTTCACCAGCAGGGCCTGAGCACATTGTCACTCCCAGCTGAAAGTGAAATATTCAGTGGCATTTAAATTAAATAGACTCTAATGCTTCAGTAATATTAATTACGTTTTCATTCATCCCTGGCCTAATAAATCAATGCGCAAAGAGGGGATGCTCGGGAGGCTGGCAGGCGAGTGGGGCCACTGGGCCTTTGTGTGAGCCCGCACACAATGCCTCCATTCTTACCGGGCGGCGCGCGCCCCTGCAAACATCTGTGCTCAGCCCCTCTTGAGGAGGAGCCAAAGTGGTAACATTTACACTCTGCTCGTCCAATTTGTCCTGCACCAGGGCCTGAGTCTACAAGAAATGTGAAGGCTACACTAAAAATAGCGGGCAGAGCTAGGACATGTGTAGGATTGGAGCTGGGGCTTTGCAAAATTTTGAGGGCAGAGGGTTCGGGGACTGATACAGGGAGGAGTACGGTGCCCAGACTTCTCTTCTGGCTGCAGGATTGTGTTAGCTCAGTGCAACCATGGGAGGAAGGAGAAGAGAGGGAAAGAAGGAAGAAAGGGCAGAGTATTGACAGCTACCATGGAATGAGTGCTTATTAGGTGCCAAGGACTGTGCTGAGTACTCTCTTATTTATTCCTTACAGCCTTTGGTGACACAAAATAGCAACTGTTATTGGCCCATTTTACAGATGAGGAATTTATTTGTAGTTCAGAGAAATTAAGTAAATAGCTACACTTTCAGCCCATGTCTTTCTGACTACAAATCCTGGGATCTTCACCTCCAAGCTACTTCTCTATCAAAAGAAAATATAGATGGGAAGAAAGGAGTCTGGAGGGGTATGGTTTAGATGGGGGGCAAGGGCCAACATTTGAGAAGCTGGCAACTTTCCTCTTGGTTTCCAAGCATTTTGGCTTTGGGGAGGTCCATCCCCACCAAGAAGTCCCCCCTCCTCACTCTGGGACTATACATATGTAAAAGAAGCCAATAAAACAGTCCATAGAGCCTGCCCTCCTAAATCTTCAGGGGACAAAACCTCCCACTCATGATGCTTCAAAGCTGCCCAGAGCTACCAGTTTACCCCCAGAAGTCCTGACTCAATGCCTCTGATTGGAAAATAAATAGCCTTGCACATAAAAACCACAGGCCAATTGTGACCCCGGGAATGGAAAAGCGCTGTGGGCAGACCACAGCACGCCAGCCCCAGGGCACGCCAGCCCCAGGGTCTGACTCTACCCACTGTCTCTGCTGGCAGAGACAGAGAGGGACCTGCGGGAGGGCATGGGCTGAAGAGCTCATTTCAAAAACGGTTCTTTAGGAAGAGTTCTTTTACACTAGATAATGACACGCAAGTCAACATAATAATTCAGGATAGGTAGGTATCGTGAAATGATGAAATTTTAAAAGCCAGGTTAGCCTGACCAGGCGGTGGCACAGTGGATAGAGCATCGGACTGGGACACGGAGGACGTAGGTTCCAGACCCCGAGGTTGCCAGCTTGAGCGCGGGCTCATCTGGTTTGAGCAAGTCTCACCAGCTTGAGCCCAAGGCTAGAGCAAGGGGTCACTTGGTCTGCTGTAGCCCCCAGTCAAGGCACATATGAGAAAGCAATCAATGAACAGCTAGGGTGCCACGACGAAGAATTGATGCTTCTCATCTCTCTCTCTTCCTGTCTATCTGTCCTTATCTGTCTCTTTGTCTCTGTCACACACACACACACACACACACACACACACACACACAGCCAGGTTAAAAAAATAATAAATGTTAATTTCCACAAGGAATTACATGTTTATTATAGAAAAGCTAGAAAATACCAGTCCGCAGTCCTTCTGCCACGGCTAACATTTGGCACTTTTCCTTCTAGAGAACTCCTTCCTCCGCTACATAGCAAGAATTGAACTGAAAGATACAACCTGCTTCTCTCTCACCCCATGAATACAGCGCAGAACTTTTCCATGGCATTAAATACATATCTTCATTACTGTAGTTGGAATGATGGCTTCTGCAACTTGTGGATGAAACATGTTTTATTTAACCAATTCTCAACTGTTGGACATTTGGCCTGTTTCTATTCCCCCCCTCCCCCCCCCGAATACTAGGCTGAATTTCCTTATGGCTTAATTAGGGTGCACCCACATTTCTGATAAGTTTCTTAGAATACACTTCTCAGAAAGAAATGGCGAAGTAAAGGTGAATAGACATGCATAGTCTGAAGGTAGATATACTGAGTGTAAATTAGGATTAAAAAAAAATAATTTGCCTTAATCCCAGACCCAATTTCTATCCAGTATAAATTTTCCCACCCTTCACCTTTTAGCCTAATACTTAAGGCAGGCTTAGCTGTGCAAATCCAAGCTTTGGAGCCTGCTAGTCATCTTGTTGGGAACGGGGGGCACAGCATGAAGCAGCTGAGTAGGGAGCCCCAGCCTGTGATCTTGTCATCCTAGATAGAGTCAACATCAGCTCTACCGATGACTGGCTGTGTGTCCTCAGGAAATCACCCAACCTCTCTGAATCTCAATTTCTTATCAGCAAATTAGTGCATGATGCTTCTGTTTATCTTATTTCTGTGAAAAAACTTTTAGCACAAAGTCTGGTACATGGTAACTGTTCATTCACCATTTACTACTATACTGTTATTTTAGTGACCCAGTGGAATGCTATTTAACCAAACTCTTATTTTTTCCAGTTTGGGGGGTGGGGTTCTTGGAGGCAGCAAGAGAAATCATGAATTGTACCTTATTTAAATCTGCCTACATTATACAGACAGTGCTTTAATTCAAACTAATATCAGTTGAAGCCCTGCAACTTGCTAGACACTGTGTTATGCAGTAGGGAGGAAGCAGAGATAAATGGACCTCCGGGAGCCCATTGGCTGTTCAAGAGCTGGAAACATGCATCAGTAGCTAAGACCTAAGGCAGTGTGTTGCTGATGAGATTACCGGAGGTGCAAACAATGTGTAGTTGAGGCACCTCGAGCATCTTATGGGAGGAGGGATTTGAAGTGGGGCTCACAGAGGTCCAGTAACTCATCCAAAGCCACACAGTTACCACGATTTGTAACCAGAATTTGATGTTAAGTCCATCTGGTTATAAACTCATGTTTGTATACTCCACACTAATAAGCACATAAAGGCCAAAGTCACTCTAAAGTAGACTAAGGCTGCCCAGCAGAAATGCTCTATATCTGGCCTTGGTTTGTTTGCTCAGTAGAGTGTTGGCTTGGTGTGTGAAAGTCTGGGTTTGATTCCTGGTCAGGGCACACAGGAGAAGCGACCATCTGCTTCTCCCCCCACCCCAACCCCTCTCTTCCCTTCCCTCAACCATGGTTCAATTGGTTCAAGTGAGTTGGACTGGGCCACTGAGAATGGCTCTATGACCTCACCTCAGGTGCTAAAACAGTTTGGTTGCCAATCAACAGAGCAGCAGCCCAGACAGGCAGAGCGTCACCTCTCGCAGACTTGCTAGGTAGATCCTGGTCAGGGTGCATGCAGGAGTCTGTCTCTGCCTCCCCACCTCCCACTTGATAGAAGAAAAAAAAAAAGAGAGAAATGCTGTATATCTGTGCTGTCCAATATGGTGACCACTAACCACATGTGGCTACTGAACACCTGAAATGCGCCTAGTTTGAGTGAGGAATAAATATTAAATTTTATTTAAATGTGGTCTGCAGCTACTGTGTTGGATGGTGCAGGTCTAGACTGAGAAAACTGATGTAAACAGAAGGGATGATATTGAATATTGAAGTTTTCCAGGACTAGAGAAGTGAGTGATTTTTAGAAAATAAAAAGTGAAGCAGAAAGCGAACTCTGATTTGAGAGGTACTGTTAATAATAATTTTAAAAATCATTTTGGTGGGAGCCAAATATTTCTCCACTTGGCTCAAGGCATCCTTTTGGTTGATGTGCCCTGACCATGCCATCTTTGTGGCTTTTGTCAGACAGTTTGGGGCCAAGCCAAAGCCCATGGGGAGGGCTCCCTTTGGCAAATGCATTCCCCCTTCTTCTCTGTTTTGTATTTGGCTTTCAACTGAGTAACTGTCTCATGCTGAAACCACCACACGTATCTAGTTACCATTTTGTTCTCTGTCGGACTCAGGCAGAGAGCTGATAGAATGGCTGACCCCTTCTGGTCAGAGAAAATGTTCAACCTGTAGTTCTTAATGATTGAAACTATGCAAAGACTCTAGGCAACCTCGGGGTGGGAGCTGTCTCCCATCAGGAGAAGTGTTCAGGCCTGGGTTGACCAATCATGGGTAAGTTGTATCAAGGTTGTGAATGTCAGACAAGAGTGGAGAGGTAGTTGGAATAAAAGGACCTTCATGTTATTTGTAACTCCCAAAGTCTGTAAAGCATGTACCTTTGCTCTATAAAAATCCTCATCTATTCATATCTTATAGTCAAATGAGTCAAAGGTAGACTGGGAACATCCTGAGGACAAGGCTATGTCATATTCGCCCCTATACTATTGGGCTAGGTGTGGTACTTGGCATGGGGAAGGGTTCAGAGA
Organism: Rhynchonycteris naso; assembly: GCA_037038555.1. NCBI lineage: Eukaryota > Metazoa > Chordata > Mammalia > Chiroptera > Emballonuridae > Rhynchonycteris > Rhynchonycteris naso. The sequence continues at coordinate 345,951,977 of CM072995.1, forward strand.
ATTCTGAGATAGAGAGATCATTAACCTAAATATCAAATGGTAGTCTTTATTTGCTTTGATGAGAGTGAATGCATTATGTAAATTCAATGCAAATTTGGGTTAATCTCCATAAGGATCATTCAATCTTCCTATGTAAATTTATTGAGCACTTCCTGTGCCCAGCCCTGTATATATAAAAGTGAGGAGGGAACTCACAATTACAGAATGTATACTACAATGTAGTAGGTGCATCTGCAACATTTTGCAGTATAATATCCACAACATTGGCAGAGGGATTAATATCCCCATTTTATAGATGAGGAAGCTGAGGTTTGACAAGGAAGCAATCCAAAATCACATAGTAAGTGATGAGGATAACAGTCAACAGCCTTTAGTCCTAGCCCTTCACTGGTTTAACAAACTGAACATTGGCAGTGGATTAAAATTTATATAGGACGGATCACTGTTGGTAAGAACAGGAGACTGTAGGGTCATCTTGGAAAATATTATGGACATCTCAACACTGGAGAGATAGGGAGATGGCTTCTGAAACCACCATGTCCTCATGAGACACAGAGTAGACGGAGGTAGGTCCTAGAAACACCATAATAGATCACATCACCTCCTCAACCTAATTCTTAAAAGTTCTTACCTGACAATGTTTTTAAACATCTAAAGAACTACTTCAAATGAACAACCCATTATTGTTTCCAGGTCCCTTCCATTATCTTATTTTCAAAGCGGTTTAACTTAAAAAGTGGCTCACGCTGCTGGAAAGGCGGGAGGGCAGATGCGACTGATGTCAGTGCCCACATGATGGCATTAGAAATGTCTCCCATGGATCTTTGGCTCTTCCTCTCTTTTGGTTCCATTATCAGGGATGGGAACCAGTTTTACTTCTTACCTGCTTAGCATCTCCAGCAGAGACAGTGCAACATTCTCCAGTAGTTCTAGAATTTAACGAAATGTAGTGCAATAAATAATGTTGCAACTGTGAGCTTACCTAGAGGTTTGCGCTGGGTCTGACAGATGTCAAGAACTGCTGTTTCCCTTGAAATTTTAAAATCTCCCCTAGGCAGCCCTGAGGGTTCTCTGTGGCACTCCAGGGCATTTGGTTGTTATATTTGGGATAAAAAGTTGTTGTGTCACCTTCTCCCCCTGCCTGACCTGCTGCTTCTCTCCCCTCCTGATTCCTGGCCTCATCCTTTCCTCTCAGAGTGTTTTGAGTTTCATCCTTGGCATTTATTAATGTATTATTTTAAGCAGGTTATTTATTCTTTTAGTTTTCTCTTAAGTAAGCAGTGATGATGGTACCTACTACTTACCTATGGTGGAATGTGAGGATTAAGTGAGATTCTGTATTTAGCAAACTGAGCACGGTGCCTGGAAGATCATGTATTCAGAGTTATATAACTATTGTTTTTCTTCTCATTGTTATTAATTTAATACATGAGGCAGATATATTCGTCAGCATTAAGCTCATCTGGGAATGGCAGAAAAACAAAATAAAATGGCTTCAATAAAATGAAAGTTTACTTTTCTCTCATGCAAAAGTCTAGAATGATGATCCAGGGCTGATGTGATATTACCTAGTACCAGGGACTCAGCTCTTTCTATCTTATTTATCTCCTATGCATAGCTCCAGTCTCAAGGCCACCTCATGACCCAAGAGGGCTGCTTTAGCTCCAGCCATCATGTCCCATGCCAGCCAGAAGAAAAAGGGCAAGGAGAGAAGTTCATGCTCTCTTTCTTCCTAAAAGTTGTATACCCCAGTCCTGTAGAAATCTCAGTACTAGAATTTAAGCCACACTTACCTCCAAGGGAAATGGAGAAATAAAATTTTATTCTAGGATGCCATGGTGCCCAGCTAAAATTTCTGTTACTATGGGGGAGGGTAAACTCTGCTATAGGAGGGTAGTTGGAAAGGATTCTAGGAGCTGGGCTTCCTCCAGATAATGAAGATCAGAGAAAACCACACTTCTGTTTGGAGGGAAACACTGCATACTTTTGCCACCTGAGGAGAATGTAAGACTGAACCCAGAGTTTTTAAGGAAGTTGGAAGTTAAAACTCATGTCTGAGGCTCTCCTCCCTAAGCCAAGGAGCTTATCTCTGTTTTCCCTCTCACTGCCAGTCTGGACTGGGGAGAGGAGGAGCACTGGCCCCAGGCAAATTTGGTTTGAGGCCAAATTCCAGGGCTCTTGGGGTTGACTGGCAGCCACTCTGTCTGAGCAACCTGGGGGATCCTGAGAAAAGAATGAGCATCCGAATCCCAGAACAAAATCAGCAGCAATGATGCTCCTGCTGCCCGCGTCTGGCTGGGAGGCTGCACAGTAGGGAGGATGAGGTCATGGTGACAAATGAGAGAAGGGGGAGGGCTCAAGAGTGCAGCATGTGCCCCGAGCTGAGAGCAGGAAGTCAGAGCAAAGCCATCATCAGAGGCTCTGTCCCTTGCTCTGCCACTGCTCTGCTGTGATTTTGAGCGCCAGTCTCTCCAGCTAGGTGATGGGAAACACATCTGTTGTCTTAGCTGCTTTATAAGACTGCTGTCAGCAGCAGCTAGGGTTAAGGATGTTCAGAAGTGAAGAGGGTTTCTCAAGGAAAAAGGGCGTGTTTGCTGGAGGGGAAGAGGAACAAAAAGGCAGAGCACAGAGGATGTTTAGGGCAGTGAAACTGTTCTGTATAATACTAATGGTGGGTAGAAGGCATCAGACATTTGTCCAAACTCATATAATGTACTACACCAAGAGTAAACTATAATGTTCATTGCAGAGTTGGGGTGATAATAAGGTATTCATGCTTGTTCATTGATTGTATGAGGGTACCATGCAGGTGCAGGACACTGATGGTGGGAGAGGCTGTGGGAAGGGAATTGGGGTGCATGGGAGTGGATATGTGAGATCTGTGTACTTCCTGCTCAACTTTTCTGTGAACCTAGAATGGCTCTAGAAAAATTGTCTATGATTTTTTTTTTAAGATAGTAAAAGAAGTTGACCTTGGGAGTAATATTGCCAACTCAGGGCTGAGTAAAGAGTTGCTGAACAGCTGTTGAAAAGAAACCAACTGTGCATATTCATCATCAGATCCAAAAGCCAACGATAGGGTCATAAGAACAAATAATCAGATACTAGGTCAAAAGTGGTTATTTATCAAAGTAAGTGTCATCAAAGAGAACAAAGACCCCAAACACTGAAGCCACATAGAGTTGCTTACATGTTGGTGTGGAGTGGGTCCATTTGATGGGGATGGTAGTTTCACTTGGATTGTGGAGACAGGCAGTAGGTGGCCAAAATGTGGCTGCCACAGAACCTGAGTCTGATTAGGATGCCTTTCGGTCATTCCGTGATCATTGCCTTGAACTCCTGTATTTGGGAGATACAGTTACTTTTGGATGATCTGCGAGTACTTTCATTCAGCATTCAAGTTGTTCTGCTCTGGGAGAAAAACCAGAATGAGACACTGCCCTGAAGGAAATGCAACACAAAGCCCATGCCTAGGGCAGCGCCATCCCATCAGACTGTGAGCCCTGTTCGAATCTGCACTGCCCAGAATGTGGTAGCCACCAGCCATGTGTGGCTATTGAGAACTTGAACTGAGACTAGTGTAATTGGAAAAATTGAATTGTATTATTATTTTAATAAGTTTAAACTACAATTTGAAATCGCCACATATGGCTAGTGGCTATTTTTTTGTTTGGTGGTCTTGAAAATTTATTGCCATGGATTCCCACAAAGGCAGTAGTCAAAGAATCACTCGAACATGCTTACATGGCGATCACGTGTGTGGCACGGAGTGATTCCCCGCCGCCCCAGTGCGGGGATAGTGTCGTCCTCTTCAGTAGTCTTTTTCCTATTCACCTCGGGTTTCTCAGACATTTGTTTATTATATATGCGCATGGGAGGGGGGCTGGGCGTGGAGCGTGCACTAATGAGTCTATGAGAATGCTGTAGAACTTCCCATGGACCTAGTTAACTCACAGATATTTCAGACTCCAAACGATGAGGCATGGTCCTGCAGATCTAGGAAAAACTTTACCTGAAAAAAGCAGAAGACACATAAAATCCAGGAGACAAGGCAGGGGTTTTACAGAATTTTGTTGCCATACATCTTGTGGACAGGCAGTTCCTGGGTTACTAACAAGACAGGTGCTGTAAGCTTGCTCGTAAGTCGAATCTGTTTGTAAGTCAGAACAGGTACATTTTACCTAGTAAAGTGCAACTCAGACAGATGTCTGTCTTAACATAGTATTTATTTTTACCTTTCTGTGCATAAATACCTAAATATTTTCAAACCTACAGAACCTCTCTCATTTGTAACCTGGCCTGTATGTTTTTATTTTAAAAAAGATAGGTCATGACATTTATAGTTATATTATGTCTAATGGGTCAGGGGATCAGATAAAAGTCCAAGGCTGTCTCTGGCATTGTCACCAGGTTCCTTCTGCGTGAGCCTGGCAGGTGACATCCTTCTCTGTGTCTCAGTTTCCCTATTGTTACTATAGGGTCTAAGCTGAATATATGCATTTTTGGTTGAAAACCATAAAAATGAAAAGCTTACATCAGACTGGTTCAAATCTGCAGCAGCAGGTTAGTTAGGTCTAAGAGTGTATGCACCCTGTCTTCAGTATGCTGCACAGGAAAATGGGGTCTTGTAGTCTGATCAGCCTGGGATACACCAAGTTAAGGTCAAGTAAGTTTCTTGCCTTCTTTCTGGATTTCTCAGAATCTTTAATTCCTCATGGGCATTGTGACTCTCCAGGTGGGGGATCCATTTGCTGCTTTTCCTAAGCTCTCCAAAACCTATTTCTGTTTGAGGAGCATCTTGTAGGAAGGGCTGAAGTTTTGTGGATGACATTTAGGGAAATGCTGGTTTGGAAACAGTCTGAGTAGTTTTGGGGCAGCCAGTTAGCTCCCCAACTTTCACCGCCACCCCCATCCTGCCAGGTGTGCAGTAACAGGCTTCTGCACTCAGCACAGAGCTGAGTCCTGCTTTCCTACGCACAGGTGCAGCTCCCCATGGCCCCAGCTATGCAGCTGCCCAAGCAGCTTGCTTTGTTCTGAGCATGGACCCGGAACATGCTCCCGCTGGAGGGACAGTGTTGACCGGGACCCCCAGCAGTATCGCGACCTCTGTGGAGCTGGCAGCACCTCGCAGAGGGCAGACTTTAGCTCTGCACTTGTACAATCAGTTGTAAATTCTGCTGAGCTCTATGGATCCATCTGGATGAAAAGGTCTGTATAAATGCAAGATCATTATCATTATCAGCTGTCCCAGTTGGAGCCCAGCGATTCACAAGCCCACAATCAATGGGGCTTTTCCAACAATCCCATTCTACCCAGCTTGAAAACGGTGTAATTACATAGAGCTGCCCATCCTCTAGAGAGACAGAGGGCGGGTCTGTCCCCAATGTGATGAAGAGGGGAATCTCCCAGGCTCTGGATCAGGCACATGGACAGAGGTGCCCTTTTGGCAGTGCCCAGGACAGGGACAAGGAAGAAACTGCATGACGGGCTCCCCAGAACTTTGTCCTGGTAGACATGAGGGGGTAGCATTTCTTTTGCCCCTCTGCAGCTTAGTTGCTCTCTGGAAGCCCTGCTCAGGTAGGTTGAGACCTCTCCTACTTTTTTCTTTTTCTGATTTTGTCTAAGATCAGGAAACACTTGAACTCAGAGGATCTTCCTTTCTGAAGCTACCTGCCTGCAAAGCACACAGAGACTGGGAAAGGCTTTCTACTTGGGTCGCCCTGGGCTGGAGAATAAAAGCCCCACCTCATTCTTTCCCCGCAAATTGCTGGCACTTTTAGCTGTGTGACCTTGGAGAAATTCCTAACCTCTCTGAGCTTTCTGAAGTAGGGATACCAACTCTAACCTGCCTGAATGCAGGCAACCAGGACTAATTTTTTGGGGGCCCCTAGTCTATTAGGATAGAAAGACCTTTTATTCTGATTCAAAGGCTTTTGATGACATAGGAGGAAAAAATAAAAAGACATATACTTCATTAAAAAATACATCTTTTTCCTTCTGTTCCTTATATCCAAAACAGAAAACTAGAACTCCTTCAGGGAGCTTGAAGGACAGCTCGGGCTCACAAAAACTTAGTAATAGTCAGGCTCTTAGGAAGGTCACCAACGCTGACTTTCCTACTTCTCACCGTCTGACTGCAGCCTCCCATCAGCCTCCTGGGCCTGTGTCCTCACAAGTGTGGGAGGGGTAATGATAGTGTGGTCCCCAAGATCGTGTCCTGCCCTTAAACTAACTCTGGTGTGTGGTCTCTAATGATGCAAGAGGCCTTTCCTTGTCTCCAAATATACTTTACATACAATGGCTGAGTCACCCTCCCCACTCTATCTATTCTCATGAGAAAATGATGGAACTGCTCAGAAAAGAGCTGTGGCCAGGAAGAACCCAGAGTGGGGAACAGAGAACTACATCCCCTGCGGCTCTAGGGACACAGGAGTCCAGGCCACTTTCATCCCAGACAGTTCTGTCCTGATTACAATGGCTCCTTCACTCGGGTTCATTTTTAACTTTTAAAAACAGCCTCTGTGACCCGGCAGGGTGAGACTTTGCCCTTTTGGTGTGCGGGAGGTAGCCGTTCTGAGGTTCTGAGGTTACACCTGACACACACACACTCACAGTTCTCCGTGACCTTGGGCCCCATCTCTGATAGACGGAATGGTCAGGTGGGGAGTCCAGCCCGCTGACCTCCCAGGTGGCCAGAGTTCTCCCCGGCACCCTCGCTTTCAAGAGCACCCAGGGGTACCCTTTGTCGTGTCTGGGTGAGCAGAATCCCAGAATCCAGATTAGCTAGAGGGGCACCCCAACCTGAGACCTGATCCGTCTGGAGCGCTGCGCTATAAACACCCAGACCATGCCACAGCTGGGGGCAGTGAGAATGACACAGCCGCTTGTTTACCCCGAAGACTAGGTCCAGGCTGTGTCACAGCCGCCCTCCTCCTCCGGGTCAGTCTCCCTGCAGTCACAGGACACGTCCCGGCGGGCATTGCTCACTTATCAGTGCACATGGCCGTGTTCACAAAGTCTTAGTATTTGATGTTTTATGATGCTCAGATAAAACCATGATCTCTACCTCTTGTCATTCTTAAAAATGAGCTGGGTTTATCCCCATCTTTAGGCCTTGATGTCTCTGTCTGAGACTGGATGTCAGATCTTTCACCTGAGGAGGAGAATGTGTAAGACAGCCAAGTCTGTCCTGAAGATCCATAAAGAAAGAAGTAGGCTGCCCCGGGTTTGCTAGCACGTATTTCACGAGCTGTGCTTGGCCAATAGGATCTTTGTAAACGTTGCCTTTTATTTAGCAGTACACCGTCCCTTGATGCCATTTGTCAGCTAGCTAGGTAGAGAGTGGAGAATTGCATTAGGGAGTGCAGACTGAGAGCCACACTCAGAGAAAGCGGAGTGCACAGAGAGAGTCCCGGGAAGGGGAAAGAGGCTGCTTCTGAGAGCTTGGTAGACCCTGCAGGAGGTGCTCACATGTCCTTCCACTTAAGCCTCACCACCAATACTGGAAGCGAATTTTATTCCTCTGGTTGTGCAGGTGAGGAGCCTGACGTTTTCCGGCATTAAGTCAAGTACCCAAGGTCCTGTAACTCAGAACTAGGAGCAGTGCTGGGACGTTTGGCTTCTTATTCCCTGCTCTTTTGAGGACACTACACTCTTCCCCTTTGTCTTTTTGTCTTGCGGGCACTATCACTCCTGACCATGGGAGCCAGGGGAGTAGTCTGTTCATTTCTTCTAACCTCAGCATTCTGTCCTGGTAAATGGAAATAAATGTATTTGTCCCACTTCCTTCCCTGGGCTGCTTTGTGGGCAAAATGAGATAATACGCGAGAAGAAGCAGAGAGAGCCTTTCCGGGCTCCCCCGGGAGGTCTCAGGCCAGTCCTACCCAGGGCGATCCAGGACAGGAGCGTGGCCCCTGGTCTGGGCCTAGAGCTCTAACCCAGCTTTTAAAAGCACACCTCAGGCATAGGAGTTATAGAAAGCCCACACCTTAGGATGAAATTCTGTCCCACTGAGACCCCACAGGAAAAAAAAAAAAAAGATAGATATGAACCACCTTTCCTGAAATTTCCTCAACCTGACACCTGAAAGCAAGGTGGCCAAAGGGAGACCAGAGAACGCAATGGACACGATGCCACTATATCCCTAAATACTTCAGTGTGGGGTTCCTGAGAACAGTCATTCTCTCACATAACTTCAGTACAGATAGAAAATTAAAACCTTTAGCGAAACTTTTGATTTAATCCAGGGGTAGGCAATTTTTTTTCCGCAAAGGGCCAGACAGTAACTATTTCCTGTATATAGGTCCGATGGTACCTGTCACAAGTATTCACCCCTGTGTTTATAATGCAAAATTAGCTATAGACAATACATATACAAATGAAATTGGCTGTGTTCCAATATACTTATTTTTTTTTAAATAAAAATCAGTGGCAGGCAGGATCTGGCTCAAGGGCTGTAGTTCGCGGACTTCTGATTCAATCTAAAGTTCATATTCAGTTTCACCAATTGTTCCAACAATGTACTTTATAGTGTGTTTTTTTCCCCCTGGCTTAGAATCCAATCCAAGATGGCATACTGCGTTTAGTTGTCATGCCCCCTAATGTTCTTTAATGTTGAAGGTTCTTCAGCCTTTTCCTTATTTTTCATGATTCACACTGTTGAAGAGTATGGGCTGGTGACAATGCAGGGTGTCCTCCACTACGGTTTTCTCTGATGTTTCTTCATGATTAGGTTCAGGTTTTGTAATTTTGGCAGAAGTATCACAGAAGTGGTACTGTCCCCTTTCTTAGTGCATCTATCTCCTCTGGAGGCAGCTGATGCTGGTCGGTCCCCTCGTTGGCTTTGAAATGCATGTTATTTATGGTCTGAGAAGTTTCTGCAAACAGTTCTGCAGACAGCAGTAAGGGCGCTGGCCCATAGAATCAGCATCAGAAGGGGAGTCTGTGGACAGGGAGAAGAGGTACCCAAGCCTGACTACAGCACAATATGTGTAGCGGTAAAAAGAGTTGTTAATAATAATAATGAGCTGCCTGACCAGGTGGTGGCACAGTGGATAGAGTGTCGGACTGGGATGCGGAAGACCCAGGTTCGAGACCCCGAACTCGCCAGCTTGAGTGCGAGCCCATTTGGCTTGAGCAAAAGCTCACCAGCTTGGACCCAAGGTCGCTGGCTCCAGCAAGGGGTTGCTCGGTCTGCTGAAGGCCCGCGGTCAAGGCACATGTGAGAAAGCAATCAATGAACAACTAAGGTGTCGCAACGGCAACGAAAAACTAATGATTGATGCTTGTCATTACTCTACATTCCTGTCTGCCTGTCCCTATCTATCCCTCTCTCTGACTCACTCTCTGTCCCTGTAAAAATAAAAAATAAAAGTAAAATAAAGAAAATAATAATGAGATGTTATATATTGAACATCCATGTACCAGGCGCTGCAAAAAGTATCTTAACATACAGTATCTTTTTAATCTTCCAATGACGCTGTGAGCATGATCTATTATTGTTCCATTTTGGGAGAACAGAAAAGCAGAGGATGGGAAATTGTAACAATGGTCTCACTTCTCTCCTTTTTATATCTACTATTTTTGCAATATAATTTTGTCATTCTTTTCAAAAAAGAGTCAGGCTTTATTTCTTTACTCTTTGACACTGAGTTTGGCTACATGACTTCTTTTGGCCACTAGCATGAGGCAAAAGTGACAGTATGTCAGTCTGGGGCGTAGGCCCGAGAGACCTAGCCTGTCTCTGCTTGCTCTCTGTGCCTGGGCCATTATCTGGGGGGCTTTGTGGGCTGGGCTCTGGGCCCCAGGGGGAAGACAGAGATGTGTGGAGTGGAGCTGTCAGCAGCCAAGCCCAACCTGGCTCAGTCAACCCCCACCTGACTTCCAGACTTAAAAGTAATAAAAAAATAATAATTATTTTAAGTCACTGAGTTTGGGGATGGTTTGTTAGGCAGCCATAACTAACTGATATAAAGGGTTTGACTAACTTGCCTGTGGCCACACAGCTACTAGGTTGTTCAGCCAGATTTGAAAGCAAAACTGATGATTCCATAAACTTCCATTTTAATCACTTGCCTCTAGTTATGTATTATCACTGTATAATTTATCTTTAAGCTCACAATATGGTAAGTGGAACTTAGTTCTCATTTCATGGCGTGGATATTGCCCAACAATTCTTTTATTGACTTTGTAAAGTCTATGTGTTCTTAGAGAATCAGGGGTTCCTAAAATGTTGGGGTCACAGGTCATTTAGAGAATCTGATAATAGCTCTGAGCCTCATTTCTTTCTCTCCTTCCTCTCACAGAAAGATCATACAAACAAACACACAGAATTATGTGTGCAATTTTGCGTGGTTCATGGGTCCTTCAAAGCTTTCTCATAAATCACCCAGAAATGTATGAACCCCCAGAGAAGAACCCTGGTTTTAGATCAGAGTCTGATCTTAGGAGACTTTCCCTAATGGTTGCAATCAATATTATTTTATTATAAAAATACAGGTGGACAGACTTTCTTGCAAGATTCTATTTTTGTCACGTGTATAGACTTTTCTTTATTTGATACCAAGCTACTCTGTCCAGTTTTGCCTCTGCCCTGACTTCCCCCCTCCAAGCCCCTTGGCTACACTTTAAAAGCCTAAACCTTCATTGTGTCAACTTAGAAGCAACTGGGTTTTCTCAGAAATGTCCTCTTGCCTTATTTCCTCTGCCTTTGCCAGCACCACTGCCATCGCCTGCTTTGCTCACATTTCTAGATAAAACTAGACCAGAGTAAGCTAAATTTAGAGTCCCCTAGTCAGCCCCCTCATTCCTCCCTTTTGGTAGAGCTGAGGGTTGTTAGTTTCTATTCCGGGCCCAGAAACCACTCAGTCACTACCTATCATGACTGGTAATCAAACATATACTATGTGACAGGCACAATGATAAGAAGTAGAAAAACAGTAATAGCTCACATTGATTGAATGATTACTATGTGCTAAGCATGGAGAAAAATGCCCTCTACCTATCATCTCACCGAGGCCTTAGAACCACCCAGGAGGGTAAGTTTTATTACTATCTCTGCTTTGTAGTCAGAGATGCTATGGCTCAGAGCTAAGTAAGTTGGTAGGAGGTAGTGTCGGAATCTGAACCCAGCCTCTCAAGCCCATGGTCTCACCTACTGGCCATCTTTAGCTTCTGGCGGTCTCTGGACTACTGTATTGTTTTTTGGGCAATCATTTATACTAACTGAAGTCAGGATGTTTATTCTATGATCCCTTGGGTCTAGTTATTCCATAAAGCATCACTCTCCCCATAAAGTGGGCTCCCGTGCACAGGAATACATTTTCATGTTGGTTTCTACTATCGTTTTTTTTGTTCTTGCCACAAAATTGTGGTGGACCTTGTCACCTCAATTATCAGGAATCGTGTACCAATATCTGGGTACCAATATCACAATATGGTCCTGGAGAAACTTCCTGGTTGACAGTTGGCCACCCTCTGAATCCCAAATTGCTGTGACCCTGGATTCACCACTAATCAGTGCTTGAGACCTGACAGGTCCCCTTGGAAACCACCATGTGGGTAGTTGTCTAATCTTCATGAGCTGTCCGTGCCTTTTCTGTGGAACAAGCAGTGAAGATTTCCTGGGCAAGGGGGAGCAGGGGCATTGAATGCTGGTAACTGAACAGTATGGTGAAAAAATTATTTATGAGTGAAGAGGGAAACTCTAAAGCAGTGGTTCTTAACCTTTTTTGAGGTACTGAACCCACCAGTTTCATATGCGCATTCACCGAACCCTTCTTTAGTGATAAATAAAATATGTGTTTTTTTTCCAAATTCAAGACACAGGTATATATTTTTTTACTGGTGCACAAAATGAGCCATGCATGAACATCACCTTGCTCAAAGAACAAAACCAACAAAGTGCATGAACTCACAACAAATTACGGTATTACTTTATTCTGGCCTCCGTGGCAGAGGTTTCTCCGAACCCCTGAGACTGACTCATCGGACCCCTAGGGTTCAATAGAACCCAAGTTAAGAACCACTGCTCTAAAGAGACTGTTTCCAGGAACATAACCCAACATGGATCCAGCCACAAAACGATGCTTTCTATCTACCACATTGGTGGAATGTGTCCTTCTTGAAGCAATTGGCTTCATACAATAGCCCAAGGAAGAAGCCCCATTTTTTAGACACGTGCAGATAATAGAAGACTTCCTTTTAAGAAAACATACACAAGGAGCTGATAAAGAAACACATCACCCCTTTCTTAGAGGAGAGGAGAAGTTGATCTAAGAGGTCACCCTAAAAGTCAAGGCTTCTCAGGTTTGGTTTTGTTGTACTTGTACTTTAATCCCTTTCTCTGGTCAAATAAGGACAGCTATTATCTAAATGCTTGTGAGGCAGTGAATGGGACAAAAAACCAGATAGCTTTGGTCAGATAGCTATGAGCCAGATAGCACTAGGGAAATGAGTAATTCCTTTACTGGAGAATACTGAAGGTGTTCCAATTCAAGGGCCTGAGGATTTGCAGTTTTAAAGCTAGCCAAAACCCATTGATCATAATGACAGGCCATGAGAAACTGATGAACTTGCAAGTCTTCAAGGAAAACAACAGTAACCTTCATCATTTGAGTCATTACCATCAAGTCAGGAACCTTTCTGTTCCCCTCAATGTGGACTGATCTTTAAGAACAACACAATGGATGTATGAGCAACCTAATTTTCAGTGTGTGGACATGTGGACCCAGGTTGGATTGCAAGTGAGCTGGGAGGTTGTCAGCCAACTTGTTATAAGTTCATGGAGCCTGACTTTGCTAACTACATTGAGGTAGGGGAGAAACCCAAGGGAAGTAATTGGATGCAGTGTTTGTTAAGTATGCAAAGAGGACCTCAGTCTCCTCCATTCCCATCTCGTAGGGGATCCTACATTTGATGGGATGACGCTATTTCTTTGGAGGGAGTAGAGGTCAAGGTGGGGTGGGAATTGTTATGCCTTCCCTTTCCATAGCTACCAAGTAACATCAGTTTCCTATGGGAGGGAAGAAACTGTTTTTTAAAATCTTGCCTCTTTCTCTCAAGTTGAAAAATTAAAAATTTGTCCAACTTCTGAGAAAAATGTTTGAATCTGTTCTTTTTTTAAAAAATTGTTTAATCTTTTCTTAAGATCCAGAATTTCCTTTGTTTCCCCATCAGACTTTGTTTGAAAGCTAAGAATAGCAGTCAGGGTTCTTAAAGCAAAGTTAGGAATAGCAGAACTAATTTCTTGACTCTCAAGAGGCCTATGGGCAGCAAGATGCAAATGAATGCTAAATTGATCATTGATATGCTGGGAAACATTCAGTCCAAGGCATCTCTTGGTAGTTTTTCTTTGACCTCCTAGGTCCTTCATTTTGCTTCCTGAAAGAATGAACTGCTACCCCATCTTTTATCCCATCGTACTTTCTCTCTTCCTATGTGTGTGTTGAGGGTGGGGGATGGAATCTATCACAATCAGTTATGACCTGCTTGAGAAGAGAGACAATGCTTTTCCCCATTTTTGTCTGCGTGGAACACAGTAAACGTTCAGAAGTTAATTATTGATTGACTTAAATTACATTTTCATGCACCTGTCAGAATCAAAATTATTTAGACCAGAATCTATGAAATGTAAACTTCTATAAAGGTTCTTTTAGTCTTTTCTTTTTTCTTTTTAAATTTCTTTCTGTTCAAGATTGCACTTAAGTCACCTCATCTTACTTCCTAATAGACCACCTTACTTCCCCTGGGAGTCTGGGCAAACTTCTCTGATTCTTTGTAAAAGATAAATTCCCTTTTTTCAAACATAGCACAGTAATTTAAATATTATTTTTAAGATGAAGTAATCTCATCTACCATATTTAACAGATCTGCCGTTACTACTGGGTTCAGAATACACAAACAACACAGCCCTGACCTGAGATGACACGTTAAAAGTAGAATTCGTTCGATAGAAGCAGCCCTTTGCAGAGGCGTTCATCCTTACCAGTGGATCTCCTCTCATACTTTTTCCAGAAGGTTATTATTTAATATAATGAGAAGAAACTTTTGATTTCAGAGTTAATATTGACTCTAGAGTCTTCCGTGGTGGTTTGTGTATGTGTGTGTGTGTGTGTGTGTGTTTCGTTTTGTTTTAACGTATATTGGTGTTACAGAATTAAGCACGTTTGTGTCTTGCCTGAAGCCCTAGGAAACAACATATAGGGAAGTTGTGTCCACTTTCCAAGAACAGACATCTCACCCAGGGATTAAGGGTATGTGACAGATTAAGGAAGTTTATCCCATTAAGCATGAAAACGTTTTTATTATTTTAACAATCTTAGATGGAGATCTATTTCAAATACATTACACGCTCACCCATCTTCCTTTTTTGTCTTCTCCTTCCTGATTTCTTAAGTTCTGGATGCTACACAGTCTGCTCTTTCCCTGGAGGCTCGGGGAGACCTGCAGCAGAGGCTGGCTGCTCCGCAAGGAAGCCTCGAGGCGCTTCCTCTCGAGATCGCCACCGAGACTGCCCAGCTGATCCCCTATTTCCCTGCCACCCTCAAAATGAAAATGTCATTTTTCTTTGCTGATGATAGAAAAAATAGATATTTGTTAAAAAGTTTAAATAACATGGAGCTATACAAAGTAGGAAGATAACAATTTAGAACGTATATTTTTACAATTTATAATGCATAAAATACATATACCATTTATTAGCTGTATGACTTTGGGCAAGCCTGTTAAGTTTTATGGGCCACTATTTCTTAGTATATATAATGAAGAGAAAAGCTACCTTGTGGGGTTGTTGTCAGGGTCAACGGAGCATTTCGCAAAGTGTCTGGCACATATAGGTGTTCGGTAAGTGTTCATTCTCTCCCCTAACCTTTCCTTTGGTGAACTGGTTTAGGGGATTGCACAGTTTTAAATATTTCAATGGGCTCTACTTTCACTGTTATCAGCGAGTATTCACTGAGATGCGACTATGAGTAGCCACGGCAACATAATTGAATACTTTCCATATGCCAAGTCTATTTTAATCCTCACAGCTATAAGGCAATTGCTATTGTCTCCCTCATTTTACAGATGAAGAAACTCTGGCTTAGAGAGGCTGAGTAAGTAGCCCAAGGTCACACAGCTACAGCCAGTGCTGGGAAGAACCAGGTCTCATATGGAGGAAATCTGACATCAGACCTTCTGTGTTTAATCGCTGTGTTATTTTGCCCCCCAACAGGTTAAGAAGCTATAGGCAGGACATATGTCAAGCATCTAGGAGAGGAGATAAAACAGGCAGATAGGCACAGATCACGAACTGCTCATTTCTGAATTGTCCAATCTCCCTTGGGCTTATCCTGCCTTGTGGTATAAATCACGGCTTCATGTGGCTGACTCCCACTTCATCTCCGACCTTGACCGTCCCCTGCTCTTAGATGCCCCACTCTTACTCCATCAGACCCATGCTAACTGAGCTATTCTCTGCCAATGCATGCCTATGTCCCCACCAGTTAGTGCCCCCCCTCCCCAACCTTCCCCCTCAGCAGCGCAATATTGGTGTCACGCTTCCTTTCTTGGCTTCTATTCTCCATGGTCACACTGTCCTTCTTTCCTATGCTGCAGTTAGTCTTCACCTCTAATCAATTCTTTTGGTCAAGACTTGATTACCTCGTGCCTGGATAATGGCAGGAACTCCAGCCCCGCCCACTCTTGGCCCAGTCTACTCCTTAGAACAACTGTGCATCGTGCGCCGTGAGGCCTGATATCGAAAAAGCTGGCTTCTGAAGTCCTTTATATGCAGACTCATTTCCTGCTGCTCAACATCTTCCCCAGACCTTGGCTCTCATCATCACCTCCCCCACCCCTGTGCACTCTTGCCCCTAAGACATTGCCCCCACTTTCTTTTTATACCAGGGTTGCCACTTCCAATGTGTCCCCCACCCCCATTCTTGCCCCTCTGGAGAAAAACTCAGTTTCTCAATAGTCTTGGAAATACAGATTTTTGGAACTAGAACACTGTTAGGAGAGAGACCACTTACTCAAATTTTTCAAAAATGTGTCCCCAGAAGCTGCCAGTTTTATCTGAGCAACTATGGAGGCGCTTCCGCCATGTCAACTGACGCTGACCCTTAAAAAACCTGGTGTTTAGTGCTCTGAGTGCTATCAGTTTCGTTTGCTCAGTTGCATGTGAGCTTTCTGGGTGTAGAAACCACGTGCTCTTGTTTCAATCCCCCACAAAGCACCCGGCCCTGGGCCTCGCACACAGGATTCTCTCTACAGATAGTTATCAATGGATGAGTCGGTGAGGCAGACAATTATAGAAATTAAGAGAGTCCCCTAGGGACTGCAGTAATTAGGGAAGACTTCATGAAAAATTAAGATTGGTGATGGGCCTCGAAGAAAGAGTATTCTGATTTATTTTAGCCAGAAACAAAATATCGATCTGCAAAAGCGTTTACGCATTGCTTTGAGGTGCAAGAGGTGGTCTGGGTCACCTGGGGACTCAAGTCCTTGTCCTGGCTTTATGCAGCATTCACACACTGCTGACTCTGGAATGTGGCTCTCTGGCTCGAAGCTATCCCCAAACTTGAGACATATACATGTAGTGGCCGCTGGACAGCTCCATCTAGGCATCTCAAATTTCTCTGTCTTCCCTTTCCCACCTGCTCCATCCAAAAAGTCTTTCCCTTCTTAGTAAATGTGCTTTCTGTGGCCTCAGACCCCAGAAACATCTTAGTTTTTTCTCTCAAGCACTTGATACCAATTCAACAGAGTCCTGTTGGCTCTACTTATATCTATCCAGGGTCTGACTTCTTCCCACTTCTTCCCATCTCTGCTACTACCTGCTACTCAGTCTCCATGCCTTCCTGGTCACCAGCTCTGCTGCATAGTCTCAACACAGGAGCCAGAGTGAGCCCTGGAACAGTATAAGCCAGGTCATGGCTGGAGACCCAGCACTGCTCCCCATTTCTCTCAGAGAAAACCCAAAGCCCTTACAGTCACCTACGCATATGGGGTCCCTGGCACCTTTCAGATTTTATCTCCTACCTCTCTCTTCCTTTGCTTACTTTCTCCAAACACACTGGATGCCTTGCTATTGCTCTACCTTGCTGGGCACGCTCTGGCCACAGGGCCTTGGAACTTGCTGCCCCCTCTGCCTGAGCCTCTTCTTCCTGGGGTGGTTTCAAGGAGGTGAGAAAGGGAGGAAAAGGACCACCCTTCAGAACACTAGAGCTCAAAGGGCTCAAAGGCTACATTCTCTTAAGCCAGGGGCACATAGGCCACAAAGGAGGAAGAACCAGCCACTTTTCCCTGTAGAGTGGGCAGGAGCAGAGCCATGAAGATGAGTCTTATACCCTGTCCTCACACCTTAGCTACCAGGTCACTTCCTGATTGAAAGCCACTGAAGTGGATGCAAAAGGCAACTAGAGCCTGAAGCCTTGGCACCTCCGCACCTGCAAAGGTCAGCCGATTTCATCTGGAGCACAGCACCAGATGCACTTTGCCCAAACCCTCTGGACTGGGAGCTGGCTCGCTCCCTGCTCTCCCTTTCCACAGAGTTTCAGCACTTGTACCTGTGGTCTTTGAAGAAAGAAGTCAGGGCCTGAGATCCCAGCAGGGGAGGAGGGTGGGGAGGAAGGAGGGTTATGTCTGGTCGGGTCTTTCTCCACCACCCCCAGAAGGCTCCTCCTTCACTTGGAAGCCTCCTAACCCGAAGTACAAATGAGACCCCCTGGGATCCCAAAATAGCTCCCCTCACAGCTGCGCAGCGTCCATTTATAGCACAGCCTCAGGCTGCCTCTGAGATGGCGCTTCTAAGGTCAGCGCCTGGGAACACCAGGCTCAATGTCGTTTGAGAACGGAAACAGTCATAAAGGACCTATTATGATCTTGTCACTGTTTTTCAAGACTCACTCAACTTTCAGAGGCTTTGAAGAGCCACATTTGTTTTGACCCAGAGCCAGACCTCTTTACGTCCAACAATAACCCAGAAACGCAGCAGGTCCCTTCCCCGGTGCCCGGCAGCAGGTAAGATTGTTCTGCTTGGTGACAGCGGGGACATACAGTACCAGATCTATGCTTGGGCCTCGGGCCGAGAAACTCAGACACCTGCAGGGTAGATACACCCGCAGGCTTTCTGTACCCCGTGTTCATTCTTTAGCAGTGAAAATTGAGGCCATTCATTGACTTCATCCACTTATGTCACTCCTACCGATTCTGAATGTCAAATTACAGAGCAAACAAACACCCCTCACTCCACTGAACTGTGTCTGTAATTCTTTCTCATACTGGATTTAAAACCCACTTTCTCACACGTGCCTAATTTAGAAAAGGACTGAGATGTGTCATCCATTGACAACCAAGTGTATTTTGTCTTTTTACTCCACTCTGAGCAGAACGTTGAGGTTGTTGTGACCCTGGCTGGCCCCTTGACCTCTGTGACAACCCCTGGCACTTGCATTCATAAAGCAAACAATTTTTGTTAAAGCAATCAGGCCTCACCTGGAGCTGGTCAGCAGTTTTCTGCAGGCGGGTCTCCCTTTATAAAGTCATGGAGTGGGAATAAGTTCCTGCTGATCTGCCCTTCCAGGGTGGAGGTCTGGACTGAGCTTACATGGCTGGGTCACTGACTGGACCGGTCTGCCATGTTTGTTCAGACAACAGAGGCCCTTGAGCGGGGTCTAAGAACCTACATCCTGCTTCAGTTCCTGCTGAATCTGCACTAAATGCTGGTGTGCGGCTCCCAGATGAGCTACTTTGGTCCCTGAACAGCAGTGCATCAGCCTGCTGAGCCTGTGCTCAAGCTGGTGAGCCCGCTCTCAAGCCGGGGATTTCAAACCTGGGTCCTCCACGTCCCAGACCAATGCTCTATCCACTGTGCCACTGCTTGGTCAGGCAGAACTTTATTTTTCTGTAAATAAACTTAATTTTTTTTTTTTTTGTATCTTGAGCTCTCACCCTGCTAAATAGCAATTATAATCTCAGTCAATTCAGTACCTTTCCCTTTCAAAGCAGGAATTGGGTCTTTATTCTGGGGGGTTGCTTGGGGTAGAGTTTAGGCTCATCTGGTCTTCCGCTATCATCATGCAGGTCCCTCTCGTGTCTGCTGCAAGGTTTTGTTTCCTCTGAGCTTTAAATGCTGGTTCCCCCAGGGTAATTTCCGCAGACTTCTTATACACTGCTCACAGAAATTAGGGGATCAGGGTAAGTGCAGATACTCCAGTACTTTCAGCCTTTTACATAGTGCATTTCCACCAATGAAATAAAATTGGTTTTGCATCTAATTTGCATAATCAAAAAACTTTCTTTGACTTGTCGTTTGCTTTTCTGATGTTTTTGTTTAATAAAAATAAAAATCAAACGCTTTCCTTTACTGCTTTATATTCATTTTGAGATTACCCCTAATTTTTGTGAGCCGAACATTTGACCTCAAGGGCTCTCCAGATTTGGTTCTTTGTCAATTGCCTTCATGCCGGAGGGAAAGCTGTGGGAGGCTTGGGAAGCTTGGGGAGCTGTCTGAGGTCCTACACATCCGGATGTCATTCTTGTGCTCCCAGGACATCCCCTTACACCCCCAACCCACAGCAATCTGTGACCTGTGGGAAGGCTGCAAAGAGACAGTCTTACATTCACTTGTCGGGAACCACCTGTACCTATTCAGGCCACTGCCATACCTGCACAGGTGTGACAGGAGGAGACACCGAGGCATGGCGTTTGCAGAACTTTAACGATGATGCCACCTCTCATTTCCAGCCCCTTGTTTGGGACCAGCACCCCATGATTTTCCTTTGCTGAGTTTTCTTATCTCCCAGATTCAGAGAAAAATGGTTTTTCTGTTCTCACTATGCTGGTTCACTGTCTGTGTCCCCCTACGTCACACCCTGCCCATATTTTTAGCTCAAAAGGAAGATATATGGGCTAGATTTGTCCATAAATGGCCAGTGGTGATGGAAGACTATGTGGCCTGGGGAAGGACATGCTGAAGCAGACCAGACCAAACTCATTTCTGTCTGAGGTCTGCTGAAGGGATCGTGGCCTTGGCAAGGCTGTCAGTGGGTTCTTCACCAGTGAGATGGACAGAGTTGTCCTGGTTCCTACAGCCTTCTGGATGCAGGAGTACTGAGAACTGAGCATGTGGCCAGAAGACCCAGATGCTACTAATGTTGAACATGCAAAATGCACAGGCATCCAAATAGTGCTCATGTGAGCTGGGTATGGAAGGTCGTGAGACCCTTGTTCACCTTCTTTAATATTAATAATAATCAATGACATTGGTTGAGCACTTTCTCTTGGTCAGGAGCTGTGCAAAACCCTTTGCTTCTAGAATCTCTTTGGATCCCTATGATTACCCTGGGAGGTGGGTCTAGTGATCATTTTCATTTTTCAGATGAGGTCCCTGAGGCTCAGAGAAGGTAAATTACAGCTATGAGGTGGCCCCGCTGGGATTTGACACAGGAGCACTGTGTCTCCATAGTTTGGGTGGTCAGCACGGTGCTATTGCCTGGTCTCCGTGCATCCGACTGTGCCTTTCCTGTGACAACAAAGTTGGCTTCACAGATGGATGCTCCATTTCAATGCTGCTTGTGAACAGGGAAACTGACATTGCTCGAACAATTTGGTTTGTATTGAAATTTATCTGTTTGGGCGAGGACTTCATTTGATCTCCCCTTTATCCATTTTTTTTTTTTGGTTGCACTCCTCTTTCAGGAACCATGTAGTCTGCCCCCCTCAAATCCCTGCACTACTGACTCAATGCAACTGCCTGCTGCTCTTCTCTCAAGGGGCAATTTGGTTGCACTCCATGTTGTACCACAAAATCGCTCCTCACCATGTCCCCTGCCCGGAAGAGTCTCTTGACAGTGGGGAAAAAAAGGAAAGAAAAATATGTGCTGAACTGCAAGACCAGCAAGCCAGTTTCTGAGGTCCCTTCACCCCAGCCTCAGTTCAATTGGCCCGGAGAAAGCTGCCTGCCTGCCCCCTCGGAAAGGACAATCCAATTGTAAATATTATCTGCGCTCCTGAGAACATTTGAATGGTAATACCCAAGCAATTACTTTCCTTTCAAGATCATTAAACACAAATCAGACTTCTATATTAATAGGGCTGCCGACGTCGTTAATGGGGAGGGTGGCATAAAGGGTAAGATTTTCCTTTAATGGCCGAATGTCTACATTATTGGCCTTTTTGAGATGCTTCTGTGAGGAGGTTGTGCAATGCTTCAGCGCCTTCTCACCCACACCTAATTCCACCTTCTTTTGCCTCAGGCGTCTTCAGAGAATTTGGAGGAATGGCAATTGGTAATGACCCATGATAGCTCCCTGCATCTTCCCTTGTCACCCACAGTCGCCTTCACTCCACTCCTCCCCATAAATACAAGGAGGGCCCAGGGAGAAGGTGGTGTCAGGGAGAAATGAACACTATATATATATGGAGGGCTCCCCTCTCACAACTGGGATCCTAGCTGTCCTCTCTCTTCCTCCTATTTCAGGGAACAGAGATGCTAACGTAGGTGCTAGAGGAGCCTGTCCACAGGCCTGGGTGCTCTGTTTCTATTCAAGGCAGAGGGACTGGTCCTGTGAGAAGAGAGACCTGTAGTGCTTGTTATCCTCTTTCTCTTGACACCTAGGTTCCCTAGTGACACCTCTGAGACCACAGAGAGACAAGCTGCTGCCCAGGAGAAGCTGGGCACTGAAGTCCGTGAAGGGGATCCTGGGAGGCACATTCACCAGCAGTGGGGAACCCAGAGATGGGGACCATTCCTCTCCTAGCACTGCTGAGCTCCTGCCAGTGCCTCTACTGGTGGACCACAGAACATGTCCTAAAGTCCTCCCTTGGCTCCCATGAAAGTGACCAGAATGGATGCCTATGCTGTGAGGTCTCAGTTTCACCAGGAAACCACTCTGGCCTCAAACATTTCTCTTTTCAGACAGCTGGAGTCAGAAAGTCCTTTGCCAGGCTCTGATGCCTCTCACTGCTCATTGAGAATCTGGACTGTAAATAGGAGATTTGAATGTTGGGCAGGCCAGAGGGCGTTATGGGTGCTGTGTTTTCCTTGAAACTTTAGGCATTTATTTTTTTCAAAACTTCAAGGAGGAATGATTGACAAATATCATTGTGTATACTTAAAGCTCAGGATGTGCTGATTTGATATACATTGTAGCATGACTTGTGGTTTCACTTTGACCTGTAGGGAGTGGATAATGGAGTCTGCTCAGGTTGTCATCCCTGAAGAGCAAAGTCATTAGGAGCACAGGCTCTGGAATTAGAGTGCCCCGAGTTTCAGCCGGCTCAGTTGTTTCTCTGTGCCCAAAAGCAGTTTGTTTAAAGTCTCTGGACCTTGATTTCTTCATCTGTAAAATGGAGAGAAGGGCCCAGAAGTTAGTAAGACTGATTTCACAGGATTGTTCTGAGGATTTGGTGTGTATAACGTTGTTCACAGACGCTGCTTCATGGTAAGTGCTTAATGGTCATTTTTTTCTGTTCTAGAATCAGCTGCCTTTGTCTGTTCCAGACACTTCAAACACTAAATGTATAGACATAACTGAGTGGTACAGCTATTTCTAAGGTTGATGTTACTGCTGTCCCAGGCATTCTTAATATCAGCTTTTGATGGAAGAGGGGAGACCACGCAGCGATCCCTGCTGCGTTCATGGTTCTGCAGACACACGACTGCTCCCCCATATGTCCCAGGGAAGAGTGTGAGGAAGAAATTCTCCCCAGTAGTCGTTCTCCTCTGAAACAAATAGTCATTTCACTATGTTTTGTTTTGCTTGCTGGTCTTATCCAGGAAATTCCACAAGAATAATCACACTTGTATCTATTCAGTACACTATTCTAGTAATGGGACCCAAAATATGTTTTATATTCATTGATCAAGAAACAAAATGGCTGGCCCTGACCAGTTAGTTCAGTTGGTGAGAATGCCGTCTCAAAACATGAAGGATTTGGGTTCAATCCCCAGTCAGGGCCCATACAGGAAGCAACCAGCAAATGCACAACTAAGTGGAACAACAAATGAATGCTTCTCTCTTTCTCTCTCTCTCTCTCTCTCTTCTTTCCTCTCTCTGTCTCTCTAAAAGCAATCAATTAAAAATAAAAAAATAAAAAGGAGCAAACAAACAAACAAACTGGCCAACTTTCCAATGGGCACAAAGTGATAAGAAGCTTGGCATTTGGGAGAGCTATGTTTGCCCAAGGCCACCAAGGAGGTCCATGGTTCTATAGCCACTCTTTGTACTCAGGTCAGCTAATAACAGCTTAGCCATGCCCACTGATTTCATCAGTGTGTCCCTTAGCTTCTCCTACTCTGGCCTAGTCTTTTGGCCTTTCTGATTCCTTGATTCCATTGGGCACAGACAAGATCACACTCTGGGTACACCCAGTGCCTAGCCTAGTACTCTGGGAAATGGAATCTCAATATTCTGTCCCGAGAACCTCCATCTGTGGCCCGGAAAGACAAAAGTACCTGAAAAACATCATTTTGAGGAATATTTGTTGAAGGATTTGCCTTGAATCTTCCTTAATGAAAGGTTAATAATGAAATGATGCAACAACAGCTATCGCTGCTAAGCCCTGTGGAGGTAATAGTAGATAAGTCATAAAAGCTTTTAATGCATTCTCATTTTAAGCTCATAGAATGGGTGACTGACACATGGCCAGAGTTCAATTATGTGAGGGGCTCATGGCAGCGTCTCTGATCTTTTGTGCGCATTCACTAGTTTTCATGGTCTGGAGGTGGCGGGCTTGACAGCTCCAAGTCAAGGCTGCTGACTTATGTCAGCAAGCTGGAAGGGAAAATTATTGTAAAAATTTAATAACATTCGTTCCTCTATCTAATAACATGTTAATTACAGAAAAATTGAAATCTTATTTATAAATAAGTAGAAATAAAAGAAAAGAAGGTTATCCATAGTCCTACCTTCTAAAGATAACCAATGTTAGCCTTTGGGAATACCCTACTTTTTTTTCTATTCATGGATTTTTTGTTGATTGTACAGTGTGATTGCTCAATACATACCATCTTTTTCCTGCTTTTTTCCCAGCTAATCTGCTATAAACATGACACTGGAAACATCTAACAAATTAAATTTAATAACTGTATAATATTTTGTTATAAAAGTTATCTGCCCCTTTCTATATATTGGGGATTTAAGTTGTTGCTGATTTCATATAATTATAAATAATGCTATAAAAATATATATGAGTATAAAACTTTTTTATTATTTAAGATCATTTCTTCAGATCAGAGTCCCAGAATTGGAAGTACTGGGTCCGACGGTAAACAATATATAGCAGTTCATCTACAAGGAAAAGTAGAAAACACTACATTGGTAAAGAGGGTAAACTTAATAACTATTTTATGTTTTCAAGGTTTTTATTTTTATTTTTTTTGTATTTATGTGCATATCAAGGTACTATAAGACTGAGGCTTGCTAGATATTGATTTTTAATATCAAACATTTGAGGTAGTATATGATTCTCACCTTTCAAAAGGGTGGTATTTGTAAATAAGATTAGAACCCTAATGAAACACACTTTAGCAAAACAGGCCATTATTGGCTCTTCTAATTAAACCCCAGTGGTAATATACATTCAGGAATGGTTGGATCCAGAGCTTCGGTTTTCTCCTTCTTATCCTTTGGCTTTTATTCTCTACTGGCTTAAATCTTAGACAGAGTCTTTCCTTTCACTCATATGAGTATGCTACGGGCTCCATCTCCATTCTGTCTTCCCACCAGTCCTAGCAAAATTCCAGGATTGAGACTTACTGGTTCTGATTGGTTTAAGTTGATTCACATGACTTGGTAAGAGAGATTTTACACTCTTTTTGGACCAGCCCGGCTTACATGCTTTTCCCTAGAACTGAACAAAGAGTCATATCCACCTAGACCCAAATTGACTGAGAATGGAAGAAAGAACCCCCCAAGAGAAAATGAATGCCAGCCAAGCAAGGTAAGTGTCCACTGAAAAGTACTTTTCTTTTATGGTGCTCCCTAGAGCTCTTCCTCTAAGATATGCACCTAAAAAAAGTGTTATTGCCTTTATAAAGGAGTTGAGACCTCATGACCCTCTCTACAGGAATCACATGATCGTTACCATCAGGTGAACACGCCACCATGGAAGTCAATCCTAGGAAACCAAGCCCATGTCTCTGTTTGTTTGTCAAATATTTGCTTTAGCATCTACCATGTATCAATTTAGCATTTATTTAGCTGCCAATGTTCTAGGTGCTAGGGGCACAAGGATTCCCATCCAATCTTGCCTTCTTGTTTAACCTTTTGAAAGCTCTAATGAATTGCCTGAGCTGTCTCCGAGATGCCCTGGCTGTCCACAGGCCACGCATGTGTTTATTGACAATTGGAAAGGCTCATTGCTGCTCTGGCTGGGCTATAATTTGCTCAGGCACTTAAGCTTACTATTAAAAAAAATGCTTCTTCACTAGCCTTAATTTTGGCTGTTATGTTTGTACTGGAGATTGTCTGGATGGAACATTCAACTTAAATGCAGCAGAAATGTAAAACAACACATGTGAAAGAAAATAGGTAAGAACTGGTCATAAATCCCCACAAATGAATATAGCCTCTCATGTGGCCTTTGAAGGTATTTGCATAACCCAATTTTCCACCCTAGGATTATTGTTATTCATTCACATGTTGAAATCTTTCTAAAATAGAGAGTAGTCGTTTGTACTTTCACTTGAATGATAGTCATTAGTGATTTTACTTGAATAACCCAAGAATTTTAATCAGTAACATCTCCCTAGAGCATGATATCATGGAATCTTGTGTCTCTAAGATGTATTGAAATTAGTGGATGAGTGTTCATTCATTCAGCAAATATTGATTGAGCCATGATCTGAGAGCATGTTCTGAGAGCATTTTTGAGCCAAACAAAGATACTAAAGTCAACAAATCTTTCAAGATGCAATGCCTCCAAATCTGAAGAGGAGTCAGCCAAGCAAAGAGGGCAAGGCATTGTGGGTGCAGAATCAGGAGACATGTTAGAAAATCTTCACTGACACACAGACCACGTGACCTTGGAAGTCAGTTGACTTTCTTACTTCATTTTGCTGATTTTGTAACCCGAGAGGCAGGGTCAGGAAAGGTAAGAAGGAGGCCACAATATGAGGAAGGTTAGGCTCTCAGGTGATAAACTCTCTGAATCTTGCCTTTAATTCCTAGTTTCCTACTTACTAGCTGTGTGATTATGGTTTCTTTTCTCTAATCTTAGTGTTTGCAGCTGTACTGTGGGGTTTAGAAGAGGTCTATCTCAGAAGATTGCTGTGAGAAGCACCCAAGATACTGCACATGAAGCACTTAGGTTAGGGTCAGGCATGAAATGAGACCTTGGTAAATGTGAGCTGCTCCTTCTACATTACTACCACTATTGCAATTTTTGTTATTGTTTCCTTGGCTGATGACTTTGATTACTGTAGTAGGTGCCTACCTCACTCAGTTATTTCATATACATTTAGTTGATGCGTATATGTACCAGGCACACTCCAGTGATGAGGATATAGCTATGGACAAAGGGAAATGTTCTTGTGGACAAGAAGCTTAGGTGCAGAGAGACAGAAATAATTAGCTGCCTGACCAGTGGTAGCACAGTGGATACAGTATCAACCTGTGGTGCTGAGGACCCAGGTTCGAAACCCTGAGGTTGCCGGCTTGAACGTTGGCTCACCAGCTTGAGTGTGATGTTGCTGGACTGAGTTTTTGGCTTGAACCCAAACATTGCTGGCTTGAAGCTCAAGTTTGCTGGCTTGAGCAATGGGTCACTGACTTGGCTAGAGCCCCCTGGTCAAGGCACGTATAAGAAACAATTAATAGACAACTAAAGTGACACAACTACAACTTCATGTTTCTCATCTCTCCCTTCCTATCTTTCTCTCTCACTAAAAAAGAAAAAAAGGAAAAAATTAGCAAACACACATATACATAAATAACGTAAGTTCAGAGAGTGAAATGTGCTCTGAAGGAAATAAACTGGGAAGATGTAACACAAAGCAGCTGAAGGTAGGGGAAGATAGGTAGACCTTCTGCCTAAAGATGTGAATGCTGAGAAGGAGCAGTTAAGTCAAAGTTCTGAAAAGGGCTCTGGCTGATGCCTAAATTCCACCCACTGTATGTTCATTTGCAACAAATAATAAGCAAGCATTCTTTTGGAGAACAGCAACTGGGATTCAAGAAAGAGGGCTCAGGTCAAACTGCACTTGACCTGTATGTAATACACAGAGAGAAGTATCTGATGTTAACACTACTCTGCCTTCTCTCTGTGTGTCTCCTCCCTCTCTCTCTCTCTCTCTCTCTCTCTCTCTGTCACACACACACACACACACACACACACACACACACACACACATATACACATGCACATCTTCTGAGATCTTAGGACTCATTTTTATAGGTACTTGAGGTATGGGATTAGTAAGGAACCCAAATATCCTAATGTTGGACAGATAAAATTATATTATGCTCACTTTGTTAAAGATGGTGCTGCCCACGTGCAAGTTTTAAGAGTAAGCTTTTCCCCACACCCTTGACTGATTGGATGATGTGGGGTGGTGCACTCTCCTGAGGAATCCCATTATGCCTCAGATGGGTGACTTTGTGTCAGAGACTTTCTTGTTTGTAGATTGGACTCAAGGTTTGGATTTCTACACTATAAAGTGGGACAGACCAGGAGCTTGCTCTCTCAGTTCCTGAGGTTAGCATTAGAGAGGAGATCAGATTAAGGCCACGTGGAGTAGAGGAGAAGCAGCCAAGATGGCAGAGTGCTGAGGAAGAAGCCAGTTTGTGCAGAGTTTGTGCTAGAGAAGGAAATGGGGAACAGAGGTGAATAAGTCTGGTGAGCTAGAAACCTTTGATTCTAGGAAACTCGGATAAGTCAGTAGCTTTGTAAGCACTGAATGAGTGGGTTTTGGAGCCCAGTGTGTGTTTTTGCTTGCCCGCTGGGTGCAAGCTAAAATGAAAGCTGATGGCTCACCAGTTCTTGGCTCCATTGTTTCATTACCGACTGTTCGAATCTAACACGAACTTGCATGGGCCAGGTGGCTGTGATGGTGGCCGTGGCTACTGGCCTTACATTTGTCGTAGTCTGTGGCAGGATTCGATACAGTTCGGTATGGAGCCACCACCATCTTTGAGTGGTGGAGTAGAGAACTGGCTGTTATGGTTTCCCATGGCTGTTTTTGGGGGGACTGTAGGCTGGCTGACTTTTACAGCCATGCGTGAGGAAACCGAGAGCTCTATGGAAGAGGCTGCCCAGGACCTGCAAACCAAGCAGTGGAAGGAGCTGGAAGGAAACATGGAAAAAACAGATGCTGACCCTGGAGCTGGAGGAAGCGCTGGAGGAGGAAGCTGGCCAGGTTTGTGAGATTCGCCTGAAAATGGAGCAGATGCTGGAGAAGGAATCACAGGTTCATGAGTTGTAGATTGCCGTAGACATTGTGGAGATTTCCGAGAGCCAGCTGCAGCAGGAGGCCGGGGCTGAGGCTAGGGCCAGGGCAGCAAGTTGCGTGGCAGCAGCAACCCGGGGCTCAAGCTCGGCAGGAGGAGCTGGCGTTTCCAGCTCCTAACTGGAAGATGAGGAGAATTGGGCTGGAGTTGTGATTCGCGGACTGCAGAAGGTAAATGGCAGCAGCTGTGTCAGGAGGATAAACGGACATCCTGGGAGCCAGGCATGCGTCGCCGAGTGGCCACTGGAATGGCAGGTGGTGCCTGCTAAGCTGCTGGTAGGTTCACTGACATTTTGGGACATAAGGGTGGATGCCATCATGCTCCCCAGAGCAGAGATGGAAATGCTGACTGCCATTGCCACAAACTGCTTTTTAGGACAGTGTAAGAACTGTCAGGATGGCAGGAATGAGGGGGGAGGCTAAAGCCCCATCAGCATGGACTGATTTCCTGGACTATGACTGACTGGAGTGAGCACTGGCTCCTTTGTTGAATGGAGTTATGGATTTTGGACAATGTGAAATACCCTGATGGGGCTGGGGGGCGGCTTTGATGGAGGCCTTCCCCTGCCCCGGGAAGCCTTTCAAACGGCAAGGAAAAAGGCCGAGGACATTTTGCGCTTTTGGCAAAGTGCTCACAGACTGGTGAATGTATCTTTGTAATTGTTGAAATTGTATGATTTGTCATATATTTGTAATTTGTGTAATGTACCTAATTTCCTTGTACAGGGATGCCGGTGGTGTAGATTGTGGGTAGTAAAGTGAGCATAGGGATGGATTGTTGGGCAGATAAAATATATTATGCTCACTTTGTTAAAGATGGTGCTGCCCACGTGCAAGTTTTAAGAGTAAGCTTTTCCCCACACCCTTGACTGATTGGATGCTATAGGGTGGTGCACTCTCCTGAGGAATCCTCCCATTATGCCTCAGATGGGTGACTTTGTGTCAGAGACTTTCTTGTTTGTAGATTGGACTCAAGGTTTGGATTTCTACACTATAAAGTGGGACAGACCAGGAGCTTGCTCTCTCGGTTCCTGAGGTTAGCATTAGAGAGGAGAGCAGATTAAGGCCACGTGGAGTAGAGGAGAAGCAGCCAAGATGGCAGAGTGCTGAGGAAGAAGCCAGTTTGTGCAGAGTTTGTGCTAGAGAAGGAAATGGGGAACAGAGGTGAATAAGTCTGGTGAGCTAGAAACCTTTGATTCTAGGAAACTCGGATAAGTCAGTAGCTTTGTGAGCACTGAATGAGTGGGTTTTGGAGCCCAGTGTGTGTTTTTGCTTGCCCGCTGGGTGCAAGCTAAAATGAAAGCTGATGGCTCACCAGTTCTTGGCTCCGTTATTTCATTACTGACTGTCTGAATCTAATGTGAACCTTCACTGGCCAGGCGGCCCTGTTGGTGGCCGTGACTACTGGCTTTACACCTGAGCAGAGCCTGCAGCTTTACTTTGAGCTGGAATTGAGCACAGAAATAATCTCTGGACACGTTCTCTCACCATCTTCTTTGGTCTAAAGCACAGATCTGCTGGTGCTGGCTGTTCCCGTGTCCCACCACATCCTGGACACTGGAAGTTATTATCTCAGCAGCCTCATATCCCTTTGCTTTTCTATGGTGCCCTGTTTCCAAACGACTTGCCATTCCCTGCTCCCTCTCACTGCCTTTGAACTGCTGGTTCCCTCTCCCGGGACCTCCCTCCCTCCTGTCTGCGGTTCCCTCTTTTCCTGCTGGTTATTTTCTTTATTCTTCCTCCAGGACTCAGAGCAAGGTGTGATGTTTTGTAAAAGTTTCCTATTTCTCTTGTATCTGCCCAGTTGTCATAGCTATTAATTTGCACGACATCCTCCCTAGCAGACACGAGCTCCTCGTGGGCACAGGCTGTGCACTGTTCACACTTGTGCCTAGGCAGCCTCCCCGGGCACTGTCCAACTTTTCATGATGATAAAAAAACATCCTATATCTGCATTGTCCAACACAGTAGCTACAAGTGGCTTTTGAGCACTTAAAATGTGGCTAGTGCAACTGAAGAAGTGAATTTTATTTAAATTTTTTTAAATTTCTAAGTTATAGTTGACATACAATATTATATTAGTGTCAGGTGTCCAACCCCATGTATAAAGTGATCACCCCGCTAAATCTGACATCATATATAATAGTTATGAATTTTAACTATAATTTTAATGAATCTGAAGTAACCACATGAGGCTAATGGCTACCATGTTAGTGGATAGTGTAGATTGACCCCTATATAGCACACATTAGGTGCCAAATAGGTGGCCCTTGTGGGAGTGTGGATTTCAGAGCTCTGTATTTTTTACATGCTGGAAAGGTCTGCAAGATCAGTTACTGCCTTTTATTTTTAGTAACTTTGATCCCTCAAATCCATTAATACTCTTCTCTCAATTCACTGGGCCAAGTCAGAATGTTTATCAATTCATTATCTTATTGTGGTTAAGCATGTAAGTTCTGGGCTCAGATAAAACCTGAGTCTGATTTGGTTTCACCACTTACCAGTACTGTTAGCCCTGCACCCACTCCCAAATTATTGAACCTCTCTGCGACACAGCATTCTTATCTGCAAGATGGTAACAATGATATCCAGATCAAGGCTATTTGTGTTGATTACATAAGATAATGCATGTAGAATATAGAGCATGTAGAATATGGCTTAACACATAGTTAGCATGCAATATACATGAAGCAATTGTTATTTACTCTTTTACTCATTGTAAGTCACATTTATTTAGCACCTACTATGTTCCAGATTTTAAATGCTAAGGAGTAACAATAAAGTCTTCAAGCTCATGAGAATGAAAAAGGGAATATAAGAAAAATTATGGATTGGAAAGTACATGTTATCACAATGTGAGCATCAACATCTTGTATTTTAATAAAAAAAGTCATATTGAAGTATTTTCTTTTCAAAGGGATCAATTTATTCCAAATTGTTTTCTTTAAATCTAGAGGCCCAAAATTTGTGCCCACACCACTAAGTCCTTAATATGTCCTTGTTAATTCATGCTCGGTTTACATCAACATTCTTTTTCATCAAGTAGTAAATTTGTGTGTGGTATTAATCTTTGATATTGTGATATTCAGTTAGAAAGCAAGAAAGCAAGAAAGCAAGCAAGAAAGCAAGAAAGCAAGCAAGCAAGCAAGCAAGCAAGAAAGAAAGAAAGAAAGAGAGAGAGAGAGAGAGAGAGAGAAAGAAAGAAAGGAAGAAAGAAAGAAAGAAAGGTGTTTCTGCTCCTCGGAAGACTATGTTTTCTGACTTTGATATATCATTTATGCATCTCATCCATTATTGATGTGTTACAGCTTTTACAGGAGGCACCGACCTTTTGGAAAAAAAAAATAAAACTACATCATCCTGATCTCTTTCTTGTCAATACTGTTTTCTGAGTACAAGAGATCTTGTGTTCTGTGGCATTCGCTTTGAAGCTTCTTGTCTTTGAAAACAAACGGCAGGAAGGCCTCCACAACCCAGGCTTTTCTATTTCCTGGAAGAGCTGCAGGCCTATGCCTACTTTTATATTCCGAAAGTGCAAATGTCATGTAATGAAGGTATCAGCAGTTACTTAAACACGATTAAATAGGGAAATGCGGCACAAAGTCGATGTTTATTTGCAGCCGGTGACAGTGATAAGGGCAGGAGCACTCCCGATAAGTGGCTTTCAGCCGCTGTTAATCGGCTGATGGATGGATTGGTGTGAGGCTGGTCACAAGGAAGCAGCGTGTCCCCTGCAATGGAACGCGTTTATCCATCTAGCGGAAAGGGGGAGAGAGAGAGAGGCCACGTGCTCTGTTGATTCCATTATTCTGCCCAGAGGAACCTTTGCTGCTGCTAAGCAGAGGCAGATATCAGGAGACTCTGACCTGAATCAGAGTGGAAACTTAGAGACTTACAGAATGTCACAGCTGGAAGAGATCCTGGCCATCAGCTAACCCAACCCCTGTTATTTTTAGATGAGGAAACGTCCATGTACAAAAACACACCAGCATTTATTAATCAGTGCACATGTATTTACTCCCTGCTTAAAGCTTACGGCTGGCTGCACACTGCCGTTAGGCAATTCCTTAATAAGACATCAGGCCCTTTATAAACTGCATTCTGCTTCTCTCTGTTCCCCCACCCCCACCCACAGTCCCTCCTCTGGCCATGCTGCACTTCAATGGAGGAGTCCCAGCCCTTCAAGCCTCTTGCTTGGGCAACTCCTGGTGATGCTGCAGAGGTCTGCTTGGATGTCACCCCACAAAGGCTCCCCTGACTCCCCAAGACTGCGCTGAGTACCTTCTCTCTGTCATTTCTCTTCTCCTAACCGTTACCTACTGTGTTGTGTGTTTACTGTCTGTCTTTTCTACATGGCCAGGAGCTCCTTGAGGACCAGGACATTGTCTCACCCATGACTGCATCCCCAGGGCCTTGCAAGTTGCTTGGCACATAGTAGTAGGTGCTCACTGAATATCTGTTGACTAAATGGATGGCTCATATTATATGCCAAGCACTGTAGTAGGTAGGTACTAGAAATACAAAGTTGAGTAACACATAGTTGGAGGAAATCAGGTTAATTCATTCAATTTATTCATGGTTCTTTCTACATATATAACATTTTGCCCAGTTTACCAAATCTGAACAATTTATATTTCTCAGTTTTGGGAAAATTAGAAAGAGAGACACTTAAAATTCTCAAATTTTCAAACAATGCTTAGCAATACCACCACCATTAGAAATGAGACAAAAGCAATCTCAGATAACTCAAGTCCAATCAAGCAGTCCCTTCACCAGTGATAGGAAACCAGCTCATATTTATTAGTCAAAGCAAACCTGGCCAGGGTTGTCCCTGGGCTGGTAATTTTTCTTTCCCATACCTGTTCATGTGACAACTAGGAATGAGAAATAAGAGCCATGGAGAATGTTAGGACTTGAAAAAGCTTTGTGGTCACCTCGCCTAACTCCCTTCTCTTGCGGAAGAACAACTGGCAGATTAACAAGAAGAGGGGATTGGCTTAAGGTCAACTAGCAAGTTAAAGACCACCCTGGGACTTAGAGTTCCGCTGGGCTGTGCTCCTTCTCTGATAAGTCGCCATTCAGAGCCATGACCCTCGATCTCCTATCGCAAATTACTCATCTTTGGACATGCATCTGGTTGCGATAATAGACACCAGCTCATTGGGGCTGCCCATCAGCCCTACTACTTCATAACAGTACTCTAACTTTTGTTTGTAAACCTATCCCTACCACACGTGTGGAGATGACCCCTCTCCAGCTTCGGATGTGCATCCTGACGGACTTAATCAATTAGCACGTTCTACCAAGCACTGTGGCTTCAATCTGAGTTGAAAGTCATGGGAGTTCCTCATTGATTCAGATTTAACAAGAACAGTCCTTTTCAGCTGAGTTCTCAGTCTAGTTAGGCAGACAGAACTCAGGTTAATAAGCCCCCAAAGCTCCTGGTTTATCAGGAATTTATGATATTGAGGAGGAGGTGGGATCTATAAACAGAAGCTGCTCTTGGAATATAGGAATAACTTATAAATGCTGACAAGGCCCCTCAGTGACTGCTGGTAGGTCATTTTAATCAAAGACAGGTAGCAAAGTCAAGTAGAGACTCTCCTCACTCTATTTCACTCGTAGTCCAGAAAAGTCTATTTATTCACTGTCCCATTTCGGCCAGCAGGGGATATTGTATGATTTCCATTTGCAAGTAAAAAGCAATTCCAGCCCTCCAACCAATCAAGTGATTGATTAATTAATCTATATGCAGTTTATTAGTCTACAGTGCCAGGTACCATGTATAGATGTAAAAAGCTGCTGTGGACCCTGAAATAACTCTTTGGATGTACTGGTGACACTGGACATCAAACATTTTATTCAAGCAATTGGTTTCAGCTCAGGAAACGTATATTGAGCATCTACTCTACACCAGGAATGCATGAAGGAAGGCAGAAATGAGTCGGACATACTCCTAGTCTTGAGGTGCTCACATTGTCTAGTTGGGGAATCATACAGGTACAAAGAGATACTGACCTTTCCTCATGGCCTTCCTGGAGCCATTATTCTGGGTCCAAACCTAACAAAGAAATTTCCTTATCCAAGGTGACCCTGGCTTCAGCTCTGGCTGCACGTATTCAATTTTCATGTGTAGAAAAAAAAATTTTTTTAATTGTTTCGAAAAAGAGAAATCTCCCTGGAGGTGAAGGGCTGAAGACCATTGCTGTGACTTCTTGCTAATGAGAGACAGTTCCATAAAGCTACCATCTACCGAAAGCCTACTGCACGTTAGGAATTTTATATGACAGTTACTTCATTTAATGTTTGTTAACTGACCTGGCAAGTAGGTATGGCTGACTATGTCACAGCCTGGAAAAGGTAAGAAACATGCTGGAGGGCATGCAGAAAGGAACTGTGCAGTGGCTATAACAAGTCTGC
The DNA here is from genome assembly GCA_037038555.1 of Rhynchonycteris naso. NCBI lineage: Eukaryota > Metazoa > Chordata > Mammalia > Chiroptera > Emballonuridae > Rhynchonycteris > Rhynchonycteris naso. Next base: position 345,986,829 of record CM072995.1, read on the forward strand.
CCAACTGAGTCTGTGTCACAGGTGGAAAGAGGTCAACACCCAATCTCATGGGTAAGGGTCATTAGCATTTTATGTGGCCCTAGATTTTTTTTTTAATTGTAAAACATATCACATGTAAAACATATATTATGTATATGTGGTTTAAAGAGTAATGGTAAAACAAGCTCATATATTTACCACCCATTTTGTTTGAGGTCTCTTGTTTTTTCTTCATCATCGATATACATATATGTGTATATTATTTAGCTTTGCCTGGTTCTGTATAATGGAATGGTTCATTATACAGTCTCGGGTGACTTCGTTCTTTAACATTATGTTTTAGCAGTTCATCCAAATTGATTCATGTAGCTGTGGCTCATTCAATTTTCCTGCTACATGGCTTTCCAATGTATGAATATGTCACAATTTATTTATCCATTCTATTGCTGATGGGAATTTGGATTGTTTCTGGCTTTGCTAACACTGTTGCTATGAACATCCTGTGTGTATCTGCTGCTGCACACATGTAAGAGCTTTTCTAGGACAAACATCTCCAGTGGAATTGCAGGGTTCCAGTGGATGCATGTGTTCAGCTTGATAATGCCAAAGTGGTTGCCGAAGGGACTACACTAATTTTAATTCCCATAATCAGGGGAGGAGAATATCCATTGTTCTCCAACCTCTCTGTCTCGACGTTGACCAATTTGTAAAATTTTGCCATTTTTGTGAGTGTAAAACAGCATTTTATTTTGACATTAATTTGCATTTACGAATGACTAATACATTTAGGCATCTTTTCATCTATTTATGGGACATTTGTACTTCCTTTTCTATGAAATGTTTGTTAAACCCTTTTGCCTACTTTTCTTTTGGGTTCTCTTTTTCATATTGATTTGGAGGAGTGCTTTATGTTTCAGTTGTATGTGGTGCAAATATATTTTCAGTTTTAAATTTTTTTATTTTCTTTAGGGATTATTTTTCTAGTTTTCAAACGTTTTATTTTAAAATATTATCACACTTAGAGAAAGCTTATAAAATTAGTGCAAAGAATTTCTTTGCCTCAGAATTTCCAAATGTTAATATTTTACCACATTTGTTTAGTCACTCTATTTTATGTTCCTTGTTATTATAAATGGCATTTTTAAAAGTCACATATTCCAACTTATTGTTGGTGCTTAGAGAGACACAATTGACTTTTTATATTGTTTTTGCATCCAGAAGCCCTGCTAAACTCTCAAATTTTAAGATTTCTGTAGGTTAGCATTGTTTTTAGGTAAATAATTAAATCATCTGCAAATAATGACAGTTTTTGCTGTGTTTCCAGTCTTAATCATGCTGTTACTTTGCTAACTGATACCTTCAGTCTCAAATCAATAAATATATTGATAATGGCCATCCTTGTCATGTTCCTCAACTTAAAGGGAATATTTTCAGCATTTTATTTTTAAGAATGGTATTTGTGGGAAGAGGAAAAGGAGAAGAGGAAGAATGAAGCCATGTTTGCAGTGAGAGAGCAGAGAGAATGCAGAGTGCTAAAGGAGAAGCCATGCTGGAAGAAAGAGAAGGTGTGCAGATGGGGAACCAGAAGAAGCTTTAAAAACCTATCATGGAGGAGGGAAGATGGCGATGGAGTAGGCGGACGTACCAACTTCCAAATCCCAGAACCAAAGTGGATTACAACTCAATTTTAAGAACCATCAGCTGGATAAACCAACTTTGAGCTAAACTAAGTGGACTCTTCAACCAAGGAACACTGCAGAAGCCACATTGAGACTGGTAGGAATAGCAAAAACGCGAAGAGGCTGCCCAGCTCCCCGGAGCAAACGGCAGCCCGGAGAGACCCGCGTGGCGGGAGGAGAGTTTGGCGGAGAGGGAGGGACCTGGGTCCCAGGAACCAAGCCCCAGACTGCAGTCCCAGAGCCTAGAAGAGGCGTTTGGACAGTATCGAGCTGTGAAGCAAGTGAGGATACTATTTGTGAAAAAGAGAGAGTTTTCTCAGACCCAAAAATCTTTTTAAAGGGACAGCTCAGAAAGCCTCTCTCACAACCACGCACCCGGGGTTCCGGAGAACTGGGACAGAGGAGAGGAACAGAGCAGCGGGAACAAAGAGTGGACTGAAGGCACGAAGACACTCTGAGGGACAGCCACCCTGACACATGGGCTAAGTCACTTCCCTAATCGAAAACGAATATTTCCGCTGGAACTAGCAATACCAGCAAAGGGAGACAGGACACTAGCCAAACAAGCTCTCCCGTGGCAATTAGAGCAGAGCTGCTTAGAGGGAGGGAGCTCCCAGGCCTACAGTGTGGAGACTTAGGGCACTTCTAACCCCCTGAGGTTTCTGAAGCCTATGGTTGCAGCAGGACGCTGAAACACGGTCCTGTCGGTGTGGGCTGAACGGTGTGAGCTCAGGCTAGCCTAGCAGGGGCGGAGGGGACGCGCAAAAGCTGTCCGGCAGCTGCGGGCCGCCTGTGACCCCACTTCTGGGGAAAAATACAGGCAGAGATCAGCTCTGCGACACTGTGCTAGCCGGCCCTGACCACGGGCACGGGGCTAAGACCAGGGATGGGCGAGGGGCCCGCGGCTGAGCTCATGCTGCCAACCCCGCCCAGACGGAGAAACCGCGGTGTGCCATCTGTGTGCGCGAGCGGGGGTGAGGGAGACACTGAGACCAGCGGAAGTTCACGGCTGAGCTCACGCTGCTCGCCCTGCAGGGCCAGAGAAACTGCGGAGTACCACCCTACGTGCCCGAGCTGGCTCCGAGCGTGGGGGCAGGGTAGGATCCGGAACGACCGGAAGCTAGCAGCTGAGCTCACGCCAGCAAACACGCCCAGCCAAATAATCCCCTGCGCAGGAGAACCCTGGCCTCGAGGGTGGGGCTAAATTCTGGACGGGCAAAGGCTCACAGCTGAGAGCACGTCAAAAGGCCCGCCCAACCCACAAAACGGTGGCAAGCAGGCTCTGACTGAGGGGGCTGGGCATAAGCCTTCCAGAAAAAGGCTGGTTCCGCAGCTGAGCAAAGGTGCTCACCTCTGCCCTGGGTGCTAAGGCTAGTGACTTGAGTGACAACCCCTCCCGCAAAGGAGAGGCAGAAATCACAGCAATAGCTGCAGTGAGCCGGTGCTGGCAACGCCCACACCCAACCACCCTAGGCAGCGGCAGAGGGGGTGGCAAGCCTGCAGACAGACCACACCTAGAGAACACAAAGGCAACACATACTGGACTCCAGTGGCCACAACTTGCTTACACTCACATAAAATGGGCAGGCAGAGGAATGCAAACCAAATGAACCAAGAGAAATCCCCAGAGAAGGACCTGAATGAACCAGATATAACCAAACTACCAGAAGCAGATTTTAGAATAATGATAGTTAGGATGTTCAAAGAAATGAAAGCAACAATGGATAGTCACTATGAGCACCTAAATAAAGAGATAAGAAGTATAAAAAATGAAATTGAAATAATAAAAAAGAACCAGACAGAAATGACAAATACAGTATCAGAACTGAAGACCACAATGGAAGGAATTAAAAGCAGGATGAATCACGCTGAGGATCGAATCAGCGAGTTAGAGGACACAACAAACATAGTTACAGAAGCAGAGAAAAAAAAGGAAAAGAGATTTAAAAAATGTGAGGAAACTCTAAGGGAGCTCTGTGACAACATGAAGAGAAGCAATATTCGCATCATAGGGGTGCCTGAAGAAGAGGAAAGAGGACAGGAAATGGAAACTGTGTTCAATCAAATCATAGCAGAAAACTTCCCTAAATTAAGGCAGGGAAACATTCCACATGTTCAAGAGGCACACAGAACTCCATTAAAGAGAAACCCAAAAAGATCTACACCAAGACACATTATAGTTAAAATACCAAAGCTAATAGATAAAGAAAAAATCTTAAAAGCTGCTAGAGAAAAAAAGACTCTCACCTACAAAGGAGCCCCCATTAGGATGACATCGGACTTCTCAACAGAAACACTTGAGGCCAGAAGGGAATGGCAAGATATAATCAAAGTAATGCAGAACAAGAACCTACAACCAAGACTACTCTACCCAGCAACGCTAACAATTAAAATTGAAGGAGAAATAAAGAGCTTTCCAGACAAAGAAAACCTCAAGGAATTCATTAAAACCAAACCAATCCTGCAAGAGATTCTAAGGGGCCTAGTGTGAACAGTTCAAAGGGAGGAAAGAATATAGCAAAAAATAAAAATAAAAAAAAAATACAGCTTTAAAGAATAAAATGGCAATAAACAACTACATATCAATAATAACCTTAAATGTAAATGGATTAAATGATCCAATCAAAAGACATAGGGTAGCAGCGTGGATAAAGAAACAGGACCCATACATATGCTGTCTACAAGAGACACACCTTAAAACAAAAGATGCACATAAACTGAAGGTAAAAGGGTGGAAAAAAATATTTCATGCAAATGGAAATGAAAAAAAAAGCCAGGGTAGCAGTACTTATATCTGACAAAATGGACTTTAAAACAAAGACTGTAGTAAAAGATAAAGAAGGACACTACATAATGATAAAGGGAACAATTCAATAGGAAGATATAACTATTATAAATATCTACGCACCAAATATAGGAGCCCCGACATTCATAAAGCAGACTTTGATGGATATAAATGGCGAGATTAACAGTAATACTATCATAGTAGGGGATTTCAATACCCCACTAACAACACTGGATAGATCCACAAGAAAGAAAATCAATAAAGAAACAGCAGACTTAAAGGATACACTAGATCAACTTGATTTAATAGATATATTCAGAACTTTTCACCCTAAAGCAGTAGAATATACATTCTTCTCAAGCGCTCATGGTACGTTTTCTAGGATAGACCACATGTTAGGACACAAAAAAGGCCTCAACAAATTTAAGAAGATTGAAATCATATCAAGCATTTTCTCTGATCACAATGCCATGAAATTAGAAATTAACCACAAAAGAAAAACTGAAAAATACTCAAACACTTGGAAACTAAATAGCATGATATTAAATAATTAATGGATTAACATTGAGATCAAAGAAGAAATAAAAAAGTTTCTAGAAACAAATGATAATGAGCATACGTCAACTCAAAATCTATGGGACACAGCAAAAGCAGTTCTGAGAGGGAAGTTTATTGCACTACAGGCATATCATAAGAAGCTAGAAAAAGCTCATATAAGCAACTTAACCCTGCAGCTAAAAGAACTTGAAAAACAACAACAAATAAAACCCAAGACAAGTAGAAGGAAGGAAATAATAAAGATCAGAGCAGAAATAAATGACATAGAGGAAAGGAAACAATACAGAGGATCAATGAAACCAGAAGCTGGTTCTTTGAAAAGGTAAACAAGATTGATGAACCCTTAACTAGACTCACCAAGAAAAAAAGAGAGAGGTCTCAAATAGATAAAACTAGAAAGGACAGTGGAGAAATTACAACTAATACAACAGAGATACAAAGCATTGTAAGAAAATACTATGAAGAACTCTATGCCAAAAAATTAGACAATCTAGATGAAATGGACAAATTTCTTGAATCATATAACCTTCCAAAAATCAATCTGGAAGAATCAGAGCACCTAAACAGACCAATTACAACAGATGAGATTGAAAGAGTTATCAAAAAACTCCCCCCCAAAAAAAGTCCTGGGCCTGATGGCTTCACAAGTGAATTCTATCAAAAATTCAAAGAAGAACTAACTCCTATCCTCCTCAAGCTATTTCAAAAAATTCAAGAGGAAGGAAGACTTCCAAACTCCTTTTATGAGGCGAGCATAATTCTGATCTCAAAACCGGGCAAAGACAACACAAAGAAAGAAAATTATAGGCCTATATCCCTGATGAATTTAGACGCTAAAATTCTCAACAAAATATTAGCCAACCGGATTCAGCAATATATGAAAAAAATCATACACCATGATCAAGTGGGATTTATTCTGGAGAGGCAAGGCTGATTCAATATTTGCAAATCAATCAATGTGATTCATCACATAAACAAAAGGAAGGACAAAAGTCACATGATAATTTCAATAGATGCAGAAAAGGCATTTGATAAAATCCAGAACCCATTCATGCTTAAAACTCTCAGTAAAGTGGAAATACAAGAAACATTCCTTAACATGATAAAGGCCATCTACGACAAACCCACAGCAAACATCATACTAAATGGACAAAAATTAAAAGCAATCCCCTTAAGATCAGGAACCAGGCAAGGTTGCCCAGTTTCACCACTTTTATTCAACATAGTTCTGGAAGTCCTAGCTACAGCAATCAGACAAAGAGAAGAAATAAAAGGCATCCAAATTGGAAAAGAAGAAGTAAAACTGTCACTATTTGCAGATGATATGATATTGTACATAGAAAACCCTAAAGTCTCAGTTAAAAAACTACTGGACCTTATTAATGAATTCATCAAGATGGCAGGATATAAAATTAATACTCAGAAATCAGAGGCATTTCTATATACAAACAATGAACTGTCAGCAAAAGAAATTAAGGAATCAATCCCCTTCACTATTGCAGCCAAAAAAATAAAATACCTAGGAGTAAATTTAACCAAGGAGGTTAAGGACTTGTACTCGGAAAATTATAAAACATTGATAAAAGAAATCAAGGAAGATACAAATAAGTGGAAGCATATACCGTGCTCATGGCTAGGAAGAATAAACATCATTAAAATGTCTATATTACCCAAAGCAATTTATAAATTCAATGCTATACCAATTAAAATACCAATGACATACTTCAAAGATATAGAAAACATATTCCAAAAATTTATATGGAACCAAAAAAGAACACGAATAGCCTCAGCAATCTTAAAAAGGAAAAATAAAGCAGGAGGCATCACTCTTCCGGATATCAAGGTTTACTACAAGGCCATTATACTCAAGACAGCCTGGTACTGGCATAAGAACAGGCACATAGATCAATGGAACAGAACAGAGGACCCAGAAATAAACCCACAGCTTTATGGACAACTGATATTTGACAAAGGAGGAAAGAACATACAATGGAGTAAAGACAGCCTCTTTAACAAATGGTGCTGGGAAAATTGGACATCTACGTGCAAAAAAATGAAACTAGACCATCAACTTACACCATGCACAAAAACAAATTCAAAATGGATAAAAGACTTAAACATAAGCTGTGAAACTATAAGCATCTTAGAAGAAAACATAGGCAGCAAGCTCTCCGACATCTGTAGCAGCGGTATATTTGCCGATTTATCTCCACGGGCAAATGAAATAAAAGGCAACATAAACAAATGGGACTACATCAAACTAAAAAGCTTTTGCACAGCTAAAGACAATAAGAACAGAATAAAAAGACAAACTACACAATGGGAGAACATATTCGACAGCACGTCTGATAAGGGGTTAATAACCAAAATTTATAAAGAACTTATAAAACTCAACACCAGGAAGACAAACAATCCAATCAAAAAATGGGCAAAAAAATGAATAGAAATTTCTCCAAAGAAGACATACAGATGGCCAAAAGACATATGAAAAAATGCTCAACATCACTAATCATTAGAGAAATGCAAATTAAAACCACAATGAGATATCACCTCACACCAGTCAGAATGGTGCTCATCAGCAAAACAACACAGAACAAGTGCTGGCGAGGATGTGGAGAAAAGGGAACCCTTCTGCACTGCTGCTGGTGGGAATGCAGACTGGTGCAGCCACTGTGGAAAACAGTTTGGAGATTCCTCAAAAAATTAAAAGTCGAACTGCCTTTTGACCTGGCTATCCCACTTTTAGGAATATACCCTAAGAACACCATAACACTGTTCGAAAAGAAGAAATGCGCCTCCATGTTCGTGGCAGCATTGTTCACAATAGCGAAGAGCTGGAAACAGCCCAAGTGTCCGTCAGAAGACGAGTGGATTAAAAAGCTTTGGTATATATATACTATGGAACAATATTCAGCCATAAGAAACGATGACATCGGATCATTTACAACAAAATGGATGTACCTTGATAACATTATACGGAGTGAAATAAGTGATTCAGAAAAAAAAAATCTGAGAACAGCATGATTTCATACATAGGTGGGACATTAAAGTGAGACTATGAGACATGGACAAGAGTGTGGTGGTCACGAAATGGGGGGAGGGAATAGGGAGAAGGGGAGGGGTACAGGGAAAACCAGATAGAAGGTGACAGAGGACAATTTGACTTTGGGTAATGGGTATGCAGCACAATTGAATGATAAGATAATCTGGAGATGTTTTCATTGTACATATGTACCCTGATTTATTGGTGTCACCCCATTAAAGTTAATAATAATAAAAAAGAAAGAATGGTATTTGTGGTAGGTTTTTTCTTTTTTTTCAAGGATGTTCATTATCAGATTATGGAAGTTCCTTTACATTCCTAGTTTGAGAGGATTTTTGTTTTTAAAAAAATCCTAACTAGATGTTATTTTATTTTCTTCCACCAAGGGAGGGGCGGGTGGCAGAGAGACAGACTCCTGCATGCGCCCCGACTGGGATCCACCTGGCAAGCTTCCTACCAGGGCAATGCTCTAACCATCTGGGACTTCTGCTCTTTTGCTCAGCAACCAAGCTATTTTAGCGCCTGAGGCAAGGTCATGGAACCATCCTCAGTGCCCGGGGCCAACTTTACTCAAACCATTTGAGCCATGGCTGTGGGAAGGGGAGAAACGGAGAGAGAGAAGGGAGGTGGGTGGAGAAGCAGATGGTCACTTCCCCTGTGTCCTGACTAGGAATCTAACCTGGGACTTTCACATGCTGGGCCGATATGCTACTATTGAGCTAACCAGCCAGAACCTATTTTTATTGAATGTTTTTTTCTTCCTGATTGTATGGTTTTTCTCCTTTAAACTGTTCTTAATGGGGAGGATTTTATTAATCAATGTTCTAATATTGCATTCTTAGTGGAATCTTTAGGGTTCTTTATATACAGTATTATGTCATCTGCAATTAATCAGTTTTACTTCTTCCTTTGCAATTTGGGTACCTTTTATTTCTTTTTATTATTGTCTGGTTGTTTTGGCTAAGATTTCCAGTACTATGTTGAATAAGAATGTTAGAAATGGTGAAAGACATCCTTGTCTTTTTTCTCATCTTAAGGGAAATGCTTTTAGTTCTTACCCACTGAGTATGATGTTGGCTGTTGGTCTGTCATATATGACCTTTATTATGTTGAGGCATGATCCCTTTATTACCACTTTGTTGATAATTTTTATCATAAATGGGGGCTGGATTTTATCAAATGCTTTTTCTGTATCTATTGATATGATAATGTAATTTTTATCCTTCCTTTTTAATGTATTGCTGGATCTGGTTTACTAATACTTTGTTGAGGATTTTAGCATGTATGTTCATCAGGGATATATGTCTATATTTTTCTTTTTTTGCTGTGTCTTTATCTGGTTTTGTTTGGAATTAGGATAATGCTCTCCTTATAAAATGAGCTTGGGAGTCTTTTCTCCTTTTGAATTTTTTGGAATAGTTTAAGAAGGATAGGTGTTAGTTTGAATATTTGGTAAAATTCACCCGTGAAGCCATCTGGTTCAGGACTTGTGTTTGTTGGAAGTTTTTTTTTATTGAAATCATAACAAGCATCTTCTCTCACCACAGTGGTATTAAACTAAAAATCAATCACAAGAAAGAAAATGGAAAGAAACACAAAAATATAGAAGCTAGATAACATGTTACTAAACAATGAATGGGTTAACAATGAAATCAGAAGATACCTTAAAAAAAATGAAAATAAGAACACGGTGCAAATAGTCTTAAGAGGGAAATTCATAGCATTACAAACTTATCTGAAGGAACAAGAAAAAATTCTAAATAAACAAAATAGTTTTACTGTTAAAGGAACTAGAAAAAAGAACAAGCAAATCCCAAAGTCAGTAGAAGAAAAGAAATAATATAAATCAGAGCAGAAATAAATAAAATAGAATCTACAAAAAAGCCAACAACAAAAGATCAATAAAACCAAGAGCTAGTTCTTTGAAAAGATAAACAAGATTGATAAATCTTTAGTCAAACTCATCAGGAAAAAAAGAGAGAGGACCAAATAAACACAATCAGAAATGAAAGAGAAGAAGAAACACCTGACACCAAAGAAATACAAAGGATTGTGAGAAAATATTATGGGTCTTGGCTGTTTGGCTCAGCAGTAGAGCATTGGCCTAGCATGTGGAAGTCCCAGGTTCCATTTCTGGTCAGGGCACACATGGAGAAGCAACCATCTGCTCCCCTCCCCCCTCCCCCCCCCCCCCCCGACAGCCATGGTTCAAATGGTTTGAACAGTTTGGTCCCTGGCACTAAAAATGGCTCCATGTTCTCACCTCAGCGGCTCTAACAGCTTGGTTACCAGGTTACCAAGCAGTAGAGCAGTGGCCCCAGATGGGCAGAGCATCGCCTGGTAGGGGGCTTGCCAGGTGGATCCTGGTCCAGACACATGTGGGAGTCTGTCTCTGCCTTCCTGCCTCCTGCTTCTCACTTAATAAAAAGAAATTATGATAAACTACATGCCAACAAATTGAACAATCTGAATGAAATGGATAAATTCCTAGAAACATACAATCTTATAAAACTGAATTAGGAAGAATCAGAAAATCTGAATAGACAGATTATAACTAATGAAAATGAAGCAGTAATGCAGTTAATACTTTTCAATCTGCTTCCCCAGACTGTGAGCTCCTTGAAGCCAGGAATTATTGATAATTTATCTCTATACCCATGTTCCTGGAACCATGCCTGGCTCATTATAGACCTCTTGCTAAATGCAGATGATAGAGTAAAAGCATAAAGAAATGTGTGGTCAGGTCTGCCAGGGCAGGCAATCAAGTAGAAAGTTTAACAAGGGAAGCAACATTTGAGCTTTGCTTGAAAGATGACACGATGTTAGCCGGGCAGGAGAGCGGAAGGAAAGACACTGGGAACAGCATGGGTGAAGGTGCAGAGATACGAAATAGGATGGAGTACTTGGAGGGCTGTAGGTCAGTGGCTCCAGAGCTGTTAAGGATTGAACGTTGAAGCCTTGACCCCTAATTTGATAGGTTTAGAAGTGGGGCTTTTGAGAGGTAATTAGAGTTACATTAGGTCATGTGGGTGGGGTCCTCATGATAGAATCAATGCCTTGATAAAAAGAGGAAAGACATGAGAGCTCTCCCATAGGCATGCACCTAGGAAGGGCCATGTGGGCACACATGGAGAAGGTGGCTGTCCACAAGCTGGGAACTGGGTTCTCATGAGGAGGTCAATTTGCTGGAACCTTAATCTTATACTTCCCAGCCTCCCAAACTGTGAGAGATAAATGTCTGCTGTTAAACCCACCCAGTCTATGGTACTGTATTTTGTTATCGCCGCTCAAGCTAAGATAAGAGCTTAGCAGAATGCTAGGCTCACAGTGGGTGTTGAATAAATGTTTGTGGATGAATGAATGAATGAATGAATGAATATGTTACTATCCCTCACTTTCTCACTGTAGGGGAATGTCTGTCTTTATCTATGGAGGCAGTTTTGTTCCTCATAATAGAAGATTCACTTTTAATCAAAAGAAGGACTTTCTTCAGTCTGAGAGTTCTTTTCTTTTTTGTGACTTTCATGGGTAACTCACAGATCATCAGTTTAATAACAAGGCTCTCAGAGACAAGACTATGAATTTAAAAAGTGTGAAGACCTCAATGGCTGGACTCACAGGGACAACCTGAAAATTAATAGTAAAATTTCAAATAACCTTGGAGAGTGCAGCATAATTTTAGGGGATTTTTCCAGTTAATTTGTCTGTTCAAAGCAGTTCTACGCCTGGCAAAGGGAATGCATTAGAATTTTCCAAAGACCTTAATCTGCTGAATAGAAAACATAAATGGTGGTGAAGGGAATCAAAGTTACTAAATGTGGAAATCACCACTTTGGGGGTCTATGCGAATCACATCTGGCTAACTCACTGCTATGCCGAGGAGCCTTCAATGTTAATGAGGCAAATTCCAGAACATCAAATGTCTGCTTTGCTTTATACTTACATGAACTCTCATCCTGGTCCCTCCGCTGGTAGGGTACATGCTCAGCCCAGGTAGAGATGATATCTGACATCTCCTACCCCCTGGGAAAAGCTTCACAAACAGCAGACACTTAGTGCACTCTGGTGGGACTGAACTAAGGAAAAAGACTCTGCAGGTAGGCAGAGGAATGCCTAGAGCTTTCCCTGTTATCTGCCACTCTGGAATGGCTTGGAGGCAGAGTGGCCTGTCTAATGTTAGAGCTCAGGCTCCTTCCCTCTGGGTGAGAAGAGGGAACTAGCTTGTACTGAGCCCTTACCATGTGCATGGCACAGCAATCTGTACCCTACAGCACCGTCTCGTTGACCTTCCCCATAACCTTTTGCTATTGGTATTATTATCCCATTTTACGATGGAGAAATGGAAACATTGGAGAGCAAACTCTTCTGAGTGGTTTTTATTTGAAATGTTTCCAAGATCCCCTCTGACTACTCCACCAGCCTGAGACATCTTTACTGAGGTCTTGGACAGTCATGCAGGGCACTGCATGAGGAAAAGCTTTGATTTTATCTAGTAGATGAAAAAGGGGAGCCTTTCAGCCTATCAACTCAGGGATTCATTTTTCAGCTTGGCTGATTCCTAGGAGAGTGTTGAAAAGTCTTGGCCCTGCGGGTTGGCTCAGTGGTAGAATGTCAGCCTGGCGTGTAGATGTCCCGGGTTCAATTTCCGGTCAGGGCACACAGGAGAAACACCCATTTGCTTCTCCACACCTCCCCATTCTCTCTTCTCTTTCTCTCACTCTCTTTCTCCCCCTCCTGCAGCCTTGGCTCAATTGGAGTATGTTGGTTCTGGACACTGAGGATGGCCCCATGGCCCCTGCCTCAGGTGCTAGAAGAGCTCGGTTGCTGAGCAATGTAGCAATGCTCAGGATGGGCAGAGAATCATCCCTAGTAGGCTTGCCAGGCGGATTCCTGTTGGGATGTATGTGGGAGTCTGCCTCTGCCTCCTCTCCTCTTCTCTCACTGACTAATGGTAAAGAGAGTGACCCTCAAGAAAAGCTCCCTTTCTCCCTTTAGTTCATAATATTATCATATTATGTGATGATGGGATATTTGATTATTTTTTAAATTATGAGCAACCAAATACATACGGTTGGCAGAGTAGGTCAATGGATGGATGAATACAGCATGCTCAGTGATATTATCTATGGACTTCTTTTTGGTTGCGATGGTGACTTTTTTTATTTTTTTTTATTTTTTTTTATTTTTATTATTTATTCATTTCAGAGAGGAGAGAGAGAAGGTGGAGAGGAACAGGAAGCATCAACTCCCCTATGTGCCTTGACCAGGCAAGCCCAGGGTTTCAAACCAGCAACCTCAGAGTTGTAGGTCGAGGCTTTAATTCACTGTGCCACCACAGGTCAGGCGCGATGATGACTTTTTTAAAGGCATTATTTGAGTACTCTGAATTGAGCTTTCTGTTCAGCATTCTATGAAAACATTCTGACTCTTAAAATCGTGGAGAAGGAAAAATAGACAGTTTTATAAAAACAAGTTCTGAGTAATAGCACTGTGGGCTGGGAGGATTGAGGGCAGGGAGGGGGCTGCATGGCCAAGGTCAAGATCAGAGATCCAGGGCACTGAAGCAGAGAATGTCCGAAAAGAAAGCTGGACTTAGGTAAAGTGAGACATTTATAAAGACAGTGGCAATAAGGGAGGCAGAGTGCTGCAACAGGGAGAATGCTGTGACCATGAGGCTAGTAAGTGTCCCAGTAGTCAGGCAGAAAGGAATTTGCTTTTATAGGAAGAAGTAAATAAAACTAGAAAAAAACCAGTGTATGGAAATGGGATGAGTGGGTTGGTTGTGCTTTGTGACAGTTGATCAGGGAATGTTTTTCCCTAAGGTCAGCCAATTCTCTGGTGGGGTCCTTAAATTACAAAAGAGTTGTTCTACATTCTAATGCTCGAGGGCATCCAAAGCCCAGGATGGAGAAGAAGAGAACCTTGCCTAAATTTGGTCAAATAAGGTTAGCAGGCATTTTGTGCAGATCGGTCAGTGGGGGCAAACAGTTCAGCTAATCACGGACGAGACAAAGAATGGATGTGAAGGGCCTGAGTCTGGCCTTGTCACAGGTTAACAATGGGGTCATCTGGGAGTCTTCTCTAAGTCATATGGAGAAGAATGGTTCTTTGCAATGAATCATTTCCTGGAACACAAAAGGGAAGCAAGGGAGATTTATTAACCGTCATGGTCTTCCAGAAGCACAAGGCTCAGTAAATTTCAACATTGTCAAGAAAAAAAACTAAAAAAGTAAAATCAGACAGAGTTCAGGACAGAGGTAAGAAGCTACTGATGCATCTAAAGGTATCAGTACCTACTATGTGCCAGACACTGTGTTAGGAGACCCAGGGGACACAGAGAACTCAGACACAGGTCTCTTAAGCAGAGCAGAGGAGAAAACATATGAACACAAATACCTGCAGAAGGTCTCCGTGACAACTGTGGTCTGTTCTCACGTGACTTTCCATGCACTCCGATTCTGTTTTCTTTGGTGGCCGCCTGAGCCTTGCAAACTGCCAGCCCTGCAGCAGACCCATATGCTTTGGGCATGCTTGCAAAACCCAAGAGAAGGAAAAGCAGGAAAAGGAGTGGTTTTCCAGAACTCGAGCCTCTGGTCTGATGACTCAAAGGTGTTAAAGGATTAAGCAATTCAATAGCAAAGCCCCAAAGAACCCCTCTCAGAGATGCTGAACCTTGATTTTGTTTTTTTCCTCTGAAGAACATCTGGGAACTCTCGTCTGAATCATTCTACTTCAGCCTAAATGGGACAGGTACAGGGATTCTCATCATTCAGGCAGGAAATAGAATGTCCCGAGAGGTGCAGCCACTTCAATTAGGTAACACATCAGATCATTCCTGAGACTAGACAAACTCATGTCCCATTTGGTCTCTATTTCACTAGGGCTTTACTAATGCCCGAGTTATGGCCTCTGTGGAGGTAGCTAGCAGCAGGGGTTGGGGCACAATTGGACAGAAAACACAAAGCCAAGTTCCTAAATTATGTAGACTTCTTAGGGTGATACAGGCATTGGATTTTGCAGGGAGCACAGGCTGATTATAACTCTTCTCTTTCCACTAGACTTTCCCACAGGTTGTGCAGTTGCCTTTACATTCCACATCTGCCTTCTCTCCTCCGAGTCCACATCCCTTCTTCTAGCTTCAGCATCTCAGACATCATGGTAGAGACTGCTAATTATTTCTCAATATGCATTCTCCTCTTCTTCCTTCAGGAAAACTCTCAAATTTTTGCTGTGGATATAGCTTCTCAGCTAAAAACTACATTTCCCAGCATTCCTTATAGCTAGTGTGGTCACATGACACTTCTTGCCAATGGTATGTGAGTGAAAATGATGCATGCAATTTCTGGGAATGCAATTAAAGAAAAAAAAAGCATGCCCTATTCTTCCTTCACCTCCTTCCTCCTTTCCTGTGTTTGGAACATGGATGTGACAGAAGGAGTTGGAACAGCCATTCTGGGCCATGTTTTGAGCAGAGGAACAGACTAGGAGCCTGGGTCCTTGATGTTACTGAGCTGGCATTACATCTAGACTTTCTACTTGAACTTTAAGTAAGAGAAAAACAAACATCAATATTATTTAAGCCACTGTATTGGGGGGGAGGGGATTCTCTATTATAGCAGCTTAACACTTTTTTTCCTTAAGTCATGAATACATCTTTAAAGGTAGCTATGGACAAAACTCAGGATGGAGATTAATGAGCAAGAGACTAGAAATAAACAAAGAAACTCACCCATATACTATCTTTGACTTTGCTGACCAATAACACTGGGGAACAATTTTTCTTCTATTTTATGTTGCATGAGGTTTTAGAACTGTTTCTATATATTTCTGCATCACTGATTCCAAATCTGAAATATTTTTTTGGTGTATGTTCTAGTTTTTATGCAATTTTAATTTATTTTTGTTACAGTTAATGGCACACATTGGTTTTTAAATTGGAGTTAAAGGGCAACGACTCTTCGATTGAACATATCCACAAGGCAATTAATATTTTACAAACATCATTTTTACATAATCATAGTTGTTTTTAATTTTTTTTTATTATTTTTATTTATTCATTTTAGAGAGGAGACACAGAGAGAGAGAGAGAGAGAGAGAAAGGGGGAGGAGCTAGAAGCATTAACTCCCATATGTGCCTTGACCAGACCAGTGCAGGGTTTTGAACTGGTGACCTCAGTGTTCCCAGGTCGACACTTTATCCACTGTGCCACCACAGGTCAGGCTATCATAGTTGTTTTTAAATGTGAAAAATTATTATCTGATAAAAATACCCTTTTATTTTGTTTTAAGATTGAATTATGGCTTCTTCAAGTAGGCATAAATGTAAGAATAGTCCTGACACCTTCTGTTCTATATGTGGCTGTTACACACTTCAACGTCAAAGGTGTAATATTTCATCATTTGTGACACATGCATATATTGCCTATTTTCAAGTTCCCCTTGGTGATCAAGACATGAATTGAGCTCCTCATATTGTGTGTCATAGTTGTGAGGAAATGCTTTGTGACTGGACAAAAGGAAAATGTAAAGGAATGCCTGTTGGTATTCCCATGGTTTGGCGTGAACCTAAGGACCACAGCAGTGACTGTTATTTCTGTCTGATCCATACAAAGGGCATCGGCAAGAAAAAACAGCAGATGATCGCATATCCTAATATTTCTTCAGCAATACAACCTATCCCACACTCTGAGACACTTCCAGTTCTAGTTTTCAATGGTTTTACTTCTTCTAAGAACAAAGAAAGTGAACATGGTGATCAAGTGTATTTTGATAAGATGCATGAGGAAATGGTTGTAGAATCTGAAGGGTCTTCTTCTGATGCCAAACAGTCATTAACCCCTCAGCAGTGTAGCCAACGTAAATTGAATGACTTAGTAAGAGATTTGGGCCTATCAAAGAAAGCAGCTGAGTTATTAGCCTCCAGGCTTCAAGAATAGAATGTACTTCACGGGTCAGCTAAAGTATTCTATTTCAGGAAGCGTAAACAAATTTTTGTGGACTATTTTTCCAAAGACAAACCTTTGTTTACTGTCATGATATCAGTAGTCTTCTCAGCCAGCTAAGTGTTACCACTTACAGTCCAACAGAATGGCGCCTATTTCTTGACAGCTCTAAACGGAGTCTGAAATGTGTTCTCCTACACAACGGTAATGTTTATGCAGCGGTTCCAATTGGTTATTCAACTCATCTGCGAGAAGATGATAATGACATAAAAATTGTCCTTGACTCTCTGAAATATGAGGAGTATAACTGGATCATTTGTGTGAATCTTTCTGCTAGGACAACAGAGAGTTTCACGAAGTATCCTTGCTTTCTGTGTTTGTGGGACGGCCAAGCTTGGAAGAAACACTGGACACAGAAGGAGTAGCCGAAACATGAAGTTCTGGAAGTAGGGATGCAAAATATTGTGAATGAACCTGTAGTTAATCAAGACAGGATCATTTGTCCCCCACTTCACATCAAACTTGGCTTAATGAAGCAGTTTGTTCAGGCTTTGAACAAACTGCAGGTGTATTCGATGGACCTCAAATTTGAACCCTCAGACGTGACAAAGAATTTGCCAGGGGGATGAATAAGGAGAAGAAAGCAGCATGGCAGTCTTTTGTGGCAGTTACAAAGAACTTCCTTGGGAACAAAAAAGAAGAAAACTATGTACTTCTGGTTCAAAGGATGTTGTTGACTTTTTGTGACATTGGATATAACATGAGCATTAAGATTCACTTTCTGAACAGTCACCTTGATAAGTTTCCTGAAAATCTTGTAGTTGTTAGTGATGAGCAGGGAGAACGCTTTCATCAAGATCTGAAGATGATGGAAGAGCATTATCAGGGGTGATGGGACAGAAATATGATGGCAGTCTACTGCTGGAGCATCAAACAAGATTGTCCTCAACAAGCACACAAATGCAAGAGCTACAAACACAATTTTTTGCCTGAATAGAATTTAAATAAGTTTTGCGCAAATTTTATGATTAAAATAAGTGTTTTAATATGTTCTATTTAGAAATTGTAGACAAATTCTGAGGCAATCATATATTTTAGTGTATTAGTATATTTATTGTACTATATAAATTATTATAGTTTCACAAAGATGATGCCCAAGAAGACATTCTACTTCATGATGTTAAACTAAATGTTGAAAATTTTACAATAAGATGAAAACTTAAAATCTTGAATTGCAAAAAATCTGTAGCTTACAGAGATAAACTAATGTGATTTGAGATCAACACACTCGAATGAGGTAAGAACAATTGTTTTTGTGGATACAACAAAAATTTTCTTCCCCAGTGTAATCTGTAGGAACTAAAAAATCATAAAAGAGCATGTCTCATTGGTAACATCTGTCAGCCAAAGAAATGTGGGATGGAGAGTTTCTGATGGAAAAGAAAGATCTGGAATTTGAGCCCCTAGGATTAGAAGAAAAGGTCTTCCAAGACACCCAGTGATCAGGAGTAGTGGTTAAATAATTCCAGTTAATCTGAACAGAGAAGTTACCTAAGGCCCCTACTCATCTAGCCACGTGGGACCTGTAGCCTGTAAAAGGTCTGGAGATTCTGGGCCAAGGGATCACCACTCACTCATTGTCAACAATCAGAACATCTTGTCCAAAGTGCGCTTTGAGGAACAGCAGTTCCTTGGTATGCTAGTAGCCCCTCTTTTCCAATCCCAAAAGGAGTTCATAGTCAAAGAAGTTTGAGAAACATTGGATTTAACAAAGTAAATGAGTTCTTTATGGCAGTATTTCTTAGAGGTTTTGATAGGCGAATGTAGTACTTCTAACTGTCTGTAGAGATACATCAGATTTTTAAATTTCCATTTCATTCCTGGTCTAATTGCCCCCATGTGCACTTTATCATTGCAAGTTTGCCAACACCCAACCTGAATCAACCCTGTTCAATGAGATGAGTTCACTGGTCACATACTTTGGATGTCTTAGTTCAATTGTTACAACAGTCTCTCATTGCTTAACCTCAGTTTTTGACTTGTCCCTTGTGGTCCAGTAGCTTCTGTGGCACAATGTTGAGGGTCTTATGCCGAGTAGCACTGTGTATTAAATGCCTGGCTGTCCTTGAATGGAGCACGCTCTCTGGGACTCCCAGGTTCGAGCTGGTCGTTGAGGTGTGTGGCCAGCTCCATCAGAGCCAGACAACTGCCCCCAAGCTGATGGGGAATTTCCTGACCTACCCCAGTATAGCAAGAATTGAATCTCCGGACTCTGAACAGGATTTTGATATAAAAGGCCCAGTCTCCTGGGAAGTCATACCACCTCTGGAGAAGGTCAAATGAGAACTAGATGAGTCCCCGAATACAGAGGACAAAGTGCACCCTGAGCTTCCTTCCAGTCCTCCATTGACTTGTAAATTCAGAGGGCAGCCCTCTAGTTGGACTTCCATGAAGGTCTCTGACGTAGGAAGTTCTTCCAAAGACTTTGGTCTTTGGGAAACAATACACCTATTTCCATCCAAGGCCACTGAACCACAGATTAAGGGCCACATGTGTCTGTAAGACTTGGGCAGCCCTCAGCTGGGGCAGAGGCAGCAGGCCCAGGTCCACCTCTGGGTTCCAGAATTATTTCTCCACAGCCTAACAGGTGGGTGCATGTACAAGACAGCTACCCCTCCCATCCCCTCCCTTCTTTCTCTGATGCTGATTCTTGTCATGCATTCTCATTGGAAGTCAAGTGTAAATAGAAACTCTGACTACCAGGTCAGGCTGCTGTCAGGGTCCCCCCGTCCATCGCTCGGAAATGTTCACTGTCCCTGCCAACTCTTCATTCTGTACCTGTCAGAGCCGGCTCCCTCCGATCTCTATATGAACAGATTCCCTGCTCAGCGAACGCTGCTGGTGACCCGAGAAGTTTCTGGGCTCAGCTGTCTCTTTTCCAAAGGAGACAGTTTTGGTTGGACATCTCTCTCACCACCACCCACCCCTTTCAGCAGCTGGGGGCCAGTAATGGGGATGCTGTCAGGTAAAGGATAGTAGGATCGCCCCCAGAGCCATGTCTCTTGGGAGAACACCAGTTAGTGAGAGCAAGCAGTGGGAAGAATTAGGAAAGGAGGCTGGGAAGGAGACACTGGAGAAATGGAAAGGAAACCGGGAGAAGCAAGCCAGGGAGGGAGAAGCAGAAGTGCTGTGTTGCCAAGAGATCAAGAAGGCTAAAGGGAATGGTTGGTGATTAAGGTGCATCCTGAACAAGGCAGCCAGGTACCCGCTGTGCACCTCCATGGTGTTTGTCAGAATGTGAGCCTAGAGTCGCGTAGCGCACTACCTGTGTGACTACTGGGGACAGCCCTGCTCGTGAGAATCCCATCAGCCAAGGGGTGAAGGCAGAGGGTTCATAGAAGCTGTTGAGGGATATGTGGAAGGAGAGGCAGGAGCTGGGCCCACAGAAGGTGACGCTTGAAGCGGGGCTGGATGGCTTGAGAAGAAACAACCTAATTCCACTTGAATTATAGTTGGGCTTAGAAATTTGAGCATATTTTAGACAAAAGGGGGGAAAATCCCAGTAAGTAAGTGAGTTAACATGAGGGTGAGCACGTGGGAGATAAATATAGCCACTCAGAGACAAGTATTTATTGCTAGCCTCCTGAGCATCCTTTTGCTGGAATGCTGCTATGGAGAGGGAACGGGTTCCAGTTCTCAAGGGGCTCACATGTAGTATCAGTGTTACAACAGAGGGGACTGTTGGTGGGTGGGGTGGGGTGGCCTTAGAGTTAGAGGTCAGGGTGGACTTCTCTGTGGAGGTGACCGTTGTTGAGCTAAGATCTGCATGATGAAAAGGGGTCCGCCCACCCTGTAAAGACCAGGCGGCCAGGTATACCGGTGGAGAGAACCACCAGCAGGCACAATGGCTCCAAAGTGAGAACTGAGTGTCTGATACGTGGGGGCAGGAAGAGGCCAGTGTGGCTGGAGCAAGAGGGAGAAAGGGATGCAAGGTGAGGCCAGAGTGAAGGGTGGGGGCCAGGTCATGCAGGGCCTCTCAGATCATGAGAACACAAATGACATGTATATATCATTACCTTCTACTCTAGCCTGAGATCGTCTCATCTTCTCCCTGGGCTGACGTAGAGTAAAAAACTGCGGATTGAGTGAAAGTCTCCTTCCACGTTGTAAAGCCAGTAGTCAAGGCCACCATCACAGCAGCCTGACCCACGCAGGTTCGCATTGGATTCGGACAGATGGCAATGAAACACCGGAGCCAAAAACTGGTGAGCCATCAACTTTAATTCTAGCTTGCACCCGGCGGGCAAGCAAAAACACACACTGGGCTCCAAAACCCACACATTCAGTGCTCACAAAGCTACTGACTTATCCGAGTTTCCTAGAATCAAAGGTTTCTAGCTCACCAGACTTATTCACCTCTGTTTCCCATCTCCTCCTGCACAAACTCTTAACAAACTGACTTCTTCCTCAGCACTCTGCCATCTTGGCTACTTCTCCACATGGCCTTAATCTGCTCTCCTCTCTAATACCAACCTCAGGATCTCAGGAACCAAGAGCGAGAGAGCAAGCTCCTGGTCTGCCCCCATTTATAGCATAGAAAATCCAAACCTTTAATCCAATTATACATACAAGAAAGTCTCTGATACAAAGCCACCCATCTGAGGCATAATGGGATTCCTCCCTACATCACCACCCTACATCATCCAATCAGTCAAGGGTGTGGAGGAGAGCTTACTCTTAAACTAAGCCTTAGGCTATGACCTGGCCTGCCTACATTACTGCTTTTCCCCCACAGCCGTCTCAAGCATAAGGGCAAATAATATCACCTGGGTGACGGGCTTCCATGTGGGCAGCGCCATCTTTAACAAAGTGAGCATATTATATTTTATCTGCCGAACACACGTCAATCCGCAGGAACATGCTTTACCTGAGTCAAGAAAAGTTTAAATTTCATGGTGTTGGGCAGATAAAATATATTATGCTCACTTTGTTAAAGATGGCGCTGCCCATGTGCAAGTTTAAAGAGTAAGCTTTTCCCCACACCCTTGATTATGTTAATGTTTGGGGGTACAGGCTGTAAGCAGGCAGGATCCTTATAGCCTAAAGCTTAGTTTTAAGACTAAGCCTTTCCCACCCTTTTTGATGTGGGGTGGTGCACTCTCATGAGGAATCCTCCCATTATGCCTCAGATAAGTGACTTTGTATCAGACTTCCTTGTTTGTATATTGGATTAAAGGTTTGGATTTCTACACTATAAAGTGGGGCGGGCTGGGAGCTTGCTCTCCCTTGGTTCCTGAAGTTAGCATTAGAGAGGAGAGCAGAGTAAGGCCATGTGGAGGAGAGGAGAAGCAGCCAAGATTGTGGAGTGCTGAGGAAGAAGCCAGTTTGTGCAGAGTTTGTGCTAGAGAAGGAGATGTGAAATAGAGGTGAATAAGTCAGGTGAACCAGAAACATTTGATGCTAGGAAGTTCAGATAAGTCAGTAGCTTTGTGAGCACTGAATGAATGGATTTTGGAGCCCAGTGTGTGTTTTTACATGCCCGCCGGTGCAAGCTAGAATTAAAGCTGATGGCTCACCAGTTCTTGGCTCCGTTTTTCATTACTGACTGTCTGAATTAAATGCGAACCTGCAGTGGCCAGGCTGCTGTGATGGTAGCCCTGGCTACTGGCTTTACACATGGCTTCTTGGAAAAGTCTCTGAGCCAGGGCAAAGGGCTGGGCATTTCCACAAACCCTTACAAGTGCTATTTTGGGAGGCAGAGAGGCATTGAGTGTTTTGATACTTCTGGGTCACCTCACCTAAATAAACATCTGCTGCATGAAAATTTCTAGGGAGATAAAAGTACCTTTGATGCCCTCCTGCCTTTTTTTCTGGATCCTGGTGTTCCTTTATGGTGTCCCTTCTCCATCCCCACAGCTGCTCAAGCTTCTTCTTGGGTCATCTCAAACATTGCATCTCTTATTTTTCAGCCTTTCCCTTATCCCCATAAAAATTCCCCATTCTTTAAGGCAGATATTAGCAAGAGAGCAATCTGATTGAAAAAAATTCATACTAAGGCACTAGTGACTGATAGCACCATCACACTCATGAGGGGATTTGATTTTGTACAAAGGAAAGATCTGCACCCACACTAGAGCATTTGTTCAGAGCATTTAGGACATGTGGCTGACAGGGGATACATTTTAGAAAGATAGGACAAAGGTCTCAGAATGGTGAGCCTTCCCAGACCTCCAGCTCCTGCTTTGTAGGTGCCGGCTTGTGCCTATGGCTAGTGTGGTTTCCAGGTCAGAAAGAACAGAAAAGATAATTCTCCTCTTTATCAGGTCAGGATTGAAGCAGCTTTGTGATCTGAGGGATCACAAAGGGTTATGGGGGCTATGCTTACAACTGTGTCAACCCAATCCCCAACCAGCAACTCTGATTGATGTTTAAAACAACACCCCTTGTTGGGCAGATAAAATATATTATGCTCACTTTGTTAAAGATGGCGCTGCCCACATGGAAGCCCGTTGCGCAGGTGATAATATTAGTTGCCCTTCTTGCTTGGGATGGGCGTGATTATGTTCATGTTTGGGGGGTACAGGCTGTAAGCAGGCAGGATCCTTATAGCCTAAGGCTTAGTTTTAAGACTAAGCCTTTCCCACCCTTTTTGATGTGGGATGGTGCACTCTCATGAGGAATCCCATTATGCCTCAGATAACTGACTTAGTATCAGAGACTTCCTTGTTTGTATATTGGATTAAAGGTTTTGATTTCTACACTATAAAGTGGCGCAGACTGGGAGCTTGCTTGCTTTCGGTTTCTGAGATTAGCATTAGAGAGGAGAGCAGAGAAAGGCCACGTGGAGGAGAGGAGAAGTAGCCAAGATGGCGGGGTGCTGAAGGAGAAGCCAGTTTGTGTAGAGTTTGTGCAGAGAGAAGGAGATGGGGAACAGAGGTGAATAAGGCTCTATAGATACCTTTAATTCTAGGAAACTCGGATAAGTCAGTGGCTTTGGTAGCCCTAAATGGAAAAGGAAGTGTTTTCCCACTGTGTGTATTTCTTGCCCACTGGGTGCAAGCTAGGATAAAGATGATGGCCCACCAGTTTTTGGTTCTGTTGTTTCATTATTGTCTGTTCTATTCCAAGGTGGCTGTGATGATGACCGTGCCTACTGCCTTTACACCCCTACCCCCCCCAAAAAAGATAAAGAAACACGTGTTGGACACCTCCTGTGTGTACGTTATCTCATTTACTCTTCACCACAACCCCATGGTGTAAATGCTATTATTGTCCCCATTTTCCAGATGAAACTGAGGCTATGGATCCTTAGTGACTTTCCCGGGGTTACACAGATAGTACTTTAAAGAACTGGGATCCACACTCAGGTCTGTTTGGATCTGAAGCTCTAACTGGGAAATGCCTCAGAGTTAAAACTCTACCCTCCTGCAGTGGCAATGGTCCTGGCGGGGGCATTCTGAGAACTAGCTGCCTCCACTCTCCCTCTTACTACCTTTGAAATTTATTTCCTCTTTCTGGGTCTCAGTTTCTTTAGCTGGAAAACAGGGATGTAGACTCAGTGACTCCAGGGCTTCGCCCTACCCTGAGTGTCATGATGCGGGGAAGCCTCCCTTTGATACATGGCTCATGTGGTCTGCCAATGTCAGCAGCGCCCTGAGTCCTCTCGTATTCAGCTCTCTGGAAGGAGAAGGGCAAGAGGAGGGGTCCCTGGGACCAGCCCCAGGCAAGTCTGCAGAGGCCTGGAGAGATGTTAGGCGCTGGAGTTCACTCAGCTCAGCCTGGAGGAGGGAGGGATCGTCTGTGCCCCTCCCGTGACAGAGCCTGAGCACACGGCTCAGTGAGCACCCGAGGTTTCTCCACCACCCTCTAGAAACCGCTTCCAAGGTGGTTGAGAGTGTTGGTGTTTTTCTTCTCTGCTTTTGAAAGCCAGAGGTCAGCTCGAGTGTAACTCTGACAGATGACATCTGCTCCTTGTTTGGAAACACCCTTTTCAAACCCAACCTGAGATGGGATTAAGTTTGCTGCTTGGCTCGTTTTCAGAATTGCCATTTGATGAACATCTCCAAGCTCATTTGAAGGAAGTGAGAGAAGAGAGTGAGATTTCAAATCAGGGAGATTGGCGACAGGCTCTGCTCAAACTCAGCCTCCCCACCTCCAGCCTGCAGCCCACAGAAAACAAAAGCTCCGGAGTAGGAAAGTGACACAGCGCCACCTCCCGGCAGCTGCCTGGCCGGTGGAGGCCTCCGCCTGATGCCAGGTCTCCCCATTTTAGGGCCTGCCCAGGGCTAGGGGAGGTTAGACCTGTCACTTGGCTCTCGTTTGATGGGGACAGAGAGGTTGTGAGAGCTACATGATTTCTCAGCTCCCGACGTGCATATATGTGTGTATTCATGTGTCATGCTCTTATACAGCCAGTTTGAACCCTGAGTAGGATTAATTTGTTTTATGAGGGGTAACTCTCTCCTTCACTTACTATTATACAGTTTTTAGGGCAAGATCTTGGTGGTTAGGATATAAACTCTGGAGCCAGAGAACCTGGATTTAAAACTCAATTTTGTCGCCCAATAGCTGTGCAATCTCGAACAAGTTACTTAGCCTCTCTGTGCCTCTGTTTCCTTTCCCATAAAATAAGGATAATAAGAGTGTCAACAACAGAGGGTTACTGCAAGAACTGAAAAGATGACACATATAAAGTGCTTAGCACAGTGCTGGCCCCATGATAAACACTCAATACATAGATATTATTTTATTATTATATTACTAATCATTAGTAGTATAATAGTATTATTTAATTAAACATAGATCATACATATTTCTTCCTTCTTTCCACCCACCCATTGCTAACTTCTTATTGGCTGATATGTTCCATGCAGATGTTTCTGATTCAGGGAAGATAATGCTAAATCTACAATTTTTTCAAAGTCATTGGCCCTACTCAAACCCACACTCTAAGTGTATATTGACTCCCTGGCGGACTCTGAGAAAGAGTCATCTTTTTGTAAGTACACACACAGCAGGCTGGCCAGGCAGCGGGGCAGTGGGTGCTTCAGAGTAAGCCTGGAACAGCTAAATGCGCCTGGGGTGATGCCTGGCCTCTTCACATGTTGGACTGAGAGTCGACTCCCGGGGGAGTCTTGTCCTGGATTTTCCCACAGCTGTCTGCAGAGCACTCCTAGGATGCTGGTGAACCAAGAAAGGGCCCCATTTCCAGCCTTCCTGCTCCATCTGAACCAGAAGCATCTCCCAGGAGTTCCATCTTGGGATCAGATTGGGATCATTGATCCTGAAGGAAAGTCCTCCTGACCTAGAAAAAAGATGGTGAGGCGACAGGCTACCAAGATCAGAGGCTGGCCTTTCTGAAAGTCAACCATAAATCAAAGCCTCCAAGGTGACCACGTGTCACAGACACCAGCTCTGGAGTCTCTGGGGCATGCTGGGCGTGATGGCAGGAGACCACCTCTTACCCAGCCCGTCTGCTGCAGGAAGACCAGCGTGTGGGCAGTCCACGGCCACCGAGGAAGTTGTCCTGCTGTTTAATGAGGTTTAGCTGCCCCTCTAAAGCAGGCCCAGGCCCAAACATCTGTCTCATCAAAGAGGTCAGGGTCTTGGAGGCACAAAAGCTTCTCTCAATGCCTTCTTTCCCTGGTCTTTATCACTCCCAGAATCCACCCCATTATTGTGCTGGTATAGCCATGACTTTCTACAGTGGGGAGTGCAGCCAGCTTTCAGGGAAAGAATAAAAGGAGAGAGAGGGGAAACCCCTTGAATCCTCTCAGACCAATGGTTCTTAACCATTTTTGAGGTACCGAACCCACCAGTTTCATATGCGCATTCACCGAACCCTTCTTTAGTGATAAATAAAATATGATTTTTTTTCCAAATTCAAGACATAGGTATATGTTTTTTTACTGGTGCACAAAATGAGCTGTGCATGAACATCACCTTGCTCAAAGAACAAAACCAACAAAGTGCATGAACTCACAACAAATTACAGTATTACTTTATTCTGGCCTCCGCGGCAGAGGCTTCTCCGAACTCCTGAGACCGACTCATCGAACCCCTAGGGTTCGATAGAACCCAGGTTAAGAACCACTGTCTCAGACTTTTCACCTGGCCTCCTCCTAGAGGCAAGACTTAGCCATGACTCACCTGCTTTAGAATGTTTTGTTAGCCAATCCCTGATTTGCCTGAAACCTCTGATAATAGCCCAGGGGAACTGGGCGAAGGGTTACCATGTCTCAGGCCTGACAAAGCATCTGCCTGTGGGGAACGGCAGGTGACCGGTGACCGAAAGAGCAAATCCCAAACTGGGCATCTGCAGACTGGTGCTCAAGCACCTGAAAGTCATGAGGATTTTTTGCAGAAAACCAGAAGAATTAAAGTTTTAAGTTTAGAGGCTTAAATATATAATTGGAGACTATATCTGGCCACGGAGTCATAGATAGCCCTGGCACATTCTGCCAATTTATTAGCTGTTGGACTTTGAACTAGTTACAGTACTTGACATCTCTATGTTTTAGTTTCCTTATCTGTAAGAAAGACAATACTGGTGTGAGGACTAAGCAACAACAACAACAACAACAAAAAAGATGTATTTTATATTATCTAGTTCTTGAATTGTAGACACTTGGTCAATGGTAGCTAAGTAACAAAAGCTTAAGAAAAATGTATCAGAAAAAAAGTTAAATTGAGATACAGGAGTGAGCAAAAGTAGGTTTACAGTTGTGAGCAGGAGAAACAGTTTATTCTTGAATTATTATTTATTAGTTAATTATTGTATTTTTTCCATAAGAACAACAATAAACCTCGTTTTGCTCATGCCTGTGTGCCTTTTCATTGAACTTAAAATTTATTTTAAAAAATTAAATATATTGAGGTGACACTGGTTAATATAATTACACAGGTTTCAGGTGCCCAATTCTATGACACGTCTCTGTACATCATATTGTGAGTTTCCCTGCCAAGTCAAATCTTTGTCCATCACCATTTTAAATCTTTCTTTCCTTCTTTCCTTCCTTCCTTCCTTCCTTCCTTCCTTCCTTCCTTCCTTCCTTCCTTCCTTCTTTCCTTCCTTCCTTTCCTCCTTCCCTCTTTCTTTCTTTTTCTAAATTGGGAGAAGACTGCCATTGCTTGATGACAGTGGCAGGGTACAGTGGCCCAGTTAGAGCATGGGACCTTCTCTGGGTGTGATAACATACCTGACTAATAGTATGAGGAGGCCCCCCGCACTGGCACGAGTACAAGCAGTGTCATATAAATGACAAATTTAAAGCCTGGCTTCATCACTCACCAGCTTCGTGACCTTGAGCAAGTGATTTAACCTCCCAAGTCTGGGAACCAGCAATAGCAATAGTACTTACCTCTCAGGCTTGTAGAGGTGTGTGAGTGAATGTGACTGTGTACATAAAACACCGAGGACAATGCTGAGCCCAAAGTAGCTGCTGAACTGAAAAGAAAAACAAGGCAAAGATGACTTATGCCTGAGTTTCAGTTCCACCTTTAACTCTGCTCTTTTTTCTTCTACTCAAGGAAGCAATTTATTTATTTATTTATTTATTTATTTATTCATTTTAGAGAGGAGACAGAGAGAGAGAGAGAGAGAGAGAGAGAGAGAGAGAGAGAAAGAGGGGAGGAGCTGGAAGCATCAACTCCCATATGTGCCTTGACCAGACCAGTGCAGGGTTTTGAACTGGCGACCTCAGTGTTCCCAGGTCGACGCTTTATCCACTGCGCCACCACAGGTCAGGCTCAAGGAAGCAATTTAGATAGCAACATTGCTCAAGGAATAACCCTGAAACTGTCCAAAATTGTTTAAAACTCATTCACATATGTTGCATTAGACATTACCGGTGTCAAATTATTTGTGAACAACCTTATGACTGATACCCTGTTTCCCCGAAAATAAGACATCCCCCGAAAATAGGACCTAGTACAATTTTTTTCAAGCTTAGAAATATAAGGCCTCCCCTAAAAATAAGACTTAGTGCATCTTTAGGAGCAAAAATTAATATAAGACACTGTCTTATTTTCAGGGAAATTGTAGATTCTTGTACATGGAAATAGAGTCCCAAGAAATTCTTGATGGAATTCAAGAGTTTGGCTGGTAATGCTGATGTTTATGATGACATGACTACAGTATATTAACAAATGTTGATTTTTTGTTCAACAATAAATATGAATTCTTGTTCATGGAAAAATAAGACATCCCCTGAAAATAAGATCTAGCATGTCTTTAGGAGCAAAAATTAATATAAGACACTGTTTTATTTTCAGGGATACACGGTACTGATCAGAAGTCCTCAGCTGCGAGCCCTACAGCCCTACAGGCTACATGAAATTCCCAACGGCTGCTGTAAAGACTTACCATAAACTTAGTAGCTAAAGACAACACAAATTTGTTATCTCACAGTGCTGCAGGCCAGAAGTCCAAGATGGGCTTTGGTGGATAAAAATCAGGGTGTTGGCGGGCTGTGTTTCTTCTAGAACAGGGGTGCTCAATACGTCGATTGCGATCTACTACTGGTTGATGGCGAAGGAAGTGTGGGTAGATCGCATGACATTAAAAAGACATTTGTCTTTTTTTTTTTTAACTTAAAAAAATTTTTTTTTATTTTTTTATTTTTATTTTATTCATTTTAGAGGGGAGACACAAAGTGAGAGAGACAGAGAGAGAGAGAAAGAGAGAAAGGGGGGAGGAGCTGGAAGCATCAACTCCCATATGTGCCTTGACCAGACCAGTGCAGGGTTTTGAACTGGCGACCTCAGTGTTCCCAGGTCGAAGCTTTATCCACTGCGCCACCACAGGTCAAGCTCACATTTGTTTTTTGATTGGCATACAGGGTAGCCAATCTGATGTCTGAACTTTTGACACCCTACACATGCGCGTTAAACCGCACTAACTTGTTCAGTTACATTGCTGCGTAGTTAGCCTTCAATTTATTTAAACTAAATACAACAAAGGGTATAAAAATGAGTGCCATAGCTGGTCCGAGTAAGAAGCCTAAAACCTACCACTTTCATACAGAATGGGAGGGGATTTTTTTCACTATGCCATATTCTAAGTGCATTTGCCTCATCTGTCTGTGTGCCATTGCTATTCCAAAGAAGGGAAATGTGGAGTGGCTTTTTCGGACTGTTCATCAAAACTATGACATTGACTTTCCTCTGAAAAGAGAGCTGAGAAGGAGAAAGGTGAAAGAAGAATACACAATATTAAATAGTAATAATAGTAACTTAAATAATGATAATATAGAAGAAATAAATTTATGTTTTGCATTTTTATTGTAGGTAGATCATTTTGACTTGGTCATCTTATAAGTAGCTCGCAAGCTAAAAAAGTGTGGGCACCCCTGTTCTAGAAGCTCTATGGGAGAACCCTTCCCTGACTTTTCCAGATTTGAAAGGGTGTCCCATTCCTTGGCTTGTGGCCACCTTCCATTTTCAAAGCCAGCAATGGTCAGTTCACTGTTATCTTTATCACAATGCCGTCTCTGTGGTTCCAACTCTTCTCCCTCCCTCTTCCCCAGTTAAGTCCCCTTGTGATTGATTATCCTGGCCCACCCCAATAATGCAGGATAATCTTTCTACTTTAAGATCAGGTAATTCGCAACTTTAATTCCATTTGCAACCCTACCTCCCCCTTGTTGTGTAATATAACATATTCCTTGGTTCTGGGAATTAGGACGTGGACATCTTGAGGGGGGCCATTATTTTACCTAGTACATGGCATAACCTTGAGTCTTAATTTTAAATTGCTCAGAATTCTTCCCCACATACTTTGGTTTAATCATTTTCAGTTACAAATACTGTGAATAACTTTATAACTGATATTGATCAGAAGTGCTCAAATGACGACCGACACCATACTTTCTTTCAGCTTTCATGAAATGTGGAAAAAATTGAAAAATATGGTTTGTTTGTTTTTCAGAAAGCTAAATGTATTCAATTTAAAGGATTATTCTTTTGGTATCAATATGGTGGTAGCAGATGATAATTGGCTGTTTTGATTTTAATGTCTTTGGCAAATATAAAAGTGAATACGTCAGTGAGTCATGCCTTGGGGGCCCTGGGCAGGGAGGATATTGTGCTGGTCGGTGTAACTCAAAAGATGCGAACCATTCTGATTCTCTAGGAGCCCAGAGTGCCAGAGCCACAGAACTTCTCATACCCTTTGGAGCCTCCTTTCCTTCTCTGTTCCTTTGCCCACACTTTGCAGGGCTTATCAAGGCCTGCCCTGGCAAGTTCAAAGCCAGAGCACTATGTCTGAACCATTCCTCTGCCATGGGACAAGTCACTCCTCAGTTTCCCCACCCATAGAATTAAAATAACAGAGAATCTACCTTGCCCTTCTCACAGGATTGCAAGGCGAACCAAATGAAGAAGGTGCAGTGAACCATACAGTGATGTACAAATAGGAATGGTTGTGTTTATAATGGAAACTTGGACCTTCAGTTTCCAGACCTTTCTATCGTGTTTTCTGAAGAGTGGGTGAGTAGGCCCCAGTGGGTGAGCGCTTAATAGTGGTAGAAAGATGACATTTTTCTTCTCTCTAAAAACACACCCCTAGTTTATTTGTTTTATAGTTGTGTCAAAATAGACATAACATAAAATTTACAATTTTAACTACCTTAAGTGTACAGTTCACTACTGTTAATTTTATTCCCATTGTTGTGCTACCAATCTCCAGACCTCTTTCATCTTACAATAATGAAACTCTTATTCCACTAAGCAACTCCCCATTGCTCTCTGTCCCCAGCCCCTGGCAACCACCATTCTGCTTTCTGTCTGTATGAACTTGACTGTTCTGGGTACCTCATATGTGTGGAATCATACAGTATTTGTCTTTTTGTGACTGGCTTATTTTACTTAGCATAATGTCCTCAAGGTTCATTCATGTAGCATGAATCAAAATTTCCTTCCTCTTTAAGACGGAACAATCTCTCATTGTATGTCTATGCCACATTGTGTTTATCCATTCGTCTGTCTATGGACACTTGGGTTACTTCCGCCTTTTGGCTACTGCAAGTAATGCTGCTATGAATGCAGGTGTTTGAGATCTTTGCGATCCTACTTTTAATTCCTTGGGGGTAGACATGGAATTGCTGGATCATGTGGTAATTCTGCTTTTAGTTTTCTGAGGAACCGCCATGCTGTTTTCTCTAGTGCTGCATTATTTTCTATTCCCACTCACAGTGCACAAGGGCTCCAATTTCTCCACATCTTCTCTAACACTTGTTTGTTTTTTGTTTGATAGCAGTCATCTTAATGGTTAAGGTGGTCCCAATTTTTCTTCTAATAACAGCAATACCTATTCATAGTAAAAATATTCAGAAGATGCAGAAAGCCAAAAAATTGAAACATAAAACTCACCTCCTAGTTCTTTACTTCTGCCCATTTCCCAGTGGGAACACAATCATGCATCTTTGTGGGTACGTCAAGAAAATTCCATGCAAATACATTTATGTCATCTATCTTTTTTATTACACAAATGAATGTATACTATACGTACCGCTTCCCACTTTATTTCATTTAGCCACATATCTTGGAAGTCTTTTCCTGTCCACACCTATAGAACGACCTCCTGAATCCTCCTTTTTACAACCACATGATATTCCATTGTATGAATGAACTACAACTTAAACCGTTAACTTGGCTGGTTTCTAGACCCCACCCCCTCCCAGAGTTGTATTTTTAATTTAAAAACATGCCAGTGATGAGAGAGTGTACAGCATGCAATTATGAAGGCAGACTCCTGCAGCCTGGCTGCTTAGGTTCAGGTGCCAGCTCTGGAATGTTTCACCTCTCCGCGCCTCAGTTTCTTCATCTCAAAAATGGGAATGATAATAATAGCATCTTTCTCCCAAGATTATTGCCAGGATTGGATTAAATGACCAGACGTATGTAAATTTCCCAGAACGTAAGGTGTGGTGTGCGTGCTAGCTGTCATTCACTTCAGTCAACATCCTTGAACAGGCCTCTGTGGACCCTTTTCTGAGTGTTCATGCAGGTCAAGCTGTTAGAAGTCAAAGTGCTAGGCTAACGGTATGCTTTTTTCTTTGCATCTACATTCTTTTAAAGAAATTGTTATTAGCAAGGAAAACAAAGTCGTTCATACAACGTGTAGTATGACAGATTTGCATGTGGCTGGAAAGTGCCAAACTATCTTCCAAGAAGGTTGTACGAACACACCAAGATGCTCGTTAGGCCTCCAGGCTCTGTTGCTTTGTGCCTCCCATCGTGTCACTCCGGACCCTGAGCTGTCTCTGTCTTCCCTTTCCCTGACACCAGCCGAGCCCCTTCTCTCTTTCCACCCGAAGAGGAGGCATTGGCAGAAATGGGCATGCCAAACCGTGCCTTGGAGGCCCTTGCTGGATGTGAGCATTTGCTGGGCACTTTTTACTTTGTTATCGCAGACTTCTGGGTGTGGCACCCAGCTCCGTCCCCTCCCCACTCACATCCACTTCCACCCCTTCCCTCCAGCACCTCTCTCTTCTCTCCAGTCTTGATCTGGTGTCCCTGGTGACCACACCATGGGACTGACTAAGTATGGTAACACACCACAGAGTTTACCAAGTCGCTATGAAAGGTTCTCCCGGTTTAGTGTTCTCTCTGGAAATGCGTCTTCATCACTTTCATTGATTGTAATGCAATTCATGCTCCCTGTAAATAAATAAATAAGAAAAGAAAAAGAAAAAGGCAAGCAATACAGAGGTCTGAGTCAAGGTCAAAGCAAAAGTTTTCCCATTATCTTCTGTCCCTGAAATAAAGTATGACATGATAGGTACAATATACAATTAGTCTTTTGTTAAATATTTCCTTAAACTTTTTAAACACATGTATACTTTTTAATGTAATTATATGACACATATTCTGAAACCTTTTTTTTGTTCAACACTGGGCATCTTCCCAGGCCAGTACATATAATCTATTTTAATGGCTGTGTGATAGTCTCAAAATCTTTTTATTAAAGAAATACTTCTTGACCTTGGTTTTCCAAAGTTCAAAGGGGGGTATTTTCTTCCAAAAGGCGTGTGATGTGGTAAAAAAAATGTGCTGGACCTGAAGCTGGAAGACTGGGTCTTGACTCAGCTCCTAGCGTGTCCTCGAGTGACTCACTTCCTTTCTCTGTGAGAAATAAAACAGGACTAAGCACGTGCAAGAACAAACCTGCGCTCAAGTGTACAGAAGGATTATTTTCACGAGGTTGAAATAAAGTCTTGGGTCACAGGGCTTAATACAAAAGGGTTAAGCGGTTTCATGGTCATCGTGACTTGCGGCATTCTCCACAAGAGAGCTGCTTCTCTTTCCCCGACAAGGGAGCTGTCTGGAGATGGTAGGAAACCCAGACCCATGAACGTACAGTGAGTTGAGCTACAAGGAGCGCAGAGCTAATCTGTCTTGGAGCCTTAGTTCTAAGGGAAGAGTGGTGACCTGCCGGAAGTCAAGGCGAGTCCAGAAACTAGACCGCTCTCTGGCCCAGTGCTCTTCTAGCCCCTCTGTGCGGCCTGCCCTCTTATGGAAAAGAGAGGACAGGCTCTGGCCAGACCTGGGCAGTGGAAAGGGGGCTGGATGCTCTCTTGGCAATGTCTTCAAGGCTCAAGGATGAACTACCCTCGGTGTTAATGTGGGAAGTCATGGCCCGGGAGTCCAAGATTTTCTGCCTTAGTCAAGTCTCGTCTGAAAAATAAGGAGTTTGGGAAGTATGATGTCTAGAGACTTTTATTCATTTGCTCAATAAATATTTATTAAAAAGCGTGCCACTGAAAGAGCCCTGCCCGACTCTTAATGATGTAACAATTTAAAAAATAAGGAACATTTATGTAGCACTTAGCATGCCAGACATGGGCCTAAGAATTTTTTACATATTAATCTACTTAATATTAAGAACAACTTGATGAGGTAAGTACTAGTAATATTTCCATTTTAAAGATGAGGAAACTGAGACAACGTAGTTTCCTTGCCCAAGTTTACAAAACAAATAGGGATGAGTCAGGATTCAAACCCAGCACTCTGGTTCAAGTCTGTGCACCAGGTCCTTTACACTCTTTCTTGTATTTGACTCTCACAAAACCCCATGAAGAAAGTAATACTCATTTCACAGATGAGAAAATTAAGGCTCCAAAGGGCACATAGCAGTTTGTAAGTGGCAAAGATGGAACTTGAACTTCATTCTATTTAACTCCAGAGTCTGGACTGAGAAGCACCTCTAACCCCACAATTGAATACAGCTCAAATAGAGACAAGACGTGGAGGACTGGGTCTGGTCACCCCAGCCAGGCCTTCAGTGGACTTATTCTGAGGCTGGGTCCTCCCTCTCACTGGCTCTGGGGTGGCAGCCAAGCAGTCAGCTGGCGCATTGGCCATCCTGGGGTCAGTAGGACATAGAGAGCAGAGCTCTCCTTCCCAGCCTCCCCCAGCTCTGGGATGAACTCCTGGCTGCAGCTGCCTCAAGTGGACTCGGAGCAGAGGTTACCCTCACGCTATGGCTTCAGAGGCCTCAGAAAGCCTCCCCCACAGGCTAACTGAAGCTGCACTGTTGCACCCAGTAACCACCCCTGCCAGAGGGGTTGCCTCTTGCTTCTTGTATAAACAGGCTCCTCAGACCTGAGAGCAGGTACTGATGGTGAGATTGGGGCCAAGACCTCATGAATCCTACAGGCAGACAGACTCATGGGGGACAATGAAACACCGGGAGCCCCACAGGTGGGCTCAAGTTCCCATTTCACTGAGGTTTCAATAAGTGTTTGGATGCACAAATGAATGGATAAATGATCCAACAGACTAATGGACAAATGAATGAATGAACCATGAACTAAGAAATGAAAGACTGAAGGAAAGAATGAATCCATCAGCCAATGAAGTGATGAACGCATGAACCCTTCGACCGCAGCCTCAGTCTGGATCCTGGGTCCAGGGCACGCGTGAAGGGCGGAAGTTTAAGAGCAAGACAAATGACACCATCCAGAGCTACCCCATCTGAGATGCCCAAAGGGGAAGGCTGGCTGGTATTTTATGGCCATTCCTCCTCTGGGATCCTTCTGGCCTAAGGGTCAGTCACTTGCCCCTTTGCCTCCAAGACTGGATTAAAGGGAAGACCAGAGCCCCTCCCACTGGCATCCCATAGGAGAGCCGTGCCAGCCCCGCGTGAAGGAAGGGTCCTAACTCCTTCCCTTCCCCCTCTGGGAAGCCACACAGAACTCCAAGTTAATTAAAGCCTCTACTCTGAGAAGAAGGGAATGTTCCATTTGGTAAATTTAGAAACAGCTGGTTAGTTTTACCCATTACTTTTGTGCTAACATCAGTGGAGCTCATTCAACTCTGCCTTTTTATGAAGCTGTCCTTCCAATGCTACCTGATAGCTACTAATTGCTGCAACTACATTTCTGAATTGCAAATTTTCTGCACTGATAAAAACTTTGATTGCCTGTCAGCTACACATAAGGAAAAGATCAGCAGTGCTAAATGAGGGTTCCACGCCTGGATAATAATGCCTAATGAATTATTCAGGAAAGAATGCTTGAATGAAGCAAACAATTTGAAGGGTTACTAGCAGCCGTAACAGTTCAACAGGCAAAAGAACAAAAGTATCATCCTGAACATTACACTAATGATTAAAAAATGTGTATTAATTCTAGATTTGGAGAAAAAAGAAATGCCAATCTGATTTTAAAGGTTAATCATTATTTTCTCAGTAATGCTCTGATCTCTGGTGGTGGTGGGGGGGGGGGGGTTGATGAAGGGGGAGAACTCTTTACCAATATTTTGGGATGTCTAATATTATGACATAATAGCTTCATATAATTTCACACACATCATTTAAAAATTGTAAATTTCAAATTTCATTGGAAAAGATAACACAACAAAACTAACAGGCTGGCAGCAGAACGCTCGCTCGAGAGAACTTAGCTGAGTGCACAGCGGTCCTGGTACCACAGGGGCCCTGCAGAAATAGCAAAATGAAATAAGATATATGTGATTAAACATATGCAAATACATATCATAATTAGTGACTCTTTCTGGCGGAATTTGCATGTGTTTTACATATTTTGCAAGCATACTGGTGAGGCGAATGGAAAATTCTTTCAAAAGCTTCTTTCTGCCTGTTGGGCCTGAAACCCAGGAAAACAAACCAATAAATCAGGTTTAAGCTTCTGTCCAATACTGACACATTTGCTGCTTTCATAAAAAATATATTTCTACCACCCAAAGTGCTAATTTGTTTTGACAGGTGCTGTGAAGTTGCCAAATATGAGGGGGTTGGGAGAGATCCTGGAAACCGTAATGCAAAATAGTATAATTAAAGATGTTAAAAAGTAGCAATGTAACTACTGTGATATTATAATGTATCTGAATATTTCAAAACAGCTCTTCAGGGCTGCACTTAAAATCTCAGTGCAGTCGAGATCACCTGGACCTGGAGAACACATGAAGTGGTCACGGCACACACCAGTGAAAATTTAAGAGTTGTTTTTAATTATGGAATATGCAGCCAATCACTTAATGGCCCGTCCAAGATTTTTTTTTTCACTCTAATGCCTGTGGTATTAGCCACCAATTAGTAATTTTATTATAAAGTTGTTCAATGTCAAGGTAACGCTCTTCATGCCTGGCAGTGACGCCGCACGGTGGCTTGGAAGGCTGACTTCAGAGCGGGGCTGACCATCTGCCAGGGCCGCGCACACACAGATGACTAACGTTTCCCCCCCGAGGACTGCAGCTCCCTGTGTTGCTGTTGCTGTCTTTTTGATGTCACAAAGTGAGGTTGATAAACACATTCAAGTCACAATTAAAAAGCATTTTCGCTGACCAGTCGCCAGTGACGCTATCATCTGACATCTCGGCCATTGTAAAACCGTTTAATGGTGTTGATGTGCAGGCAAGACAAAGCTTCCCTTTCTCTGGTCCTTACCTAGCTCCACGATCCTTTCACTTCCAGTCAGCAAGAGTCTTGCAAGGAAATGCCACTTGGCAGAAATCAGGCAGAACACTGGGATTTTCAGGCTAAGGCCACAGGTCGGAGGAGCATCTCAGTTGGAACTCACAGAGCAAGGTAAAAAGGAGGGGGTGAAAATCAAAGCCAATCAATAAGCTGTTCAACTTTTTCCACCCTTGTGTTGTCAACAAATCCAACCCAGAATGAAGAGCAAAGTGCTCTACTTTTTCCTAGCCCTGACAAAATCAGATTATCCAGCTGCAACTCCTATAAACTTTCTACAAAGGTCATGACACTTAGCTTAGAATGAGAGATATCTTACTGGACTTCAGACCTGGATAATGGAGGAGGAGATGGTAGATGGAGCAGCTACTCACATGTATTTATCTCCGTGCTGGACACTGTTGAGGTATCATGCTACTGAATCTCTACAAAGACCTTTTAAAGTACCCTTTCCTCTATTTTAAAGAAAAACATATTGATACTTAGAGAAGTTATCTGCCCAAGACCACTCAATGGTGGAACTAGGATTTGAACCCAAGTCTTCTTCATGTCAAGAAGACTTTATCACTTGACATGACAAGAGGCACTTTGTCACTCAGCAATAACTGTGCTTTTAGGTTCATAAAGAAGGTTGTTAGAGCTGGATGAGGACTCAGATAATCTGGTTCCCCATTTTGCAGAGAAGAAACTGAGACTCAAAGATGTGAAGAGCCAAGTCACGTTGTTAGCTGGTGGCGAGGCAGGGACTCATTCACCCCTTCCACACCATGCTTCTTAAAGTGGAACACAGGCAGACTGGATCCTATGTGGTGCAGCCCATGTACAGTTTCAGGATTTCCTGGGCTTTGCCCAGCCCTGTCTGAGAGTTTACATTTCCCTCCATGGTCCCAGCATTCCTGGGACTCTCTGAATCCTGGGATAAAGCACAGGTTTTGTATCATATTCCTACACTGTTCAGCCATAGTGTTTTCAGAACAATATCCACCACAAAGTGAACTGGAAGTGTCCTGTGGAGAACAATGACGATAACTCATGGATGGGCACAACTCATGGGTGGGCACAGTTCATGGATGGGCATGACTCATGGGTAAGCATGATTCATGGATGAGCCTCTAAGGGTGGAGGTTCCATGGTGTTTCCTTTGAGAACAAAATGAGATTACATGTGCTAACCAGTACATGTGCTAACCAGTAAGGGGAGGATTTGGGTTTGATAAGACCCCTCTAAAGGGAACTTGGTCTGCAGTAGAGTGTTTAGCAGAGATCAGAAGTTTTATGTGTAAACAGAGTGCTGGATTGCAGTCTGGAGTCCTGGTCCTATTACTAAATGAGTGAATTCAGGCAAGTCACTTCGCTTTTTTGAGCTCTGCTTTCCAGCCTCAAACAAAGAGCTTGTTGGCTGATGAACCTGTGGTCTTCTACAATTTGTCCAAAATTATCTAGGTTGGAAGCTTGGGAACAAGGTCTTTCGAGACTCCCCAGCAGAAGGTGCTGTTGTAGGTTCCCAGTTGAGATACTTAGGGGCAGTCTTCCTGTCGATTGGAAATTCCAGAGGGAAAAGCAAATGTGACATTCTCCAAAGCCTAAGAAATACCTTCAGCATTCTTGAAGAGCTTTCAAAATATTCTTGAGTTATTTCTTACTTCTTTCTATTAAGATGACTTATTCTGGGCCTGTTTGCTTTGGAGCTCTGAGTTGTAGCATCAGGATCTCAGAAGCAATCCTGAATAGTGCTCAGAGCCTTCTGAGAAAAATTAAGACAAATAAAACACCAATCTCTTAATATTCAACTTAAAAATATGCTTTATTTTAGGCAGATTTTGTTGCTGACATATAGAATCAAGAGAGAGTCACTGTGGAAAACAGTCTAGCAGTTCCTCAAAAAATTTAGAATAGAACTACTATGACCCAGCAAATGCTCTACTGGGTATCTACTTGAAAAACTAAAAAAAAAAAAAAAATTGTTCATAAAGAAATATGCGGCCCATTTTCATTGCAGCCTATTCACGGTGGCCAAGTCATGGAGACAACCAAATTGCCCTTCAGTAAAGAATTGAATAAAGAAATAGTGGTACATATATACAATGGAATACTACTCAGCCATGAGATATGAGGACATATTGCCATTTGAAACAACATGGATGGACCTTGAGAATATTTTGTTAAGCAAAATAAGTCAGTCAGAAAAAGCTAAGAACTATATGATTTCACTCATATGTAGGATATAAAACTGAGATTCGTGGATATAGGCAATCGTATGGTGGTTTACTGGAGAGAAGAGGGTAGGGAGTTGGTGGTGAGTAAAGGGGACCAAATATACAGTGATGAAAGATGGTTTGACTTTGCGTGATGGGCACACAATGCATTTGAAACCTATATAATTCTATTAACTGATGCCAACCCATTAGGTTTAATGATAAAAAAAATAAGTAAGAGAAAGGGTAAAGGAAAAAATAAGAATCAAGGGAGAAACAAGAGGCTGAAGGATACTAAGCCCAAGGCACAGATGGGTCCTTTCTCTTCATTTCTGCTCACTATGTAAATATATGATTGTACCGAACTGCCATCAATAGTAGATCGTGTTTATTGTAATCTTACTATATACTTGGCCTATGCTAAACACTTTACCTGTATTAACTATTTAATCTTTACAACAACCTATGGAGTTAGGAAATGCTATTAACCTTCCTTCTACAACTGAGGGAATGGAAGGAAAGAGGTGCTGATAAACATTCTCATTTTCACATGGTTAGTAAGTGGCAGAGGAGAATTTAAACTAGGCAGTTTGGCTCTAGAACCAGATTATAACCATTAGGCTCTACTGTCCCCAGTACAGTGATAGCCATATGCCCTTCCATCTCACACACACACACACACACACACACACACACACACACACACACATACACACACACACACACACTGGGGAGGGGGGATAATTCTTCAACTGTATTCAAGACCCAATCTCAACCAAGCTTAGAGAAGTGAAGGGCATTTCCCTTTTCGTTTTTCTTTGTGTGTGTGTGTGTGACAGAGACAGAGAGAGAGGGACAGAGAGAGGACAGATTAGGGACAGACAGGCCAGAAGGGAGAGAGATGAGAAGCATCAAATTCTTCGTTGTGGCTCCTTAGTCTCCTTAGTTGTTCACTGATAGCTTTCTTACATGTGCCTTGACCTGGGGGCTACAGCAGACTGAGTGGCCCCTTGCTCAAGCCAGCGACCTTGGGCTCAAGCCAGTGACCATGGAATCATCTCTATGATCTCACGCTCACGCCAGTGAGCTCACACTCAAGCCAGATGAGCCTGCGCTCAAGCCAGCAACCTCGGGGTTTTGAACCTGGGTCCTCTGCATCCCAGTCTGAAGCTCCATCTACTAGGTCACTGCCTGCTCAGGTGGGCATT
This sequence comes from Rhynchonycteris naso, assembly GCA_037038555.1. Lineage (NCBI taxonomy): Eukaryota > Metazoa > Chordata > Mammalia > Chiroptera > Emballonuridae > Rhynchonycteris > Rhynchonycteris naso. The sequence goes on from CM072995.1 coordinate 346,028,152, forward strand.
TCCCTTTTAATAACATAATAGAATTTGTGTCAAAAGGTGAGTCTTCAGCTAGGTCAGTTTGTATTTGGTTGGACTGGACCCACCAATACATATTGAATTGCCAAATTTCAAGATTATCTTTGCTTTCTGGAATGACCTATTTCATCTCTCCTCAGAAAAGCAGAGCTCCTTAGAAGAATGATTTTTTGAAAAGCTCACTTATTCGGGAGCACACCTTGACCCCAATGTTCTGCATTGCTCAAACCTCCCATACCACCTAGATCCCTCCAGCTCCAGACCTGCACCCTCCTGTGAAGCCACAAGGCTCTGGTGGCATGAATAACTGTCTTTTAAAATGCTAAATTGACTGCCACCCACCCAGTCCATTTCTGCATATAGAGGGATTTGAACCTAAACTGAGCAAGTGAATTAACCCCCCGCCCTCTTGGCCCCTCACCCTCCAAGCAATCCATGAATCAAATGGAATCTTCCTCATGCTAAGAGGCCACAGAGCTGTCACTCCATTGTGCTTCACTCAGGGTAAGAGGTCCCTGGAGACAATATAATGAGCTGGGGCTCTGAGGTCAGGGGGAGCCACGTTACTGAGTGTCCTTAGCAACCTGGCCACCATGAAAGCAACACAGGTACTGACATGTTTCTGGGGAAATAACAGGATTTCTTTATTTGTGTAATGAAGGCTTATGTCTAAGCTCACCAGTGACTAGCAGGAGACTGTCAACACCCAGTTGGCCACTATCCTCAGCAGCTGAGTGAGCCCTCCTGCTGCCACAAGCACAGGGGGACTTTTCTGAGTGGGAATGCTGACTCATTGCCACCCTGCCATAGAAAATGAACACAGGAAAGTGTTCAGGATTGGATAAATCCATAACTAGAGAACCATGGAAAACTCATTCGGCCCCCTCTGACTGTGACCCCATAGGAAGAAGGGGAAAAAGAAAAAGAAACTACTTCCTTGACAAGGAAAGAACTTTTGGGCAAAGAGTCAGCCTCCAAGTTTCATTGTTGATCTGCAGAGAATGTTCACTTCTTTCTCTTACCCTTCAAGGTGTCAGGCCCTGGGCAGAGAAGACTAGTTAGAACTAACAAGTTCCATTCTCTGGAGGGAGAAAGGGCCGGACAGGGGTCTCCTAGCATTTTTCTCTTCCTCCCAGTCTGCCACCCGCTTTCATCGACTTGATTCATTTATTCAACAAATGTAGAGTGCCTGCTTTCTGTTGGCTCTTTGTTAGGCACAATGGCTAAAATGGATAAAATAACCCACAGACATAAGTCTAGAAAGTGGTAGAGCTATAAGTTCTCAGGAGACCTACATATCCTGTGAAGCCTCAGTTTCCTCACCTGTATCATGAAGGTAATATTTATTTAAATAAATATGAAAGAGCTATCTCTAAGATCATTCTTTATTAGTTAAATTGCTGAAGACCCCTAGCATTAATTAATGAGTCCCTTGTAAGACACTAGTTCATTCCTGTCAGATACAAGGGTCCAGAAATCAGAATGGCCACAGTAATGAGGAAAGAGATGAAAGATGCAAAGCTGCAAAATCAGATTCTCAGGATTTTATTCCTGAATCATGCAAATTTTCACCAGTATCCTCTGGTGTTGCCAACATCTGTTTTCAAGACAAAATGCCTAGGCCTCAAATTAAATGCTATTAGTAAGAATTGCAAACATGCAATCGTTTTCAAGCAATTTACTCTGCAGAGGTATGACTGATTATTGATTACCTTAAAATGAATCAAGACCAGCCATAAAATTAAGCCCTTGCAAAGAAGACTGTAAAAGACTTTCATGCACGTATACACACACTCCATTTTAAAGCTGATAGCGTTAGAACCAAGAGTCCAGAAATGTCTATGTTTTGCCTTGTCAGTTACCTTTCCTCTTGTCAACGAAGGGGCCTTTCTTTAAGGAAAAAACAGTTAAGTGGGAATAACAATGCAATCAAATCTCCATGTAATGTTTGAAAGAGGGTTAAAAATTCAGTCGCATGAGATGTAAGGATGCATATTGTGAGATTAAGGATACATTTGCCCCAGAGGGTTAAATTGGCAGTGCTATATCCAAACTTGCCTTAGTCATTGAACATGCTATCTCATTATTTAACAGTAGGTAAGCCCTCACACAAGAGTTCTCAGATATGAGCTTGGTTGAAACAGGTATCTTAGGCCTTAAGACCTCAGTAGGGTCTTTTCCTCAATATCTAAATTTTGCATTTAAGAGCTTAACACTACTTATTGAATGCACTTGGCAACTTAGCCTTAATATCACTGCTGTTGTTGATACAGTAAATCCTCCATAAAAGTTGGACTGAGACATATGTTCTCAGGAAGACTTGCAAAATCTAAACCAAAACTGCCATTGATGTACAAATCAACAAGTTCATGTCATGGATCGCAATTTATAGCAGAGCTCTAAAAGTCCTGGGAGGTGTCATACATGTACAACATAAGTTAGCTTTCTGTAGGATCTCAGGATGCTGTTTCCACTTCTGGTGGCTTCCATGAGGTATCATGGTATCCCCTGAGGGCTCCCATCCTCTTACTGTTTCAACAGAAAAGCCACAAGTCTTATGCCAAGAATTCCAAGTGCTCCATCCTTGTCCTATGGCTCACATCCTGTAAGTGGTTTCTGAAAGGAGTGTTTGCAGGCTTTTGTCCACAGCTCTGTCTATGGTGGGAGGCTTGGATGGAGGTTTCACCCCTCTGGAGACCAAGGAATGGCTCCCGGGTCAGCACAGGATGCTTGGCTCCTTCCCACAGAGCCATCTCTCTTCCAGCGGACTCCTCAGCATGACACAGAAGTAATCGTGGCAGGTCATCCCCTCCCTACAAGCGTGCTCATAGGCGTGGCCCCAGGGCTGGGCACATCGAGTGGAGCCCCACTATACGGAAAGATGGGAAGATGGTCTGGGAAGTGACGCGTCAGTTACCCTGCCCCTCCAGATCTCTGTTTCTTCACACACAAAATGACTGGGCTAAATCACTAGGTTGTTTGGTTTGTTTGTTTAAATATGAGGGCTTTTTTACTTTGAAGTCAGATATTTTAAGGTCTAATTTTATACAATCAAATGCAGAGTTTTAGGTATAGAGTTGGATAAGTTTTGACAGTCATCTAACCACCACCATACATGAGATAGAAAGCATCTCCACCCCCACAGGTTTGCTTGTCCCTCTCTGTAATGGGCCCCCTCCCTTCTCCAGACCTGACGTCCCTTCATCAGTCTCCTATCTCTAATGTCTCTCCTTTCCCAGAATACCATACAATGGGATCTTGTCTCATTACTGGGGTGTAAGAGTTATACTCTGCATTCAAGTCCTCTATCAGTTATGTTTTTGAGAAGGCTTCTTTTTATATAAATACCAAAACATTTCAAGGACTCCCATATGACCATAGTGCACAGTACTAAAGTATACTTTGCGAAAATGCACAAGAAAACTGTTATTTTCAAAATCAATGCTTTAGATGAATTTGTAGTTTATTAATTACAACACAGTCTAATATATTTTAGAAAGAGTTATACATGTATTTACTCAGATTAGAAGCTTCTTTGGGGTGTTGATATAATGCAATGGACTTTTTCTTCCAGGGAAAACTTGTCAAACATTATATATATATTTATAAACATTATATATATATAACGTGATATATATATGCATTCAGTTTAAAAGGTCTGTAGAAGCCTAGAATCCACCATGAACTACCTAGGGACAGATCGATGATCCTGAGGTTAAACCTCACTGGTTGATTCGGTCCATAGATGAGTATGTCAATGTGGGCTCGAGCATTTCTTGCAACAGCTCCACAGCTCCCCAGACTCTCATAATCCACTATTCATTGGGACTCCCAGCAATGGTGACTTCTAAGGTCCTTTGTAGCTTAACAAAATCTACAATTCTCAGTTCATAGGACTAAAGGATTTAGATGCCCTAAAGAACACTGTTTGCTCAGTGCTAAGAAAACAAAATCCTTGGAGAAAGCAGGACAACTGACCATGCTTGTGCTGACATTAGAAAGAACAGGGGGAGGACCCCTGCTTGGGACTGATGTAGCCAAGCCTCTCTTTTCAGCCATTTCTGTCCATGTTTTAGGAGCTGAGATTCTCTCTCCAGGTGAGCTGCACAGATTTGGTTCCAAATCAGCTAGTCCATGCCCACCCTCTTTCTGTGGGCTTCACTGCAGACTTCTCCAGCTCTTCCCATGAACACACTTAATTGGCCATGTGTCAGCTCAATTGCTGAGCTGATCTAAGTCATGATGAATTTTTCCTGCTCTTTGCCCCTGGCCCCAGCTTGCCACATAATTCTGTATCATCAGCACTCACCATGAATTTACATTTGTTCTTTTTTTTCTGGGTCATTTATAAAGCTAGAGGCAGAAACAGCCCAAGATATTGATCTGAAGGAACTGTATTTTAGCATTTCAACTTTGCTGTTGAAAAGGCATAACAACAGCAGACATAGAGCTGTGGGATTTGCAGATGGAAAAGGGGGTCACAGTCAAGAGATACTTTAGTAATAGACCTGGTGACTTGAATGAGATCTCTGATGATTGTTGGCTGAATACAGTTGCAGGGTAATTTCATCAGCTATGAAGGTGGGGATCAGGTAGAGAAAGAGAGATAGATCATGAATTCAGTTTTGAAAATGTTAATTTTTGAGAAGTCGGTGGAGATATCCAGGAAAAAGTTAGATAACAGGCCTACAGTGTGGATGTGGAGACTGAGCTGGTCACAGAAATTTGGGGGTTGCTGGGATGTAGGATGTAGCCATGGGAGTGTAGGAACTTGTCCAGGGTTTTGTAAATGGTGTTCAGGGATATGAATGACATGCTATCTTCATCCTTTCCAGCAGGCTGTAGAAGTGACTGAGATGAATTACTTTCCTGTCCTCTATGAGCAAGAAGCCTGTTTCTACTCTGTGATGTATATGTCGGAGGGCATATACTTTTGTATTTTTTTAATTCCCTCCAAAAGAAAATCCACTATGCAACACATTATCAGCAATACAGATTAATAAAATGATGCTTGATCGTTGCAAGAGGGGGCTTACATGCACCCCATACAATGAAACTGTCCAAACAGCTCATCTGGATGCAGGTGTCCTTCCTTGGCTGCCTTTTCTCCCACCATCGCCAGTGGTCTTTCTCTGCCACCACCCTTCCACCATAAAATGCTCCATTGGTCCTTTATTGTTCTAGATAATTCAGTTCTGGATTCTAATCTGCATATCCCTTTCAGTAAAACAAAGCCCCTGCACTTAACCAGGCCCATTTTCTTATAAGGAAATACAACACCAACAGAATTGATGTAGTCCCTCTCTTGGGGGGACTCCCACACACACACTCACCAATATGGAGCACAGTGTGGGATTGCACGCAGGACTTCTCAATCCTGACACTACTGACATTGGGAGCTGATCACTGTTTGTTGTGGGAGGCGGTTCAGTGCCTTGTAGGATACTAAGAAGCATTCCCCGGCCTCTACCCACTGAATGCCAGAATCACACACCACCCTCCACCCCTGGGTGACTTCTCAACTCCCTGAGATAAAATTCCAGCTCCATCACTCATTAATTTTGTAACTTTGGGCAAATTATTCCACCTCTATGTGTCTCAGTTTTGTCATCTATTAAGTAAGGATGATAATAATATCTACTTAATAGAGTTCTCATAAAAACTAAATGATTTAACACTTGCAAAAGACTCAGAACAGGGCCTGCCATATAAGAAGTATTCAGTAAATGTAACTTCATTATTATCCCAAAGGGCATATCACATATTCCTTCTGACTCCACACAGAATTCCCTCCAAGAGGAACTCTGGTTGATATAATTTTCTTTTTCCAATACAACTTAATAATTTTATTCTTAACCCACTCTGAAAGCCTCAGAACAAATAAATTTATTCCCTGTTTTTAAAAAAGGATTTAAGTTTTAATCCAGCTCAAGGAACAATGATCAGTGACTTTTTTTCTTTTCATCAGGTTATCCCCTTGGCTGTAATCTACCTGAGGGTGAGAATTTGTACTGAAATGAAAGCAGCTTGCATACCCATTGTGCGTGCCAGGGGAAACCTGGCATGCTTCCCTCCCCTCGGGGGTCTGTGTGTATGGTTATGTCTCTTCTGGATGCCTTTGCTCCAACATTCTAAGAAATTCTTGATCCTCTTGCCTGGCATGTGTCACCTTCCCTTACCCCTGCACTCACATGAGAGATGGAGAGATGGCTGGTCCTTTCTTTGATGTATCCAGCAAGGAGTGGTAGGAAGAGTTTTTACCAGTGATTTGGCACTCACAAACAGCATGCCACTTCAAATTGAACATTAGCCATTCCTATATTTAAAAGTTTCTTGGCCCTGGCCAGTTTGCTCAGTGAATAGAGCCTCAACCCAGTGTATGGACATCTTGGGTTCGATTCCTGGTCAGGACACAGAGGAAGCAACCATCTGCTTCTCTCCCCCCCTTCTCCTCTTATCCCCCTACTCTCCCTTTTCTCCTCTTGCAGCCAGTGGCTTGATTGATTTGAGCATCAGCCTCAGGCACTAAAAATAGCTCAGTTGATTCAAGCATCAGCCCCAGAAAGGGGTTGCTGTGTGGATCCCTATTAGAGCACATGTGAAAGTGTGTCATTATCTCCACTCCCCTCAATTAAAAGAAAAAAATAGTCTCTTAGTGTTATCCATCCCCAGAGGTCTCTCCATGGCCCTCCCCTTCCCCAGATCCCATCCCCTTCACATCTGTCAGAACTCTGCCTTCTCCTCTCATCTCTTTTCTAGCTCTTCTTTGTTCCTGGACTCCTCATCTATGTCCTCAAAATTCTTCCTTTACCCTGTGGAGCAATTTGGTTATATATTTCCCACTCTTGTGCCACAGGGCAGTACTTAAAGATCTGTTACACTAAGCAGTGTGAATGGCTTTTTTCTCCTCTGCCTGTTCATAACTTTTTCCATAAAACCCTAACTCTATTCTTGACTCTCCCAAACCTGCAGCTGACTGCCACCTTCTCCACTAAGAAGAATGTATTCAACTACAGGTTTCAGAGAGTCAACAGAAACTCATCTGAACAATAAATAGAAACTCTTAAGTTGCCTTCAACTCACAAATGCTCTGTGCCTCAGAAGAAGGCTTCCTCTTCCTTTCCCTCCCATGTTCTTAATTTCATCTCCTTTCCTCCCCTCTCTAAAAGTTAGAACAAACCCCCATGGTTTCATAGGGATGAGTGAAAAAATTGTTTGCAGTCCTCTGCATGGATAGGTTAGAATCTTCTTCCTCAGACAGCAAAACCAAAGCTCAGAGAGTATAAAATATGGCTCAAATTTACACCAGTGGAAAGGGAGGGTCTAGGGCCCTGAACAGGTCTGTCTGAGTCCACAACTCTTCCATCTCTCAGATGGCAAGCACCCATAGCTGAAGGGTTCCTTCCTTATCTTTTCTGCTGTTCTGCCCACAGCATTCTGGTCTGTGTGCTGCTATTACTGATTATGTTGACCTGGCTGGGGATTCTCTTTGGCGCGATGCCCATGTAGAAGTCTGTTTACCTGCTTACTGCTGTAATTTTTTTTAAGCTTCTGGCTTCTATCTGGCTCTCTTCAATCATTGACTTGGACCTTTTAAATCCTAATGTCAGCTACACAAGAGAATTCACAAATATTTTACTCTTTATATAAAGATCAAGAAATATGTCAAATGAAATGGTATGTTCAAGGACATCCATGATCTGTGATAAAACTATAAAGAAAAGGAAGACTGTGAATTAGCATTTGCCACAAAAATGTTGTATAAGGTATCGCCTAAAACCCAGCATCTTGAGGCCACAGTCATTTGTTTTCATGGACCTGGGGGTTGACTGATCTAGGCTGGGCTTGGCTGGGCAACTCAGTGCTGCCCCACATGTCTTCATCCTCCTTCTCGATGGTCGATTAGTCCAGGTACGTTCTCTTTACGGTGATGGTGTCGACGCACAAGGGGCCACACACTATCCTGACAACTTTAGGGGAGGCTCGCATGGTGGGCATTATAAACTCAGAGACTTAATGTAACCACATAGAACGGTTTGAAATGATATCTTTCTAACTAAAAATGAGTCTTGGCGGGTAGTCATGTCCTATGCCAGTATCTTCCTTGACAAAGGTCAATCTTTACCTTGATTGAGCCTGTCTGTTGTCTCTTTGCGTCTACAATAACATACCTTTGGAATGTCAGGATAAGTCCCTTTTTTCCCAGACCTTTTAGGGTAAAACCTCCCACCAGAACACATGACCATGAAATCCTTCATTGTTACCTTACTGCCCAAATATCAGCTCTATGTGCTGCACATGGTCACTGTTAACTGTCCTGCTCCAATGTAAAAGAAGTACGTGTCTCTTCATTTAACTCTTTATCCAATCCCAGAGACTTCCCCTGTTTGCTTTCTCCGGCCTCCCTAACATAGTACAATGATTTTTATGTAACTCTCTTTATGCCTTCTATTATACTGTGATTGTAATGTATAAACTGCACAAATGCCGTTCTCCAGAGCATTTTTCTGATCTGTGGAGATTTTGCTCCTCAGCAATTGTCAGTTTGGCTCCAATAAACCCATAACCTACAGGTTTAGACATTACTTACATCAACAATGGAAAGGATGCGAAAAAGCAAGTGGGAACATGGAAGAACTATTGCAGCCCAGGCCTGAAACTGACATAGCATTTCTGCTTCCTCCCATGGGTCAAAGAAAGTTATCTGGCCATTTAAAAAAAAAAGAAAGAAAGAAAATGTGCCCTCACCACAGTGGGAGGAGAACTCTGTAAAGTTCCATAGGAAAAGGTGCAGTGAATACAGTGAGGGGTGAAGAATTGGGTCTGGCAATATAATCTATCACAATGGACAAAAGTCAGGACCATGTTTACCCTGGGCTGGGGGCGGGGCAGAGGTTTTATAACCAGGATGTGACCCACAAGGGCTGCAATGAATTTATTAATATGTTTGTCCATAAGGCAGCTTGTGACTTCATGGCTGTTTATTATCTTCCTCTTTATAGCATATATAAAATATCGTTTAGTAATTATTTTCAAGTTACTGGGATCAGATAAATAAATAATAAAAGTTACAATATTAGAAGTCTCCAATTCGATACTATTTCAGCTTCACTTTTTAAAATTGAACTTCTCTTTCTTCATTTCTGGTTTTTTAATTTTGTTTACTCTTACTTTTCAATATAAATAATAATTTGGTTATCCAACATCTAGACATTACTATCATCTACATGCCCATTTACAATCTTAGTACACTGCTCACACTTAAACATAAATGCAGCCTTTACATTCTAACAAAGTCCATTTTCTTTGGTTCTTTTCCATGTAAACTCATCTAAAACCACAAACTGTTGTCCAGGCAGTTATTAGTCTGGATTGATTAGGTTTGATCTCTGGGTTAATTTCACAAGTAATCATATTATAGTTAGTCACACCTAGTGGCTCTATTAATTCAGATGTATTTGCACTTCCTTACCTATTAATTACAGCCACCTCTGAAGACTGATTGGGTCTCAGCTACCAAAGAAAAGCAATCCCCATATATCAAGGAACAAATTACTGCCTCCCACACTAGGAGAACTTGGTTGACTTGGAGACTCTGAAAGAATATTATTGATGACATCTTTATTCTCTTCCTTCCTTGCAGATGACTGGTTCACCTGCTACATGAACCAGAAACACCCAAGCCAGGTCTAGACAGACGGGCAAAATTCACTTGGACCATGATCTGGGAAAGGAGTAGGAGAGGTACCTATGTAACAACAATGCAGTTTTATTTGTAAGAATTAAAAAATATGTATTTGATTGACTTCCAGTTCACATAACTTACGCATCTTCCTCTTTGGATTTGAAGAGTGTTAACTGAGTAACTAAATTTGGTAGTAAGCTGGATAGAAAGTCCGAGGCTGGATCTGCATTTAATCAGCTAAACACAATAAACACGCTCAAAGCTTGAACTACCTGCTGCCCACGTCCTCGCCAAAACCCTGCTGAGAGAAGTACTATTTAGGGAGGACTATCTGAAGATCTTGTGGTTCCATCTATTCCTCCATAAAATTTATCTTTAATTTCTGCATTCAGGGACCATCAGAATTGTACCTACATAGTCCTCTAAGGCTCTGTTTTCATCAAGGTTCAATTTTGTGTTAAGGTGCCAGCTCGTCCTGTGAAATAAAACCTACGTTAAATTTACTGTGGAAAGAGTTGTATAGAGGGCATTGCAATCTACATTCCCTAGTACGTGAGGTTCTGCACTGTGATATTCTATTTGTTCTAGGTTCTGAGAACAGCTGAGCATCTTTGTAGTAACTCAGCGTACCCTTGTAGAAAATTGGAATCATAGAATGGATAGTGTTTCTTTTTGTCATTCTAGCCTCTAGGAAGCTCAAAGTTAGTTTTGAAGCTCTAATGTAGTAACTGCTTAGGATATTATCATCTGCACACCTGCACTCTAACTTTCTTTTCTATCTTCACCATTTATTTTATTTTCTATCTTCATCTGATTTTAGTTTGTTTTTGCTAATGGTTTTTAAGGTTTTTAAATTTTTAATATACATTTAACAGTGGAGAACATAATAAGATGTGAATAAGTAATAAACATGAAGCATAACCTTGAATATATTAACTACAAAAATTCGTAAGTATGGTTGGAGAGAGCTATGCATAGGGAGTTAGGTTGGATAACCAGCCAGCTGATTGGATGTATATGAGTACCTTAATCTTCAACATCTCACAAAGGCAGAATCATGATCTTCTCAAGGTAGCGACGCCTTCTTCTCCTTCCTCCAAAGCATGAGGCTTTTATTTCCTCTATCTTGAGGTTATTGCCCCTTCTTACCCACTAACTCCAGGAAATCCCTGGGAACAAATTTAAGCCACAGCCATAAGTTACTCTCTGTGTTTGTTCTCTGGTCACCTCCACCAAGTCTCTTCTCTGACTTGCACAAAGTTTCTCTTCTCCATGAGCACCACCATGGAGGCAGAGCTGGGGGGTCTTTTCAACATGGCTGCAAGTGTCTGGAAGTTTTGGAAGGAATCAAGAATAAAGTATAGTGGAATAGCTACCCCAGTTTGCTCTGGTCCATTCCATTTAATGCAGCTTGTATTTGCTGAGACACAGGGTTGGGCACTGTGGAGTGGTGCACAGAGGAGGTAAGGCTGCACCTCTAAGAGTTGTGAGACCAATGATATTGTCTACTAGACCCCGACATCAACCATTTTTTTAGTACTGGAAACTTTGTCCAAAACAATCTTACAGATTCACGTTAGGGGATAAGAATAGTTCTGCTATTCTGGTTGGATGAACTAAGTTTCAGGACTGCCCGAACAGATGTCCCTGTACCCCCATCTTTTTCACCTCTGGTGGAACTCTGGGGTTCCTTGGAGAACAGTCTAAAAAAACATTAATAAGGTAGCACTAAGTGGTTAATTGTCTGGGATTGAATCCTGACACTGTAACTCACTAGCGCTTGATCCTGAAGAAGTTACTTAACTTCTTGGGCCCTCAGTTTGTTCATGCATAAAATGGGGACAAAAATTGTGCCTACTTCATTGGAGTTGTTCTGAGGTTTAAATGAGCTAATGTATAAAAAGTTGGACAGATTGATTTAATAGTGCCACTTAGCCAATATGTGCTGAGTACTAATAAGCTATAGCTATTAGTCATATTAAGGACTTATTGCCACTAGTCATTTTAATGAACTGAAAGAGTTTCTGAATTCAGTAAATGAGGGAGCTCAAGCTCTGTCAATCTGAGACCTCGCAAGGAGGATATATATAAAATTTTTCCAGTCAGGAAGATGGTATAAAAGCAGCTAAACTATCAGCCTGCATGCAAGTCAAGTATCGACAAATTTAAGATATATTTTTTAAATCACTAAAAATATATTGCATTTGGATTTTTCCAAAAAGCAATGAAACCCACTTCTGGATAAAATTGTGTCAAAGTGATCTCGGGCAGTCCATTTGACTCCATGAGCTACGGTTCTGTTTTTTGAAGAATAGAGTTTGGGGGGGGGGCTCAGATGAGGCCTTGAATGTGCTAAGCATCCTTCGAGCTGTTTGTCAAAAAGCCCCAAGGAGCCCTTGGCACCTAGAGGGTGTCAGTAAATATTTGTTGCATCTGAATTCTTTCCATCTGGGAAACTCTCCAACGACCTGGAATCCCCAGCTTCCCACCAAGCAGGTCAGAAAAGCAATTTAAAGGATTCATTTTAATGTCCATTTTTCTACTTTCCCCCCTAAAAAACACTTACAAAGCTGCCAACTTTCTCATTTGGCTCTTTCTGGCCTGGTTTCATCTTATTAAGGGTCACTTCATTCATCAACATAAGGAAGATTCTATTCTGTCAACAGGAGAGAAAGGGCTGGGCCTCCAGTCACAGGGCAATGGGAGGGGGGTGAGGAAAAGGAAGGGAAACAGCCACAGGACACATTTAATTAATAAAGAGCTGCAGTTCCGAACAGCCCTACATTCTTGTCCCTCCACCCCCAACCAGCTAATCACTGAATGGCAAGGAAGCAGGTGCTAGTTCATAAAGCTTGTTCATTCATTTATTCATTTATTCAACTACTCATTCATTCATAACTATTTATTGAGAGCTTATTATGTAATGGGAATAGCATACTGAGCAAAGATAGTATACACACTCCCTGTATTCTTAGAGCTTAGACTTTGGGGTGGCACACAAATTGATCAATTCATCATAACCATGACTAGGCGACTATGCTGTTTACGGAAGGTTTCTGGTAAATGAACCTGACCTGAGACCTGACAGAGCCATTGGAGGAGGTGGGGGATGTGAGGGAGACTGGGAAGAAGTTTCAAAAGGAAATCGAATGCAAAGGTTCTACAGAAGGAAGAACAGGGTTTTGCTTTTTTTTTTTTTTTTTTTTAACATAGAAAGGCAATATCAAGAAAGTTCACTTGTTTTTGGTGGGACCCTAAGGCTGGGGATACGGTGGTCTCCATGTAGAGTCAAACAGTTTCTTCTTGGGCCTCAGTTTTCCAGCTGTAAAATGGGACTGAGAGCCTTCTTGTGGCCCTGCCGAAAGGATAGGAAATACACTGTGTCGTTGTCACCTGATGGGCACAGCAGATGCGTCGGTGTCAACCCCCCCTCTCCCATTGGACGCGGGCCGGAGTTGGGGTTTGGAGCTAAGATCCAGGGCGCGCTTCCCAGGCTGGAAACTGGCATCCACTCGAGGTCGTCCCCTCCGCCCGCCGGCTCGCAACATATGCGCGAAGGAAAGTGCTACGAACGCCAAACGGCAGCCCCCCGCCGGCGCCATCTGCTAGGCCGCGCCGCCGGCCCCGCTAAGCCACGGCAGCTGCGCGCCCACCCGGCGGCCCGCGCTGCGCGTCCGGATCCGCGCCCCGGCGCTCGGGGACAGCGCGCCCCGAGGGCGGCACCACCCCGGGGGCGGGGCCAAGGGCTGGGGCGCTTGGAAGAGGGTATTCTGGAAAAGCCACGGGGCTAGCCATTTAGCCTTTGCTAGAGATGCTGACACCCCAGAAAAGCACCCATACCTGGCTCAGGAGACAGAGAAACCTGAGTTCTAATATCCATTCTAAAAGTAACTAGCTGTGTGCCACTAGGCAAATCACTTAACCTCTCCAGGCCCGGTTTATATTCTGCAATACGGGCATAATAAGACCCTGGCTGCCATTCTGAGGTTGCAGGTTTGATCCCCGGGTCAGGGCACATACAAGAAACAACCATGAGAGCACAGCACGAACGAGTGAGACAATAGGTTGACTTTTATCGCTCTCTCTCACTCTGTGTGTCTCTCAAAATCAATAATTTTAAAAAATGGACATAATAAGACCATCTGTCCCTAGGATTGCTAGAAGGATTAAACAGGAAGTTCCATAAAGTGTTTAGCTCATTGCCTGGCACTTAGGTGAAATAATTGCTAGCCCTTAATTTTATTCAAAGCAGCCTTCTGCGGCTCTATGGCTGCTTGCTGGGTTAAAATTTGTAACCCTTTAAAATTTGAGCTTGCTGCTGCATCCCTGGGCCACTCACCCTGTTCTCCAGGCGTGGAGGAAGAGGCGGCAAGATGCGCTGCTCTCTGGAACATTTCCCACCTGTGCATGGCCCGTACATTGGGGGATTCCTGGATTCCACACCTTCTCCTGACTTTGCAAATGGCTTTTGATGATTGACCTGAAACACCGTCCTGTTATCAGGTCCAGTGAAGGACCAGCCAAAAAAGTGGCTGGTATGTAGACAGAGTGACAACACAAGGCGGACTGAGAACAGGGGAGAGAAAATAAAGAAATCCAAAGTAGGGAGGGGCTGCACTCATCACGATAAAAATGAATCATTCCAAGCCTTTACCTAATGCAGAGGCAATCAGAGGCATGGCTTTTAGTCATAATTCTATCGCTTATTAGCGATGTTACTTTAGGCAACTGAGTTAATAAATGTTCACTGAGCCCTTACTAGGGATCAGGCACCATGCTAGGTAGGGGGATTACTAAAGTGAACAAAACTTTAACCCCTGTTCTCAGAAGTTTACAGTCTAGTGGGAGTCAGACAAACATGGGTGCTTAGGTGGAGAGTTTATGGGTCCCCAAAGGGAGGCTTGTGGGATTAGGGTGAGTCACTGAGCCTCACTGTGCCTCACTTTTCCCATCTGAGGCTCTGATCGACAATCCCCCCTAGGAAGGTTTATGATAACTCACAGCTGATGCTTTCTTCACCCCCAGAACCTAACCTCTTGCCTCTACCCCAAAGGTCCAGCACATTCTGCCTTCCTTCCGCATCGAAGCAGCTGCCACAATCCCTGAAGAATGAAAGGAGGAAAACCAAGAAAACACAATGTACCGAAAGCCATTGTACAGCTCAAGAGCTCTATATCCTTGTTGCACTGATGTCAAAGGTTACCCCTGTGCTCCCTGGTACTGTGAGCACTAAACAATCTGAGTGATGATGACAGTGGTGGGAGGGCCAGGGAGGGCGAGAGGGGGCACAGCAGTGGAAGGTGAGGATTTGACTCTCAAAGAAGAGCAGACCATACAAGGCCTCTCAACAATCTGATTGCTTTTTATAAAAAATGTGTGATTTAACAAATGTGTTTTAAGTGTATACTCTGTGCCAGTCAGTGAACAGACAAAAGTGCTACTCTCAGGAACATTCCTAGTGGGTGTTTGTGTGCCATCAAATAAGCCAACAATATGAAGTGATCAGTGGTAAGTGCTCGGAAGAAGATGGAAGAAGAGAGGTTAGGGAGCAATGTGAATGATGATTTAAGTGGCAGATGAGCTGGTTAATCCTAATATTCACAGAACTTTTGATCTGAATCTAACTTTCCTTCAAAGTAAAGCAAATTATCAACACCTAATTCTAGGTAATATATTCAGTTCACCAGAACTTGTTTTGAAATGACCTTAGATTATATAAGCAAAATGAACATTTAAAAATACCCTTAATCTTATTCAGATTCAAAATGTTAATACATATCCTTACAGAGTCTTTTTAAACACGTGTTAGATATTCCATTTAAAAGTGATTATAACATGCTGTGTTGTACTAATATGCAAAGATAGACTTTCCTTACTCTTCAACATATTTCTGCAACACCATTTTAAATAACTTTATATTATTTCATTGTATCTGCACATCTTAATTTAATTAACTGATCTAGGAGCCCTTTTGTAGGAGCTATTCCATTTTTCACTAGTTTAAACAATGCCACAAAGAACCTCTAAATATTTACCTGCATCCATAATTAATTCCATGTTCGCAGGGCCATCATTATCCTCCAGGGAACTCTCACAGGCGACAGAAGAGCTGAGAAATAAGATGGTATTTCTGAGAGGAGGTGTTATATTTGGGGGTTCAGTCCTTGCAAACCAGGCAACCCACTGCTTTAAGTTTGGGGGCTACTTATAAATCAAGTCCAATACCCAGAATTATTTTGCTCTAGGGAAGGTTAACCTTTTTTATGTATCAATTATCACATTGTCTTTACTAAATTGTCTGATATAGTTTAAGGGACCCAGAAGTTCCACCACATATAGTCAGTGTGGTCTGGAGCAATAACTCAAGGTTTCTGAGGTCTGGTATCCTCCTTCACCAGCTGGAGATGACAATAATAGCTGCCTATGGTCTATTACAAGGAGTAAATGAGGCCGTGTGCAAGGTCACGCTGTGCCGAAGCAAGAGGGTGCTTGCTCCTAGTACATGATAAATGCCAGGACCCTCACTAAGCACTTTGCATATTTAATCCTCAGGAGAGCTCAGTGGGATAGATATGATCATTCCCACTTTATAGTTTTGGAAACCAAGACTAAAGGGGCGACATAATCTGCTCAAGAAATGGAATTGGTATTCACGTCCAGATCTATCTGAATTCAGTCTATGCCTAAAGAAACCACTCCGTTCTGCCTCCCAGGTACATGTAACATGGAGAACACCTGCAATTCAGGTATTCTGTTAGCGTTTTATTGCTCAAATCTCCCCACCCTCAAACCTGTGCTAATTCATGCAGGAAGTCCAGGGCCCTTGAAGGATTCTCCTCCACTGATGTTTCTGGATGTCCACCAAGGGCTTCAATGACTTTGTTCAGATTGACACTTACTGTCATGTTTAGTAAGCTGGTGCTCTAGAACCTATTGCTATAGGCCCACCAAGAGCTGGACTGTACCACTGCCATTCTTGGTGTGGCAGATCACTGACAGTATCTTTGTTTTTCAGCTCTATTAAGATATAATTGACAAATAAAATTATAAGATGTTTGAAATATACAATGTGATAATTTGATATATGTTTACATTGTGAAAGGATTCCCCCCATTGAGGAGTTAATTAACACATCCTTCACCTCACATATTTTCTTTCTTTTTTTGTAAGAACATTAAGTTTTACTCTCTGGCAATGACTTTGTCTTAATGTCAAGGAGGAATGGGCTGCTGTTGCCTCCCTCACATTGTAGATTTCTCTCTGGGTCCCTTCCTTGCAAAATGAACAAGATTTCCCCTCTCTTGGATTGTGTTCATTTGGGATAAGTGGAGATGCACGGTAGGTAGAATGCTAAATGTTCTGAAGCTTAGTAACACAGCTCATCTTTCTGATTCAACCTTATTGTATCCTGCTATACCTTGAGAAGCCACCATCATGTCTGTGCAGGTCAGGCTGCAACCACGCTTCTGCCGTCACCTGGTAGGTGCCAGCCAACATAGCTGAGACTCCGTTGCAGCTTACCTTGGGCACTTGCATTCCCAGGAGATGAGCTGGGGATGGTGCGGCTAAACTAAGATGAGGATCCCACAGCAGAGGGACTCAGGTGTTGTAGAGTTTAAAGAGACTCCTTGTTATAGTATGCTTTGCATGACTCTTTCTCTCAAAGAATGCACAATCTGCCATGGTGGGTAAATTGGGATGAGTTCCAACATCAGCAGCCACTCTGAAACCATCATCCCCTCTGATCTCTAAGCCATTTGCTGAGTATGACTCCATCGTGTGGGACTTAGTCAATCAACAACTATTTATCGAATGCTTACTGTATGTCAGGTGCTATTCTGCTATTCTAAGAACTAGGGAGATAGTAGGAAAGAACATAAAAATAGCTACTCAGTCAAGAAACCTAGAGACACCAGCTTTCTTTATGAAGTTTTTTCCTTCAGGACCCCTAGGGTCTTTTCTGGCAATTTGGCTTCCAACACAGTCCCGGGAAATCCATCAGATGTATCTGTGTATGTCATAATTCCAGCTGCAGACCAAATTCCAGTCCTTTCTCTTAAAAGCACCTTGGCTATCCCTAAACTTTACTTAACATCATGAACTCTGGAACCCTACTACTGGCTTCAAGTTCTGACCCTGCTCCCTCTAGTTACTGACCTTGGACAAACTACTGAATCTTTCATGTCTTGGTTGTCTAATTTGCAAAGTGGGATGACAATAATAATAATAATAATAGTCAACACATCTAAGTGCTTACCATATGCCAGGCACTGTTTCAAGTACTTTAGGTATATTAACTCACAGATTCTCACAATTCTATGAGGTAGATACTATTATTACCCCACTTTACAAACAGGAAACTGAGCCTCAGAGACGTCAAGTAATTGCCAATTATGGAACCAATTTTATGAGCTTGCTTAAGGATTTAAATGAGAGACATAGAAAGTGGTCAATGGACCCTGGCCAGCTAGCTCAGTAGATAGAGCATCGGCCTGGTGTGAGATGTCCTGGATTTGATCCCCGGTCAGAGCACACAGGAGAAGGGACTTTCTGTTGCTCTTCCTTTCTCTCTTCCCCTTCTCTCTCTCTTCCCCTCTCACAGCTAGTGGCTCCATTAGTTCAAGTGTTGGTCCCAGGCATTGAGGATAGCTTGGTTGGTCTGAGCATCAGCTCCAGATGGGATTCTCTCTCTTCTCCTCCTTGCACTTAAAAAAAAAAAGAAAGAAAGAAAGTGATTAATGAATTGTAATTATTATCACTTCTCGGCCTTTTGGCTAAGATCAAGTGTAAATTGTAATTATTAATGGTAATTTTAAATAAAAAAGTAGATACCGTAAATCTCAACTATGAGAAAAACACACAAAAAAATCTAGAAGGAACTATATTAAAACACTAATAGGGGTTGTCTCCAGATAGTGAGATGATTATAGGAGATATTATTTATACTTATTTAGACTTTTTAAAAAAGCATTCCAAATACAGAATGTTGTAAAAGTAGGTTTACAGTTTTGAGTATGTGAAACACAGTTTATTTTTGTATTATTACTTATTAATTATTGTGTTGTTTTCCATACAAACAACTGTAAACCTACTTTTGCTCCATCCTGTATTTTCCTATGGGTGTATATTATTTTAATCTTCAGAAAAAAGTAATGCTAAAAATCTTGGGAGAAAGTAAACTGAGAAGCTTATTCTCTAGTCCAATATTTTCATGGGCCACTTCCTGTTGGTTCTGGTGACAACTTTGTGCTCTCCTTCTTAAGGGTGTGAGGCCCTGTGGGGGCTCCCAAGGCCAGCTGACTTGGTGACCCCCATCCTCAGGGGCAGAAGGGGACCTCAGGCAGCACTCAATTCCCCAGTGAATCACGGATCCCATTACTCACTTAGCTTCATTATATCTTTAATTATGACCTTTTAGTCTGACTGAAAAAGAAGTATAATTTTACTTTAAGAGATATGCCAGGCCTATGCTCCCAACATTTCCAGGATTCATGGAAATTGCAGGGATCATAGAAATTTAACCTGATAATTACTTCAATATTTCAAGGCACACAGTTTTACTCTCTTAGAATAATTATGGGTTGTTGTTTTTCTCCCAAATTCTTTTATTTCTCGGTTGTTACAGGTTATGCTTGTTTCTGTTGTGTATGCTTCGAGGTGTAGACAAATGCAGGGTGTCCCTATATACTGGAGGCCATAGCACCCTGTTGTTAAAATAAGTTCTTCTTTAATTTTCTCTTATTCTTATATCTCTTAGACTAAAAGTTTTATGTGGGCAAGGAAAGTATGTGTTTTGTTCACTCTATCCCCAGTGCCCAAAACAAAACTTAGTATGTTGTAGACATGCAGTAAGTATTTGTTGAATGAATACCTGAATGAACCTCTTTGGAAGCAGTTAAACTAGTTGAATTTTTGCATTCAAAAGCAACCTTCATGCCATCAAATTCGTGTTGAGTGAGTGTCTACATTGGGAAAGCAGCATAAACCCAAAATCTTAGAGTGAAACCCTTGGAGCCAGAGGGATTTCAGAATTCAGAATTTCCAAATGATATGAAGTATATCTTATCTAACCCCCCTTCTGTGACTGGGGAAGCATCGCACGATGAAACTTTGTTGTGAAAATGTATGTGTATGCATACTAAGAGGGACAAATCAAAGTTATAATCTCAAGTCAGTTCAGGTGAGTTTTTGGTGCTAAAGAATGCAGGTCAGGCCCAATTCTGCTGTCAAATGAGTTAGAAGAGCTTTTGGTTGCTAGGAGTTTGACATTGTAGGTAAGGACCAGGGGACCTTTACAACCCAGGGCTTGAAATTGTGGGCTTTAGAGCTGGCATTGTTTCGTCTGGGTCTGCCATTTATTGGCTACAATCTTGGGCAAGTTATTTACTTTCTTGGCTTTCATTTTTCTCATCTATAAGTGAGAATGATAACAGCCTAACATACAGGATTGTTATGAGGATTTAAAAGAGTGAATACATAAAAATCTGGCCCATAGTAAGTGCTCAATAAACATTAGCTATTAACATATTCCCTCATTTCATGACACAATAAAACAGCTGTGAGACATATTATTTTGGTCACTTGACAAATGAGGACACAGAAAGCTGGGCAGGTGAAGAACTGGTCTGAAGTTACACAAAGGGACACAATGACAGGTCAAGAATGTGAAACTCCAACTCCAGCATCCTGGTACACCAGCTTGCCTAAAATCCATTCAAGATACCTTTTGTCAGCTGTTACTCTCTACTTTCTCCTCTCTGACACAGAAATTTTGAGGAAAAAGAAAATTCAAAGTCCAGGAAAACTGGAAAGTGTTTAGATGTGCATTTTATTAGCAGGTTTCTTCTCTCTCTCTCTCTCTCTCTCTCTCTTTCTTTCTCTCTCTCTCTTCTCTCTCCTTATTTCTTTATTTTGTTGAAAAGCAAGAGGCAAAAGAACTTGGCACCAGTTCCATCATGTTGATTCTTCTGGGTTTCTCAAATGTTGTGATCCCTGGAAAGCCGGGATTCATGCTTACCTCCACTCTTCATTAAGGCGGCGTGGCCGTGAGATGGGGAAGGCAGGCTGCCGGTGCAGTGGGTGGGCGTGCTGAATAACACCCGAACCACAGCTGGGGCTGCCCTTGTCAGAGTGCCAGCCTGCCTTACCCAGTCTGTTCGCGCCCGCTACCTGGCCCTCGCCCATCTGCCGCAGAATTCATAAAGTGCTGAAGATCACAAACATCTGAACCTATTATAGGTAACATACTTCAATTACATTCTGATTGTGGGCTCAGCTTCCCCCAACTTGGCTGATAATGGTGCAAGGATCAAATTCTCCCCACAAAAGAAGCACTAGTATCTAGGGAGCTTTGTCATTTGGGGTGTGCCTAGGAAGAAGCCGTTCTCTTGTATGCTACTTGCTTTGTGTTGTTCGACAAGGGTACCCACAGATAAAGAGAGAGAGAGAGAGAGAGAGAGAGAGAATTAACGTAAAGCCCTCTCAAAGGGACTTACCATGTTTGTGGGTTTATTTGTTAATTTCCTTCTTCATTATGAAAGAAGTAATTTCTTTGCTGAAGTGACCTTCATTCTCATGAAGGTTATCTGTCCTGGTTGTTGGTTTATGTCATGCAAACTGTGATCACTCTCCAAGGACTTCAAGAATAAACTGCCATAGGTCCTCAGTCTACCATTCCCATGTGTCCCTGTCTCTCCCCTGCCAGAGAGAGCTCAGGGCAGCACTATGGGGGTGGGGGGAATGATACCTCAAACTTAGGCACACCACAGGTGGGTTCAATTAGAATCCTGGTGAGGACACCACTTCAGCCTGTTCTAGGGTACTTTCACTTTCATTTTCTACTGAGCTTGCACACAAGAGGTTAAAAGATACACACACACACACACACACACACACACACACAGCCCAGTACTTGCCTGAGCCATATTAGAGTCCGAGACAAAAGAAAGATCAATATTCCAGGGCTGTCTTTATTTTAATTTTTAATAGTTTGTACATCATAGAATTTTTGCATTAGTTCTGATTTTTAAAAAAGATTGCATCAAAACCTGACTTACCTTGATTACTGAGTTTGTATTGGCACTGCCTTAAATTTGGTGCCTCGTCCCAGCCCTGAGACACACCCACAAAGGAGTGAGGAAGCGGTAGTATTTATGCACCAGCCTCATTGGCTGAGGTTGCTTAGGGAGCATTAATTAAAGCTGTGGCACCTCCAACCTGCTCCATGTGTAGGCTAGATAGACACTGTCTGTATGCCCTGCAAGGTCCATCTTGGACCAATCACTGTAGCAAGGGAAGTATGCTTGACAATCCTTTCCAGAAACTATGTAGTTTGAAGGAGCGTATTTCCAAAATTATATTCTGAGCGGCACTGTGGCTCATGAATATCATGAGCCAGTCAGTACATTTCTGTTTTTTTCTCAAGATACTTTAAGTTGCAATTTTGTCTCCTGAAATCAGAATCTTTAGACTCTTCCAGGTAGATGGCTGAGGACCCTGTGGCTCCTCTAGTTTGTTAGGGCAGAGGGGAAAGGGAACTGGCGGGCTAGTAGAATGTTCCTATTCCTCAGGGCTCTAACTCTTCATTTTGTGAGAGAAGACTGGGGGAAACTTTGGGGGCTTCCAGGTACTCACACTAATCAGGACCAAGGATAGCAACAACCTTAGCTTTGCATGGCACTTGATACTTCCAAATCATGTCTACTCTCCTATTTCTTCTTCTTCTAAGGTTTCAGGGTGCAAGCAAGCCGAGCTGTAGGATCCCCATGTCACAGACGAGTAAACTGAAGCTTCAAGAGGCCAGCGACCCATCTATTGCCAAATGGTAGCAGAGCACCTTGCCTTTTACTTCAACAGATTCAAACCAACAGACCAGACCTGGACCCACATATTGAAACAGACCGTTTTCCTTTTCTTCTGTTACTGCAAACTTTAGTTCAGTGGTTCCATTCCTTGAATCTGTAAGAAGTAACAAGTGATTGTTGGCGCTCCCAAGGAGCAAAGATCTCATCTTTGTTACCCTCAAATCTGCACTGTCAGCCCAGTTCTTGGCAGAAATATGTAGATTCTCAGTGCTGGTTTTTTAATTTGATCAATACTGAGGAAGAGCAGCTCAGAACATTTCTGGTATCAGGAGACATTGCAACACTTAGAAGCAAGACTGGAATGATAAGAATAGTTGTACTATCCGGTTATTAAACATACACTGTGCTAAACAGGCGTTTTATCTGTTTAACAGCCATAGGAAATAAATGTTGTTCTCCCTGGTTTACAGATTAGGAAAGTGACATTCAGAAAGATGAAGGCTCTCACCCAGTGGAGGGGCTGGGATGGAAGCCCAAGTCTGCCAGACTCCCAACCCCATGCTCTTAAACGATGCATGCTCTGTCCACTCAGAAGCTACATGGCGTCACGTTGCAGTTCAATGTGACAGCTTCAATAGAATGGTCTGGTTTTGCTTAAGGAGTTTCTTGGTCTCTTCTGCCTTCCAGGAGGGTGCCGGGTAATTCCACATTTTGGCATACAAAATCTAGAGCAAAACGGGGAGAGGAGAGGTGCCAGAAGTCCTAGAATTAGAGCAGGTCGGAGGCATTTGGGGACAGTTTGGAGGAAGACTGTCTAGAGAGTACCGGATGTGAGGCGACAAGAAAAAGGAAATGAGGATACCAGAGTGTTGCTGGGAAGTCTCTAAGTTAGGTTCCGTTTGGTTCAGTAAACATGTACAGTTATTTTTGGCTCCTTTAGAAGATGCATCTTTAAATGCCAAACTTGGGACTAAAGTATGTAGGTCAATGGGTGTCGTAAGCAGGTGAGCTAAGCTGCTCTGGGTGTGTTCGAGCAGAGGCTGGGCAGCCCCTCAGTCGGGATGTTGGTCCCGGCATTGACTGGAGGAAGGCTGGACCACTAACCTTTCCAACTTCATGTATCTTTGAATCCCCTGCCCTGGCTAAGCCTGGAGGCAACCCTGTCACTCTCTTATCACTGCCACACGCTCCTCTCCTG
The DNA here is from genome assembly GCA_037038555.1 of Rhynchonycteris naso. Taxonomy (NCBI): domain Eukaryota; kingdom Metazoa; phylum Chordata; class Mammalia; order Chiroptera; family Emballonuridae; genus Rhynchonycteris; species Rhynchonycteris naso. The sequence goes on from CM072995.1 coordinate 346,051,853, forward strand.
CCTGATCAAACGTTAATAAGTCTCCACTCCCCACCCCGTCTTAATTATTTGCAACGATCCGCGAGAGACACACAAAAAGCGTTGCTGCCTGAAATCCCCCCATCAGGCAAATAAGAAATTATTCACCTATTTCTTGCAGCTTTTTCACGAAGCAAGTTGGTGATGGAATGAGCCCAAATGCCTTCCCCATTTTACGCTGGGATCCTGCCCTTCCCCTTAATGTGTGTGTCTTCATGCCTCACTTCCACTGAGCATCCTCCTTTCCTGTTTATGTTTATTTTGAAAGCAAAATGTGTTTACAAAATAAGCTAAAAAGTGTTAATGATCAGTTTCCAGAATACTAATGTGAATCAAAATTACTTTCGCATGAATCAAGACAAATTTAAAAACGCCATTTGATCATAAACTGTTTTAAGTTTGTGTGGTAAGTAGTGCATGCATCAAATCTGAATGTATGCTTTTTTTTTTTAAGATCAGTTTAAAATAATCATTCTGATGGCAGGAAGATGTTCAGAATAAAAAGTCTCCTTGTAGAGTGCTGGAGTAGAGGGCTTAGCGTAGAAAGTAAGTCAATTGTGGGCATTCACATGGGGTAAGGTACTAGGGGACATATCCCCAACCAAACACAGGAGGAGAGTATGTGCAAATGTCAAAAACAGGATTGAACTGTGAGGCTTACATGATTTTCATCTGCCTTGTTTATTATTATTTTTCCAGTATCCAGAATAGGACTTGACACATTGTAGGCATTCAACAATATTTGCAGAATAGATGAGTGAATAAAATCAGCTAAGTAAATGATAAAATGTAATCCAAGCTTTTCTTTTCTCTGAGACACTATAAAATTATGAAGTTCATGACAAGATAGAAGGGAGCCATTTTGTGGAGAAACTACCAATTTCACATTCAGATAACATGCCGCTTGTTGTGCCTCATGTGGGTGACCGAGTCAAGTTGCTCTTGGCATTGGGGATTTCTGATAGTCTGTGACATAGAGACTGTGTTGGCTTAAGTATGGCCTTTAGAGAGTCACAATTGCTGTCCACCTGATTTTACCTGGACACACTATTTTTCAGTGATCCCATACTACCTGTATGGAAATGGAGACTTGTGGGGTGACCCTGTGCCCCTTCTGGGCTGTCAGAGGGCAGATGGGTCAGATGATCAAAGGCAATGATCATCTTAGGGTTTCCTAGGATCCTGGTGAGAAGACAGGATAGGGATAGGGGAGAAATCAAGGCTGGGCTGGCCTATCAGAGGGACTCTCACCTCTTGCCCAAGCATTCCTGTCATACTAGGTTGCAAAGGAAGATGTCGTTTGATGCAAGTCTTCAGGTACTATTTTAAAAGTGGACAGGGTTAAAGTATTTGTCTGCAAAGCCAAAGGAGCTGCCGAGGGGAAAGCCGGGTCAGGCTGCAGCTGTCTACAGAACGGCCTGCCTCTGCGTTAAGGAGTGCAGGAGCACAGAGCAGCAACTCCGGGAAGAATAGCAGACTTCAAATTCTCCAGGTCATTTTGCATACATTTTCCATGTCTCCATTTCAAACATCCCATATCTATATCATGAGTTTGGTTTTAGCTCAGAAGAACATATGGAAGAGGGGAAATTTGATTTCTGGTGTTTTCACTGTCCTTTTTCTGGGCTATCAGAGCTCTTTGGCTCTTGGCACCTTGAGCAGAATCTGATAAGCCCATTCATAGCAACTTTGAGATAACCCAAGTCTGAGCTCAAAGGGAGTAAGTAGTCTTTTCCCAGAAAAAAAGGAAGCCAGCGGATTTGCCTGTGGAGGAAACAATGGTGGCCGAGAAGCCTGGGGGATGGGAGCTCTTCCTAGAAGCCCTGGCAACCCTGTCCCTGACCCATCACCTACACCCAGGTATGAAAGACCAGCTGATGCCAAAGTAACTCAAGGGTCCCTCTTCAACCCTCTAAAACCCGCACAATACAAGGGAAAACAGCTTTGGACTCACACTGACTCAGATCCCACCCATCTCTGTCTTGGTTCTGTGACCCTGAGGTGGCCCAGTCACCCGTCTGAGCTGCGGTTTCCTTCCCCTGTGAAAATGCTCAGCTCCCACTGCATTATTCAAAACACTAGAGTTTACTTCTGAAAAGGTTTGACACCTAGTAAGTAATCAGTAAATCATAGCTATTGCCATTAATTTCATCATCTCCACGCTGCTTTGGAGGGATTTATGTCTAGGAGCTTACTTTTAATGAGGAGACATTTTAATTTTTTAAGTAAAATTTAGACCATGTTAGACGGATTGTGTGCTTTAAAGAAAAAGTAAAGCAGGACAGAGGGATTGAAGGAGGAGTGGTAGTTGAGGGAAAGCCCTCCTTGTGGCCAGAAGAATGAGAAAGAGTTGTTTTTCTGTTGTTGCTTATTTATTTACAAATTCCCTTTCCCTACTTCACCAAAGAGATTCCACTTCCAAGTCAGTCTACACAGGAAAGGGAAGCAGAGGCTGAAGGCACTCACACATACAGTCCTAGGAGGCAGCTGGGACTTGGGGTCCTAAGTCTCAGTTTTAGTTTGGCATTTGCAAAGAGAAGCCTTGATGCAGGCCCTGCACCTCTGACTTTATTTTCCTACCTTTAAATGGGAGATAATCATTTCTGTCTTCTGCACAGGAACTGAGGTGGAGGGCTTTGTCATCTCAGATTAACAAGCAAGAGGCAGAAGGTGGCCATTGAAAACTGTTACCACAGGAGGCAAAACTATGGAAAGGACAAAGGAAAGAGCCCATGTCCTCATCTTTCTCTCTCTCTTTCTTTCTCTCTCCCTCTCTCTCTCTCTCTCTCTCTCTCTCTCTCTCTCTCTTTCTTAAGTTGTCAGGGAACTTAGGTGTTGTCATCTGAAATAAAAGCCCTGAGCCAGTAGGGGTCCTTCCATCAGAAAGGGCTGACTCACTGTTGTCCCTTAATGGTGCCGCCTTGATTTGTGGGTTTGAGCATTGCCCAGGCTCTGAGTTGCTGACAGGCGAATGCTTGGTCCTGAGCGGTATATATTTATTGTACCATATAAATAATAAACACTAATAACTCACTTCATCTCTCACGATTTCCCCATCCATTTCCCAGCCATTTCTGGACCTTTCATCACATACCAGATTGTGTTGTGACTTTTATTGCTGGCTGCTCGTGGGGGGTGAGAAGTCATCGTTGCCTCAAAGATCGCCAGCATTCTTTTTCATCTCATTGAAGACTCATTCCATCTAATTCAACCTAAATGTCCAGCAATCAGGAAGTGTTTCAATAAATCATCTTTTATCCACTTGATGAAAATTACACAACCATTGAGAATCATGATTTTGAAAGCTATTCAACAATACCAGAGGGAAAAATGTGCACATCATAATGTCAGATGAGAAAAATGCAATCCAGAAAAACCATATATCCAGCATGATCCAACTTTGCCTATGCATCTCTATGTAGATTTACATGTGCGCATTAGAGAGAAGGTCAAAAGATGCTTGAAATGTTTTCTCGGAGGAAAGTTTGTGGGTGACTTATTTCCTACATTTTTCAAATTTACTAGTGTACTGTTAACATCTGAGAAAGGGGAATTTTTTAGTTAAGCATCTGATTTTAGAATAACATTTTAATTGATTTAATTGATAGTATTCCTTTGTTCACATTTTAAATTGTTTGAATATGTACAACAATAAAAACACCAGCCCTGAGTCTGCCTGACAGTTACCAAACAGTGAGATTAGAAGAAAATGTAGGCCTGACCTGTGGTGGTGCAGTGGATTAAGCGTTGACCTGGAACATTGAGGTCACCGGTTCAAAACCCTGGGTTTGCCCGGTCAAGGCACAAATGGGAGTTGATGCTTCCTGCTCCTCTCCCCTTCTCCCTCTCTCTATCTCTTTCCATCTCTCTCTGTCTCCTCTAAAAAATGAATAAATAAATAAAAAATAATTTTAAAAAAAGATAGAAATATATTTGGCAATGAAATTAGTACCAGGAAGCTATCTCTTGTTTTAGATGCTCCTATTCAGGCTCTTTGTTTTGTTTCTTTCTCTGCCCTCTCCCTCGCCCCCCCACCCACCCCCGCCAACCAAGGAAGCCTTCTATCCAGACATATGAAGTGTATTTTCTGTTCTCGGAAATTACATTCACCCTATGAAAGCCCCATCACTCACAAAAACTATTGCTGAAGAGGAGGGGGCAATTTTATTTAGCTAATTTTTAACAAATCTCAAATGGTACCCACATCTCCTGAAGCCCGGAGGAAGGATAATCAAGTCAAGCCCCATTGACTAGGAGAATAGTGAACTGTGGAAAATGACTTCTCAGCACTCCACAGGGCCACAGCTCCATTTGAATAACACGTACATTATTCAGATGCTCAGCCTTTCCCCGGGGCGGTGGGCCAGCCCTGGGCTTGACCCAGCTTCTAAGGGCTCTGCACCTCCTGGGCCAGCCTCTCATGGTCTGTGTCATGCACGGCACAGCTCCAGGCACCACCACAGTGGGTCCTCCTAGCAGCATGAGGGAACGTGAGCAGTTAACTGCACACAGTCCCCAACTCCCAATGGTTGACTTACGGTTTTTCGACTTTACTATGGTGTGAAGGCATTATGCATTCAATAGAAACTTGTACTTCAAATTTTGAATTTTGATCTTTTCCTGGGCTATCGATACGCCGTCCAGTACTCCCTTGTGATTCTGGGTGGCAGCCGTGAGCCTCAGCTCCAGTCGGCCATGTGACCATGCAGGTAAACAACCAATACTGTTTGATGCACTGCATTGTTAGTGTTTTTTTGGGTATTATGTTTTGTGTGTTTGCGCTCATCATGTCTAAAAAATGGCCATCTGTGTCTACTGCTTCTGGTGAGAAAAATGGGAAGGCAATTACTCTTGAGATGAAACTCAAGATAATTCCCAACCATGGGCTAATGTAAGTGTTCTGAGCACCTTTAAGGGAGGCCAGGCCAAGCTATGTTTGGTAGGTCAGGTATATTAAGTACAGTTTCAACTTAGGATATTATCAACTTCCAATGGGTTTATTGTGACAGAGCCCCATAGTGAGTCAAGGAGCATTGTTTTTATTTACACATGGAGGACCAATGCTCTCACTGGTAGTGAGGCTTGCCAGGGCCACACAGCCAATCATGGGTGGCTGTACTCAGGTGCTCTCACTTCAAGCTCATTGCCACTCTTAACAGCCAGAAACATGTCACACACCAAAACTTCCCTCCACTCGTCCATCTTTAGAAAGTAAGATTCTAATCAGCTAGCCTATATTAAGATGGGTGTTTCTTCACCAAGCAGTGGCACAGTGGATAGATCATCGAACTGGGAAGCACAGGACCCAGTTCGAAATCCTGAGGTTGCCAGCTTGAGCACGGGGTCACTGGCTTGAGCGTGGGATCATAGACATGACCCCATGGTCACTGGCTTGAGCCTAAGGGTGGCCGGCTTGAGCCCCAAAATCACTGGCTTGAACCCAAAGGTCATTGGCTTAAGAAAGGGGTCACTTGCCCTGCTGTAACCCACCCCCTCGGTCAAGGCACATATGAGAAAGTGATCAATGAACAACTAAGGAGCCGCAACAAAGAATTGATGCTTCTCATCTCTCTCCCTGCCTGTCTGTCCTTATCTGTCTCTCTCTCTGTCTGTCTCTCTCTCTTTCTCTGTCCCACACACTCACACACACACACCACAAAAGATGGGTGTTCAAAAACAAACTGGAAACAGAAACATAAACAGCAAAAATCAGACAGATTGCTGAAAACAAGTTTAAATGAAATTTATAAACAGACTGCAGATTCTGGGCGTGAGCACCAGCTTAGGAGATAAGCAACCATGGGAATGAAAGTATCAGAAACTCAGCTCAGAACTCAGTCGCACTACCAGTGAGCAGGCTGCCCAAGCTCTTCAGGGTGCCGGCTTCCATCTCCAGACGTTGAACCAAGGGAATGAAGCTCAAGTCCTGGCAATGACTGTTCCCTTCCATTGCCTTTCCTCTGACTGTCCTCCCAGACTGCTCTGGGCAGTGCTTCCTCAGCCCTCTATCCCTTGTGCTGGGGTCTGAAGGATGGAAACTCTACATAGCAGTCAGACAGTGATTGGTGTTGAACCCAACTCTTCATTATGCTGAAAACCACTGAGCCAGTTTTCTAAGGGAAACTGTGTGGGACTTTGCTATTGACAACAAATTGTTTTTTGCCAAGAATAGCAGGTCGTTTCATCAACACAACAAAGTGCACTCGTTTCTGGCCTCCCTTTTTAGCTTCAGACTCACCAGGACTCTAAACTTTCATTCTCCTCTATAAGAAATATCCAAATTGACAATAGAAAAAACAAACAACTTGATAACGACTAGTGTTGGGAAGAGATAAGATTATAATTACAAATTCTTCTTCAAAACCAACTCTCTTAACCTTCCAAGATAGTGAAATGATAAAAGCCAAACTAAAGTAAAATAAAAACCATAACAGTAAAAAGGAATGACTCCAGGACATTTAGAAAATGATTTTTACCCTGTTCACAGTTTTGAACCTAAGCAATTGAACTATTTCTAGCATTAGGGATATTTAACTCTTCTCTGTCCATCTTATGTTTGGCATAGCTACTGGAGTATTGTTCTCAGATGTGTTGTGCTGAGTGTGATTTTAATAAAGAGAAAGATGCTCACAGTCTAAGGATCATCTGTTTTTACCGAGTATTTTTCAAACTTGAGCAGACCAGCGAGAGATACGCATTGCCCTCTATTGGAAAGAGTTAGCAAAGTCAGCCAGTAGCAGGACACAGCTGCGGCTTCAGCCTTCTGGAGAAAGCCACCTTCAGGGGTCTTTTAACTGAAGTGACACAAGTCTCCCATTTAAGTGTGCCCTGAGGAAAACTGAAGGGAGAATGTTAGACACCCACAAAATTATATTTGCTTTTCTCCAAATCTCAGACATTCTAGGTTTGTTAGTTGTAACAGAGAAAAATGTCAAAAACAGTCAAATGCAAGTCTTCAGGAGAAATCTGTGCTAATAAATATTTTAAATTGGAGAACCAGGAATAGAACTATTTTATTCCAAAATTTACCCGACACAGAAATGACTCTTCTGACTTCACTAATGCTGTAGCCTATGATGATAGTATGACTTCACAGAGTTTTAGAGAACTAGTCACATTGCCACTGTCTTCTTCACAAATACGAACACTTACCATACTTACGGAACGATATCCCACACACAAATATCTATGACTATTGCTGTTTTCTGCTGGCCGGGGTCATCTACGGAACATAAAGAAAAGCAAACCCAGGCTTTGCCTCTTCCAGGCGAACCACCGTCACCTGAATGCACCAGGATGTTGACTCCAGGGAGAAGAGCAGACTGTTTTTATTCACTTACAGGCAGCCAGAGATGCTGGAAGCAACAGATTCAGCTATCTTCTATTTTTTCTTCCTTTAAACCGTTTGGAGCTGGCTTTAAAGATATTTTGAGGGGAATAGAATTAGAGAAAAGAGGGTGGATGAGGGGAAGGATTCAGAAGAAAAATATTTCAGTGTGTGAAGGGTTTGGACGTTTCACACCACAATTGAGCAATGAACAAGTAAAAAGGCATTCGTCACTTTGACTCAGTAAATTCTATCTCTAAAAATCTGTACACAGAAATACTCGTAGAAATGCCCAAACTTAGCTACAAGGAGGTTTGCTGAAGCATTGCTTGTGATGATAGCAAATTAGAAACAACCAAACGGTGGAATAAATGAAGTTATACAATTGAATACAGTGTGTCCGTAAAGTCATGGTGCACTTTTGACCTGTCCCTGGGTCAAAAGTGCACCATGACTTTACGGACACACTGTATTATGCAGTCATTACAAACAACAGAGGAATTTGCTACGAGTTAATGTGGAAAGCACATTAGTATTAAGTGAACAAAATAAGTTGCTGAACAGAAATGCTGCTTTCTTTTCATTCCTATAAATAAAATTACATTGTTATTATAGTTCTAAAAAATTTTAAGTTAAATTTATTAGAGTGACATTGGTTAATAAAATTGTATTAGTTTCAAGTGTACAATTCAATAATACGTCATCTATATATTGCATCGTGTGTCCACCGTCCAAAGTCAAGCTTCCTTCTGTCACCATATATTGGAGTTTCTTTACCCTTTAGTACCTCCTCCCACCCCCTTTTCCCTCTGGCAAACAAAAATGCATAGACACAGACAACAAAATGGTTCTTATTATTGTTTATTGCTTAAAAGTAAACCTGGAAGAATAGATACCAATTTGTTAACAATTGAAATCTTTGGGGACTGAGATGGTAAAAGGTTGTTCCATATTCAATTTAATCAACTCATATTGTTGAGTATGTTTGTCGTATTACTTTTGTTATCAGAAAATAATTGTTCATTTTTGTATTAGATAGGTATGTTCTGTTTACTTTTAAGTACTGTTAGCAACTACCCACTCATATTAACACTTCCTATTATCACTTTAATGATGGAATTTAGTCACTCAGGCAAATCACAAAAAGAAAAATCAGATAAAATACAGAATGTCTGGCATATAAAAGGTGTTCAATAAACGTTTGCTGAATGACATTCAATAAATGTTTGTCAAACGAACAAAGGCAGAACAATTTTTCAATGTGCAGTTTTATCTGCCACCTGTTTTTCAAAAAAAAGGAATTTATAAAGTAAATATATTCCCTTTAAAGAACACCTCCAATAGGTTTCTTTGATTACAGAATTCATCTTTTCCCTCTTATACATCTTCAGAAACAAAAAATGCTAGAATGGGGGCAAAGGGGAGGGAGCATAAAGAAACAAGGTTTTAACAAGAGGGAAAAGGGATTTTCACAAACCACCAAAGTGCTACCTTCTCTTGGAAGAAGTTCACCCTGGATTTTTTCCAGCTGAATTCTGAAACAAAACCCAAGGAAAATGAACATTAATCTTTTATGAACTAAGCCCCCAAACGAACAGGCTTCGAGCTCAACCCTAATTAGGTTGCATCTCAATATAGAGAATCCTTAACGAATAAGGACACAACAACACAGGCAGGCTCTCTGCTGGGACTGAGGCAGAAATGAAGGGGCCGCCCCGGCCACACTCAACTGCTCTTGTGCATTAAGGGCTCCCGAATTTACCTGCAAAATGCATGGTCATCTTGGATGGAAAGCAAATGGAGTTTTCTCTCACTGAAATTCTTGGCCACCTGGTTACCTCCCTGGCCATCTGGGGGGGCGGTCTGTGGATAAATGAGAAGAGAAAGGGCAAGAAACAGGGCTCTTACAGTGAGTGTCAGCAAGTCAGGAAGGCTTCCCTTGCTTTGTGCTCAGCAGAGCAGCCAACACGGGCTGTGCTCAGAAACAGCATAACACAGAGGCGTTATGTGCTTGATGTGAGAGGCAGGGTAGTGTTGTAGAGTCTGAGACACCCAGGTTCAAATACTACCCTGGCCATGTTCTAGTCCTGTGACCTAGCTTCTTTGAGCCATCGTTTCCTCATCTATAAAATGGTGATAGAGGTGCAGCATGTGGGAGGGATTACATGAAATGAACTAAGCAACTCTCAGATTGCTAGTTGCCAAGAAAGACCTTATTTCTTCAACTACAGCCTCCCCACCTCATTCTATCCTGCAATTTCCGCATTCTCTCATTTGCTCCTAACAACTTGGTAAGATAAGTTTAATGATTTTCATTTTACAGTTGAGGGACCTGAAATTCAGAGAGGTAAGGTCATTTGCCCAATGTGACTGAGCAAGAGAGCAGCAAGGCTAAGACTTCATTCCCAGTTCACCTACCCCAAGTCATGTGCTAACCATAGAAATGTGGGTCAACTGGGTGGATGTCAAAGACAGAAAGAACTGCTGGTGTTGACCTCTCAACTCAAGGAACTCTGGCTCCTAAGACCCATGTGTGCTTCAGGGCCATCAGGGAGGAGCCTCAGGGTGGGCTCTGGCTGGGCTGTTTTGGTGGAGAAGGTAGCAGGCTTCCTTCCCAGGGTGACTGGGTTGCTGCATTTAACTGAAGGAGAGGTACTCAAATCAGCCACTTAGTGTTGGCACCTGGAAGATTGCGCCAGGGTACTGTGGGTAACTTGTGGCCCTTGATATAAACCACGTCACCTCATCTTAACTGCACTGGTCTGTCTTCATCCAGGGCATTCTCCCAACCCACCCAATTCTCTTCCCCAGATTGACACATTGATGTGCTCCTTGATCTCCATGAAACAATTGTTCTAATATCCTCCCTAATCTTCCTTATATGTTACCCTCCACACCAACCCTCAGCTTCACTGCAGTGGACATGGGCTTCCTCATAGATTCTCTGATGCCATTTACTTGGCTTACAATAAATCTCTTGCCCTAAACCCTGCCATCCCACACTTGTCCAGCATCTTCCTGCTGCCCAAGAATGCCTTATCCTATTACCATAATTAACTGGTACCATGCTAGAAAACTGAGCCAGAATCAGAACTCTTGGGTGAAGAAGATTTGCCAAGGGTTACAATGCATGAGAATTGGAATGGATAGAACTTGGCACTTGAAACCCCTGCCTTCTACGTAGAACTTTATTCTAGAAACTCATTAACTCTGATCGGTGTAGTCACATTTCCATAAGAAGCTGGTGTGTAGAATTCATTTGTATTTTGCAATCCTGCTCTTTTCAATAGCCTGTTCTACAATCTTTCCTCCTCCTCTTTTCATTGTCAAAATTAGTCATATGATATGAAACAATGATTACAATAAGGAACAAAATTTTTGTTGCATCCACAAAAACACTTGTTCTTACCGAATTAGAGTGTGCTGATCTCAAAGCTGACATTCGTTTTTCTTTGTAAGCTACAGTGTTCTTGCAACTCAAGATTTTACCTTATTGTAAAAATTTCAACATTTAGTTTAACATAATGAAGAAGAATGTCTTCTTGGGCATCATCTTTGTGAAAATATAATAATTTATATAATACAGTAAATACACTAAAAGATATTATTACATCAGAATTTGTCTACAATTTCAAAATAGAACATATTAAAATACTTATTTAAATAATAAGATTTGCGCAAAACTTATTTAAATTCTATTCAAGCAAAAATTTGTGTTTGTAGCTCTTGCGTTTGTGTACTTGTTGAGGACAATCTCGTTTGATGCTCCAGCAGTAGTCTGCTCATCACTAACAGCTCCAAGATTTTTGGGAAACTTATCAAGGTGACTGTTCAGGAAGTGAATCTTAACGCTCATGTTACATCCAATGTTGCGGAAAGTCAACAGCATCCTTTGAACCAGAAGTTCATAGTTTTTTGCTTTTTTGTTGCCAAGGAAGTTCTTTGTAACTGCCACAACAGATTGCCATGTTGCTTTCTCCTCCTTATTCATCTTCCTGGCAAATTCTTCATCACATATGAGGGTTCAAATTTGAGGTCCATCGAATACACCTGCTTTTATCTTCTCCAAAGACAAGGCAGGAAAAGCAGAAATAAAATGTTGAAAGCATTACTTTCTCTATTCAAAGCCTGACCACTGAGCCTGACCTGTGGTGGTGCAGTGGATAAAGCGTCGACCTGGGAACACTGAGGTCGCCAGTTCAAAACCCTGCACTGGTCTGGTCAAGGCACATATGGGAGTTGATGCTTCTAGCTCCTCCCCCCCTTTCTCTCTCTCTCTCTGTCTCCTCTCTAAAATGAATAAATAAAAATAAATATATATAAAAAAAAAGATTGGCAAAACCTGACCACTGACCAGGCAGTGGCGCAGTAGATAGAGAGTTGGACTGGGATGCAGAAGACCCAGGTTCGAGACCCCGAGCTCGCCAGCTTGAGCGCGGGCCCATCTAGCTTGAGCAAAAGCTCACCAGCTTGGACCCAAGGTCCCTGGCTCCAGCAAGGGGTGGCTCGGTCTGCTGAAGGCCCGTGGTCAAGGCACATGTGAGAAAGCTATCAAAGCCTGACCAAACTGCTTCATTAAGCCAAATGTGATGTGAAGTGGGGGACAAATGATCCTGTCTCGATTAAGTACAAGTTCATTCACAACATTTTGCATCCCTACTTCCAGAGCTTCATGTTTCGGCCACTTTTTCTGTGTCTAGTGTTTCTCCCAAACTCAGCTGTCCCACAAACACAAAAAGCAAGGATACTTTGTGAAACCTCTTTGTAGTCCTAGCACAGTGGTTCTTAATCTTTTTTGAGGTACCAAACCCACCAGTTTCATATACACATTCACTGAACCCTTCTTTAGTGAAAAATAAAATATGATTTTTTTCCCCAAATTCACGATATAGGTATATGTTTTTGTACTGGTACACAAAATGAGCCATGCATGAACATCACCTTGCTCAAAGAACAAAACCAACAAAGTGCATGATCTCACAACAAATTACGGTATTACTTTATTCTGGCCTCCACAGCAGAGGCTTCTCCGAACCCCTGAGACCAACTCATCGAACCCAAGGGTTTGATAGAATCCAGGTTAAGAACCACTGTCTTAGCAGGAAATTTACCATTTTAAGATCCACACAAATGATCCAGTTATGCTCCTCATACGTCAGAAAGTTGAGGAAAATTTTTGTCATTATAATCTTCTCACAAATGAGTTGAATAAACAATTGGAACCGCTGCACAAACATTACCTTGTGTAGGAGAACACATTTCAGACTCCATTTAGAGCTGTCAAGAAATAGCCGCCATTCTCTTGGACTGTAAGTGGTAACACTTAGCTTGCTGAGAAGACTACTGATATCATGACAGTAAACAAAGGTTTGTCTTTGGTAAAATAGTCCACAAAAATTTATTCATGCTTCCTGGAATGAGATACTTTAGCTGACCAGTGAAGTACATTCTTTTCTTGAAGCCTGGAGGTTAATAACGCAGCTGCTTTCTTTGATAGGCCCAAATCTCTTACTAAGTCATTCAATTCAGGTTGGCTAAACTGCTGAATGGGTAATGACTGCTTGGCATCAGAAGAAGACCCTTCAGATTCAGATTCTACAACCATTTCCTCATGCATCTTATCAAAATTCACTTGATCACCATGTTCACTTTCTTCATCCTTAGAAGAAATGAAACCATTGAAAACTGGAACCGGGAGTGTCTCAGAATGTGGGATAGGTCGTATTGCTGAAGGAATATTAGGATATGTGATCATATGCCGTTTTTTCTTGCCAATGCCCTTTGTATGAATCAGACAAAAATAACAGTCACTGCTGTGGTCCTTAGGTTCACGCCAAACCATGGAAATACCAAAAGGCATTCCTTTGTGTTTTCCTTTTGTCCAGTCATGAAGCATTTCCTCACAACTATGACACACAATATGAGGAGCTCAATTCTTGTCTTGATTGCCAAGGAAAACTTGAAAATAGGCAATATATGCACGTGTCACAAATGATAAAATATTGTGCCTTTGACGTTGAAGTGTGTAACAGCCACTTATATAACAGAAGGTGTCAGGACTATTCTTATATTTACGCCTACTCGAAGAAGCCATGACTCAATCTTAAAACAAAATAAGAGGGTGTTTTTATCAGATAATAATTTTTACATTTAAAACCCATTACAATTATGTAAAAGTGATGTTTGTAAAACATTAATTGCCTTGTGGTTATGTTCAATTCAAGAGTCATTGCCCTTTAATTCCAATTTAAAAACCAATGCATGCCATTAACTGTATCAAAAAAAATTAAAATTGCTTAAAAACTAGAACATACACCTAAAAAGAGATTTCAGATTTGGAATCAGCGATGCAGCGATATATAGAAACAGTTCTAAAACCTCATGCAACAGAAAATGAAAAACAATTGTTCCCCAGTATTATTAATTGTAATATATTGCCACTATATTTATATTAGCCAATGTTTATTGTGCATCCAGTGTGTGCCCGACCCTGGGCTGAGTATTTTACACCTGACATCTCACCTAACCCTCACACCCAACCCAGAGAGGGGTGATCTGGTTACCTCTATCTGGTGGTGGAGAGTAAGCTCAGAGTGCTTGGTTTTTAGGGTGTACCACATACACATTTTTTTTTTATTTGAGAACCTCTGGCCTAAGCACTGCGGTAAAGGGAGACATACAGCCGGGAAAATCAAAATGAGAAGTGAGAACGGAACTGGGTGGAGGAGAATAGGAAGAAAGAAGGGAGAGAAACCTTCAAGTCAAAAGAACAAGAGAGATAGATCCGACACAGAAAGTACACAGTACAGTGAGTACTACCATTCCTGGCATGTAGGATGGCCTCCCAACATTTGTTGAATTGAGTTCTGTTGACCTGACAGTTTGGCCCAGGTGAATGGGTCTCTCCTGATAGTGTGCAATCTAGGAGCAGTTACACAAAGGGGACGGGTGGAGCAAGGGCTCCTATACGCAACAGCCACTTGTCTAATTGTCTGAACAATTCTGTGAAGTAGCTTTCATGACCCCATTATAGAGATGAGAATACAGAATCTCAGAGGGGTGACTTGCCTAAGAAAGACCAAAAGGCTAGAAAGTGGTACATCTGTGTTCAGATCCCGCTCAGTCTGGCTTCACAGCCCCCAGACCATCTGTCACTCCATGCTGAGGGAGGGGGCCTGCATTCACTGCTGGCCCCCAGGAGCTCCTTTATTGGCTGACATGACTGAGTCTGGCTCTGACCAGCCTGGATTGGTTGCACTTGTCTCCTTTAAGATTGAACTGTTTTCCCTTTTCTTTTCTTGGCATTTTCTGCATGACATGCAGCAATGGGAAGGTTCTGGGTGCCCCTTATCTCCAGGGAGATGGCTACAAGGTGCCTTTGGGCAGGCAAGAAAGCACCCAGGTTTAAGGTACAGCTGAAATCAGCAAGCAAGGCTGCGTCGCTCCAAGCAAAGCCCCAGATGGGGCCTCCAATGAGATCAACCCCATCATCCCTGGCTGCCAATTCAACATCTGCTCCCGACATATTGGCCTGTGAATATTTCAGATCCACACCCCAAAATCCAGATGTGTTTGTGTCATGAACTCCATATACTCTGCTAGAAATTACTGAGGTCTGAAAAAGGGAAATTAAGCAATCAGTCAGGCACGCACGAACCAGTGACCTGAAATATTCCATCCGTGTCCAAGATTTGGGTGCTTGTATTTAGGGATTCTGAATACCAGTTTCCACCCATCTATTGGCCCACCTTAACATCATCAAAGATCATGTTGATTTGCTTTTATTTAGTACCAGTGAAGGGTTTATGCATGTGGAAATCATCCTTTGCACAGTGGCCAGACACTTCTTTGTTTTTATTTATTAGCAGATTGGTTGAAACTTTCATCCAGAAGGAGCCAGAATTTCCTTCTTCAATTATTCACCATCACTCCCTCACAGATCATTTATAAGTTCCTACTAGGTGCCATACACCACATAGTAGGTGGGGAAAGACATAAATAAGTCACAGTGGTTGCTGTTAAGGAGGTCATAGAGGGAGAGACAATCAACCTAAAATGACAATATAGTGTGAGAAGACCCTCAATAGTGAAACTCTAGTGGTGAACACAAGAGAGGTACATAATGAAGGGTGTCAGGAAAACTTCAATTCCTGAGGGAGTTTTTGTAGGATAAGCGGGACTTACCAGAAGTTTGGGGAAAGGAAATTTCAGCAAAGGGAACCACAGAGGTGACTGCTCAGAGACACAAGGCATTTTCTGGAAACTTCAGGGAAACCAGCACAATAGCCGTGAGTGTAGCAGAGGAGGTGAGAAGAAGATGGGGAATGGGCAGTATCGGGGATGAGCCCAGAAATTTCCTCCAGTGTTTTGCAAACCTCAGTCATTCCTGTACCTTGCTTGTGGGTTTTGCCCCATCTATGACCCACCTGTATTATTTGTTTAAAAGATTCACTTCTCAAAAGCTTCACTTAAATGAACTGTCAAAGGAAACTGGACATTGTTACCATAAATAGGAAATTCACAACACTTGTTTGCCACAAGTGGAAGCAGATTACAAAGATTAAGAAAAATCCAAGTTATTAAATTCTGCCTTGAGTCTGATGGGTCAAGCCTGAAGTCTGCGTTCTCTCTGTCTGAAAGTGAGGTTAGCACGTGTTCGAGGGCAATGAAGACAAGTGGAGGCTTTCTTCTGGATAATCAGAGAGCTCAAGAAGAATTAGGAAAGAAATTACTTTCTTACTCTGTGATTCATGGTTCCTTAATGCCTAGATGCTGAGTAACACCTAAGACAGTCTTTCCTGCCGCTAGATACATGCATCCCTTGTTCAGGAACACAGTCCCAGAGCAGGACCCTCCATAGGAGCGCAGTCACAGTTCTGGAGACAAAGACAGAAAAGCCCAGGGAAGAGCAAAGAGAAGCCAGGTTAGTCAATGCCGACTCACCCTGACCTTTTTGTGCACCTTAAGCAATGTCTCAGGCGCTAATTTATGAAAGCCACAATGGAAGAATCTAGAAGCTGTCTCTGGGCCTTTCATGGTGCAGAAGAGAAGCTCCAATCCTGTGAGCTCTCTAGAGTCACTCCTGGCAATGGTCAGCACTTCCTAACTGACCGTGCTAAATAGTATTCCTGATGTCCCCCAAAGTGTGCTCTCATCATATCACAGCATGGTAAATATTATGATAAGTTGCGGATTTTAATACCACAGAAGTACAAATGCTAACTTTTTCATTTATGTGAGAGGTGGCCAGGAAATGTCTGTGGAGGGAGCTTGAATGCAATTATGTCCTTATTATTTGGAGTTTGGGCCAGATGTCAAGGGAGTTTATAGCCAAACCACTACTTCGGTAGTGCCTTGTCCTCCAAAGTAATCCGAAACTTAATGTACCAGAAGGAAATAATATGCTTGTATAGAATATTGTGAGAGCTGAGGTTTTGCTCTTAGAAGGAAAACCATGGAAATTGCTTTATCAATAAGGAGAAATGAGGCATTTGGGAATACCTTTTTTTTTTTTACTTAGGTTAATAGTTTGTTCTTTGGTCAATATTTCTTAAATAAAGCTCAGAAAAGATTGGGAAAATATTATATGTCTTCATGTGTATATAATTTTATGATAATCCATTACAATCACATATGCTTAAAAGTTCAAGAAGAATGATAGGAACCAATCTGGAGGAGAATTTGGATCATGGAGGGATTCTCATTTTGTTTATACCGCTTCCATTTCTTCTTAACGTGCATTTTAAAAAGCAACCTTAGTTGAATTTCAGACAGAAGAACAGACTGTAAAGGAATTATTTTATGTGCTGTGTTTCAGCCCATCAACCATGAAGTAACCATGAAGAAGGCTGAAAAAACAAACCCAACAAGATCTATCAGACCAGAGGTTTTTCTGCTTTAGCCTTAGCTGTCATTTTCAATCAAATGCATTTTATTTAACATAAACATTTTGTCCACCTCATGAATCCACATGAGAACTCAGGCTCAAAACACTTCTTAATTTGTGGTCGCCATGGGTGGCAGAGAGAGACCATCAACTCAATTTCTGACTTGGTGGAGTTCACCAAGAACTCCTTGATTAAGCAAACCCACGTTTACCCCAAATCCCACTTCCTGGAATATCTAGCAGCTTCTGGAAATCCCCGGGCATTTTAATAACAGCTGTCATTGATGGACTACCATCTACATCCCAGCTACTGCGTAAGCCGTGTGCATCACCTATTATCTTCCCCAAACCTCCAGAGGTAGAGATTATCATTACCATTTTATGGAGGAAGAAACCGGGCTCACTGTGCTTAAGTAACTTGCCTAAAGTCACAGGCGAGCTAATGGCCCTCCATCTCAGCCTGTCACCATTTTCTAATTTCTAGGCCATTTGATGGAAGAAGTAAAGTTTTATCTACTTAATGACCGTGGAACACTAATATCCCTCAGCAAGTCTGCAATGTACCCAAAAACGTAGTTATTATTCACCTGCAGTATCTGGCCCATCAGTAATTTTTCCCATCAGTTTGTACATATTATTGCAGCAATCAAGATGCATGCATTCCATTGTTCTCTGACATTTAGATATTAGAAGCCATGGATAGTTTTTAACCAAGGCAGCAAAAGCCTTTCAAAAATCAGTTCATTTGGTGGGGAGGGGGAATCTGTGGGCAAGGAATAAGCTACAACTTATCAAAGGCATGCATATATATAGATATTGATATAGATATAGATAGATAGATAGATATTGCTAAATTCATGTTTTCCCTTGTAAACAATAAATGAGCATAAAGATTTTTGTACCACTCATTGTAGTGATTCATTAGCAATAGCGTTATGATATAATAAGCTCTGGGCAATAAAGAATAATTTACACACCTGGGGGTGAGGTTTTTTTTGGGGGGGGTGAGGTTTTTTAATGATGGTGCTTATAAAGTATTGGTTCAGGCAAAACTCTTTTCTGGGTTAGATTCTTAAATCTTTTCAATAAACTAAAATGGGAAGATGATCAGGTAAGCACTTTGGTGGCCACTTGAATATCCACAACTTCCCCTTCCACGGTGCAGTCTCGTGGCTAGGGAGTTGATTCTAGTTCTCGAGGTAGAATGAACAGTCCAAACCACCTGCCAGGGGACCCATTTGCCTTCTGGTTTAGAAACTCATGTCTAACCCTATAAGAAATGGCATTCCCTGGCCACAGAATGTGTAGGAATAAACATGTAGGCTCATTTGGGCAAGGAAGTTATATAGGAAGGTTGATGGGGGCTTCTGGAAAAAGTGTCCTTAAGCTGGAGCTATAGGAAAGTCAGTCTCGCTGTATTTGGATGTTGTCCCACCTGGGATACGAGGCCTGGAATGACTACAGCAACTTCAATATCATGGTGAAGATGGCACTGGTATTCAGAAAAGGGCTGAGAGGAGAGAATCTCAAAAAAACTGAACTGGAAGCAACTGTGTAGACCAACCCCAGAGCCTGCCTTACTGTTGGATGTTGTGCACAAGCCAGCACATTTTCCCATTGAGAAAGCCACTTTGAGTTTCTGTCATTGTGGCTTAAGCATCGTATGTTAGCCATAACAGTATACTGTAGACTGGATGGCTTAGAGAACAGAAGACTTTTTTCTCAAAGTTCCAGAGGCTGAAAAGTCCAAGATCAAGGTGCCAGGCTGAGTCAGTTCCCAGTAAGAGCCCTCACCTTGACTTGCAAATGGCTGCCTTCTCACCATGTCCTCACATGGCAGAGAGAGAGACAGAGACAGAAACAAATCACTCTCTGGTGTCTCCTAAGGGCACTAATGCCATTATGAGCATCCCACCCTCATGACCTCATCTAACCCTAATTACCTTCCAAAAGTCCCATTTCCGAATACCATCACACTGGGTGTTCACATATGAATTTGGGGGCAGTAGACAAAAATATTTATTCTATAACACATCCTAAACAATACCAGCCAGTCATTTTTTTTTCCAAGTGAGAGAAAGGGAGATAGTGAGGCAGACTCCCACATGTGCCATACTAGGATCTACTTGGCTTGAGTACAGAGCTATTTTTAGCACCTGAAGCTGTTGCATTTGGACCAGTGGTTCTTAACCTAGGTTCTATCGAACCCTAGGGGTTCGATGAGTTGGTCTCAGGGGTTTGGAGAAGCCTCTGCCGCGGAGGCCAGAATAAAGTAATACCGTAATTTGTTGTGAGTTCATGCACTTTGTTGGTTTTGTTCTTTGAGCAAGGTGATGTTCATGCACGGCTCATTTTTTGCACTAGTAAAGAAACATATACCTATGTCTTGAATTTGGAAAAAGAAATCATATTTTATTTATCACTAAAGAAGGGTTCGGTGAATGCACATATGAAACTGGTGGGTTCGGTACCTCAAAAAAGGTTAAGAACCACTGATTTGGACCAACCGAGCGGTCCTCAGTGCCTGGGGTCATGCTCAAATCAATTGAGCCACTGGCTGTGGGAAGGAAAGAGGGAGAGAAGGGGGAGGGAAGGGGAAGAGAAACAGATGGTTGCTCTCCTGTGTGTCCTGACTGGGAATTGAACCCGGGACGTCCATATGGCACACCAATGCTCTATCCACTGAGCTATGAGCCAGGGCTGCCACAGTCATTCTGTTCATCTAATTCTCACTTTATCATGATGTTATCACAAAAGACTTCAATAGAGGTCTTTTCACAGATAAGACCATCATCAACCGTTTTATTCCATGGACTAGGAAACTAATAGGAAAATCATAAGGAACAGATGACTTAAACTTACCCAAAAATGTGACCTTATTTGACTTTCAGTTTTCTTGTTTTCTCCATAAGGATGTCTAACTTGCAGTCACCAAATATGTCCAAATAGGGCTTCTAAAGTGTTGGAGCCCACTCAGAAAGGTGTATGCATTGATCTCTTTGATTCTGCTGAACTTAAATTGAAACCAAAAGTCATACAGCCTCCAACCCTGTACCTACCAATAGAAAAAAATTCTAAATCTAAAACCTTGTTTCATGAGGCATACATAAGTCAATTTTCTTTTTGCAGATCTCAATAGATTAATCAGCATTAAAGGGACTCCCCTTTCCTTTATTTGGGATTGCACGTGTGCCCAAGTCGAATCTGCCTCCGGGTCTTCTGCAGTTCAGTGTGGCTATGTGACTAAATTCTGACCAATGGGATGTAAGGAAAAGTAATATGTGCAATTTTGGGGTTACATCTTTATAAGGGTGCTGCTAAAATCTTAAGGATAGTTCCACCTAGATGAAGCTAACTTTTTCTATTTTTTGTATGTTACTCAGCTCTGTTAAAGCTGAAAGATAAATATCTTAACTTAATATAAAATTTCTCCAAGCTTCACCACTCTAAAATCACAAATTGAGTTTCATTGTGAATAATGCCCCAGTAGCTCTTGTTTCACTTGTCACCACAGGACTGTGGTCAACAACTTCCCAGAGAGTCCCCAGAAGCATCGCACCTGTGCACAAACAAGATAGGTCAGCTCCCCTGTCAGTAACCCCATGCTGTCCAATAGTTCTCCAGAATCCTTCCACGGGGCACTGTCCCTCCAACCCAGCTGAGACACAGATCAGAGTCTTTCAGGGTCCTGTTGCACAATAGAAGAAAAAGCACTTTTCCCTCTCACGCGTTGAATTCTATTAGAGGGCCCCACAGCTGTTTGCTTGAGCCCCAAAGCATACCAGAGGGTTTATATCTAGTCCTGGTCTAAGGCATATATTCAATACAACACAGAAGACAAAGCCAGTTGAGACCTCTGTATTCTAGAATGCATATTCCTTCTGATGAGTCAGGCTTTCCTATGGGGTCAAGCTTGTCTGTCTTATTCCTTTTTTCCTAGGATGCATTCTCTCCCAGGAAGGAAGTCTACGGCAGGGTCCACTGTACCAGTTCATGGGGCATACCCTGAACCCTTGCTTCAAAAGCAGTAGCACCAGCAACAACAACAAAACACCAAAAATAACATGTGTTTATAGTAGAATGATGAATGAGCAAGAATCAAGGAGGGTTTGTATGTTTTATATATAATTTCTTTGAACACCAGTTCCAGGTGGGTTATGTTCCAAGGAAAAGAGGTTCTATGGTCAAATTACTTTGGAAAACACAAATCTATAGTTCCTCTTCTCCCATACCTGCTAGCCATCATAGGGCACATTAGCACATTAACGGTTCCAAGAAGGCCTGCAATAAACGGTTTTATTTTTGCTCAAACCAGTATTACTTCTGTGCATTTAACCAGAGAGCCTCTCCTGCAAACCTCTGCAAATACCTATTAACATTCTGGGAATCCCCTTGGGAAATGGCACTTGTTAGCTGGAGCACTCGCTCCTCCAACTTTCTGCACTGTGGTTTTAGGGAAAGGTGTGTGTGTGCATGCATGTGTTATACTGTCACTTGAGGTGTCAATGGCTGCTCTTGGTAACAGCATTCATATGACAGCTCTGAGTAGCATATTTTTCCAAGAGGAGAAGGATGGAGCAGGTCCCCAGGGCTGGGAAACACTGAAATATTTCCCCTGCAGCATGCCAGGGTTCCACTGCCGAGACAGTTGCCAGGGTAAGCATTGGCATGGGCAGCTGATCAGACAGAATTGCTCCTTTTTGGAACTGAGGAATTCACACCCACTCTAAGGCTGGCTTGGGCACAGACCTCTCCCAGCTGGTCTCTATGTAAGAATTTCAGCTTCTAAAATGTCTGAGCTTCTTGAGAGAGACAAGAATTTCAGGGACCCAGAGAAGCTGTCTTTAAAACAATGCAAATCTCTGTTAAAGGCACTCTGTTTTAGTAGAGGAAAAAAAACCCATGGACCTCAGAGAGCTCTTGCTCAAGAGGCTGTTGGAGCCAGAACTGCGGGAGGATTGTTCAGGAAGAATTTCCACAATTTGCATGCCTGTATCTGGCCACTAAATATGAACACTTTACTAAACAATAGAGGCACAGGGATTTTCTGGAAAGAAAGAATAATGCAAAGAGCAAGGCAAAGGCTGGAAGAGCAAATGCTTTGTCCCCCGGGTGTAATAGATCTCCTGAGACATGTGATTCTAAAGAAAGCTTAATTAAATTTAATGGACAAACCTCTCGGTGCTCGGAGGCATTTTAATGTGGTATTTCGGTTCTGGGTGGACAAAAATCAGTCTTCCTTGCCTCGCTGCTCTCTCTTTTAAATGAAACAAACTTCCTGATTAGTGCCATAACTCTCAGGACTGCTTGTGTCCTATCTGCTGGTAATCTCTATAGGACACCTGAGGGGCATTGGTCACTGAATCTGCAAGGCACTGGCCACATATGCCAGAAGGGAACCCCTATATGAAGGACAGTGGTATCTTGACCGTCTATGTACCTCCGGTGTCTAGCACAGAGCACAGTGCAAAGAATATTTGATAAATGAATGAAAAGAAAAAGACATAAAGGAGGAGAGAAAGGAAGAGAGAAAGGGAGGGCAAGAGGGAAGGAGGGAGAAAAAGTCAGGAGCGAGAGAAAATGCCTCAGGCACAGCCCAGTGAGAGAGCAGAAAAGAGAGACTGTGTTTATTTAGAAGAGAACACTAGCAGAACTTTCATACTCCTCATACTCCTATTTTGATGAGCTAATGCTTCTTCCCTCCCTTCCCCTACCCCCACCTCCCATGCTGTTCCTGTGACTCAGGTGGGCCTGACTGACTGAAACTAATTTTATCCTCTTGCAAGTGACTGGTTCAGGAATGATCACATGATCTATTTGGGGCCAATGGAACTCAAGGAAAGTTTGCTGGGGGCTTCTAGAAGTTTTCTTGTCCTGAGAGAGCCCCTAGAAGTTATTATCTTTTCTTTTTGGAGTCCTAGAAAGATCGCTACCATCCCATTACTGGACTGAGTATGAAGCCAACATAGAGTGAGGTCAAGAGAATAACAAGCGGTAATGCCACTGGATGAAATACATCTTCAAGCCCAACTGACTCCCAGACTTCTAGTTATGGGAACCTATCAACAACCTTTTCTTTCTGATTTCTCTGAGTTGCATTTTTGGTTATCTTTGGCCAAAAATATCTGGTGGATCTACCCTCAATCATAATTGTTCTTTGAACCAAGCCAAACAGTAATCTATTCCCCAACACAGGCTGGAAGTCAAATGGGGGGAATGGAGAAGCCAGAAATCACAACTATATTAGTAATGAATAGCTACTCCCACCCTTAGCACACCACTCCAAGCCTACCTGGTCTTGCGATGGATATTCACTGACTACACTTCATCCTTTGTAGATTGGTACTCACTGAAAGAGACTTGAAAACAAGATTTCCAAAGAGCTATAGCCAGTGCTGCTTCTAATTGACTGTGTGATCTTGAACAAGACACTTAACCTCCCTGAGCCTCAATCTACCTCAATCCATGCCAAATAAATTAATAGAGATTCTTATCTCATATATTCTTCACAAGATTTCTAGGAAGACCAAATGGAAAGTAATTCAGAGGGATGCAAATCTTAATAGAAATGCTATTATTATTTTTATCGTAACTTTTCCACTTCTTTGTATCTCCCCAAGCTTCACCCTGGACAATGAACATCTGATAACTTGTTTACACTTAACTTCTGGCTCCAATTCAGCCTTTGTAAGTTATTATTTATACCTGTCTACTTCCAAAATGGATCTGGAGTAGCTTATAATAAAAGGCTCAATACACTGAAGCAGTGGTTCTCAAACTTTCTGAAGTTGGGGCGCATTTAAAATCCTACAAAAAATCATAGGTGCACTATATACACACTTCTGAAAAATGTTATAATAATTAAATCAAATATTAAAGAAAAAATAAAGTCCAAGCATGCTTTTATGGTAATTAAATGAAATAAATATGACAAAATTAAATTTATTCTGACATTAAAAAACGCTTTCATGTTACATTTTTTGAGTTATGCTTTTTAGAATTCATAATAAAGAGAGGTTAAAAAATTTTTAAATGACAAAAAAGTTATCTTTATATATATATATATATACATTCTTAGTAAGATTTAGTAAATTCAGCAGGTCCCGGTGCAAATTTGTTAAGTTTTTTCATTCTTGTGTTTATAGGAAACATGAGCCTGATGTGTCCTAGCAATTTCTTCAATGTTTGGGCATATATTTGAAAGGCAAACTCTCATTTTCTCATCAATACCTTAAAGAATTACTCTCTTTTTACTCTTAATTGTGTTGAAGATAGAAAATCCTAATTCACATAAATAGAATGCTGAAAACTGTAGTAAAATGTTCAAAGCTTTTTTAGATATTGCCACATATTCTTCTTTTATGGAAATCCAAAAGGCTTCAAGAGACAATTCCCTATTTTTAATTATCAATCCACGATCAGTGGATATAGCTGCCAGTTTTCTTCTGTTAATGTTAAACCAAAATCACTTGAAGCTTCCATGAATGGGTTTCTAATCCAGTCATATTGTTCAGTGTTAAGTGATGAAAAATGCTATAAATTAAATTCTGCCTGTCAGCCTTCAAGTTCTATTTTATTTACACTTAACTTTTGCTCACTTCCAGAATTGGATTCTTAATATCATACTTCTTTTTGAGAAATCTATTTATTTTATTTGGGTGTATTTATCTAAAAATAGTATAATGATGTGTTAACAAAAAGAGCTGTGTTTCCATAATGAAATGGTATAATAGAGTAACTATATTTATTTTCATAACTGGGCACATGCTGTGAACCAGTGCAGCTAGTAATTCCACTAGTGGGAACAGTGTGGAATTAAGAAAATATGCTGAATTAAGAAAATATGGGGTTGGGAGGGCCCTGTAATTGCTGCTGGCAAGAACAAAGTGTGTCCAAAAACCGCATCTTGCTTTATTTATAGAGCAAAGTGAGGCCATTAGCAAATCAATGGTCTCTGATCATGTTTTCAAGGCAACCCAAGAATTTTACTAAGTGCAGAAAACCCCCACCATACATATCATCTTAACTTTACACCAAACAAAGGATAGAAGAAACTTGCCTCC
The DNA here is from genome assembly GCA_037038555.1 of Rhynchonycteris naso. Classification (NCBI taxonomy): domain Eukaryota; kingdom Metazoa; phylum Chordata; class Mammalia; order Chiroptera; family Emballonuridae; genus Rhynchonycteris; species Rhynchonycteris naso. Next base: position 346,077,147 of record CM072995.1, read on the forward strand.
AGTCTTTCTGGGGAACATGGGGGGGGTAGTGTAAACAATCCAGCACCACAGTTTAACAGCCTTTGCAACCTAATCAGGCAAGTGAGGTGGGGTATTGGGCAGACTGTCAGCTTACAGCCAATCCCCCACATCTCTGTCCCCCAAAAGTCTAAACTCCCAAAACTCTGTTGGTTTTTTGGTCCCCAACAGATATATATTTCTCTGGAATATCACAGGGCACACCTGGAAATCTTCTTGGATGTACCAGTGCACTTTGAGAACCACTGCACTAAAGCAATAAAATAAGAGTATGTAGGTAAGAGGTAAGTAAGGAAAGATGAGGAATCATTGCACTAGAAAACCCAGAAAACTTAGTTCTGAGTTTCCCAAGAGCCAAAGGAAACTTATTTTGAAACCAGTATTATACAATACACCATACCAGGCACTATAAAAGCTACAAAAATAAATACGATATGGCTTCTGCCCTCAAAGATTTCTGAGAATAATAAGGGGGAAATATCTATCAATAATAATATGAGGCATTGTTAAGTGATACAAGTATTATTAATTGCTATCTTCAAAAAATCCATGGGTTTAGTAAGAAAAGACAGATTATTTCTGGCTTTGGAAAAAGACTTGATGGAAGAAAAGATATTTGAACTGAGCCTTCGGTGGGGTTGGAATCTGATCATTGGAGATTCTGGAATGAGCAAGGTAGTTGCATACAGGAATCTGTTTAAGGAAAGGTGAGTAATACCTTGGTCTTCGGGTTACTGGGGTGTGAATGCATGTATGGGCATGCACACATATGTTCATCTGTGTATATTAGGTATAGTATGAGATAAGTTTAGGGAAAGAGATCAGGGTCAATTTAGAACAGTCCTGAATGCCATGCTCAGAACTTTGAACTTTATTCTGTAGAAAATGAGGAAAAGTCACTGAAAGCTTTTTGATAGAAAAGTGACTTGATCATAGTTGTTCTTCAAATAATACATTTTTTGCTGGTATTTTTCCCCTCGGAGATCAAAATGGAAAGTGTGGCTCTGCTGTGAGCTAATATATTTCCATCAGAAATTTAGCCTTCCTCTGTGCCATTCTGTGTTCACTCAACGATTTTTCATTACATCAATTCTAAGTCAGCTAGTCCCAGAAAAAAGACAGAAATTCATCATCTCTCCCTTTATGATTTTCTCCTCTGTCATCAAACACATCAGCAGCCATGAGTTTTATCATAATTCAATTCCCGCCTATCGCCCACCTTAATTGCATGCATTTCTGCTTGATGATAATTCACTGGAGTATTCAAGGAGCTCAGAAAGTTAAACTTCTGTTTGCCTTGGTGACTCTTTTGGAAGAGTTCCTGTAGCAATGCATAGGACAGGAAGTCCCGTCTTTCTGCCTTCCCATGAGCATGAGCAAGAGAGGTGTTCTGTAGCCTAGAAGGCTCAGAATTTATCTGCCTAATGGAACCAAGGAATTTAGCATTAAAGGGGAATTTAGGGACCCTCTGTTGAGATGTAACAAAAGGAAGAAACACTGATCATGGTCTCTCACCAGCAACCAGCACCAAGAATCTTGCTTGTCCTTTCCCAGGACACCAGCCTTGACTCCACTCATTGCCAATAAGGTATAAGGTAGTCAAAATTGCTCAGGATCAAATCCTAAGGTTAAACTCAAATTTTCCCACTTTTTCCATTACTACTTAGCCCATCACTCCTAAACTGAATACACTATGTGAAAAGCCATTAAACTTAAACTTACATAAGGGTCTCTAAAAAGCCTTCTCTGATCCCTCAGGTTGAATTAGATGTTCACCCCTCCTCTGTGCTGTCATATAAAGTCTTATTATCATAGGAAGCACATCCTATTTCACAATCTAACACTTGAGTGCTTAATGTGCACCATGAATTTTATACATATTAGTTCATTTAGTCTTCCTAATGACCTTATGAGGAAAACACTTATTATCTCTATTTTAATAATGAGGAAGATAGCAAAACCTGGCTAAGTGACTTTTCCAAGGTCATACTGGAAGTGGAGTTTGATTGTCTGTAATCTAACTCCAAGTCTTGCTCTTAAGTTCTTTGCTATAATGTTACAATGACCCATTTCTGTGCCCACTGCCCATCTGCTCTTCCCTGACCCCATCCTTGATTACAGGGAGGGGAGAGAATCCCTATTGTTCAGCACAGTATGTGGAGACTGCCAGGTGCTCTAACAACGAAAGGCAGCTACGTGGCTGAATATGTGAGGAAGTCAACTGGTAACTCTTCCTCCCAGACTCACTGGTTTGTATGAAATCTATATTTTAATTCTGGTTGAAGACACATCAAATCTCCAAGGAAGAAGAAGAGAAACCTCTAGTGTGTCTCTCTAGTAACTTGGAAATTCAGCCAGGCATCTTCCCTATATGTAAGGTGACCCAATTGTGGGAGCATTTTCAAGAAAAGATTGCAAAGAGAAATTGAAAAAGAAACACTGCTTGAAGCTTTCCACCAAAGAAACTTATTTCCCACCAGAATGAACACATACAGTTTCACTTTATTTTGTAAACAAAAGGGACCCTTTTCTGAAACCATGTGTCCAACTCTTTGCGCAAGCACAAATGGCTTCTTTTCTCCTGCTTCCTCTCCTTGCACTGCTCTCCACCTAATCCCGCAGGGGCCTGGGCTCAGGATGTGACTGTGATGAGACCCCCACCCACGTGGATCAGTCCAAAGGGAATTCTATCATCAAGTTCTTCTTGCTTGGCCTGGAGATTCTTCCCAAGTTGCACCCTGATGCCAGGGCCCGGACATAATTTTAATACATGTTTCAGGCTGAGGCTTCAATGAGACATTTAAGCTCGGAGGCCAACTGGCTTCTTGGATCTGAGATATAGGAAATAAAAAAATAAAGAATGAATTGTCTTCCAAAGAAGACTATGACTAATGACACTGAGAGAGTCAGGAGTGCCATCCAATCCAAGGGTGCTGGGCTGTCTCAGCCCCCACTATCTGTCCCCAAGACACCCAGGCGCTCTCTTTGCAGAGGTCGCCTCTTCAGTGGTATGGCTTTATTGTCTCTACACGGTGGCACGAAACAGGCATGGTAGTTTTGAAGATGAGAGCAGAATCCCTCTCAGGAAGAAAGAGGCAGTTAGGTCTCGAAGATGAGGTCCCCTTGGAGTGACAAGAGCGCATTGGGAAGGAGGACGAAGAGAGAGCCGCAGAGCGGAGGGAGTGATTGACAGGAAGCCGGGAGCAGAGCGGTCTGGGTGATTGACAGAAAGCCGGGAGTCGGAAGAGAAGAGCACACACCAGGTAAGGGAAGGGGGCTGAGATCGACAGCCTCCGAACTGGGCTATCTTTAAAGAGAACACACAAAATGCTTTTGAGAACCATGTTTGAAGTTCCATTCTCAGTTATTTGCTGAGCTGTTAGGTCATTTCCTCCATTGCTTCAAACCTTCGAGAGGTGCTTGCGGCCTTCCAAGGCTTGGGCCAAGAGTACTCTGCGGAGGAAAGAAGTTGGGGTGATGCCCAAAGGGGTGACTCAGAGCAGAAAAGGAGTAGTATGTATGGCAGGTAAAACAGAGAGGGCTGCAAAATTTCAGCAAAACCAGGAGGAATTCAGGTTGGAGGTGACCAGGGAAAGCCTGAGCCACTCCAAGAATCACCCTCAGGATACTGAAAAGAATCCTATGTTGCCCTCAGTATGTTTGATGAGGCTTGAGGCAAAACAAAAAACAAAACCCCAGAAAAACAAACAATAAAACATCAAAGGCCAGCATGTCACCAGCAGGCTGAATGACCTGGGAACAACCATTTGAATTCAACATGCCTGCCATGATTCTTGCAAATGTTATGGTGATACTAATTTTTCCTTTTAAAATCTAATATGGATCATTTTTCTGGGACTACAGTAATTCTGACCCCTCTTCTAGGGTTCCAAAAAGCCCAAGGAAGGATAGGTGGGGAGTTTTTCTTTTGTATCATTTTTTATTTTTAAATAAGAAACTTGACTCAGAAGACTCTTGGTTTGCGTCTGATTCATGGGTGGAGGAACGCAGTACTCGCGAATCGCTGTTGTGACTCGGTGATTTACAGGTCAGCGTCCATCAAATCTGCTCTGCTTCGCCTCTTTACTTGTCTGTGCAGCGGGGGACCAAGGCGCATAGTGCAGGGCCGAACCACAGGACAGCCTGTTCCTGTTCCCGGGACTCGGGGCTGTCGCTTGAATGTTCTGGGTGAGAGGGCTCTCCATCTCAGCCCCTCCACCACTGGCATGTGCTTGCCTTCCATGCTCTCGTTCCTTCCTCTGCAGCCCACGTTCTCCTCGTGTTTGGGTGGAAATACACGTGAATGAAGAAAGGTAGAAAAATACGCGGTTTCAAGAAGACATCAAACACCTGAAAATAAGACATGGCTTAGAGTTCAGATGCTTGTGAAACTTTGAGAGAAATGAAAGAATCAGGCTTCCCAGAGTTGTAGTTTTCTTCCCCTCCGAGCCCCCCTCTCCTTCCCACAGGATCCCCCGCCCCCACCCCATCCCACCCCGCGCCCTTAGCAGATTCCCACTGGGTTTTACCTGCAGTGTTTGGTGACTGCTGGCACTCCCCACAAGCTGTGCCTGGGGCAGACCCGGGACGGGACACAATAAGCAGTTCAGAAAACATCTCACAATGTGATCATCAATGTGTAATATGAGCTGGGGTTATTTCAATAAAATGTGAAAGCCAGTATTAATGACCCTTGTGGCTGTCCAACATAGCATTTCATTTTCCTTTCCAAGGAGGCAGAGAGTAGGGCCGGCAAATAAATTATAGATGAAACACCCATCATATGTTTATAAATACACTAACATTAGCATTTTACTTCCTCATAAATCTGCGGCAAACACTCAGGCACAAGATAGAAAGCCCTGTAAAACAATGATATATTCTCTGCTCTCGGGCATTGACTAGTGGCCCATTCATACCCTGTGCTGTTCTTCAAACACGCTCCCTCCGCGCGTGCCCCCTCATTTAAAATCCATTTTAATTTAAAGATGCGCAAGGCAGTGCTCGTGGTACATTTACTCATCCTAGTTATACATCATGGAGCAAGGAAAAGAAAATTGTTTCATCTAGAGATACGGTTCAATGTGGTCACCACTGAACAGTGGAGTAATTACCATATCAGGCCCACTCAAAATGCACTCAGGGTGTTCTGTGACCTATCATTTGCTAATCTGCATAGTGAAGTATAGCTTCATAACTATAAATTGCTGACTTAATTAAAACCAGGACCTTTCTGTCATTTAATTACAGGGAGAAAGGTTATTGCTTAAATGCAATTTTCCAAATGTGATTTCTTAACAGTTATTAACTGCTTCACCATCATTTATTGTTTCAGATTTTTCAATTTGAAAATACTCCCCATGACAGAAGTAATGACTTCATGAAAAACTCAATCTAGAGGGAGGCCAGCCAGCCCATTTGTTTCTCATAAGTGGAGCCGAAAGAAACTGGAAAATGTCACCGAAGGATCCTGGGATGGCGCTCACTTTCGGAGAGTAATTAAAATCTAGAAGGTTGTATCAGAAATGGAGAGGGGTTGTTTGCAGACATTATAACGCTGGGCCCTCCTTTCCATCCTAGCTGACATGTGTGTTTGCCTTATAAAATGTGTTGGTGACAGGTAGGTGACACTGGACTGAGCTGAGGTCAGCACAGAGCAGCGACCCGCAAGGGGACCAACGATAGCACTTAGAGTCAGTCAGCTACTAGACATCAATTTGACTGTGCACATGCTCTTTGTAATACCCCTGCATCTAGGATTTCTTCTCCCATCAAACGAGAACCATGACAAGTCTCGACACGGTAGGCAGCCACACAAGGAGAATAGACCATGTTTTCCTTTATCCTATGCCTCTCTTTAATCCGTGAATAGTGTGTCTTTTCTTTTTCCCCACATGTTAGTGCATAGCCTGGAGGTTAGGCAGGGAAAGTGGAGTAACCGGTGAGGTTGACCAACAGAGATGACTTGGACAACTGGGCATCCCCCAAAGCACTTCTTCAATAACAAGGAGTTTAGTTATTGTCACAATGCCTGTTTGCACTTAATGGAGACTTGTGAAGCTCATACACTCAACCCTGTACTGCCTGTAGCAGCTCATCTCTGCCAGAGAAGCCAGGAGCTTAACCGAGATGGAAAACCTGTCCTTTTCCTAGACTGTGGCAGCTCCATGCTAGAAAGTTTACAAAGTGAACAAACGTGCTTTCTGCCTTCAGGGACCCGTAGGTCGGTTCCAGACAGGAGCCACCTGGAAGAGAACTCCAGTGTTCCTTTCACTTAGGAAAAGGGCTCAAGTTTAAATTGCTCAGATGGAGAAGTGAACATTCACCCGATTTCTATATATTTTAGCCATGTTTTTTGGCTTTATTCATTGTGGCAGATACACAAAAATGACTAATGAGAGTTTTATGAAATCTTAATCGGATTATTAATAATCGCTTATGCTCTCCATCAGCATTGAGCTTTGCAGTTTTCAGAGTATCTTCACACACTTTACCAATTTCAGTTCAATTAAGCAAATATTTCAGTAACGCGCATGTTTCAAATGCCTGGTTCCTGCCCGTATTCCATCCGGGGAAATCGCTTGATTCCTGATCTAATTCTATAAGGTAGTAAGGAAGATGCCTGCACACTCTCTTTTCTTTTTCAAGTACACTAACAAACTCAAAGTTGCTCCAAGTAATTAAAAGTGAAGCTCAGCATAGACACATAGAGGCTGCAAGAACCCAAGCCCAGCGACCCAAGTGTAGCCAGGCTTCGGGCTAACTGGAGGGGGAAAGCCAACACCCTGCGCAGCTTTGCCTCTAGTGGCCACCGGGACTCCGGAATCTCTGTTTCTCTAAGGTATCCACTCATCCCTTTCTTTCTTCCTTGACCAGTTCCCCTCCTTCCTCATTTCATTCCTGGTCCCACATGGCAGCTATCATGACTCCTCAGCTTCACTACACCCCACCAACCCCCAACATCCGTGTCTCTGAGCTCAAATTTCTGGAAGAGGTAATCTGGTCATCTGAATACTTCCCTGTTTTTTTTTTTTTTTAAGAGCAAATCATGAATTCTTGGCTAGGTGGGCCTTTGGAGGGCAAGCAAGAATACACATATCTAGGCCAGCGGATCAAGAATTGTGATCTTTATTTGAGAGTTAAGGAAACTAAACCTCAGAGAAGTTAAGCACCCTGCCAAGGTCCATGCCATTTATGCGGCTGAGTCACGTCTGCGTTCTCTTCCACAGCTGGTACCTGTTTCTTCCAGGGGCTGGAGATGTTGAACTCATTTAAGAGATTACTATGACACATATACATACAACTTTAGATTTTTATATTTTTATGTTTAATTTTATTCATAAATATTAACACTCGGCCCCAACAATTGACAAGAGTGCAAATCTTCTAGTTACAGGAGAAAGTCTGTCCTTTTAAAATTTTTAAAAAGATTGTTTCTACTTAGTAGTTAATATAACTAAAGCTCTCATTTGTACCCTATTAACCAACCTATTGACTAGTAATATCATGTGATCAGAAAGATGGTGGAGAATAACAATTGCTAATACACATTTAAGATTCTGCTTGGAAGCCAGATGCTACATTTCTTTTTACATTTCAAGTGCACAACATGACAGGGTTCACTTCATTTGTGTCACCATTGCTTTATGTGGCAGCCTCAAATTTTGGTCTAAAAATTAGGCTCTAGCATGGATGGGATCCAAAATTACCATAGATGACTTGCTTTGAATCTGGACAGGGAAATGATTCGAATCCTTCCCACCAGGAATGAGGCAGTTTTGGAGAAGCACTGCCCTACATTGTATGAAATGACTGGTTATTATAACACATCATCCAGGCTGCAATGTGCAATACGACAAGGGGAAGACAATTCCTGGAGGTGTGGACTGGGGCTTTATCATTGGTGGGTATCTCAGTTTGGCCCACCCCACTGTGGCTTTATAGCGACAACCACAACCACAGCAAGCCACCAAACCACACAAACCTTGCTAATCCTGCAATTTAAAGATGCTCACTCAAACCTGCTGCAGTCAACCACACTGATTGATTCCGGACCAACGCTCCACCTCGCCACATGTTAGTCTGGTTTTGTTGCTGTTGTTTCTGTAAAGCTTTCTGAAGGTATTCACAGACCACAATTCACCCACTTAGTGTACACAATTTAATGGCTTTTAGTATAGTCACAGAATTATACAACCACCCACAATCCATTGTAGAGCGTTTCATTGCCTAAAAATAAAACTTGCACCTCTTAGCAGTAATTTCTCAGCTCCCCTAACCCTAGGCAACCACGAATCTACTTTCTGTCTCTAAAGATTTGCCCAGTCTGCACATTTCATATACATGGAATCATATAACATGTGCTCTTTTATGGTTGCTTCATTCACATAGAATCATGTTCTCAAGGTTCCCCCATGTTGCAGCATGTATCAATATTTTATTTTATGGCTAAATAATATTCCATTGTGTGAATATAGTACATTTCATTCATCCATTCATCAGTTAGTGGACATTTGGATTGATTTTACTCTTTGGCTATTATGAATAATATGCTATGAACATGTCTGTATCAGATTTATATGAAAATGTGTTTTCAATTCTCTTGAGTATATGTATATCTAATAGTGAGAAGGATTATACTAAAACTACACAACAAATGTTTTCAAATTATTCTTCTGTATCTTCCTTTCTCTTTCTACTTTCTACCTATATAGCAGGGTCCTCAAAAGTCTTTCCTTCCCTCCCTCTAAGTATCCCAAAGACTCTGACTAAAATTCACAGCTCAAAAATGCTATTTCTTCCTTCCTCCTCACCCTTTCTTTTCTTATCTGTTCTTTTCTTCTGGTCTGAGTTTCCTGTCCTTCTAATTTATTCCCAAGTGAGAGAAGGGGAGATAGACTCCTGCATGCGCCCCGACCAGGATCTACTAAGCAACCTCCATCTGGGGCTGATGTTCTGCCTATCTAGGGCCGCTGCTCCCAACTGAGTTATTTTTAGCACCTAAGGCAGAGGCTCTACAGAACCATTCTTAGTGCCTGGGGTTTATCAAGCCATGGCTGCAGCTGCGGTAGAGGAAGAGGGGAGATAGAGGGGTAGAGAAGCAGATGGTCACTTTTTCTGTGTGCCCTGACCGGGAATTGAATCCAGGATATCCACAAGCAAGCCCCACGCTCTACCACTGAGCTAACCTGCCAAGGCTAACCTGTCCTTCCCATTTTGTTGCTTCACTAGCATCTACATTTTTCCGACTGCATTTCTTTACTTGCACTAACATAGCAAAAAGCTCCAGCTGGTGAGTGCTCAAGAATGTATAAGCCTGTGTGTTTGGGGGGGCGGAGGGGCTGGTGGAGGATGGAAAGTGAGCGGAAAACACTGCAGTCATATTTAAACATTGTGATATATTTAAATGCACATCCAACTCAGATGAAACATCTTGAAGAAGTAATAAACATTTTACTGAAGGTTCTGGAAGAGCCATCCAAGGAGAGAACTGCATAGCGTGACCTCTGGCCAGTGTCTTGATGTTTCTCTCCACTCATCTTTCTCTGCAGAACCAACTCAGCATGACAGCTGCTCCTTGCCTCTCTCCTCTTCACCTCCCCACACATCTGTGAATTCTCATATGTGAAGGTCTTGAATCCTATCACATGTGTAAAATAATGGTGTTGGGTGTTGGGCTAAGCAGTCCCTTCCATCTGAGAAGCCAATGAATCTGTGAAATCTGTGTCCTTGAAGGCTAAGCACTTTCCATGGGGAAATCCACACACACCCTGAGTGAACTGAACTATGGGAAGTTTCTGCTTCCCCAGTGGGTAAGCTCTAAGGCTTAAGTCTAGGTTAGCAGAGAGAGGTCAGAGGACCTCACAGGCTGTGAGCCTTGATCTCAGATTATGCCGAATTCTTTCCCTTTAAGAAGAAGATGCTACAACTTTTTATCTGGCCAACATGTTTCACCTGCCTACCCTCTTCTAGTAACAGATATTGTGCCTCTGTGCTTGTCACAGTCCTTCACTGTCTGGTCACAATGGCTGACCAAAGAAGGAGGCCAAGTGAATCAAGGTCAACTAGAGTGTATTCTTGGGGGTTTTTCCAAATGTAAGCTGGAGAGAAACAGCTCTTTTCCATCTTTGGTAGGAAGCTGTAAGGATCTGAGCCTGGAGGAGTCCAACGTCATGCCTCCTGGAGAATCTAGTCTAGAGAATAGAGATCCCGTGCAGGGAGAAGCAGAGAAGGAAGGAAGAGAGCATCCTGGATCCCAGCTTCCCTGAGCTCAGCTTCCCTGAGCCCAGTTTCCACAGTTTGAGTCCATGAACCAATGATGAACTTTTTGGTTTAAGCCAATTTAAGTCGAGTTTGTGTCACTTGCATCCAGATAGCCCTAAGAAGCAGGGACAGTACAGGACTCAGCAGTTTGCATGAACGAAGGAGCTGGAGGCTGCAGACACACCATGTACTCTCCTATTTGCTAGAAGAGTGTAACATGGCTATAGCTCTTCATTCCTGTCTCGGCTTTCTCTGGGTGTTTAAAATATCATATGACATCTCTTTCTGTCTGACAACTCTGCCTGCTTGTATCGGGAGCTGGTCTTCTGTGCGTCATTCATTGTCTATAAGTTAGAGAGAGGGCGTTTGTAACTGCCTCAAAATGCAGATTCGGGCTGCTTCCATGCACTTATTGATAATATCCCTTGATATTCTCCTTTAGTATATTACACATTAGCCCCAAGATAGGCTATCAGTTTAAAGAAGGCAGAGAATGCAAAATGATCTTTCAAGACCAGGTGATTTGACAACTCAAAGGCGCTCATAGGCATGTTTGCAGTCCTTGGAACGTATATCCATATAGTGTTGTTATGAATATTTATGCCTAAACTTCTCAACCTAAGGAATTGTTTCTTTTAAACAAGAAGGTGTTAAATCCTCTTCTATTTGAGGAAATTGCAGTACCCAAACATGTACTCCCCCCTCCCCCCCCACTGAATCTCAGTGGTATGAAATGAGGCTTGGAGAAATTTCTTTATCAACAACCATGCCACTAGAATAGAATAGAAAGGGGTTTCAAACTATACTAGTGCCTCCACATTAAACTTTGAAGGTGGCTATGGCCACACTTGGCATCACTCTATTACTTCGGTGAGTCTCCATCTTCAACCCAAAGCAAAGTTCCCTTACGGTCAAACTCCTTAATTCATGGAGCTCAGTTCCAAGCAGAGAACTTGGCATCAGAAAACACTCAATGATATTAAAATGGCTAATATTTTTAAAGCACCTACTACATGCTGGCGTTCATACCACTTTCATCATGGTAGCCTTTGGCTGTTGGTTTTCTTTCTTCCCTTGAAATTGCTGACTCCACATCTGCCTTCAATTCTTTGCACTGTTCCCTTTGCCTGGACTGTTCTTCTTCCTCCTCTGGTTCCTTCATGACATTGAGGTCTTCAGTTCAAATGTCATCACTCAAAGAAGCCTTCTAGGCCACCCTGTTCCAGTTCCTGATTGCCATCTAACAGACCTCTCCCAAAATGGTGGTTTAAAACAGTAATAATCATGTATTTGGCTTGGGAGTCTAAGGGGATGGGGGCTCAGCTTGACAGTTTTCACTCTGGGTGTCTCACATGGTTGTTGTCCGGTGGGCCTCCCAAAGGCTTCCTCCTCCTCTATCTGGTGCCTGGGCTGAGAAGGCTAAAACAGCTGGGAACCAACACAGCTGGCTGCTCAAGCATCTCTTTCACTCCAAGTGTCTCTCCACATGGAGGCCTCGCAGTCACCGGACGTCGTACACTCAGCTGGGGACTCCTAGAGTGAGTGTTCCAAGAAAAACCAGCAGAAGCTGCATGGGACGTCACTCTTCTTCTGCATCTTATTTTTCCAGGCAGTCACAAGGGCCACCAACATGTAAGGAAAAGAGACCTAGACTCTATCTCTTAATGAAGGAGTATCAAAGAACTCATGGACTTGTTTTAAAACTGCCACATACTGTATAAGAAATAGCCTCCCAATCATTCTATCACCTCACTTTGTTATAATTCTTTGCATAATATGTAGTGCTAACTGGTATATTTTCTTAGTAGTTAATTCTCTCTCTAGCACCCCAAAGTGTGCAAATTGTCTGAATAGGAGTCTATGTGTCCTATTTACTACTGTATCCCTTGTGTTTGGTAGAGCAGAGCCTGGCACCTAGCAGACAATAAATATGCATTAAACAAATGGATGAAAGACTAATGACAAGGGCTATTCTGAAGTGACCATCTATCTCATTGAGACTGATAGTTGTGGACTCCAACTTGAATGAAGATGGACCCTCCTCTCCTTTCTTTTCTCCTCCTTTCTCTTCACCTCCCTTCCCCTTCCCCTGCAAGAATAATTACAAATCCCTGATAAGACAATATTTCAAACCTGGAATCCTTCGCAGAATTGTGATCCATTGGAACCTGCTTTCCCTACCTCATGTTTCATGAGAACAAACACACTCAAGCTTGCTAACTTCCTCATTCAGATATTTCAAGGATACTTACCAACCCTTGCTTATTTCACAGATCTTAGATTGGCTTGTTCTGTGCTTTGTTTCCTGGTGTGTGTTTGTGTGTTTGTTTGCTTTTGCTTTTCTCCCAGCCAGATAAGCTGAGACCAGCTCTATGTCCATCCAGGTTGTTCACCAGCCTAACCTTCTCAACATTTCTGCCCCTGAGATTCAACCAGAGACTTCATGAACTTGAACACTGTAACTGCGTGTCATCGCCACCATTGTCTCTTGTCACAATCCTAATTCTATGTTCTGATAATAAAACTTCATTAGTGTCTGCACCTCCTTTCCTTTACCTCTGAAATGCTGTCTTCTGCTGAAACGATTAGCAGTCTCTGCGTCCTATCATTTGGTTGTCTGACAGCCATTGTGAGTGAGCTAAACTGTGAGAAAATGAAAATTCTGACAATTTCCATTATCATCAACTGGCGATATTTACTTGTACAAATATTAAAGGTTATTTAAAGATGTAAACTGACTTCATTTCATTAGAGGTTTGCATAAGGTAATAATTTAAAACAACTACCCAGCCTCATTTGAATAAATTACCAATTCATTTTCTGAAAGAAAAATGCCACTTCTCCCGGCTGTGTTTTTAACGGCTTGCTGCTGCAGAAGATGAAAACAAAAACCTATGAATATTTCAGAACGAGAGATGTTCAAATTCTCTTATTGTTTAACTTAAATCAGACAACGGGTTATTGTTCTGGAAAGCTGATTGAGAGTGGCCCAAGCAGATGAGACAGAGAAATATCACTCACATCAAATGGGTCTTTAAATGAGGGTAACAGCAGCTATGGTTAAATCCTCCTGCATTTCAGGTCTAGGAATTTACTCTAATAATAATAATAATAATAATAATAATAATAATAATAAAGCAAGATGTGTGCAAATATTTATCTACAAGGATGTTCATCCCAGTGTTATTTATAATGGGGGGGTGAGAGAGAAAGGGAGAGAGAAAAGTTGAAAAATAGAAGGGGAAATGTATTCAGAACTAGGGCATTGATTGAACAATACATTAAAGTATAGACATAAAGATGATTAAAAATCATTTCGTAGAAGAATTCATCATGATAGATGAAAATGTTTATTATATAAAAATGTTGTCGAGGCAAACTGTAAAAATATATGTTTTGTGCTACCATTCATGCAAAAGATAAGCATGTATATTTGCATTGAAAAAAGACTAAAAGGAAACAGAGCAAAATGATTACTTGATAGTGGGATTATTGGTGATTTCCATTCTTGTGCTTTTATCATGAGGAAATGCCAGTAATCCAATATTATGCAACCATTTGCAACTCAGTGGTATCAGAGACCTCATTCTTCTCCTTTTTTATTTTCACTATTCTGTTTTCATTCAGCTCCTCTTTTCCTCTAGGACGGTAGGGAGCATCCCTGGTGATTCCGTGCATTAATGCTAGGACTACAGGTATTGGCAAAGGAGGTGGGGAGCAAGATGGTCTATACTATACAGAAAGTTCTTTGTGCTTCCAGCACCTTGGGGTCAGTCCTTTCCACTTATGATCTTCGATATTAAACCAGTAAAATACTCTCTAATTGTTAAAGTGTTTCTTACCAAACTTTCAAGATACTTTGTCTTTGTAAAGAAGAAATTAGTAAGGATTACTAATTTTGGTTTGTGTGTCACTATATTCCCCTACCTCTAACCTCTATGCTCCCCAGAACACACAATGGTCGTTCTCTCACTTTTAGAAAGTTCTGCACTGATAAGGATTCAAAATTTCAGCAACTTCTATCTTGTTGCCTCACTGCCCTCAGCACCTCAATTGCTCTTTATAATCCAAGCTTTGGCCATGACAGAACATTCCAGAAGCAGGAGAGCAAAAGAGGAAATGGGGTCATGTCCCTACTCTACAGGCAAGAGTTCTCTTACACCTTATTGGCCGGAAGTTGGTCACATGGCCACTGCAAGAGAGTGTTGTGAGAATCTGGGAAGTGTAGTCTTTATTCTACCTGGCTCAGGTAAAAGTTCTATTTTTATGGGAAAAAAAAGAGAGAGAAAATAGATACTAGAGGGCAAGTGGTAGTCTCGTTGAAAGAAATCATTCATACGGGTATCACACATGTCAGGAAAGACAAACCAAATGTGTGTAACTATTTCAACATTTTTTTGCATTCATCCAATCCAAAAAGTATTTCTTGGTGCTTGCATTCATTTTTTAAATTTATTTATTCATTTTAGAGAGGAGAGAGAAAGGGGGGGGGGAGCAGAAAGCATCAAGTCCCTTATGTGCCTTGACCAGAAAAGTGCAGGGTTTCGAACCTGCAACCTCAGCATTCCAGGTCGACGCTTTATGCACTGTGCCACCACAGGTCAGGGCAGTGCTTGCATTCATGCTGCAGAATTCCGAGAGATGGTCTCTGGGGACGTAATAAAACAGCTGCAGCAAATAAAGCAGATGGGAATTAAGAATGCTGGAGCACCTCCAATGCACGAGCCCATTGTCCACGCGGTGCCAGCTCTACAAAGAATGTGTGATCCAAAATAGAAACTTTATGAAACTTTGAAGCATTTGATTAATGTAAACCGTCATGAATAATGCAGGGCTGTGCACCAGGGCTTGATGCGAAGCAGAGAGAGAGGCGAAAGAAGATTAGCATGTTCATCTTGGCTTAAAAAAACCATACATGAGAAATTCACAGAGGGAACGCGGGCATTTTGGGATGAGGTGTGATGGTTGAAATGGCTGCTGCTGACATGCTTCTTGGTGGCCTCAGAGGAGACACCAGCCGGCTCGCGAAGGCGGTTCCTTCCAGAGGACAGGCGCATGCTGGCCTTCCAAGGGCCCCCAGGTCCGCCCAGCATGCAACTGGGCAGACAGTCAGGGGCAGTCGTGGATATGTGACTGCGGGTGCGACTCCAAGACCCTTCTTTATCCTGTATCTCTTCCACCCGCAGGTTACTGCAACTGGACGTTCTTCCATTAGACAGTTTCTCCTTAGTGTTAATGGCTTGTCTTCAGCTGAAATGCAAAGATCTCTGAGAGGGGCTGTACACGCAGAGGGTTCCAAATCACAACCCGTTGTTCTGCTTCTCAAATATCTTTTGTGAGCTTTACTGTGAAATACTTGATAGTAAAGTAAAGAGGTAAAGGGTCACACCTCACCCAGCTTGATATATAAAATTTTCTCAACAGAGCTGAGACCCCTTTGATCCCTGCTCCAATCACAGCTCCTTCCCAGTCCCTAGAAGTAACTGCCACCTTGAATCTGATGTGGTGTGTCATCCCCTAGCATCAGAGTCACATGAATTTATTATCTGCTATCCACTCCATCCATCCTGCCCTTCTGCTGGTTCAGATTGTTACCATTTTTCACCAAAGCCATTCATTCAACACACTCTGAGCACCTACTCTGGGGCAGGCATCAGAACTACAGCGTCCTAGCCTCTAGGGTTCATTCAATCCCATTCATCTTCCACGTGGCAATCACAATGTTCCTTCTCGCTTGTGGACTTCTAATGGCTTCCTACTGCCAACGCTCTGGTAATGGCACCCACAGCAACTATTTCAGTCTGATCTGTAATTACGTTCCTCTTGTCCTAGTCTGGCACCCTCAGAATCCATGCCCACATCCACAGATGGAAAAGAAAAACAATTCGTTTAGGGCAGCTCTCAGAGAGCGCCAGGCATGTCGTGCCCCGGGCCTGTCATCGTCTTTCTGTAAGCTCTCCTGTTCTGTTAGATGAAGCCACCCACCCCCACCGTGTGGTTGGCATAGACTTCCCTCCTCTGTTGTGGGAAAATATATGAAAGGTGGAGATAGTATGACTGGAGAGTCTGTGCTGGTCTAATGTGGGCACCAGTGCTCAGCTTGAGCTCATTGCTGCTGTGGAGGAACACAAATCCACGTTGCCAGATGATCTCATTTGTTAAAGAGAAACTGAGAATTGCTTTTGTTTTGTTTCCTTTTCTTTTACTAGGCAATCTCCCGCACACTGAGATTTGGGACTGTAATAGCTGGTGATCTTGGGCAAAATCATTTGTTCTTCTCAAGTTTGGTGTTCTCCGCTGTCCAGTAAAAGGGAAGAGAGAAGTACTGCAGTATATTTTGTAAGGGTTCAGTGATGTTGACCTATAATCATTCATGTACGGTTCTTTGACTAGAGGCAGGCTGGCTAAGGGTAAGTGATCAGTAATTGTCAATTTTTTGTTTTTTAACTAGACACTGCGGGAAGCCCTAGATTGAGATCCCATCTTTCATGCCCATCTTGATTCAGAGTGCAGAGTGCCCTGTCATCCAAGGCGGAAATAGCAGAGCCTACCTGAAAGAGAGGTGCTGGGCTCAGCAGAAGTCTCTGGAGCTCCCGAAATGCAGGTGTGAGGAAGGCAAAAGATACTGCAAGGAATTGCCCCCAACACCTTCTGTAGACATTTTCTACTGGATGGAAGATAAAGAAAGATGAATAACAAAGTAAGGAAGGAAAGAAAAGAAAGAAGGAAAGGAAAGGAAAGGAAATAAAAAAGAGGAGAAATTAGAGTAAAAACTCAAATCATAGTCAACATTGTAATTAATATATAAGAAGAGGTTCTAAAATTCTGATACAGAGATGTAAAAACACTGCTAAGCAAAAGTCATGTTGCAGATTGTAATTAGTGATCAGGCTATAAAACAATGTGTGCTGAATGAGAACAATAGTGTATATGAATTTATCTACGTCCTATTAGAAAAAAGACAGAAAATACAGCAAGAAAATACAAAAAATGGTAATCTTGGGGTGACAGGACTGTAATTTTTATGTTATGTTTTGCATATATTAACCTCCTAATTTGCCTTTTAATAAACCTGTGTAACTTGTGTAATAAGCTCAAGCTGAGCAGTGGTGCCCACATTAGACCAGCACGACTCTCCAGTCACATCATCTCCACCTTTCATATATTTTCCCACAACAGAGGAGGGAAACCTACTGCCAACCACACTGTGGGGGTGGGCTGGCTTCATCTAACAGAACAAAATAAGTATTAAAAATGATGCCTAGGTCTGTTACGGTCAGACTTTCAGATTCTTTTTCTGAACTTCCAGCAGGTGGCGCAATGGCAGTGTCAGCCTGCGGCAGTTTCACGGCCGCATTAACACACTTCAGATGGTTTGCTAGGTCCTGGCCAAGGCTGCCCATGAAGCAGAGGGCATGTTCCCTGGTGGGGAGGGGGCACATGGAAGAAAACCCAGATCCAGGGGCTGCCCCCATCAGATTGTGGATCTCAGGATCCCACGCCCCCCACACCAGCAGAGAAATCGCTGTTAGAAAAAGTGCAGTAAGATGCTGTTTCTCTCCCTTCCTCCATTCACTTCTTCCCATAACTTCAAATTAGTGTTTTTGGTGGGCATATCTGGGTAAAATTGAATTTGTAGCTCACTGAAGCCCTAAGGATAAGTATGATTCTGAACTCAAAGGTGAAAAACAAAACAAAACAGGTAATTTCTTTATGGACAATGCTCTCTAGTTAAGGGACGTTTAATAAACAGCAATCCTTGTGCACAGAGGATGGACATTTTGGTTTCCATTAGCCATGAGGGTGAAGGCAGGGAGCCTGGCAGTCTGGCTGGTCAGCCTCTAGGGAGGAAAGGGGACAGAGTCTCTGCAGGCCTGAACACCCCAGGAGCACAGCAGGTCCTAGCCAGGGCACAGCCTTCGCTTGGTCAGGAAGGGGGGCAGCCCTGAGAGGAAACAGGTTCTCTTTGTCTCTTCAACTTTTGTTTTAAATATTAAGTTTTCTATACCCAAGAAAAACCACTCTGAATGAAATTCACTGTTAAACAAACAAACAAACAAAAGCCAGCCATCTGAGTTGACCCAAATGAGCCTGCTTATACCCAGACTCAATAACATGCACCCAGTCTGGAGATATGTGCTGTTCTGGGCCCTTGCTGCTATTCTTATAGCTCTTCAATAAGCTGCCAGTACCCTTCTCCATATCAACACGGAGAAAAGGAAGGAAGGGAGGAAAAAAGGGGGTGGAAGCTGGGGGAGGGGGGAAAGGCAGTTGCAGCTCAGCTTGACAGAGCAAAGCTAGTGGGCTCCTCCAGCCCGGTTCCAGCGTTTTCACTTATTGAAGCACATTCCTCTACACCCCCATGGTGATCCAGATGCTGGAACAGAGGATTGGCTGGCATGTGGGGTTCAAAGTCTTTGACATATAGTAGCTTTCCACGTCAGACAACCCAGGCTATCAGAAGGAACCACATAAAATGATGGGGAACGGGGACCTGGCAGTACCGATATGTATGTATGTAACTCCAGCTTCACCATATAGTTATTCATTCCTGTTCTCTCTCTCTCTCTCTCTCTCTCTCTCTCTCTCTCTCTCTCTCTCTCAAACACACACACACACACACACACTCATACAGACACACACAGGTGTTCCTAAAGGCACCAGAATAGTGCGGATCAAACAGCGACAAGATAACACATGAGACTATATACCAGAGAGTTAAGCTTCTAGGTTAAGTGCTTTGGAGTCACTCGGCCTGGGCTCGAGTCCCAGCCTTGACACTTTTTAGTGTGATACTTTGAACAAATTATGTAAACCTCCTGAATGTCCACATCTGTGAAATGCTAATAATAATGCTTATAAGTCACAAGATTGCAGAAGGGACTCAAAGATCTCCTGCACACGTGGAGCCCTGAGCACAGAGCCTGGCAGTGAGCACTACTGGGTACTCAGCATACTATGGCTATTATTGCTTCTCAAAAGCACAATGATAAAGGGGCCATTTGAAATGATCAATCTGGAGTCTGATGACCAAAGGGAAATTTAACCAAGGGCAGTTATCTTCTTCACTGACATAACTTTTTTTTCTTTTCTTTTTTAATTTTAATTTTATTCATTTTAGAGAGGAGACACAGAGTGTGTGTGTGAGAGAGAGAGAGAGAAAGAGAGGAAGGGGGGAGGAGCTGGAAGCATCAACTCCCATATGTGCCTTGACCAGACCAGTGCAGGGTTTTGAACTGGCGACCTCAGTGTTCCCAGGTCGACGCTTTATCCACTGCACCACCACAGGTCAGGCTTCACTGACATAACTTTTAAAGTCATTTAGTATGTTTCAAAGTTGACCCCAACACTTTTCTTTCTTTCTTT
This sequence comes from Rhynchonycteris naso, assembly GCA_037038555.1. NCBI lineage: Eukaryota > Metazoa > Chordata > Mammalia > Chiroptera > Emballonuridae > Rhynchonycteris > Rhynchonycteris naso. The sequence continues at coordinate 346,096,794 of CM072995.1, forward strand.
TTTTTTTTTTTTTTTTTTGTATTTTTCCGAAGTTAGAACCAGGGAGACAGTCAGACAGACTCCTGCATGCGCCCCACAGGGATCCATCCAGCATGCCCACCAGGGGTCGATGCTCTGCCCATCTGGGGTGTTACTCCGTTGTGGCAGGAACTATTCTAGCACCTGAGGCGGAGGCCATGGAGCCATCCTCAGTGCCTGGGCCAACTTTGCTCCAAAGGACCCTTGGCTGCAGGAGGGGAAGAGAGAGACAGAGAGGAAGGAGAGGGGGAAGGGTGGAGAAGCAGATGGGCGCTTCTCCTGTGTGCCCTCACCAGGACTTGAACCCGGGACTTCCACACGCCTGGCCAACACTCTACCACTGAGCCAACCAGTCAGGGCCCCCAACACTTTTCTTGTCACAGATCTTTGAAGTAGTTATCTGGAAGACATTTTGTGTGACTAGTTAGTTGTAAGGGTCTGGATGATCTTCAAACTAATTAGCAACCAGCATATGATGAGCACCACCGTTTGCAAAGAACCCTAGCCCTAGGGCTGGAGTGGGGTCTTAGAGAAGCCCTAGCTATAAGCAACTCCCACAAAGTGAACATGCCCTTGTAACAGGCACTGCGGTAAAGAAACAACACATCATCAACTCCCCCAAACTCTCTTAGATGCACCCCCAAAGGTAACCACTATTTCAACTTCTAATGCTGAAATAAATTTTGTCTATTTCCTAACTTTATATAAAGGAATCATAGTTTATATGCCCTCTTTTGAGTCTGTTTTTTTTTTTTTTTCTCAACACTGTGGAGGTGAGAGTCACCCAAGCTGTTGTGTACAGCATTCATTTTTATATGGCCTCTTTGTGGTAGTTGCTTTTCAGGATATTGACTTTTTTGAAGAGTCCTGGCAAGTCGTCTTATAGAACATCTTGTGACATGGATTTGTCCAGTTGTTTCCTCTATTTTAGACTCAGCTTTAAAAATTTGCCAGAATATGACAAAGGTGAGGTTGTGTAGAACATCCCATTGCATCCCGTGAGGAGGCACCCGAAATCAGTGTGTCCATTATTGGTGACACTATCACTTGGCGTAGCAGCTGTCTGGAAGATCTCTCCATTGTGAAAATGCCACCTTACTTTTTGTAATTAACAAGTAATCTTTGGGAGGTTACTTTAAGGTCACATGACTACCCTGATGGCTAACCAACTGTTCACTCAGTGGTTTTAACATCTACGGATGATTGTTACTTCAGTCATTTTGTTGAAATTGGAATTGTTAGGAAATTCTCTTGTAAAACACAAACACTCTTATTTAGGTTCACCTTACCTACCTACAACCTCCACAAAGACCAGATGAACTTGCAGGTTATTCTTTCTTTATCTCCTGAGCTATACTGTCTGCCTTAACTGTCCATTTTGTGTCCCAGGAGGCTAACACTGAACTCTGCATCACCCAGATTATCTTGCATTTGGGTTTCTGGTCAAGTGTGGCCCCTGGGAGCATGTTACTGGCAAGATATTCAAAAGCAGGAGGAGAGGTCAGGGTGCCCACTCCATCTCTGCTCAGCCCTCATCGCTGGCAGTAGCTGCATCCCTCACCACCTGCGTCCTCCCCTGGTGACTCTCCATAGGCAGCTCTCCTCAACTCCCTTCAGCCCTGGGGCAGTCAGAGCTTCCTTCTCTTCCTGTCTGGATGCCTTGATATTTCTTGTTTGTATACTTAACCCTGTCCACACCTCTTAAATACTATCTTTATTTAAAATCTCTTTATTTAAATCATTCAAAACTTCTGCTTCCTGCCAGGACTCTAACTGATTCAGTGACTATCACACCAGATTCCCAGTTTTGATATGAATGGTGCGGTTTTAATTTTCCTTCCATCAGCTGGAATCACCGGCAAGGCTGCCTCTACCAGAGCAAAGACCCCGTGCAGGGAGAAGCAGGAAAGGAAGGAAGAGCATCCTCTTGGTGACCGAATTCATGGATCCCAGCTTCCCAGACCCTAGATCCATCCGGCTTTTTTCACAGTTTGTGTCCATGAACCAATGGAGTCCACTTTTTTATGCAAGTCAACTTAAGTCGAGTTTGTGTCACTTGCATTCAGAGAGCCCTGAGAAGCGGGGACAGCACAGGAGTCAGCAGTTTGCATGTAGGAAGGGGTTGGAGGCTGCAGACACACCATGTACTCTCCTATTTGCTTAAAGAGTGTAACACGGCTATAGCTCTTCATTCCTGTCTCGGCTTTCTCTGGGTGCTTGAAACATCAAATGTCATCTCTTTTCTGTCCAGTTCCTTGAAAGTAATCTCTGCCTGATTGTGTTGGGAGCAGGTAGGTCTTCTATGCATAGCCCATTGGTCAAAGGGAAGGCAGGCTGCAGAGAAACTGTTAGAAAGGAGAGGGCAATGCCCTATGGCTGGTAGCAGTGGGTATCACGACCGCCAGTGGTCTGAAGGGACAGGGAGAGGGGCAACGTAGCCACACGACTGTCAGGGGAAGGACACAGCCGACCTACGGCAGCCCTGCGTTGAGGAAAGCAGAAGAAGGAATGCTCCAGCGCCATTCTCCTCTTTCTCCCCTATCTCCTGCCATCACCCACTGGGCAGGCCCAACAGGTCCGCCCAGTGTCTCCTTCCTGGCACAGAGCACAGTAGAGAAGGAGCAATAGGCTGTGCCTAGTTCCTGGTTCAAAATGTGTCGTTACAGCCAGAAACAGCCAATCCCATATGGACTCCAAGATTGAGAGAACTTAGCCTGGGATTTAAGGAGCACCTTAGAGAGGAGCTAAATATTATGGTAAAGAGCAAGGTTTTGAACCCCAGTTCCATCTTTAGACAAGTAACTAGTTCATCTTAACTTCATCTGTAAAAGAGGATATTAATGGTACCTGCTTCATAGGGATATTCAAGGGTTAACTGAGTCAACACCTGCGAAGTGTCCAGCATAGTGCTGGATATATATTGAGAATTTCTTCAAGGTTCACTTTTATTCATATCATTATTACCTTTGCATTTTACTCTGGAGAACCTCATGACGGAGCAAATGTCGCCAGAAACTATCTTGCAGTAGAAAGAATACCGGCTTTTCAGCCAGAACACTTGGGCTCAAATCCTGCCCCAATCTGTTCTTCCTCACTGTGTCCTTCCTATCTCTGAGCCTCAGTTTCCTCGCCATAGAATGGAACACAGACACCCACTTCGCAGGCCTAGATAAAGATTAAGGTAAATGAGATCAATGTACAAGAAAATGTTTTCCAGAACACAACAGCACTCTGCTAATGTAAGGGCTTCTCATTATTAACCCAACAGAGTGTTCTGTACAAGTGTTTCTGATGATCTTTGTTGCTGCACTCTTGTTGACTCAGTGCATGTCAACAGATGACTCCATTTCAGCTGAAATGTCCATTGCCCAAGCTAATTGCTAATTTAGACTTAAACTGTGCCCAACTCCCGATTAGAATTTAAACCTTGGAACTCCATTAGAGATGCATAATGCTACATTTTCCTTCACTGAAATTAATCAGCTGCAAATGATTAAATTACTATATATAGTGTGAAACACAACAAAGCTGTAATTTTTATATAAATTCCAGAATGTTACATTATTCCCCTTCAGCACTGACATCGGGATAATTCCCCCGCAATCATTGCTTTGTCTTCTGTAAAATAAAAATTTAAAAACCCATTGCTCTTCAAGCGTACCAAAGTCTGCGTTCAATATTTAATATGATTAATGTTTACTGTATTTGTTGTGGGGTTGTCTGCTAATTGTGGCGTTAAACCTCACCCCTTCATCATCCTTGGGGGCTGAGGGATGTTGGTTCGGAGCCGCGGTTGGAGAAAGTATCAATTAAAATTCAGCTCCATTGAACACATGCCTCTTTTTTGTTGTTTGTTTGTGATGCCGGGCATATCTGGTGGCAGCAGTCTCCTTCTCTATCTCTCCCTGAGCTGCAAGAACAGATTGAAATTCTGGGCAACTTCTTAGTAAGGATGCAACCCGTGGTGAAGCCCCAGGCTTGCTCAACAGGCAAGCAGGGGCCAGAGATGTCCACTGGGCAATCCCAGCAGTATGCTTTTCGAAAGAGGCCTCCACCACTGGACAGAGGCCAGGGACTAAAGCAAATGGGGCATGGGTGAGGTAAACAGGGTGTTTAGGGACAAAATTTCAGGAGATTGATGGTATATTTGCATGACCCTGGGAGCGATTGCTCAGTGCTTAAAATTTGTGTCTATTGCCCTCATTGTTAAGGACCTTGCCTCCTCTCATTTTGCACCCAGGCACCTCACCTGAATCCCACTGTGATTAAGAGCACCTCATTGAGAGTCAGAAAATGAAATGATGACCCAGTGTGTCTTGGCACCACAATGACAGACCTCAGATTTGTCCTTCACCTCACTGAGTCTTTGCTTTCTTATATATGAAATAGGAATACTAACCTCTGCTGGGCAGATGTGGGAAGACAGTGCTCTGTAATGGCCGGATGTTCTCCAGATATGGGGGTCACTGTCATCAAGTGGCACACGTTTCTCCAGCTTGCCTCACACCGTGGCAAGTCCTCTGGTTCCCTCCTCAAAGTCCTGCAGCCTTTTGGAGAAAACCCTGGACAAAGTCTTGGAAAAGTTGCTTCCACAACGACTCCCAGCTCCCCTATGGTCTCCAACGCCCAGGGAAGGTATTCCTCCTGCTGTTGTTATTCCTTCTAGATGTTGAGAAGGAGCCCTACTGGCTTTTAGGTTAAACTGAGCCAACTATAGCTGGGCCACTTTAATAGTGGAATGATCTCTTCTTTAATCTTTTCTCATTCTTTTCAGTTGCAAAGGACAACTATGTCCCTCTCCCAGGGTCTCTCAGAGAATCTGTGGACTAACCATTCTTCCAGCATCTCTTTATGGCCCCTCCCTGGATTTCCTGCACAAGACCATGGAAGCTGGCATCAGTCTCCTCTCTCCATGACCTCATTCCTTCCCCTCAGCTCCGTCACCTCCATAAACCTAGCCCCAGATACGTGATCACTCCTTTCCACCTAAAGCTTGAGTTCCACCCTAATACTGGGCCAAACTGGGTACTGAGTAAGGCACCTTTGTTTCATAGGTTTTCATATAACCTGGCACGCTCTTCATCCCAAGAGTTCACAACCCACGGGGTATCCTTCATGCCAACTCTGCCTCAGATCTCCTGTGCACTGTGTGTATGTGCATGTGTGTCTATTAGAGAGAAAAAGACATAGCATTGATGTGGCAAAATATTGCCAATTAATAAATCTAAGTTAAGAAGTTACAAGTATTTATTATTCATTATACAATTATTTTAACTCTTCTCCAGGTTTGAAATTTTCCAAAATAAAAAGTGGGGACAAGGGTTATTGTCATGATTTTTTTAAATGTTCCAAGACACACACGGGCTGGCGTATTATTTATCAGCAATGACTTCTACAGCGGGTTCACATCATTCACACACTTACTTAAATATATGCAAACAGTTCATACTTAACTAACATAAAACAAAGAACAAGAAACACAACGATATTGTCTTCACTGTGATCCCTAAACACAAGCCATTTGCTTCCGCTGATGCTCAAACAATGAAATAGCAACCTATTCCTGTTTTCATAGCAAAACTTCTGTTGGGCATTGAGCTGTATAGCTTGGGACCCACAAGACTATACCAATAGGACTTTGAATCCTCAGTGTTATTTTAATAGTAAGTGACCTTTACTGTGCTCACTGAATTAGAGCCCAGTCCCCTTAAGCTATGACATCACAGGCACCACATTCAAACCTTGTTTTTCTTTTAAACTAGGTACTCTTGTTGAGGTTGAAGGAGGAAGAAAATCTGACTCCTCATCTTCTGGTGTCTTCAAGTTCAAAGCACAGCTAGGAAATCCAAGAAGAGAACAAACAAGAGAGGAAACAGCAAGAAGCTGTATTTGTTTTTGTCCACCTCTGTTCCAAAATGGCACATGGGCCAGAGGTCGGCCACAGAAGAGTCAGTGTAGAGAACTGGTACACAAACTGAGCAATGGCTCAGTCTCAGAGGTCATCACTTATGCCTGCCTCCCCTCACCGTCCTCACCCCGTTAGTCTCCAAGGCTTCAGGACGACGTGAGCCCTGGGGCCTCTTGGCACCCTGAGTCGGGAGAAGAGGCAGACTACCCCTGATTCCCCAACCTTCCAATGCCAGCTCAACAGACGGCTTGGGTTAACCCGGTTCAAACCATCTGGGAGCCACTCTCTAGCACACTTCTGGAGCATAGTAGATGCTCAACAAATGCATGAGCTATGAGGAGAAGGGCTGCAGAAAGTGAAGGGGTGGTTTTTATGGAAGAGTCTATACAACTAGGAGGGCTTTTTGCTGACTTCTTCTCAGAACTGGCTCTGGAATCCTCAAGCGCACCACCCTGGGACCAGCAAAGATGCTCCCTTGGCATGTATATCCTCCGCCTTACCTCGGGTGACTGCAGGCAACTGACACCTGCCAGGTTCTGAGGTAGCAGAGAAGTACCATGCTGCATAGCAATTGCCTGAGTCTGTGTGTGACATCCCTGAGAGCCCTTGGCTGACTCAGTATTTGTAGGGGACTGACATGCTGTCAGCTTAAAAGAAAAGGAGTCAATAAAATTGGAGTGGTTACTATTACAATTAATCTAATTGTGTGCTCTAAACTATCTGCATTGAGAGCAAATTATGTGCTGAATCCTATGTTAAGGACCCACCAGAGACCACCTTTTATAAGTAAAGTGACTAGGTTTAAAGAGGTAACTTACCTAAAAGTGATGGTTAATTTTATGTGTCAGCTTGACTGGGCCATGGAATGCTTAGCTACTTGGTTAAACATTGTCTTGGGTGTGTCTGTGAAGGTGTTTCTGGATGACGTTAACATTTGAATCAGCAGACTGAGCAAAGTAGATTGCCCTCCCCCAACGTGGTGGACCTCATCCAATTAATTGAAGGCCCAAATAGAACAAAAACGTAGAATAAGGGAGAATGCTCTCTCTGCCTGATTGCCATCAAGGTGGACATAAGTCTTCTCCTGACTTTGAACACAGACTAGAACCACATTATCAGCTGTACTGGGTCCCCAGTTTGCCAATTATAGATCATAGACTCCTCGGTCTCCATAATCACCTGTCTTATAGATTTTTTTAACTGAGTATGTCCTCAATGTGTGTGTGTGTGTGCGTGCGTGTGTAATATTCTGTTTTTCTGGAGAACCCAGACTAAAGCACTAAGATCACACAATTATATGCCAGACACTTCTGGCTGCCCGCCGACCAGCCATCCCGAGACTCCATTTCTCCTTGCTAGCAGGACCCACCAGCTCATTATGAAGACTTAAAATGCCCAAAGCTCCCTTTCCCCTCGCCCGTTGCATCCAGGGCGCACGTGTGCAACCCAAACCTTGCCTTGTGGACCTAACGGAGTGTTTGCCAGGAGCTAGTGAAAAAGCTTTCTTCCTGAAAAGGAAGCCATTCAGGAGAAAATGGCCTTCTCTAACTTTGTCGAGGATTGTACCTGCTTGGCCCCAGAAACAACAGCAACATCTTTCAATCAGCAGGAGACATTGTTTTCGTGCTGGGAGAGGAAGAGCAGAAAGAGAGGAAACATCTGAATCACAACAATATTGTAGAACCGCTGAGTGAACCAATACTGAAAGCCCCTGCCTCCAGATTTCTTATGTGATATCATGTTCTTATTGTTTAAGTCTGTTTCCTGTACCCCAAAGCATCCTAATCTAATCAGCTGATTTAATTTTCACTGTAAAAGCTCACGTTAAAGGTCTGTTTAGGCTGACCAGACGTTGGCACAGTGGATAAAGCATTAGACTGGGATGTGGAGGACCTAGGTTCAAGACCCTGAGGTCGCCAGCTTGAGCGCGGGCTCATCTGGTTTGAGCGAGGCTCACCAGCTTGAGCCCAAGGTCGCTGGCTCGATCAAGGGGTTACTGTAGCCTCCCGGTCAAAACACATATGAGAAATAAATCAATGAACAACTAAGGAGCTACAATGAAGAATTGATGTTTCTCATCTCCCTTCCTGTCTGTCTGTCCTTATCTGTCCCTCTCTCTAACTCTCTCTGTCTCTGCCACACACACAAAAAAGGTCTGGAAATAAAAAGGTCTGTTTATCCAGTCAAAGGTATACTTATGAGTTCATTCAATACTTGCATCATTTACAAATAATCCAATGAAATGCTGAATATATCTATACATCTAGACGTATATCCATTCCTTCAGTCCTTTATCCCTGCATTCCTCCATTTCCTCTGTTTATCTGCCTGTCTGCTGTCTGTCTGTCTGCCTATCTGAGTTCTATGGTCAAGAAGGTTTGGGAAGTGGGGATGGCTGCATACTACAGCCCCTTCTGAGAGCCACAATGAACATTAACATGTTAGAACCACAGCGAAGTGCTACGAAAGAAAACTCCTTTAACTCAACTCAATATTCAACTACGTGTGTTTAAATCACAGAACCCTTTGTTTGAGCACACACTCTATTTTAACAACAGCCCAGTGTGGGAAATGTGCCCATGATTAGGTAACTATATCTGCCCTGAGATTGCCCCCCCGCCCCCCCTCACGTTAGGAGGATAACTGTCCCCTCTGAAGGCAGCCCCATTATTCTGAAGCCCTGGATCAGAATCTCAGGCACAGAGAGGCCACTGGGAATTTGCTTAGCAGATGTTTACAGACAGATGATGGTAATTTCTACACAAAAGACATATTTCTGGCCTGGGCTTACTGTTTGCGATTCACAGCTACATTCTAGGAACCTCAAGTCTGGCCTGTCATCCAGCTTGAGCTAACCATAGTTGACACAGACAGTTCCCATTTGTGGTGGCCCCATCCCCTGTTTACACCATTCACAGCCCAAGAGGCAATCTTGTGCGTGTGTTTTAACATAAACTTCAAATCACATGCATACTAACACTACTTCATGAGCAAGAAATTACCACGTCTGGTTCATTGACATTTACTTCTGGGAACCATTTCAGTCAGATTAATCCGCTTATCTAAATAATCTTCCACTCACTTCACAACATCAGAACTCCCCAATACATTTTCTACTGATGCTCCAACCTTCCTTTCTGTAGACTGAGATGCAAGATTAATTATTACCTGGCGTTCTGTCGACTGAACTCTTACCAGGATGTTAACAGAGTTCAAATAATAGCCTTTATCCGTCAGAACTTGAGAACGGGGAAAAGGAGTAGGGCAGATGGCGATGTCATTGTTCGCCTATTGTTGATAGGTTGTTGGAGGGAGCAGCTTAGACATGCAGGAACAATATGCCTTGTATTAGCCAAGACTGGAAGCTGATGCTGAAGTAACAAACAACCGTTAATGCTTGGTGGCTGATAAAAAGAAAGGCTTCTTTCTCATCCACATCACACGTCCATCGTGGGCTGGTGGAGGCCTGCTCCAGGTCTTCACTCAGGGGGCCCAGCAGTTGGAGTGTACTCTACTTGAAACATTGCCAATTGTCCTGGCAAAGAAGGAAGCAAGTATAGCAAGCCCCCCATTGACTCTCAACACTTCCCCCGAAAGTGACCACATCACGGCTGTTCACATTTTATTGGCCACGTGTGACTCTATTACCACAGGCCCTCTAACACTGAGCCCAGAGCTAGACAGATCTGATCCCCCAGAACACACGTCACTGGAAACACCCCGGCTTCATCCCACTGGGGCAGAGCCTCTGCTGCCATGTGTACCCTTCAGCGAAGAGCAGAGACGAGCATGTGCTCACTGCAGGCAGGCAGATCCAAAAGAGAGCGGACGATGGGGTTTACCTCCTGAGCTCCCGGCCAAGTGAGAGGATGGGCAAAGGCCAGGCAAGCGCAGCTTAGTCCCCTTTATAACTGTCTTCTTCATTTTCCACTTCTTCATTTCACTCTCTTTCTCTGGGACATCCTTGACATACAGCATTACATTAGTTTCAGGTGTACAGTGTAAGCATTTGATCTTTGTACACTCCGTTCCACTCCTGAACTCTCTCCTCTTGAAAGTTGTTTGTTTCCCCATCACCCTAGCCTGCTCCGTCCCCCTCCAACCACCGTGAATCAGGCCAGGCGGGTTCCTCGATGGAGCTCCTGTCAGCCCTTCAACACCCACTGAGCTCGTGTGCTGAGCACCTACAACATGCCAGGCACGGGTCCAAGCACAACCTGCAGTGACATTTTTTAAAGTACGACAATGTAGTGTAAGACGATCGCCAGCTCCAAAAGTGTTTGGCACAGATTAGAAAACATTGCCCTTTCTAGGCACACGCAGCCTTGTTGCACATGCGACCTTGTCACACACAACCTTGTCACACGCATCCTTGTCGCACACGCAGCCTTGTCACACGTGTCCTTGTCACACACGCGTCCTTGTCGCACACACAGCCTTGTCACACACTCGGCCTTATCAGCACACTCAGCCTAGTTGGCACACTCGACCTTGTCGCACACGCATCATTGTCGGCACACTTTGCCTTGTCGCACACGCGGCCTTGTCACATGTGTCCTTGTCGGCACACGGTTTGGCAAGCAGGAAGCCCTTAGGTATAAAGAAAGAGGAGCCCCTTCATCCGAGTGGACAGAGCCCACGCAGGGCTCACAGCTGGACCAGTAAAGTGAGGTCTTGTCCCCCCAGAGGCAGCGTCCCCAAAATTGTGCATTTTTCTTGAAGCTAATGTGCTGCGTTCCAAGTCTTCTCCTTCATTATCGCCTTTCAGTGATGTGAAGATGCCCTTTATGAAATGGCGGCAACAGGAGACAGTAGTGCTTGCTTTACCTCTTTTGGAAAATGCTCTTAGCAAAATAAAGTTGACAACTCTGAGCCAGTTCGTTTTATATTTTTCTGGACCATAATTTGAAAACGTTGGGAATCACTGACTGATGGGAGGTGTTGTGTCGTAAGAAGCCCTCTGTTCAAGCAAAGGATAAAGTCACCACAAAACAGCACAGACCTGGGCAGGTATGATATCACCATCAGTGTCCCTGAGCTGCAGCAATCGGCATGGCATCTCGGAACTGTCGGGTTGCTATGGTTATCACCATACCTATGTAATTACCTAGGAAGTTGCTGTCTTTGTGACACATGAGGTCCGTGGCATGCAGATATTCAAAGGAGAAAGATTTTTGTGCCTGAGAGAAGTACCTGCTAGCAAAAATGCCATGCTTGGACACAGCTGTGGGCACACATGAAAATGCCCATGCCCACGGGAACATCGCTGTCTCTTGCATGTTTTGGTGATGAGATGTGCCACGTGTGTAGTCCACACAGCAGCAAGGAGGCAGGCCTTGGCTCCAGAGAGAAATCTGGGCTTTGTCTCTTACCCAGAATTCTTTCAGGCGTTAGAAACAGAAAGCGGGTCTCAGTTAAAGGGGAGTGTATCAGCTCACATAACTGAGAAATGAGCATTTGTGTCAGGGATAGTTTGACCTGGGGGCTCAGTGACAGCGCGAGGACCTGGCTCTCATCCCACCCCCGGCCCTCTGCTTTCTCCCATGACTACTGAGCATAGGCTTTCCCCTGGGGAGGACCTCACCACACGGGCAGGCAGCTGCCCAAGCTCTAGGGTAGAACCCACCAGAAGAAAAGAAAGCTTACCTTTCCCAACAGCTCAAACAAAGTTCTGTGCCTGGGTCACACTCACCTGAATGAGACCATGTGCCTAACCCTGAACTTATCACTGTGATGGAGGCAGCCCCACCCTGGAGCAGAGTTGTGGGGGCTGGGCTAGTTCTCTAGAATAAAGTCAAGGTCAAAGGATGTGGCCCCTCAAGCTTTCTTTTACTCCCAGAAGGAGTTTTTAAAGAAGTCAGTCCCCAGACATCACCGATGCTGCTTTTTCTCCCTTTGCCTGCACCTGCCTTCCTGAATCTGTTCTCCCTGCCGCTCCGCCTGCACAGTGCTCTGACTGCTGCCTCTAGGGACTGCAGCCCAGGCCCCTGCTTGGATCAGCCGGTGGCAGGCACAGGCAGATCTGGGAGAGGGAAAGGGAAGAGGTGGGGGGTTTCTTCCCTTCTCCTTCCTGCTCCAGAGTCTCCCAGGGCCCCATTCTCACTAGGTGCCTGACACATCTTTTCCCCATCTGCCCTTTCAGCTCTCCATGGAGCAACAGCTTCCCACTGCCTTGGTCTTTGGGCACTTCCACACCCCTTGTTCCTTCCCTGTCCAAATATTTGCACATTGTTCCTTAAATTCTTTCCATTTAAACCATTTAAGAAGAGAACACTACTTTTGCTGGGAGGTTTGTATGTAAATGTTGGGGGGAAAGAATAGAAGAGGCCTACCCTGCTGATTCAAGAGGAAGCCACTGGAGGGAAAAGAGAGGTGTAGGGATCTTTACACGGGAGCCCTGCCTGCTCCCAGCTCGAGCTGAGGGGTCTCAAGGCGCTGACTGCCCTGGAACCGGCCCAGCCCACTCTCCCAGAGCCTACCTGAGCCCTTAGGCTTCCCCAGCCGCCAGTGAAGGGGAAAATCAATATGTAAAGAACCAAACTGAAATGCTGGATGAAAAAGATGAACATTGCTAGGTTTGGAAAATAAAAATGTTCTAAACAGATAAACAGTAAGCAAAGTGCTTTGATTTGTACTGTTTTCCAGTCCATAAAACCCTAATGTCAGCCGACGTTTCATTAGGCGCTCCCACGCCGCTGGCGTGCGCTGCCGCTTGAACACATCGCGTCGGAGCCCCTCCAAGCCCAGCCGCAGGCCGGCTCTTGGGCAATGTTTCACGTAGGTGCTAAATGGGGGGGAAGCCTTCTCAGTCGTGAACACAGCGCTAGTTTAGGGGAAAAGGAAATGCGGGAGTTATATGAGCACTATGTATCACTCTGCAGTGCATTCATTCCAGTCAATCAAAAAAAAAGAATAAATGCGGGCAAAGACCATTTATGGGAGGAAAGAAAAACAACCAGCCAGCAATGAGCCTTTGTAACCAGACCCTTCAGCTTTCAGAAACAGGGAGGATTTGTGTTTTGAGTAATAGCTTCGGTGAAATAAACAGTCAAATTATGTCGGAAAAAGGTTCATTTGGACTTCTAGACCTTCGCAATCTCCAAATCTAATTGCGCTCCAGTTCATGAAGTCCCTTAGGAACATAGCAAAGCCTCCTCTAATGTCGCATTCAGTCCCACAGTGGCCCTGCTGGAAGCCTTCTGGATGACCCGCCAGAACTGAAGGGACAGCACAGGGCACTTTACTTCGATGATTTCTATTCCGTGACTACAGGGAAAAAGGGACAAGCCCTGGACAGGAAATTGGCAACCCTGAAGTAGATTCTAGGCTGCGATGCTCAGAAACCTTACCAGTTATCAAATCACTCTCTGCGCCTCAGTTTATCTGTAAAACCGTTCCAACATTTTCTCCCCTCACCCCTCCCATCCAGGTCTTGTAAATTCATACATTCCCATTTCATGAATATCTAGTAAGCACCTTTGGGGGAGGAGGGAAGAGTGTTAGGTGAGAGGGGAGATTCAGCCCCTGCCCTCTTAAAGCCCCCCTGAAGAGGAGAGAAAGGTCCAGTGACAATACACTGTGATGAACTCTAGTGTAGCCATAGAGACGGGACTTTGAAAGCATCCAGGAGGCACCTGTGGGCCAGGAAGAGCTGTTGGAAGGAAAGAACATCTAAACTTATTCTGAAGAATAAGTCGGAGAGGGTGGAAGGGAGGTTATTGTCACTACAAGGGAGAAGAGAGGAACAGGAGCTTATAGGTACTAAAAGTATTTTTTGAATCCCGAGATTTAAGGTGGGGGAGGTGAGAGGCCTGGGAAGGAGGGAGAGCTAAGAAGGACCAGATAACCAGGGCCTCCTGGCTCTGCTGCAGCATTTGGACTTAACCTTGAAATCTACGGGAAGCCCACTAAAGTGTTTCTTTTCGGGGCGGGGGCCTGATATAATGTGTTTTAGGAAGGCCATCCCCTCTCTCCAACAGCTGCTGGCAGAGAAGGGGTGAAAGGGGGAGCTGGAGGCAGGGAGACCTGAAATCCAGGGACAGGTGGCAGCAGCTGATGTTGGACAGAGGAAGTGTGGCCAAGGGAGAACAGGCAGATGTGAGAGGCATGGGATTGACAGGACGACTTGATAGATTGGGGACAAAAGGGGAAGAAAGTGACAAGAAAGGCACTAGGCTTCTGGCTTGAATAAAAGGGCATATGCTGGTTCCACTCCTGGAGAGGGAGCAAGCTTGAAGTGGGGTCTGGCACAAAGCAAGGGGCACAGTAGGTGCTCAGCAGGTGTTTGTTGACTCAAAGCAGAATCTTGATTCTCCTAGCTTCATTCTCCACCACCTCTGTTAGCACACACACACACACACACACACACACACACACACGCCGCTCCCACCCACTCTACCTCATCCTGCACGTCCCTGCCTGATAAATCTTTCTAAAACACCAATTTGCCTGTCAGATTTAAATGGCTCATCTGGATGGTTCAGGATTCCCCCAGGCACCGTGCGAAGCCCCTCTGCTCAGCCTCCTCAATCCAGCTCCCTACACCAAACCAGCCTGTGTCTGTTCGGCTTCTGTTGGGCTGTCCAGAGAGTGGCCCCATGACCTGCTGGACTCCAGGCCTTTATTGAGGTGCTGCTCCCCTGCCAGAGCACCCGCCTTCCCTTCATTCTGCCATTGCAAGTTCCAGTCAGAGAATCACAGTGCAGATCAGGAAAACAAAGGCCGCCCTCCCGGGACTCCTGTTACTTTTGTTCATTCAAAGCAGGCTTGTTTCTTTGACATCCAGGCAACACATAGGGTCTGTGGTTGAGGAAGTTACAAAAAGAGAAACAAAAGGTAAGTTTATCTTGATTATAGACAAATTGGCTAATAAGCTATGTCTTAATACATCCTTCTAGCACATTCCAGACTCTCAGAGTCCTTTTGATGTTGAAACATGTTTTTAAAGCATGAGTGGATTATGATTGTCAGAAAAAAAAAGCAGTTTTCTCCCAGGCCTCAAGCTATAAAAACTGCTACTCCCATTCTCTCTACAAATTAGCCCACTTCGGTATGTCCCCTGGGAAATGGAAGCAATTGCTTTATGCCTGGGAATTGCCGGAATTTACCTGTAAGTGCTACCTTACTCTCAGTGGGAAATAAGCCTAAATGAAAAGAAAAACAATGAGCCCAAATGTGTCCACCTCAACAGTGTTGATTGGTTGGTTGGTTGATTTTAAAAGTCCCTTTTTATTTCTAGAATCAAAAGTTGCAAAAACAAACAACAAACAACTCTCTTCCCCAGTGGTTATAGTCCTCAAATGAGAAGCCCCTGGGCACACGCAGACAGGGTTACTTTGAAGGCCACCACCTTTGTGCTGAAGCCCCACCCAGGACACTAAGAAAGGCACCCCACTAAACAAATTGGACCCTCAAATTGTAATCCCTCAGGCCAAGAAAGCTACAGAGCACCTGATACAACCCACAGATCCAACTTCTGCTGTGTCTACCAGGCTTTCCCGGGAACATGGCAGGCCTCCTGCCTGAAGCTGGCTCCCTCCTCCAGCCGCTATGGTCCAAGAACCACCTGCACCTGCATTAAAATCACCTGGAATTTTTTTACACATACAGATGTGTGGTCTGTATCCCTCATTCACTGAGTTCTAATCTCCAAAGGTTCATCCTCAGCACCCTCACTACAGGCAGACTAGCCAGGCTTCTCTGTTCTCTAGTCCATTTGTTTTTTCTCCCACTGTTCTCATCCATCTTACGGTCTCTGGGCCATCATCTTATTTTAAACATCCTGGTAATTCTCCTGTGGTACCCCATTAAACTCACTCCTCATCCACCTCAATAACTGTCAAGTCTCTTCTACTCTCTTTGAACTACAGTATCCTAATTACCAACCCTGAAACCTTATAGCATTTGACCTCACTCCTAATTCTCTGAGGATTTAGAGGCTGCCAAATGAGAACTCCCTCCTCATCTAGGTACCAAACACGCACGCACGCGCGTGTACCCCCACCACACACACACACGTACACATAATCTCCACTGGCCCCACCCTTCACCTTGACCCTGGATCTCACCTCACCCTCCTCAGAATCTTCCATTCTCAATATAACTCCTTTCTCCTGTGCATCCAGTCATGTCTTCTCAACTGAATTCTTCCCTTTGGGTCTTTTTTTCTGTTGTAGAGTTATCACTAGAGTAACAAATCAGTGTGGGGATTCTCTCCAATATCATTGCATCAGTGAGAACATACTCTACACTCGGCTAGCACAATTGAATGTTAGCCTGACTGTTATCTACAAATCCTCAATAAAATGGAGAATATGTTTCAATACAGCTTTGTAAATATTTTAAATTAAAAATTTCAAATATATTAAAAAATAGAAAAACTAGTATAATGGCCCCCTCAACCCATCACCCAGCCTCAATAATTATTATTATTTTACCAGTGTATTTTATTTTAATTTTTATTTTATTTTATTCATTTTGAGAGGAGACACAGAATGAGAGAGAGAGAGAGAGAGAGAGAGAGAAACAGGGGAGGAGCTGGAAGCATCAACTCCCATATGTGCCTTGACCAGACCAGTGCAGGGTTTTGCACTGGCGACCTCAGTGTTCCCAGGTCGACGCTTTATCCACTGCGCCACCACAGGTCAGGCTACCAGTGTACTTTAAAGCAAATCCCTTGTATCAGGTGATCACAATATGCATTTCTAGCTGATAAGGGTATATTTTAAAAGAACATAACCTCCATGCCATTATTAAGACTAAATAATTAACAGCAATTTCTTAATTTATTTAATACTTAATCCATAATCTATTTCCTAATTGTC
Organism: Rhynchonycteris naso; assembly: GCA_037038555.1. Taxonomy (NCBI): domain Eukaryota; kingdom Metazoa; phylum Chordata; class Mammalia; order Chiroptera; family Emballonuridae; genus Rhynchonycteris; species Rhynchonycteris naso. Next base: position 346,113,543 of record CM072995.1, read on the forward strand.
TCAAGGATGTCTTTTTATAGTTGTGTTGTTCAAATCAGGATTCAAACAAGATCTTCATATTGTAGCTCATTCTTATGTCTCTTAAGTTGTTTTTACTCTATAACAGTCCCCTTGCCTTTATTTTTTAAATGCTGTTGATTCCTTGGGCCATTTGTTATGTAAATTACCCCAAATTCTTGATTTGGCTGACCACAGTGTCACAGTGTTGACGACTTGTCTCTAGCCCTACATTGCTGGTAAGCTGGTAATTACATCAAGACTGTTAAATTGGGGTTCAGTCTTTTTCAGTAAATGCACTTCATAAGTAGTACTTTCTTTTTTTTAACATACTAAAGTGGTAGATAGAGACCCCTTCTAGAAGACTGTCCCTCATCTCATGTCCTCTTCCAACTACCAACCTGTCTGTCTCCTCCCCATCACAGTCTTCCTTCTTATCCTTATCTGGACTGAGTCCTCAGAGCAGAGTCTCTGCCCGTGCTCTTACCTGCCCCAGGATGCCTTCCCCTAGGTCAGCAATTCTCACCCCTGTTCATCTCATGGCACACATTAACTAATTGCTAAAATTCTACGGCACACCAAAATACTATATGTTTTGTGGGTCTGACAAAAAAAAAAGTATAAATTCATTCACACTGGATGGCTATTGTTGTGTTGGCTGTTGTCATTATTTGGCAGGAGCAGGAAGTATCAACTCCCATATGTGCCTTGACTGGGCAAGCTCAGGGTTTTGAACTGGCAACCTCAGAGTTCCAGGTCGACGCTTGATCCACTGCGCCACCACAGGTCAGGCCTCATTTGTTTTTTTCAATTGACAATCTAAGGGGAAAGAGATCAGTGCCCTTGACTAAATAGTCAGGTGTTTCACGTGTTTTAAAATTGTTTGTGGCACACCGGTTGAATATTGCTGCCCTAGGTCAATCCAGCGTTTCCGTTCGTCTCAGCTGAAGCATTTCTTCCCCTTGGATTCTCCCCTGACTTCTGTGTAAGATCAACTCTCTCTACTAGATAGGTGCTCTGAGCACTGTGGACTTCTCCCTAGCAGCATCCCCCTCTACTGCATGCAGTTCTACATCGAGTTGTGTGGTTATTCTATTAACATCTCTCCCCTGTCAGACTGTAAGCACCATGCGGGCAGGGACTGTGTCTGATTTCACCACCGCTGTATTCTCAGTGCTTAACACAGTATCTGGCACATAATAAGCTTCCAAAATAAAAACCCTCCAGAATTATAAATTGCATGAATGAAAGGGTTTGGGATCAAAGAGAATAACCTCAGTTAAAATAATCTTTACCTGGAAATTATATAATCTATAGTCCAAAATGGAAAATTTTTGAGAGCAAAAGGGGACACTCTTAATAATTAAGCCAGGACAACAGGGTAAACCAAGACGTTTCCATGAAAACCAGGATATGTGGTTACCTTCTTCATCCCTGAACACTGTCCTAGAGTCTTTCAAATACTTCTTACAGAGACTAGGACATGCATTTCCAAAAGCCCGTACTTCTGCAACTTCCAAGATAACCTTATTTTTCCTGGTTTATGTCTGTGGACCTCGGGGAACATCATAGAACTTAAGCACAAACCCCTAGCGTGACTAGAGTGTGCATGCTATTTTTTTCTATACATCATGGTCAGAGAGAAATCTCCCTCGTTTGCTATTTATTAATGGGCATGTAAGAAGGTACACCTTTCCAGAGAGCATTTTGGTGGCTTATCTTCAGTCTTCAGAGAAGGATTTACCTTTGACCTAGCAGTTCTACTTCCAGGATTTTTTCCCACAGAATAGTAAAATAATGCTCATAGATATTTGTGCAAGAATTTACTGTAAAAAAAAAAAAGCTCCCTAATTCTTTACCCATCCCTATATTCATACCTTTTGACCATTTCACTCGGTGCACTTGGCCAGATGGCTTGCTTTAGCCAACAGGATGTGAGCATGTACGACACAACGGATGCTTGCAAAAGAGTCCTTGCATATTTCTGTATAACCCTTGCTCCCTGAGAGAACATACCTGCCCAGCTTCCTGGTGGATAACTCAACTTGGGAGAGACCAGAATTGCCCTGGTTTTCCCAGCTGTGGCCGTCCTAAGGGAGCCTGTGGCCAGCCAGTCCCAACATATGAGCAAGTCCAAATGAGGAGGCCTGCTCAGCCTGTGGAGGCCCGCAGCTGACCGCAAAGGCATAGCGAGCCCAGGTGAGCTGAACCCCTGCAAACTTGTAAACTGAAGAAATGTTTACTGTTGTATGCCTCTGAGATTTTGGTTGTTCACTGCATAGCATTATTGTATTAATAGATATCTGACACAATTGCCGTTTAAACCTCTAACAGTTGAAGAATGGTGCAATACCATTCTTCACAATACACTGATAAATTGCAGAAAAGGGAGCAGGTTGCAAAACAATGTATAGAATATGACACCATTTTCATAAAACATATATGTCTACATTTGCAAAAGAACACAACTGGCTGACACGGTTATGTCTGGGTGGTAGGATTCAGGGTGATTTTTATTTTTTGTTTATCTGAGTTTCACAGTTACTCTATGAGAACATGAGTCTTGTGTGTAATTTTTTAAAGGGAAGAAAAAAATAATCTTTGCTGTGGAGTATAACATTTTGTGTGATTATCCTTTGGCTTATTAGTAACAATCCCGAATGTTTTTCAAGTACTTTTTGCCGGGAAAGTCATCAGTGGTTCCTCCTGGAACATCCTGTGTAGAAACTTGGAAACATTGCCTCTTGCAGGATTCACTAGGGGTTGCAGGAAGCAGAACACACCTAATCCCACCAGTAAACTTGAGAAGAGAGGCTGTGTGGGTGGCAGTGGCTTCATACAGCCCCAAAGTGTAGAAGAGCCCCATGTTTCCGGCCCACCATTAGACCACAGAAGCTTTAGAGTTCCCTCCCCTGGAGACAAGGGCCGGAAAAACCGGGAGCAGAGTAGAGCACCCCAGCCACTTCCTGTCTACAGGGTTTAGTTATAACCCTTGGGCAAACAAAAGAGAACTTTCTCTAAATTCCTACTAACAGGGTGTCAAATTTCATACATTCAGAATAAGAAATTCAATACCCAAAGGTAGGTCAAAGATATCTAACACTCTAATCCTAACTCTAATCCTTCCAAAGGCCAAAAAAAAAAAAAGATAAAAACTTTTCTTTCCTCTGTCTATCTGTCTCTCTCATCCTCCCTCCTTCCCTCCTTCCGTCTCTTCTTCTTCTTTTTTATTTCTTTCTCTGACTTTGCAACTCTATCCTTTTTGCTTCATGTATTTTGAAATTCTGCTATTTAGGTGCATAACATTTAGAATTGTTAAGTTTTGTTAATTGACTCTGTGTGACATGAAATGACTTTTTTTATCCTTTGCAATATTCACTGCTGTGATATGTACTTGGATATGAATATGTTCATTCTAACTTTCTTTCAGTTAGCATCAGCATGTACATATCTTTTCATTTTTTTTACTTTTAGCAGAGTTCATTGTTAAGGAAGACTCACAGGACCCAAAATGACAATGCTTACAAACCTACGGGAAAAGGGTACAAATATAACAGCATGAAAGACATGCATTACAACCAAAGTCGACCTCCCAGCAATGGGCCTAGAAGCATCAGGAGGGGTCTCCTACAGTCCCCCTTCCTCTAAGGGCCATGGCCAAATGCAGTTTATGTCATGGATCAAGAACCACTGCTGTGTACACAGAACATCCAAAACCAAGGAGTCCCAAAAGGTGCCTCATCTGGTGACTCAGTCTTCCAGGAGTCTCAATAAACAATTCTGTCAACTTGGTAAAAACTAATCCATTGTTTTAAGCAACACTATGAATGGGTGTGTTTCATGCTTTCACTAGGGTTCAATGCTATGCAGACCTGTTAGCAAAACAGCTCAGGTGAATTCCTAGGCTGTGGGCATGAGCCCTTTCATTCAGCATATCTAACTGGCAAGTGATATCACACTGCCTCATATGTAATGTAAGAACCATAAAACAATAAACAATAGACTTGCATTTCTCTCCTAGTGGCCTTTATACAACTGTTATTATGCACTTTACTTGTGCACATATGTACCGTGATACATTGTTATTATTGTTATTTAAGCAATTATATATTTAAGGTTTTCAATAAGTAACATCCTCTATGTTTAGCCTTTCAGTTGTTATTCCTGGTACCTTCCTTTTCTATGTGTAGAGCCAGATCTCTTCCTGGTAACATTTTTCTTCTGCCTTTTTGTTTCTTCAATCCTCCTTCACTGTTCTCTTTTGCATTAAGTGAAAGTTTTCTAGTGTAACATTTTCATTCCTTTGATGAGTTTTTCACTATATATTTTTGAGCTATTTCCTTAACCCCTGCCCTAGGGCTTACATTATGCATCTTAACTCATCAAAATCTACTTTAGATATATAGATACCAGCTTAATCCCCGTGCGATATAGGAATGTTAATCCTATATAATTAACAGTGTGTCCGTAAGTCATGGTGCACTTTTGATTGGTTACAGGTCAAAAGTGCACCATAACTTTACGGACACACTGTATTCCCTTTTCCCCCTTGTGTACCTCTATATATTGTACGTAGTAAACCCCAAAACACATGATCATAATTATTACTTTATATAATATCATGTCTTTTAAAGGAGCTGAGAAGAGAATTACTGGAAAGGGGACCTGGGACCTGGCCCAGGGCGGGCTTGCCTAGGGCCGACTGGGAGTGTGCAGGCTCTTGACTGTGCGCAGGAAAGAGCTTACAACAGGAGTCCAGGTTTATTTGAGAGGACATTTATAAGGCTGGGGACAATGAGACAAGGAAGGGCCTAGGTCAGTGGTTCTTAACCTTTTTTGAGGTACCGAACCCACCAGTTTCATATGCGCATTCACCGAACCCTTCTTTAGTGATAAATAAAATATGATTTATTTTTTCCAACTTCAAGACATAGGTATATGTTTTTTTACTGGTGCACACAATGAGCCGTGCATGAACATCACCTTGCTCAAAGAACAAAACCAACAAAGTGCATGAACTCACAACAAATTACGGTATTACTTTATTCTGGCCTCCACGGCAGAGGCTTCTCCGAACCCCTGAGACTGATTCATCGAACCCTATGGGTTCGATGGAACCCAGGTTAAGAACCACTGGCCTAGGATAAAAGAACCAACAAGAGGGCTTTGGCAGGGCTGCTTTGGCTCACTGGAAAGTCAGAAATAGGGGGCCTTAGAGACAATTTATGGGGTTAGCCTGGGATGAGCTGCCGCTGGGTACAAGTCTTGTGGGGACCCTGATTGCTGAGGTGAAAGAGAGAAGAAAGGAAAATATGCCTAGGGGAGGGGAGGAGGGAAGGCACTGCATGCTTGCTCCGGAGGGAGAGCACCTTAAGGTCATTTAAGGGCAGGGATTTTAGGGGAGGTCCGAGGGTAGGACCTCAATAGAATATTCATCAGCTCTCCAGGTGTGTCTTTCCAGGGTCATGGTCTCCACTGATTGGTCGGCACCAGGGCCGGTCTCGGTCTCTGTCTCATTAGTCCATAGCTGGTCCTGAGGTCAGCCTTAGCTTGTCTGGTTTTGCTGCTTTTCTGGGCCTGCGGCTGAAACACAACTGAGGTGTAGATATAATGCCTAGGGGTTAATGCTTAAGGGCTCTTCTCCGGTCCCTTGTTCTTTCCTTCTCTAAGGAGGTCTGACCTGCATGACTAGCAACACACCAAGGAGGAAAGGTCATGGGAGGGTCCAAACCACATGACCAGAGAAAATATGTAAGGTCAGGCGGTAAACCACATGAACAGCCATATGCTAATGGAGAAAAGGTTACCCAGTGGGCGAGGTGCTTGCTTTCTCAGTTTTGCCCATGGCTAGGAACCTGGGGCTTTCTAATCTGATGACCTTCTGTGTGCTTGGCCTATAGTCCTTGCTCTGTTCATGTCTGTCTAACTGCCTACCACAGTGACTCTTCTATTTTTTTATTCAAAATATTCGTTGGGCACCAATGAGCCAAGCACTGTGCTAGATGCTGAATATACACTGGTGAATCAAAAAAGTAGGGTCCCTGGCCTTCTGGCAAGTCGTCTGATGAGGCTCGACCCCTGTGAGAAGGCAATACATGTGCTCGCCCCTGGATTTATGCACACAGCCAGGAATCAGAGGGGGTTCTTCTTCTCAAGGAATTCAGTATTGGGAAAAGACTAAGCCAAATTTGTTAATACAAAGCGGACCATGAAAAGTGTTATGTGTGAGATACAAAGGCACTGGGCATCTGTAAAGCCAGTAGCCACAGCCACCATCACAGCTGCCTGGCCCATGCAGGTTCGCATTTGATTTGGACAGATGGTAATGAAACAACGGAGCCAAGAACTGGTGGGCCATTAGCTTTAATCCTAGCTTGCACCTGGCGGGCAAGTAAAAACACACACTGGGCTCCAAAACCCGCTTATTCAGTACTCACAAAGCTACTGACTTATCTGAGTTTCCTAGCATCAAAGGTATCTAACTCACCAGCCTTATTCACCTGTTTCCCATCTCCTTCTTTCTGCACAACTCTACACAAACTGGCTTCTCCCTCAGCACTCCACCATCTTGGCTGCTTCTCCTGGCCTTCTCCACCTGGCCTTTCTCTGCTCTCCTCTCTAATGCTAATCTCAGGAACCAAGAGAGAGCAAGCTCTGGTCTGCCCACTTTATAGTATAGATTCAAAACCTTTAATGCAATCTACAAACAAGGGAGTCTCTGACACAAAGTCACTTATCTGAGGCATAATGGGAGGATTCCTCATGAGAATGCACTGCCCCACATCAAAAAGGGTGGGGAAAGGCTTAGTCTTAAAACTAAACCTTAGGCTATAAGGATCCTGCCTACTTACAGCCTGTCTCCCAATACACATTAATATAATCACGCCCATCTCAAGCAAGAAGGGCAACTAATATTATCACCTGGCTTCCACGTGGGCAGCGCCATCTTTAACAAGGTGAGCATAATATATTTTATCTTCCCAACAGCATCTATATTTAGGAAGCAATGTATTTGATTGGAGGTATAGGGAAAGTTTCATAGAGAAAGCATATTTTAGTTGGGCCTTGAAAAGTGAATGTGACTTTGCTTGGTGGAGAAGTAGAAGGAGGTAAAACAAAGGCTCTTAACCATCAGAATAGTTCAGCAAGATTTCATCTGGCAGGCATAGCCACTGGCTCATTCTTCCCTGCACAAAACCCTACTGTGTGCTCCAGAGGAAACTGTGTACCTGCAACCCCAGGGAGGGAATTCTGAGTTGTCTTATCAACTCTGGAAATTCTAACCCCATTGTCTGTCACCGGATCAGGGGTAGCCACGTGACCCAAGTCTGGCCAGTGAGATGTGAAGGGGAATTTTCTCCCAATAATGGGAGGAACAGTCCTCTTCTCCTCTTATCCTTCAACCCCTACTCCATCTCCTCTGAAAAGAAAAAAAAAATCAGAAAACCTGGTCCCTGATTATGTCATCAAGCCACCTGATTTAGCCAACGCAAAACTGATTTGTCTCAAGACTTTTTGTTACATGAGATGATCAAGGTTTCTTACTGTTTTAGTGACTTCTGGCTGAATTTTGTTGTGGTAGTGATGTTACTCGCAGCCAGATGTAGCAGTTGAGCCCACCCTAACTGGCCAACTCAGCTCTGAAATTTGCTTTTCTTTTCTGCTGGTTCAACCCACTGCCAGATGTCGCTCCTCCTGATTTTGGTTCCCTTGCCTCATCAAGAATAGAGATAATAGAGACGAATATGCGGTGATCTGACTTTGAGAAATGGGCACCAACACAATCAACAGTTCAAATCTATAGAAATATTTACTTGAAACCTATGTTCTCTTACTGAGTGGTGTCACCACATTAAATTTAATTTATAAATAAAAAAATGGTGATTAGTCTAAGAGATGACATTGCACTTAGCTATACATACACATGCACATGGGGAGAAATAAAAAACAATTTTAAAAACAAAAGAAAGCCATTGCACAGCAAATATCTTAACTAGTAGTACTAGTCACTACTCTTGATTCTTTGGTTGAGAAGACTTGTTTAACTGTCATAGGAAGGTGTAAGGATGAAAATGCAAAGAAAATACAAAAGCAAGCCCAAGGGAAATTATATAAACTGTTTCACGTTCACTGCCCTGCTGGAATTCTCTGGTAATTCCCATGGGAGCAAAGACAACCTCCAGAACAATCTAACTGTTGGAAACCTCTAGTGTCTGGCAGGAAGCCAACTAGAACAGGCGCATAGGAGGTGCCAGCTCATTCCTGAGAGCCTGGATCAGTCCTAGGAGCCCAGAGTGTCTGTGGCAAAGTTGTGAATAAGCAAAGATTGTCTCCAATCTCCACCCACTTTCCCATTCCCTTCCTGCTCCCCCTCTTCTTTCTCCAGCTCTGATCTCTTCCTCCTTGTGCCTTCGCCCCTTTCTCCTCCCTTCTCTGCCCCCACTCAACTATTCACAAACCGCCTGCCTGATAAGCCCACAAGGTACTAAGCCACCTACTTCAGGGCCCTTGCATTTTAATAGGGAGCTCTTACAAACCCAAAGTAATGCTCTTCTATTGCTAAAAATTCCAGTCTCTAGACTGGCAGTCTAGGCGGACATGTTTACAAACACAACACTTCCTGTTCCATGAAAATTCAGCTCACCAAGGACTACATCCCCAGGTCTCACTGCCACCCCACACAGAAACTTCTCTTCTCATACAACCATACCCTTGCCATCCAACTTACCCTATTCACCTTCAGTCTCAATTTAGATATGCCTTCTTCCAGGAGACCTTCCCCAAACAGTCCCCAAGTCTGGGCCCTGTCCCTCTGTTGTACCCTTATGTAAAGCCAGTATCCACGGCCACCATCACAGCCGCCTGGCCCATGCAGGTTCGCATTTGATTCGGATAGACAGTAATGAAACAACGGAGCCAAGAACTGGTGAGCCATCAGCTTTAATTCTAGCTTGCACCTAGAGGGCAAGTAAGAACACACACTGGGCTCCAAAACCCACTCATTCAATGCTCACAAAGCTACTGACTTATCCGAGTTTCCTAGAACCAAAGGTTTCTAGCTCACCAGCCTTATTCACCTCTGTTCCCCATATCCTTCTCTAGCACAAACTCTGCTCAAAATGGCTTCTCCCTCAGCACTCTGCCATCTTGGCTGCTTCTCCTGGCCTCCTCCACGTGGCCTTTTTCTGCTCTCCTCTCTAATGCTAATCTCAGGAACCGAGAGAGAGCAAGCTCTTGGTCTGCCCCACTTTATAGTGTAGAAATCCAAACCCTTAATCCAATCTACAAACAAGAAAGTCTCTGATACAAAGTCACTCATCTGAGGCATAAGGAGATTCCTCATGAGAGTGCACCACCCCACAACATGCAATCAGTCAAGGATGTGAGGAAAATTTTAGCCTTAAAACTAAGCCTTAGGCTATAACGATGCTGCCTGCTTACAGCCTGTCCCCCACACCCAATGCAAACAATAAGCGAGCAAATATATTTATCATATTTACAAACTTATTTGACCAACACCCTATAATACTGAATGCCTTCCTTGTACGGCCAGTAGCCATGGCCACCAACATAGCCACCTAGGCCATGTAGGTTCACATTTGATTTGGACAGATGGTAATGAAACAATGGAGCCAAGAACTGGTGGGCCATTACCTTTTTAATTCTAGCTCGCACCCGGAGTGTGAGAAATACACACAGTGGGAAAACACTTTCATTTCCATTCAGGGCTCCTGTTGGGCAGATAAAATATAAATCTGGCTCACTTTGTTAAAGATGGCACTGCCTACATGGAAGCCCGTTGATATTAATGTGTGTTGGGGGCGGGTTGTGGGCAGGCAGGATCCTTGTAGCCTTTCCTACCCTTTTTGTGTAGAGTGGGGCACTCTTATGAGGAATCCCATTATGCCTCAGATAAGTGACTTTATATCAGAGACTTCCTTGTTTGTATATTGGATTAAAGGTTTTGAATCTATACTATAAAGTGGGCAGACCAGAGCTTGCTCTCTCTCGGTTCCTGAGATTAGCATTAGAGAGGAGAGCAGAGAAAGGCCAGGTGGAGGAGGCCAGGAGAAGCAGCCAAGATGGTGAAGTGTTGAGGGAGAAGCCAGTTTGTGCAGAGAGAAGGAGATGGGAAACAGGTGAATAAGGCTGGTGAACTAGAAACCTTTGATTCTAGGAAACTCAAATAAGTCAGTGGCTTTGTGAGCACTGAATGAGTGGGCTTTGAAGCCCAGTGTGTGATTTTATTTGCCTACTGGGTGCAAGGTAGGATTAAACACAATGGCCCACCAGTTCTTGCCTCCGTTGTTTCATTACCGTCTGTCTGAATCCAATGCGAACCTGCATGGGCCAGGCGGCTATTATGGTGGCCGTGGATACTGGCCTTATACGTCCCAAAGCCACTGACTTACCCGAAAATTCCTAGAATAAAAGGTTTCTACCTCACCAGCCTTATTCATCACTGTTCCCCATCTCCTTCTTTCTGCACAAACTGACTTCTCTTTCAGCATTCCACTATCTTGGCTGCCTCTCTGCTGCAATGCTAATTTCAGGAACCCAGAGATAGAGGCCCTGGTCTCTTTTATTTTATAGTGTAGAAATTAAAGCCTTTAAGCCAGTATACAAATAAGAAAGTCTCTGATACAAAGGCACTTATCTGAGGCATAAATGGGATTCCTCATAAGAGGGCACCACCCCACATCGTGCAACAGTCAAGGGAAAAGCTTAGTGTTAAGAAGATTTTAGTATTAAAAGGGTAGGAAAGGTTTAGTCTTAAAACTAAGTCTTAGGCTATAAGGACCCTGCCTGCTTACAGCCTGCCCCACACTCAATGCAAACTATAAGCGAGCAAACATACACATTATATTTGCAAACTTACTTGACCCACACCTTCCTCTTGGAGCATTTGTCATGCTGCTTTGCAATTTATGGCTGTTTGGTCAACCAATACCCAAGATAGCCCTGACATTTAGCAGTTGCTCAGTGTAAGGTATTTTCCCTGCCGAGGAAGAAAGAAGGGCGTAGCCACCAAGTGTGGAATAGCAAAAGCTTTAGTAGAGCGCTTCCTGGACGAGGTTCTCTGGTCCACAAGACAGGGGCCAGAGAAGTCGTGCTACCTCGCCTGTTTGGGGTAATTTATAGCCTCGGTAGGATGGTCAGGTTGATATGACGTGACGAAATTTCATTGGCTGACAGACCGTAGGTCTTTTTCAAAGGGCTCCTGGGAAGTTTCCTTTGGCACGCATGGTTGTGGATGGTTCCAGCCAAAGTTCCCAGGCCTGGTTCCTCACGTGACCTTCCCCCATTGCCAACCGACCTCACACTCAGTTTATTGAATGACTGAGTAAATGTCCATATATACTATAGCTCTGCAGAGACCACGGCTGTCTAGTTTCCCATTGAACTCTTAGCTCCCAGTCCAGTGCTTAAGCCATTGTGGGCACACAACGATTATTTGGTAATTGATTAAAAGAAGTCTTCATAAGAAAGGTAGCTGTATCTATACTGCTGTTGGCAATGTCCAGGCATTCTTATATGAGAGCAAGAAGTACAGACCAGGGGTCTTCTCTAAAGGATCAGAGATTGGGGGAAGGACGAACAGAGCAGAGGTAGCAAACCGTTCTGGGAGTACAGTTATCCGGGGCTGATGGGTGGGCTCCTCTCTTCAACCTGTTTCCATTTTCTAGGGATTTTTAACCTGGGGCTCATGAGTGGGGTTTCAGAAGGTCCATGAATCCCCTGACGCTTGAATCAAACATCCATGCCAGTAACTGTATGTGCATTTTTCTGGAAGAGGGTCCATGGTTTTCAAAGGCTCTGACACAAAAAGAATTGTTGCTCTAAACCTGCACTGTCCAATATGATAGTCACTAGCCACATGTGGCTATTCAAGTTTAAATTTAAATTTTCAATGCTTCAGTTACACTAGTTACACATCAAGTGTGCTCAAGGGCCACTACCTACTGGACAGCCCAGACATAGAACATTCCCATCATTGCAGAAAATTCTACAGAGCTTCTTGGTGTTGGTTGCATTACTCCAGATTCAATGTACAGACAAGATTTGTATGGATTGTGTAGTGTTTTTGTAAAATCAAGTGTCATCCTTAGAAATGAAAGCATAAACATCTGAAATCCTGATTTCTTTTGGGAAACGGGACTACCTGCTCGCTTTGGGTCCGTGTTCCTCCTGGCAGCCCAATCGCTCAGGGCTGCTCTGTTTCCATGGGCTCTGGGTCATATCGAAATTACCTGCTTGACCTCCTGAACCTTTTCTTTTAGTTCTAAGGGACCTTGCCTACCTTGGTTTCTTTCCAGTCTCGTTTGTAACCAGATTCTCAGTTTGGGTAAGTGGGGTTGAATTTGGTTTAAGAGCACATCCTGGGGCGGGGTCTGGGGCTGACACTTGGGCTCCGAGGGAGAAGTTGAGGGGGGGGGGGGCAGTGCTTCCCTCCTTTCAGCTCTCCGTAACAGTTAGAAGAGACGGAATTTTATCCTGAACATCTGTTGCAGACAAAGAACTTCTTCCCAGTCTTCTTATGAGCCCTCCATTCCCTAGAGCAGCATGCTTGGGTCCGCCCATCGCGATGAGATCGCGGGGAGGGGCCAAAGCGAAACCCGAACCCCGCGCCCACCACCCCGGCGGGCTACGTGGCTCGGCGGCCCCGGCCTCCCCCCGGCAGCCAGGCGGCCAATGGGCGCGTGAGCGCGGCAGCCCGGAGCTTCCCGTCCGCGGCCCGGCGCCCCCCTCCGCTCTGGCACTGGGCGGGCGCTGGGGGAGGGGCTGGCCCGTCCCCTCCCCCGCGCCGGCCCCAGCCCCATCCCCATCGCCGCTCTAGTCGCTCGTTCGGTGCCTCCCTGCGGGCCGCTCTCTTGTCCCGACGATGGCGCGCGGTGGCCGCGGTCGCCTCCTGGGACTCGCCCTGGGGCTGCTGCTGGCGCTGGCGCTGGCTCCCCGGGCGCTGCGGGCCAAGCCCACCGTGCGCAAGGAGCGTGTAGTGCGGCCCGACTCGGAGCTGGGCGAGCGGCCACCCGAGGACAACCAGAGCTTCCAGTACGACCACGAGGCCTTTCTGGGCAAGGAGGACTCCAAAACCTTTGACCAGCTCACCTCGGAGGAGAGCAAGGAGAGGCTGGGGTGAGCGCGGCCCGGGCTGAGTTCGGGGGCGCTGCAGGTGCCCGCAGGGCCATTCGGGCGGGAGCCACGCGGAGCGCGAGTCGCAAATCGAAAGCGAAATGGGCGCGGACCCGAGGGCGGGGTCCAGCCGGGCGTGGCGGCGGGCCGGACGAAAGTTGCCCGCCGGCGCCGGGACCCCTGCGTGGAGATCGCCCCGGGCCGCGGTGGCTTCCGCGGGGAGGCGAGAACGTGGCATCAGCCGCGGGAGCCAGGACTGCGAGGGCCCGCCCCCTCTCCCTGGTTGCATCAGAAGGGTGGGTAGAGAGTGTACAAAAAAAGGGTTTGTCCACGGTGGCCTTGTAAGTGACAGGAGTTCTCTCTCACCCTCCCAGTTTCTCTCTTCTCCGATTCCCGAAGAGGAGGGCTTGAGACACTTCTAACAGGGTCTAAAGGATGAACATAATTGGATAGAAGATGAAGTGGGCGGACGATGAAGAGACTTGATCCCTGACCCGTGTCCCTGGACTGGGGTTGGGTGCTCTTGCCTTATGCCTAATTCCTATATCTGATGTAGGGATACAAAGTTCCTATTGTTAAGAAGGAGGGGCATTTGGGGATGGGGGTGAGGGTGGGAATGGAAACTGGTCCCCCGGTTAGTGTTTCCAGCACGTGCCTACAGAGGCACCCAGTCCTTGGGCAGCTGAGGGCAGAAAGCTGGAGGGTGGTGTGGTAGACTGCAACTTGCACTATTGAAAGCAGTTGAGTCAGGAACCAGTCCTGGGAAACAAAACTTTGGGACATCTAAGTGCACCCTCCACAGGTTTCCCGGGGAGACACTGGGGCATTGTGCACAGGTATCTGGGACCCAGCAGCCAGCCTGATGGAGGATGGGTTGGGGAGGGTCCCAGTAGCCCTGCCTACTGGGCACCAGGCCTACTGGAACCTGCTTTCTGGGGGTGGAGATCTTCATGTCCTGCTCCATGAGAAAGAACACAGCCATCCCTGTGCTGATGGGGGCCTCAAAGGCCAGTGGGATTGGTTAGGATATGAGGCTAAATTATACCTATTGTGTAGGTGCACCATCTGCCTGCTCTGATAAAAAGATCTTTGAATTTCAAAGTCACCTTTGAACAATCACCTTTTATTTTGCAGAGAACTATTTTCTCGTCTTGTTTGGGACTTAACAATGGGGGCCTTTGATGAGGTTAGCCTATTGTATTGCTTTGAGGCACTTGAAAACTGATTTATTCTGGGACCCTGATGGCAGCCATTTACATCCCTGTCAGTGGGGGCAGGGGTTGGGTTTCGGAGTGGAGAACTGTAGTTTGCAGTCCTATAGCCTCCAGTTCATGCTGTCCTCGTGAAGAGTAAGCCTTGCGGTAAGAGCGAGGGCTGATGGAGTTGGTCCGCATTTGATCCTTGTATGAACACCTTAACTTTGTTTAATCACACAACACTCATTTGAACGGCCACTGTGTGCCAGCTACTGTGTCAGATACCTCCCTGGCAGGTGCAAAGAGAAAACCTTGGCATGCTCTAGGCCTCAAACTACTTTAAAAAATTAGACACAAGTGGATACTAGCATACTCACTGCGACGGTATGTAATATCTACATTGAGCAGACCCAGGAGAAGGAGAGAGAGGTGTGGGGGTTAGGGATGGATCAGAGTTTGTGGGGTGACTCAGAGGTTGACAGGCATACCATCAGGGAAAGGCCTTCCTGAAGAGAGACCAGAGGTTTTGAAGTTTGTTGTGGGGGATGAGATCTGCTGGGACAATAAAGGATGGGTGAAGTGGGAAGTGAGAGTGGAAGGAAGACCAAGAGCAGAGCAAGAAGGCCCGCGGAGAGGAGGAGATTAGATGTTACCCTGTATGTGGTTGAAAATCAGCCCCAAATTCTTGTTAGGTGATTCAGACTGGCCGTAGGGAGAAGATAACTGGAGCACGATGGGCAGACAGGGGAAGGTCATGGCCATGAGCCACTGAGTCAGACACGCTGGTCCAGAGGGCTGGAGAGGGTGAAGCCAGAGCATGTAGGAGAGGGACTGCACTGCTCACGCTGACTCAGCATAGGGGTGGAGAGTGGGGAGCAAGGACTCACAGGTAACATCAGGGCTCTGGCCTAAGCCACTGGGTGGGTAGTGGACACACCGCTCGCGTGTAAAGTAAATCCAGGCCAGAGATGAGGGGCCGGGGCGGGGGCAGGGGGTGGAAATGACAGGTGCAGTCAGTGATGGCCATTCTGTGCACAGTCCTGGTGAAGCAGTCTCCTCTAAGGCAGGCCGCAGAGGGAGGAGCGTGGCTGGGTCTGAGCAACCTCGTCACCAACACCTGACCTGACCCCTGAGACCAGGATAGCTCCAAGTTCCCCAGAGACACCTAGGCAGTGGGCTGCAATGTGGGGACCTACCAAAAAAATGAAAATTAATTGCCAGCCTTTAAAATCTGAGTGTTTCAAATATGGACCTCGATTCCTGGTTTCCTTGGGCACCCACGAACCGTCACTCCTTCACGGCAGTCACTGCCTGGAGCAGCGAGGGCACCATTGGCAGCAGCTGGCAGGGGGGCACCAGGTTGCCCCAGCTTCAGCTCAGAGGCTTTGCTTGTTTCTGTTCCCAGGTAGGAGTTGGTCGAGTTCTCCATCCACCTGCTCATCGTCTTCAGTGAGGAAAGGCAAACTTTCTGTCCCTTATTCTTTGACATTCCCTGTAAAGTAGGTGTTCACAGCTGGGAAAACTGAGACTCGTAGAATCAGGACATTTGCCCATGATCACACAGGACTAGGGCCCAGGTGTTCTGATGGGAAGGGTTGGCTTTCTCTACAGCATAGCCGCCTTTTCCAGTATCTCAGTCCTGAGATTTTTAAAAATTTATTTACTCATTTTATATAGAGAAAGAAGGGTTGGGGATGAGGAGGAAATGTCAACTCCCATATGTGCCTTGACCAGGCAAGCCCAGGGTTTCGAAGTAGTGACCTCAGCGTTCCAGGTCAATGCTTTATCCGTCGTGCCACCACAGGTTAGGATCACTCCTGAGATTTCTTTCTTTTATCTTGAGAATTATTTTAAAGAGAGGGGTTAAGATCACATTTATTCTTCCTACTATGTGTCAGGTTGACTATCTCCTGGACATTTATTTGGCAAAGATTAGATGCTGTCTTTTCCACACACACACACACACAAAAAAAAAAGTTATTCACAGTCTGCCATTAGGTCTCCACTGGTCTGAGATTCTGTTTCTCAGCCAGCTTTGGAAAACTGATGGGCATGTCACCTCTCTGTCCCCAGGGTTGGAGCAGGGCCTGGCACACAGTAGGTAGGCTGAACAGTGCAGTGTTGAAGGAATTCTGCTCTGTCTGGCTGTGGTGTCCTGGAAGGAGCCAGCTCGAAAATACTTCAGTCTTGGTCTTTCAATCTGGAGACCTGTTAAAATCGCAAATGAAAGGACGCATTAACGCTGTTAGTAATGTTTACAATCTCATGAGAAAGAGGAGCAGGGACTACCTGGGTATCCCGATGGGAGATGAAGACATAACTGCTAATGAATTCATTTCCCATATCTAATTAATCAAAGAGAAACCGCCAATCAGAACTTCTGTTCAGCCTGACCTGTGGTGGCACAGTGGATAAAGCGTCGACCTGGGGACACTGAGGTCGCCAGTTCAAAACCCTGCACTGGTCTGGTCAAGGCACATATGGGAGTTGATGCTTCCAGCTCCTCCCCCCTTTCTCTCTTTCTCTTTCTCTCTCTCTCTCTCTCTCTCTCTCTGTGTCTCCTCTCTAAAATGAATAAAATAATAAAATTTATAAAAAAAGAACTTCTGTTCACAGAAAGAAAATTTTATTACTGAGTTGATGGAGTCCTAGCCCAAAGCAAAGGAACAAATCCCAAAGCAGTCTGTAGGATCTCATCCCACGTAAACAGGCTACCAGAGTAAAACATGTTTAACACTGAAAATAGCCTGCCTGTGGGTCTCTTTGAACTTTCTTACCGGGAGGGAGTCCCTAGCTTGGGGGCTTTGGCCGAGAGATGGACACTGGTGAATTCCCAGCCTGAACTTTGCTCTGGACTGGGGCTTGGGGTACCTCAGGGAAGCCCAGTAGAAAAAGGCTAGAACCTGGGCCATCTGAGGAGCAGGAGATGCCAGTGGACGTAGGGGTCTTTACCCTAAGAGCAAGGGTTCAGGTTCCTGCAGCTGCTCAGCAGGTCAGGTTTCTTGAATAGGTTTCATTGATGTTGAGGCTCTTTGATCCTCACCATTTTATTGTGCCTTGTCCAACACGAGCTGGTCTCCTGCTTTAAATTGCAGTCTTTAGGTCCAACGTAGTGAGTTAAAGAAACAAACAAACAAAAAAACAAAACAAAAAGAACTCGCTTAAATTTTGGTTTACATAAAATTTTCCATTTGTAAGATTGGACCTAGAGCCATTTCTTACCCCAGTTATACCAAATACTAGCCGGGTGATCTAGGAAAAATAATTGAATTTCTATCGGCCTCAATTTCCATTAAGGACTGTGTCAAGGAGGACCGCTAGGTTTCACCTTGCCAGTCAACATCAGTCAGTTGACAGGGCCCGTCACAGAGCACTGTGTTGAGGATTCTGAGGCCACATCCAGGTTTATCAGGACAAAGGGGTGAGATCCGCTAGCAGCGTCTGCCATTGGCGCTGGGGGGCGGGGGGCGGCGTAGCATCCTTGGAAAATGTAAACTTTAAGATCCTTTCTAGCACCATCAGATCATTGACTTTATGTGTATACAGTTTCGATTCCGCACGTGCTTGATCTTTTTCTTGCTCAGGACCACACAAGCCTTGATAATAGCCCTGTGGGTTTTGTTTTTTTCTTTTTAACTACAGGAAGATTGTCAATCGAATTGACAGTGATGGGGACGGCTTTGTCACCACTGAGGAGCTGAAAACCTGGATCAAACGCGTGCAGAAAAGATACATCTATGATAACGTCGCTAAAGTCTGGAAGGATTATGATCGGGACAAAGACGATAAAATTTCCTGGGAAGAGTACAAACAGGCCACTTACGGTTACTACCTAGGTAAGAGGTGCTGCAGGACACGGGAAGCAGCTCGTCCCCCATAGGGAGCTCCGTCATCGGGGAAGGGCAGGTGTCACAGCCTCCTAAGGAGGACCTGCTTGTGGAGCATCCTGCTCTGCTTACTGAGAATGGACTGCACTGCTTACTGAGTGAAGTTGTAGGTAGTGAAGTTAAGGGACTAATGAAAAAGGACATGGGTTGCTGCCCTCCCTGAGCTGCTGTCTCGGGCACACACACAGCAAAGCAGAGAGGAAGGGTGTTTGTGGAACAGTTTCGCAGTCCTGCCAAACTTCAGAGAGCAAAGACCAAGCAAGCTAGAGCAGTCAGGGAAGGCTTCCAGTAGAGGGCGGCTTGGGAGCTGGGCCTTTAAGAATGGAATTCTGAGACAGAGACCAGTGGAGGAGGTGGGTCAGCTGGAAGGGCAAAGGTGCAGCAATGCATTTAGCAACGGGCAGGGTTTGGGTATAAGACACACCTGTCTGGGGGAATGATGGAACGGGGTGTGCAGAGAGCACAGGGTGCAGACCCACTGGGTGCATGGTAGAGACAGTAAGGGGACAGGTCTGAGAAGAACTGGAGATGCACACACTCACAGACAGCTTAAGGGAGAAACATTTAGACAAAATATGGGTGCCAGGGAGCCTCTGTGTGTTCTGGAGCAAATAATGATACAATGAAAGCAGTTCAGCAAAGAAAAGTGTGGCATGTGTGTGGTCTAATGCCTGGGTTCTTAACCACTGCTAGGGCACCCCTACTATGCCATTAGGGCCTGTGTTGTGGGGCAGTGTGAAGGGGCAGATGCTAGAGGCATTCTGCAGTAAACTGTTTGAAAGAACTCGCTGGGTCGGGACCTTTGGTCCCATGTGTGCAACTGGGGCAGGCAGGATGAGTGGTCAGGGAGGGGGCGCCTTCTGCTAGCAGTGCGGTTGAAACGTCTGTGCACGCATCCTGCAGGAAACCCCGTGGAGTTCCACGATTCCTCAGACCATCACACCTTTAAAAAGATGCTGCCGCGCGACGAGAGGCGGTTCAAAGCGGCAGACCTCAATGGTGACCAGACAGCCACTCGGGAGGAGTTCACCGCCTTTCTGCACCCAGAGGAGTTTGAGCATATGAAAGAAATTGTGGTTCTCGTAAGATAAAAGAAGTTCCCGGGCTAGAAAAAAGACCAGAGCTAAAGCTACACCACAATCTTTTTTTTCTTTCAATGAGAGAACATTGTTCATCCCGATGGGGAATTGGAGAAGGACCCTGACACGGACCACTTTGCAATATCTATCTACTCAGTACTGTACATGAGTCAAGGCAGGCTGGGTGCTTTAGCAGATAGCCTGCAGTCCTAGCCGTGTGTTACAGTCAAAACTTCTGTCTATGCCGTGTCCCGTGCAGGTGTCACAGTCAAAACTGCTGTCTATGCCGTGTCCCGTGCAGGTGGTCCCAGTCGGGTGGGTGTTTGGGGCTGTTCTCTAAGAGTTACCAGGTAGCCAGGTGGCTTTTGTCTCGTACTCTACCATCCTAAGGCCTCAGGGTCACCCTGGTAACAGCCAGCTGGTAGATGAGAGAGGAAATGAGGAGAAGGCAGTCCGCCTTTCCTGCGCTGCCCAGGAAATGACATCTGTCTCTTGGATAGGACGAGTCTGGGAAGTAGAGTTTAGCTATGTGCTCAGAAAGAGCAAGTGGGTTTGATGAATAAACTAGCTGGTCTTTGTCCATTTTCAGCTGTGAGGAAACTAGGAAAAGACTGCAGTGGGATGCACTGGGTTGTTACAACATACAGACACTTAGAGTAGAAACCTGGAAGGGCGCCCCCCTTACTGGGGTCTTCAGAGGTACACTGATCAGATCCTATAGGCTTTGAGGGTCCGCTATGCTTGTAAGGCCTCTGAGTGTAGTTGCTTCCAAAGTGTCTTGTGGGGTCCCAAATGTCTTAATTTTCTACGACCATAAAATAATGCCATCATCTACTTCCTGCTCAGATAACCCGAGCCAGTTCCAGCTGCCTGCCTTTGTGCTGGGAAACAAGTGGCTAAAGTCTATTTTTCATAACCAGTTCTGGACTGTTTAGTTATGCACCTGCTCGGTTCCCTCTTGCCTCGTGACCACCATGACCCTAAGGACTGGGCAGTGGTTGTAAGAATCATTTCTTTTTACTGCCCAGCATCCCCTTAGTGATAACTGATTTGCCAGAGGACGATGGAGATGCAAAGTTAGCCACAGGTGGGTATGTGGCTTTGAGTTGTTGAGACAGTGGACAGTGAATTCATTTAAGTACTCACCCTGGCAAAATACCTAAGTATGAAGTCGAATATACTAAATACAGAACGTAATACATTCTAAAGTCAGGTAGACTTTTAATTACCTGCTGCTTCATATTTTTTTGACACCATCTCAGTGTTCAGAATCCAAATAGCACTGGACTGTATCTCCGACCATCTGGTGCAGGGGTTCCCAAGCCGGCCCCTCACAGGTGCCCCAGGGGATGCTGTGGCTGGGTGGTGGACGTGGTTGGCCTGACAGGGCTTCCTGATGTAATCAGAGCGGCTCTGGTCTTATAGGTACATTTTCATTTGTGGAGAACATTCTGCTGCTGAAAGTGGGGCAGGGTGGCGGGGGGCAGACACCACTGCCTATATTTTACAGATAAGAAGTTGATGCTGGGGAGGTAAGGAGACAAGCCAGAAATCACCAAACACTGAGCCGTAAAAGCCAGACAAAGGAGGGAAATAGAACTCAGGATTCACTGAGAGCACAGATTCTTCATTTTGTTTTCCGCTTTGCTTCCTAGGAAACCCTGGAGGACATCGATAAGAACGGGGACGGGTTTGTGGATCAGGATGAGTATATTGGTGAGTTCAGCCCGGTGTCCTGCTCAGCTGTCCCAGCTGGGCAGCATTCGGCCACCTACATGTCCGGTCCCTTTCTCCAGACGTATCTTTTAGCAACAGCTACAAGTCTGAAGGAGTACCTCACAGTGGGGGGGGGGGGGCCTTGTCACACCATCCCTAAAGGTGCAATATCAGAGAGGAATTACTAGATCTCATTCAGTGCCTAAGAGACCAGAAGGCTGGCCCCTTTCTCTAGGATGGCCAGCAGTTGGCCCCACGGCTCTGAGAAGTGGCCTTCATCACACTGTGTAATTTTATCTTCGCAAAATCGAACCGGAGATCTTGTACATTTATAGGAGTCTAGAGCAGACAGTCTCAGGGGAAGAACTAAGATCAGCCTGGGGCAGCCAGGCCTAGAAACTCTAAGTAGACACAGCTGTGATCAACAGAACTATTTCTGTGCCCAAGCAATCTGCAGAACCACATTCCTTCTCACAGGTAAATCCTTTTGCAAAGTGCACAATTGCCCCATAATATAGCTATTTTGTTTCCAATCCTTGCATTGGGAGTACCATACCTAACATTTCAACCTGAAGGGCTCCATGTAAGTAACATCAAGAAGTGCATTGTCAGGTAGCTGTGAACACTGGCTGAACAAGAGAGACTTTAATGTCCTTGGTCAGAGCCATGCCCTGCAGCCCTCCGAGCATACAGGACCGGAGCAGGCAGCATGGACATGTCTGTTTGATCCTCATCAGCTATTCCTTCAGTGCTTTGGGACATAGCTGCCTTCTCATGACACCTCCTCTTTTCTCAAGTCTCAGTAAGATAAAAGCTGGCCAATCATTTGAGGGATGGCATAAATAAAATTTATGTACACATATTTCATGGAAGCAGTTGATTACCCTTCAGTGTAGAACTAGAGCCCAAGTTACCATCAGTCGTTGGTTATTCCTTTGACACCCATGTGGCCAGAACGAGTGCCTTCAGTAATGAAGAGCAGAACTGCGTCTCATCATTAGGAATTCTATTTGATCCGAGGAACCTAATAACACCGTTCTCTGTCTGTGGTGTAACAGACAGTAGTAGATAAAGTGTTCGTGGTGGCACTAACTTTGCAGAAGAGCAGATGCTGATAGCCCCCTTGTCAGCGCAAGCAGCAGAGCCTGCCTCTTGCCTGGCACCCGTCAGAGGGAAGGCTAAGAGCTACAGACGGCTTGACAGTGGGGACAGAATTAGACCGACAGGAAAAGCTGACTGATTAAACAAATGCAGCATTTTTGATTAAGGGTGTGTGCTCTTCCCGGCCCTCCTGAACTCTGCATTGAAATTGGAAAGCCAGGGGCAAACTCACCGAGTGGCTTTGCTGGGAAGCAACATTTCATTCTTTCCACTGAGCGGAGAGGGATCGGGGACATTGTGCCTGAAAATCAAATCCTGAGCAGTTTGCCGTCAGAGGCCCATTGCATGGACTTGGTCCAGCAGGTGACTTCTCTGCAGGTAGGGAGGGGTGGGAACCAGCGATGATGTAGTGGGGAGAGCACTGCAATTAGCAGCCCTGGCTTCTTACTTACATGCTCTGTGACTCCAGAGGAGTCATGCGATCACCGTAAGCCTCAGTTTCCTCATCTGTAAAATGGGGATACACAGCACTCACATTTCTAAGGCTGGAGGGAGCTCAAGTTAGCTTATGTATATGACAGCCCTTTCTAAACAACAGTGTGCAAAGTCAGGTGTGGATCTGCCCTGTAGCTGAACCAAGGGTCTTGCCTCTCTCTTACCTGCTCCCTGTACCACCTGACATTTCCAAACTGTTTCCATTAAAGAGAAGCTGCCACAGGGGAGCTCTCTTTTCCAAGAAGATCTAGTGATTTAGCAAACAATGCATAAAGTTTGCTTTCGTTACCCTTTCCCTGCCAATTGGTAAAACAAGGATAACAATCTATCTTTCAGAATTGCTATAAGAATGAAATAAAACGATATATGTGAAAGCTCTTTGGAAGTGGTATAAAAATAATAGTAGGAATGAACACAGTGGATACGATTTGGTTGGAAGCGAAGTGCCCATGTTCCTATGCAGCCTGAAGCTCATTTTAGCTGTGGCCTTGGTGTTTTCATCTATGAAATGGGAATTAAAACAAGACCTACTTCATAGGATTGTTAAAGAGAACAAAAAGTAAAGTATGTTATACAGTATCTAGACCACAGACAATGCTTTTGATGGTTGTTACCAGTTTTCATCTGTGGAGTGCTAGTTTGGGTTATAGAGGGCTTTCACAGAAAGTGTCCCCCTTGACCTTTGTAATAACCCTGTGATTTATGAATTGTTATCTCCATTTTGCAGACAAGTCAATTTAAGACTCAGCCATCGAATTAAGTAACTTAATCCTAGTCACTGAACTGAGTCAAGAGGCTTAGTTCACCTTTCATCTTCTGGCTCCTAAGCTCAGTTCTTTCTATTCTGCCAAGTGAAATCATTGCATAATTATTCTCAAGAAACTGCCCACCAGATATTTGTGTTAGGTCTCTAGATTGGTCGCCACCCTTCCAAAAACTCAAGAAGTCAGGTTTTCTCTGACATACCTTCCCACCTGTCTTCATAACCAAGATCAACCTTCCTTTCTAGCGGATATGTTTTCCCACGAGGAGAGTGGCCCTGAGCCAGACTGGGTTTTGTCAGAACGGGAGCAGTTCAATGAATTCCGGGATCTGAACAAGGACGGGAAGTTGGACAAAGATGAGATTCGCCACTGGATCCTCCCTCAAGACTATGACCATGCGCAGGCTGAGGCCAGACACCTGGTGTACGAGTCAGACAAAAACAAGGTATTTCACATTCTTCCAGCATTGATCCTTGAAGGGGGACAGTTTACATAAGATTTGTTCTGTTTGCTTATTTTTGATAGCATTGGCCTGTGACGCTGCACTGTATTGACATTTCTCATTCTTGCCCAATGTTAGAGACCTGTAAACTTGACCCAGTACCCTGATAACTCATGGTAAGCTCATTAGGCCAAGGCATTCCTGGATAGTCCGCTATGGGCCACGGACTTACATTCACTCCCATTTCCTAGGATTGCAGAACTTTGTCTGCTATGGTCAGGGCATGGATATAAGTTGCACGCCCAGTGTTGCCTTAGGATGAGTTTGTTCATTCGTTCATTCAGTCAGCAGTTATTTATCCAATATCCATGATGTGTCAGGCACAAGGAAGCCCAGCCCTTTAAAACCCAGGCAGCCTCAGGCAAACTCACACTTCCAGCTTTCTGCCCAGCACTTCAGTATCTATTTATGCATATCCAAATAAATAAGGAAGCAAGATTTAGAAAGAAGGCTTGCCTTTTTCCACTTTGATCACTGCTCCAGGCTCTCAGGAGAGAGTTGAGTTTTGCACGAAAGGGGAGTGAAGTTCTTCAGGGCCCATTTTGGGAATGCCAGCACTGCTTGTAGACATGGCTGGATTCTAGCTTCTGAATTCCTTGGAGACTGACCTAATATATTTTATTTTAGCACAGCTGTTACAGCAAGAGGCTGCTCCAGTTTGGGGTTTGCAGTGCCATAACGGGAAATGAATGAAGTATCAGAAGCTTCTTTATTATAAAAGTGTAGGGTTTTAGCCTGACCTGTGGTGGCACAGTGGATAGAGCATCAACCTGAGACTCTGAGGTCCCAGGTTTGAAACTCTGAGGTTGCTGGCTCGTCGGCTTGAGCACAGGCTCAGCAGCTTAAGTGCAGGTCACTGGAGTGAGCATGGATCATACACATGACCCATGGTCGTTGGCTTGAGCCCAAAGGTCGCTGGCTTGAACAAGGGGTCACTGGTCTAGACACATATGAGAAGCAATCAGTGAACAACTAAAGTGATGCAACTACAAGTTGTTGCTTCTCATCTCTCTCCCTTCCCACCTCTATCTCCTTAAAAAAAAAAAAGTAGGGTTTCAATGCTGCAAATCAGTGAAATACAGAGCTTCATGCTGCACTATTCAGAGTCACTAGAGTTTGATGACACAGCTCTTTCCTCTTCTTATAGGATGAAAAGCTAACTAAAGAGGAGGTATTGGAGAACTGGAACATGTTTGTTGGAAGCCAAGCTACCAATTATGGAGAAGACCTCACAAAAAATCATGATGAACTTTGATACACACTCACCATAATATGGTGGACTATCATAGGCTTCCTTTTGTTGTCTTGGATGGTTGCTACAGTTGTCTAATTTATAGCAGCTGTGTCCCTGAAACAGCAAGTTAATAACCTCAGACTGGAGTTGAAATTGGTTTTCACTCAGTATTTACTGGAAAAGAATCATTGCTATTCCCTCAGTAAGATATCTCTGCAAGCACATTAAAATCTTGGTGAATCACAATGCTCTGGGGGAATACATTGCTAAAACATGACTTTTTAGCTTTTTCCATTAAATTTAAAGGGGAATAAAATTAGAAAAAACCCTGTTATTCAGAAGTTGGGTGGGTTGGTAGGGACAGTATATGGAGTGACTGCTATGTGTTTTAACTATAGATTTTTATACCTGTCACTCTTGAATAGTTGGTGAGTGAAAATTCTGATGAAGCTACATGGCATCATCCTACATAGGCTTATTTCAGAACAAGTCTAATACTTCAACATCCTTCTTCTTGACTGTACTCTGTTACTGTAATGGCATACGAAACCTCTGTGCATTTTTCTGTATGGACCTGGTAATATGCGCAACAAACCCAGATCTTTGTGGGGTTTTTTTGTTGTTTTTGCAATGAGAAACAATCAAGAAAGATAATGTGAAGAAGAATGGAATTTTAGGGAAAAGATTAATGTCACGCATTTGAAGAACAATAATAAAATGATAAGCACGTTATTATACTTGAGAAAATGTTTGCGATGTGTAAATAAGGTAGGTGTGATCTTTGAGAAAGTGAGTAGAAATACAATGCGTTTCCTCGCTGCTCATCTAGAAGAAGGAGGGAGGGGATCCCCAGGGAAACCTTCCTGGTGGGATGCTGGGACCTTCGCCTCTAGTCCCAGTAATTCCACCACCATTGGACCTGCCTGGGGGCTACTTACACCATGGAATTAGGACAAGGTAATGTTCCAAGCCATTTGCTGAACTGGAGGAAATAACTTGGACAGGTTGAAATGCTACCTTGTAACTCAAGTGAATGAAATAAAGGATCCCCCTGAGGATTTGCTACTGTGTCCTGTGGTGTTTTGACTTCACAAGTACTATGGCTTTATTCATATAGAATTACATAGTAGGATGGGATTGCATGAGTTAAGATTATAAAGGGTGTGGGTCTTTTAAATCCAAGTACTAGAATGTTCATAGTATCTTCATATTTACTTAATAATATATCTTCCTTTTTTGTGCTTGTTGGGGTATCTGTAGGTCATTTGAACAGTAAGATCTTTCTGAGATAGGTTTCAGTTAGAAAAATATCCAGACTTCTCACCAAGCCCTAATAGGTTCTATAGGATCTAGTCCCCTCCTACCTTATCAGAACCATCTTTCCACTCCCATTAGCCTCCTATAGCCAGCACCACTGACCACCTGGTCCTCAAACACACCAAGTTCATTCCTAAGTTGGACCGTTTGCACTGTTGTTTCTCAGATTCAGAACATTATCTCCCACATCCTCCAGTAACTCAGATGGTATCTCCGCGACAGAGCCTTCCATCCAGACTCCCATCAAATGCCACTTAACCCCAGTGATACGTTCTGAAAAATGTGTTGGGTAGTTTCATTGTGTGAGTATCAGTGCATTTATACAAACCTAGATGGTCTAGCCAACTACACTCAGCTAACTGGTATACCACCATCCTGTATGGCGTCCATTGTTGACCCGATCGTCATTCTGCAGTGCATGACTGTCCCATTCAAATCCCTATCTCATTTCTGTCTTATTTTCTTGATACATATTACCTTGTTATTTGTTTCCTAGGGTTGCCTGATGAATGGCTAACAAACAGCAAAACAAGCTTACTCTCTCAGTTCTAGAGTCTGAAGGAGGCTCCAGGCAAGAATCCCTCCTTGCTTCTTCCAGCTGCTCGTGACTCCTGACACTCCTTGTTTGTGTCTACAATACCCCAAGCTCTGCCTCCATCTTACGGCCTTTTCTTTGTGTCTCCTCTGTGGATCTCTCATAAAGACACTTAGCATTGGATATAAGGCCCACATCCTGAGATCCAAATCTTAGTTACAGCTGCAAAGACCCTTTTTCACATCACAAGTTCTGGAGTTAGGAGGTAGCCATGTCTCTTTGGGGAGCACTGTTCAAACAACCAAACAACTGTATCATTTGACATTATCTTGTTTGCACAGTGTCCATCTTCCCCAAGCTAGACTATACACCGTGAGGCCAGTACTCTGGCCCATCTTACTTATTGCTGTTTCCCACAATCCAGAACATCAGAGCCTCGCCTACAATAAGTACTCGAATCATTTGCTGAAGAATGAGAGGTCATCAGCTTTAACCAAAGAGAATATTCCTCAGGAGAAAAAGATTCTGGAAAAAATAACGCAGCCAACATTTGCTGAATGAGAAGGTAGTTATTTTGCCCAAGAGTCCACAGTGATTGAACGGCAGGGACAAAATTCAAATCCAGATGTTTCTGGCTCCAAAATACTCTAGTTTAGCACTAAGTTATACTGCTCCAGCTTTCCAAATCTGACGTATGTTTTCTTTATTTCTTTGCTCACCTATGGTACATGATTATGTGGTCAGGAAATGAGAATAGCTCTTCTTACCTAGAAATGGGCTGCCACCATTTTTTTTTTAAAGCAAAGAAACCCCGTCTTTTTAAAAATGAGAAAATAATACTGCAGAACCTAATTATAAACATAACATTAAAAGGTGCTAACCGTTTTCCCCCAACAGGGAATATTCGTTGATTTATTAAGTTATACACAGTACGATGTTAAATATATTTTGGGCACTAAGTATTTTCTTTCAAGTCAGTGCACATAAGAAGAGGACCCTCAAAGAGACTAGTGCTTCTGGGGCTGATTTTAACACTATTTAAGGAAAGAAAACCTTAGCTAAGGGACATAGCTGTTAGCATCGTGATTTGTAAAGCCTTAGATTTCTAATAGGGTCTGACTGTTTCAAGGAAAACATATTTTGTTTCTAGGTAACATTTCAAGTCTGATTATGAGCAAATGCTACAAAATTGATCTGTAATGAGAAATACTGTAATGTCACAAAGCATTATTTATATGCTTAATGTGACTGAAAGCACTAATTGCTAGGAGCCACAATCTGTCCGAGCAAAACATGAATACACATTTTGTATCTCTTGTCTCTTACTATAGGTTCTCAAATGAACCCGAGTGTGACAAAAATATACTTAGAAAGTTAGCTATACCTGAAGGTTTTCTTCACCTGCTTGGATACTTGTAGTTGTTTCTTGTTAGCAACAGCATGAATCATGTCTGCTCAGAGGTGCCCAGCAAACAGGAGATACATGGCTACTTGTTAGCTCAGCTCTAAGACATGGCTGTGAAATAATGGAGGGTTGATTTATTCTGCCACCTTAATAATCAAATCCATCTTCCTCCAAGTACGTGCACCTAGATTTGGCTCTCTCGATAGACTTAAAACTAAGTTTATAGTGCTAGAATTTCCCATGAAAATGAGAGCCATAGTGTTCACTGCCTTGGCTCACATTAATAAATTGAACAGTGGAATGCTTATGTCATTGGTACTTAAAGATTTACATGAACTTGGAGATATGGTAGATTCAAAGAATCTATCTGCACTCTTAATTCCAGTCAGCTCTGTGAGAATGGGTGAGTCCCCAGTCCAAGGCTGGGGACTCACCCCATTCTACAAGCTTTAAGTACCTCTAAATTCTCTCATAAAATAGAAAACAGTGTCTGAGATCTCACAGAAGCACATGAAATGAAATGAATGTCGACGTTGGTTACTTCCCTATGTTGAATTTTGCATAGTAGGAGCGCATACGCATTTCTTTTCTCCTATGAGAAATACAAATAGCTGTGCACCAGGCTCCGTGCCAAGGACTTACACACATTTCTCAAGTGATCTTCACAACAGCCCTATGAAGTTGGTACTTGTAGGAAAGAGGGCAGGCCGGCTTATGCTTCAGTAACAAACAACTCCACCAGGGAGAATCAACCTTTTTATACCTACCGCCCACTTTTGTATCTCTGTTAGTAGTAAAATTTTCTAACCGCCCACTGGTACCACAGTAATGGTGATTTATAAAGTAGGGAAGTAACTTTACTTTATAAAATTTATAAAGCAGAGTTACAGCAAGTTAAGCATATAATAATAATTACTTACCAAGTATTTTATGTTGCATTTTCGCTAAGTTTGGCAGAATAAATTTTTATAAAACAACTTACTATAGTTAAATCTATCTTTTTATTTATACTTTGGTTGCTCCACTACCGCCCACCATGACAACTGGAACGCCCACTAGTGGGCGGTAGGGACCAGGTTGACTACAACTGAACTCCACCATCTCTGGGTTTTAAAGCAACAGAGGTTTAATTTTTGCTTTTGCAAAGTCTGCTGTGGTTCCAGGCAATTGCCTGTGGAAGCTGACGTGTGGGGTCTTAGCTGCGTGTCTCCACATCTACCCACGTCCCCCTGCAGAATTAAACACAAGCCAGCAAATGTGGTCCCTCCTGAAAGTGATTTGTCTCCCACACTCACTTCCATTGGTAATGCAAGTCACGTGGACACATCTCACACTCAAGGGAGCAGAAAGAGCAATCCTACTGTTGGTTGAAACCTTGAATCCTACTGTTGGTTGAAACCATGGTGAGTAGCACTCCTGGTAAACAGAGATAACTGTACTATTTCCCCCATTTTACAGATGAGAGTTTTATAATGGGAAATAATGCCCAAAGTTATACAACTTATAAATTAGGTGACTATATAATTGGTTGTCCAGACCCCAATATCTCATCCAGTGAAGGGAGCAGTCTTAATTAGCATCTCCCAAATCCTGGGCCACCTGGCCTGCCCACTGAGGGATTTAGAGACCTACTCTGCTCTTCTTCTGGCCTGCCATAATGCTGGGACAAGCAGGACTTTCCTGGGCAAACCGGAACCTGTGGTTCCCCTGCAGATCCAGGGTACAAATTCAGGAGGACCCCACCCTCTTCATCGCCCCACTATATTGCCTCCAAATTAAGAGCCTCTTGGTGAAGCTACTTCTAATGTTACTGCAATTTTTAAAAGTCATGGCAATGCAAGTACTAATTTGAAAATTCAGAACCACTGGGATGAGAGGCAGAGTCGGTGGCATGGAAAGACAATCCAATAGCCTGGCTGGATGCAAGGTCTAGCTCTGCCTCATCAGAGATCTGTGACCTTGGCAGGTCACCTTCCTGCAGAGGAGCCTGTTCTGACTACGATGGGGACAACAACTATATCCAACTCTCAGAGTAGCTACAAAAATGAGATAAGGTCATGTACCTGCCAGAACTGGGAGGACCAAGACAGGAGACACAATTGAAAGTAGTTCTTCCTGGTGACCTTTCTGAGTTGGTGAGATGCCAAAGGTCAGATAAATCAAGGCCTACAAGCACAAGGCTGCTGGTTAATAGTCTTTCTGGGTTTCAGAATTCTTTTCTTTTCTTTTTTCCTTTACAGGGACAGAGAGAGTCAGAGAGAGGGATAAATAGGGACAGATAGACAGGAACGGAGAGAGATGAGAAGCATCAATCATTAGTTTTTCGTTGTCGTTGTGACACCATAGTTGTTCATTGATTGCTTTCTCACATGTGCCTTGATCACGGGCCTTCAGCAGACCGAGCAACCCCTTGCTGGAGCCAGCGACCTTGAGTCCAAGCTGGTGAGCTTTTGCTCAAGCCAGATGGGTCCACGCTCAAACTGGCGAGCATGGGTCTTCCGCATTCCAGTCTGACGTTCTATCCACTGTGTCACCAGCAAGTTTCAGAATTATTGCGTGAAACATTTTTAAAACCTCAAAATTGATCTATCACTAGGTAAAAATGAATTAATTAAATGACAAAGGAATAGCATTTTACATTGTTTTTATCTTGGTGACCGTATTCTAAAGCTATTTGTTTGTGGCAGGGATTTGGAATGAAATTCAGAGAAAGCAGATCAAGAATCACTCAGGGATCCAACTGAAAAAGGTCACTAGGGGTCATGTCTCCAGAGAAGGAAACTGAGGCCCAGAGAGACTAAACCTGCAGTGTCCCCTGTCACAGGATCGAGGCAGAGGTTAGATGAGAACTTCTCCCCTAACCTCAACATTCTTATCTGAAGAATGACAATGTAGGAATTATTTACCGCAATGACGGTAAAGCACGATAAATAGGAGCCCTTTCATCATCACACCAAACTAGAGTCCTGATGCGTTGTAGCATCAGAGATTCTATTTCTTTGTCCTCACTTTTAAACTTCAATGCACGGCATTTGTGACTGTCAGAAGTTTTAGATTTATCAGTAAATTGTCAAAGGTGTGTTTGTTGTTTGAACTATGTACATAAAAGAAAGCCAGCTTTTTATTTTGTTTGTTTTAAGAGTTCATATGTTTTTTAAAAAAGAGTTCATGTGGTTATCAACTGTAAGAAGCTGGGGACATTTAATGAGTCATATCAGATCAGTGATCGCAAACCACAGGAAGTACGTGGCCCTGCTGCTCAGATGTAGGAGATTACGATGCACGTGGGGAGCAGGCCCAGGTGGATGTTAGAGTCCAAGGGACTCATTAGCTGAATGTCTTTAGGCCAATTTATTTCCACTGCGCAAACCTCTTTTTCCTCTTCTGTCAAAGGACAGAAGAGCAGGGCCTGCCTTGTGAGGTGGCCAGGAGGGGTCAGGAAGGCCCTGGCGGGGGGAGAGCACTTGGCTCTGGGCCTCATGCAAGGACAGGCTTCACCAATGGAGCCAAACAACCATGTCATAGAAACTTTTAAGAAATTGAAAGTGATTTTAAGGATAAAAATACATGCTAAGGAATTCCAAGAAATCATTTAGAGAGTAATCTAAACTTTATTCTCTAACAGGCACAAGTCCACAGACGATTCACGGGGCAGCCGGCCTCACCAGCCTCAGGAGGCCCCTTCTGAAGTCTTCGGGAAGGCCCGTTGGCTTGCCGGTGGCTGGAGTCACAAAAACATGGACTGCGGAGCCGGTGGCACAGGCCAAAGCGTCAAAGTGAGCCAGCTTGGGGTGGCCAACGGGAAAGCCGTCAGAGAGGTCGCGGTGATCTACCGCGGGCCGCTCCCTGGTTGACTTCGGGGGGAACAGGGCAAGGCGGTAATGCACACTAGAGTGACCCACTCTCTCCACAGCCAGCGCGGCCACCGGGACCTGAGGGAAGCCGATGGGCGAGTGGTAGGTGCACTGATTGGTCACAAAGAAGCCCACGGTGGGGGATGTCAGCAAGTTGGTGTTCAGGCCGCAGTACCTAGAAAGTTAAATGACAGTGCTTATTCCAGGTCACGAGGGTGCTCTCTCCAGCCCAACGCCAGAGGCTTTCAGCAGCACTAATGTCAAAGGACCTGGAATCAAACCCCAGCTCCAACCCTCACTAGCTGAGTCACTTTGGGCAAATTACTTACCTCCCTTTAGCCTCAATTTCCACAACACTATAATGTTCATAACCGGAGCACGCCCTAATAGACTGACTGTGAGAATTAAATGATGACTGTAACCCAGTACGCCATTTACTATATGAACAGTTCTCAGAAACATTGGCTAGTATTAATATTATTGTGTCCATCTTGCCCTTACTTCTTATCACGAAAAGCCAGGTAGGTACTTCTGTGTAAAATGAGAGAGAAAAACCCTCATTTTTTAATGGTAGTTATTGTCTCTCAGCTCCTAGATTGTTATCTCTTTAAGGACAGGCACTGTGCTTTGTTTATTTTTTAAGTTTGTTGACTAGAAATGACATTGCACTTGAAATAAATGTGGAGGTCGAACAGAATCAGAAATGAAAAGCATAATGCCTAGTTACAGCGTCTCTCCTCCTCTTGCCAAAGAGGCCCATTTACGATTTAAACATTTTAATCACATTGTCTTGTCTTTTTTTTCCTTGAGAAAATGAAGGTTGGATGTGAGAACTCGCTGTAAGGGAACAATTATGGTTTGTATAAAGGTTTGACTGTAGAGTCGATCACTGAATCATTGTTCATAGAGAGGAAACAGAAACAAACTTTGTGTCTCTGCCCAGGGAGGGCACCGGGAAGGCCTGCGGCCAGCCACCCCAGGTGTCCACTGAGGTCACCATCATGACATGAGATACCTTTCCATGACATGGAAAGCTGTGGAGTGAAAAAGATCAGGTATCAGAGCAGCATGTGCCGTTCGATTTCAATCTTTTTGATTTTACAAGAATATGTTTCTGTGCTTGTTGCCCAGAAACAACAGAGAAAGGCGAGATTCCAAAATAACGGTTTTGGAAGTTATCTAGCAGTGGAATTTGAGATAACTTTTTTCTTCATTTTGCTCATGTGAATTTTCTAAAGGGAATATGAAATGCCTATGAAATAAGAAAAAAAAATGTTATTTTTTAAAATGCCTGAATATGACTTTTTTTTTTAAAAAAGCACAGGAGAGGATAGCAGCTGCTAGCCCAGCTCCTCCTTGTGCCCTTTAGGGTCCTGCCCCTGTGCCCTTCCTGGGCCGACCTCCTGAATTCCTAGAGGAGGGGAGGGAAACAGGACAGGGACAAGGACAGGCTTGCCCTTCGGGTGACTCCTAGGTCCCGTGTGAACCAAATGCCCCCTTTCCATTTCCCATGCTTTCCTGTTTCTCTGCCAACACTTTCCTCATTCTTTTAGGCCACCAACAAGAAAGAAATAGCACCTCTTCCCACCGAGAGAGCAGAATTTCATGAGCTCTTTGTGCCCCTGAGCCCAGCCAGCATACCTTTAAATAATTAAAATGCAGAGGTCCTTTTAAACAATGCCATGGATGAGTACCTGGCTGCCAGGGCTGCGCTGGGTACATAACAGTTTGTATTCAGTTTTCAAAACAACCCTGCATAGTGGTCTCATCTTTCCCATTTTCCAGGAGAGAAGGTAAGTGGAGAGGCTGAACTAGTTTCCCAAAGGTGTGGGGGCAGGGCGTGGGGGTCAGGCGCAGGCTCCCGGCTCTCCCTGGCCGAGGGGTTCACCCTGTCCTCCACTCTGGCTTACTAGATGGCGAAGCCAAAAATCTACATTTTAGTCCAGCAGGTGAATTGCATTTTCTTTCATTGTTTTTGTGACTTTAAGAATTACATTTTCTTCCAATGCTACATGACAGCTTTATCACATTGGGACAATAGAGACTTTCTGCTTGCTAGTTTATAACCCAATCTGAGTGGTTTGTGGTAATAATAAGGTACTTAGGGAGAAATTTTTCCATTGTTTCATCTTTGGGGGAGTTTTAGTTTTTATCAGCATTTATACATGTGTACATACTCTAAAGAGTCAAGTAGCTGCTCAAGGCTTATTACAAAAATAGTACTTCTCCAGTTGGCTATACTGTTGGTTATACCACTGGTCAGGAAGCTCTTAGAATGAATTCATTCATTCAACAACGTCCACTGTGCTGTCTGGTGTGCTACACATGGGTGTGGTGGGTAGAAAGCAAACGCCCAGTCTAACCCAGACCGATTCAGATTTATAAAAATACCGGGCAAACGAAACAAAATTCATGTATGGTTTGCCTGCATTTGTCTTTCTGGCCCCTAGTCAATGACCTCTGGGAATGAGGGTAATTAAACCATGGGAAGGAGAGCATCACCTAGGAGAGAATATAGAAGCGGGTAAATTTGAATGCAGGTTTGCAGGCTTACACATGAAAAACTGGCTTTGTCTAAGCTTCCAATTGAGGATTTCTTAGAATGCAACAAGAGACTGATAAAACATCTGACTTTGATGCTACCTAATCATCACATTGGTGAGTGCCTTCCTTCCATGCTTTTTTTCCTGGATTTGGTAAACTGCAGAATACAGGGATGCTGGAGTCGGCAGACCCTTTGGGGATCAGGCAGCACAGGGGCTCTCTACCACTAGTGGGGATCGGGATCTCCTGGGGACCTGGGGAACCTCCAGATTCCGAGTGTCCTCCCAGACCTCCTGAATCAATCTGCAAGGAGGGGCCCCCGGCAGCCCAAGTTTCACAAGCTCCCAAGTGATTCTGAGGCACACACCTACCTTGAGAGTTGCTTTTCTAGGCCTACACCCCTTTTGATAAGGAAAAGCCCAGAGGGATGAAGTGCGTTGCTCCCCTACATGCAGCTGAAAAGGGGCAGAATCTGTCTACACTCCAGCCCCTTTGCTGGGTCCATTCATCTCCCTACTCCCAGATTCAGCTCCAGCCCAGGCTCGGAGACCAGGAAGTCCCCTGGGCCATTCACAGCTCAGATTCAGATCGGATGCTCATGATCTTACCCTGATTCTGTACCCACTCCAACAGTTGGGTTCCGACAATCAGCCAGGACATATAAAACACGCATTGCATTATTTAATTGTTATAAAAATCCTATCAGGCCTGTGTGGTTATCTCCATTCTGTATATGAGAAAAGCTGAGGCTCTAAGACATTGAGGGACTTGCTGAGGTCACACAATCTTACCATGTTACTCCCCTCTCTCATGCCCCTACCTTCTTCCTTGCGCCCATAACTAGGTTCTGCCTTGAGCCTGGTCTTAAGCCCTACCTTGGTGCCTTCCAGCCCTGGGTGCCCCTGGAGCAGGAGCTAGTGTGCACATGGAGGAGGTGGTGCTCTGGGTTTGTCTGAGGACCCAGCCCTGCTGCCTCCTGAGGTCTGGAGCGACGCCTCCATCAAATGGTAGGAGTTCAGTGGTGTGTGGCACAGACACACCTTTCAGAGGAGGGAAGCTATTTTTGTCACTCTCTATAAACAGCATAGCTGTGGTCAGTTACCTGGACTACCAAGGCAGGATTCTGGCCAGAAGTCCATGCCCACCTTCCTCGAAACTAAGAATAGCACTGGCTCAGCGACATGGCCCCACAACCGTGCTGACTCCACAAGGAGCATCACAGGCAGCTGAAGCGAAACTCGGGCCTTGGGAGTCTGCGCAAGGAGGTCCTGCCTGGCGGTGTTAGCAGGTGGGCTGGTTATTAGGAGAAATCCGTAAGTTAGAAATACAGACCATGGGAGAAAATACCGTCAATGTGAGCATGCATAAAGTTAAAAGATTAAAATGAGGAAACTAACACTTAGGAATGTACTCTGTGTATCTTTACGTAAATAACTTACCTTCAGTCAAGCCTATCTGGGTATTGCCTTTACAGAATGATTGTGGTCTTCAAGGCACAGGAAGGCTAATTAAAATTAATTGCATGCCAACTCCCACATCAGTCCTTTCTACTAATGTCGCCCTGCAGTGTAGAATACTAGTGAAGACCTAAAGTCATTAGACTGGGATTTGAATCACTGCCCCACTGCTCTGTGACCTCAATGAGTCCCTCAATGTCTTAGAGCCTCAGCTTTTCTCATATATAGAATGGAGATAATCACACAGGCCTGATAGGATTTTTATAACAATTAAATAATGCAATACATATTTTATATGTCTTGGCCAATTGCCAGAACTTAAATATTTTTGTTGTTATTGTTGTTGGTTTGATTTTTGACCTTTGTAAACAGTTTTGGCCTCTAGGAGCAGAGACATACATTTGTTTTGGGGTCAAACTTTTCCTTTATTTTGGGAAGACCTCTTGTGTCAGGACGCTGGTAACCAACTGGGTTGCGGACACTGGTGATCTCACAGAGGACTATGGATAAAGACCACTGTATTGTTCCTTCAGGTGGTTTGCATTGTGTACTCCATTGTCGTTATAGGCAGGCATTTACCCAGCAGGTACAGTGGAAGTTTGCTTGGTCCCTTTGTGGCCATGATGCAAGCTTACCACTTTGTAGAGAGCTAAGCCATCCTCCACAGAAACTGGTAGATCCACCTAGACTTCACTTTAAGTTTTACTGACGTAACCATATTGCTAGGTTTGGCACTGGTGACATGGCAATGACAGCTTCTCTTCTCTGACAGAGCTTATAGTTAATCAAGAGAAACAGGAACGAATATGTCAATACAAGCTGAGATTAAGTGCTCTGCAGGAGACGGATATGGTCACCTGAGATGCTATAATCAAAGAGCCTGACCCAGATGGAGGCAGGCAGGGAGGCCCAACAGGGGATGGCAGGGCAGCAGGCAGGCAGGGCCTGACCGTGCACAAATTGGATGTTAGCCTAACAGCATGGGAAGCCACTGTGGAGGTTTAAAGGGGAGTCACAATCCTGTTAGCATTTTAAGAGTAGCCTTCCAGGGAACAGACTGGTGATAGTAAGACAGGCTGCAGAGACACCCGCGAGGAGCCCACTGAGAGATGAGACCTGGGCTGGGTGGCAGCAGTGGGGTCAACAGTTGTGACTTCCAGAGATATTCAAGGAAGACCAAACCTGGGCCTTCCTGACCGACTGACTTCCACTTGTCACAAAGGTCAGTGTTTGACAGTAACAGCATCCCTAACAGAAAGCAGGGGGCTACCCCAAACTTCTGTAGTCTCCAAGGCTCCAGTCCTTCACTGTAACACCACACTCTCCAGGTTGGTCTCTGCCTCAGTCGCCTGCCACTCAGCCTGGCTATACTTGGGATCCTGTGCCACTTTCTATCTGAGTGTAACTGTAGGTCTGGATTCGTCAAGTATTTCAAGAATATTATTCCAACCGTAAGGGAGATGACCACTTAGACAAATAAATTTACAAGGAAAACATCTAAGCTGTTTTACTTCTGAAAGGGATGGGAGGCAGCTAAGAGGGAAATGGGAAGAAATGTTTTCTGACAACCTCATATTGGAGCAACCATGACTTGAAGAATACTGAGGTTTTCCTTTGGTTAGTTTTATGGGTTGTTGTTTTTTTAAAGGATATTTTGGTTTTGTTTTAAGGGAAAATGATATCCTAAGGAACAAGAAAGATTGCTTAGAATTAAATCGGCAAGATGTGAAATGCAGCCAATATCTAAATAAGCCTTTACCCCATGCTGTGTTTGTCTTGCCTTCCCATTTGGCATCTCTAAACCGGGGTGCCTATCTCCGAATGTAAGAAGCTAGAATAATGAGCTGACAAGAGCCACATTAGAAAGATGCCCAGACCCAGCTGGCTGCAGATCGTTGCTGCTGTGATTTTCAAAGTGCATGCAGTGGGCCCCCAGACTGAGTAAACCTAGTGAAAAGCATCTGCTGTCAGAGCAGAACGCTTTCTTTGCAACCGTGTTCTTGCGGGAAGTTCATTCTGGTAAATCAATGTCAAAATGACAAGAAAATCTAACATGTCTCAAAGAGGCACAATATATAACAAGCAAAAATCTCCAAATCTGTGTTCAGGAACTGAACAGTAAAGGATCTGATGGAGAATTCAAGACTAAAACATGAAAGACGTGAAACATTCATTAAAACATTTTGAACAAAAATAAGAAGACCGTGACATTATGTTCAATTAACGGGAAAACACAATCTTAAAGGGTAAATGTGGTAGATGATGATCTGATTTTTTTGACATCCAGAAGCAGAATCAACCATTAGAGACAGCTCCGACCGCGAAACTATATTAGAGTGAAACTTTGAATCTACGCACTAATAATATCATAATGTCGTGCTTATTGCCGCTGCTGGAGTTGCTTTCTGAGTGAGAGATTTCAAAGAGAGCAGCTCTGAAAAGTGACCATTAGACCTTTCAAGCCCTCAAAATTGAGCAGGCCAGGGATACAGTGACCATTCCGGGCCCACCGAGAAAAAGTGAGGACAGAAGTTAAGGAAGGTGGGTGATGCCTTCCACACCCACTGATTCCCTGAGGGCAACTAAACGCACCATCTTGCAATCAGTTCTGGAAAATTCCAGGAGGCTCAGCAGCAGCAATTTAAGATCCTATTTTAAATCAATCAGGTAGCAGAAAACACTTAACATACACAGAGAACAACTTAGAAACTAAATATCCCAGAGGGCTGTCTATCTAGAGAAGACTAATTTGGTGGAGACAGAGGCTGGAGGAGAAGGAGTTTTCTTTTGTTTAATCACCACAATGTGATGTTGGAAGTTGAAAAGGCTTAAGCTTAGGCCCCAGAAAGAGGTCACTGAAAAAGGCAGGTGCTCCGGCTCAGAGGGTCCCCATCAGTCAATGCACTTGGTTAGCTTTAAAAAGTTTTTTGTTTTGGCATTTGTTTCTTCGTGATTTTTAAATAATTAATTTTGTTGCATAATGAAGGCATGCACGTTGTTGAAAAGTAGAAAGTAGAGATAAACAAAAAGAAGAGAAGATTAATTACTCTTTATTCCCTAACTCAGAAAGAACCAGTGTTAACATTTTGGTACACGTCTTTCCAGACTACTTTCCAGAAAAAGATACCTTTGTCTTGTTATGAATAAAACCGAGATGGTGCCACAGCTTGCTCCCTTCAGTCACTTATGTCTCCTGGCCATTTCCCATACCAATGAATAGATTTATCATTATTTTTTCCTTTTTAATTGAATCTATTTGCTTGACACTGGTTAACAAAATTAACAGTTTTCATGTATATTTAGCATTATTTTTAATGAATGCCAAGTATGCCCTTGTACGTATGTAATATTTATTTAGTCAATCCCAAGGCAATTTAAAAAACTTTTTTGCTCTGAAATTATTTTCGACTTAAACTGAAAAATTTTAAGAACAGTACAGAGCACTCTTGCACACCTTTCATGCAGAGCCGTGCGTTCTGAGCGTGATGCCATGTAGGCTCCACCATTAACTTCTATTATGTCTGAAGAATTTGAGAATCAGCTGTCTGAAGAACTTGAGAATATGCTGCTTTTCCCTAAATGTATCAGGGTGCATTTTCTAAAAACAAAGATAGCCTCTTCCAAACCACAGTATAATTATTAAGTTCAAGAAATTTAACATTTAACTAGTATCTACTCTACAATTTATTTTCTAAGTTTACCACTTGTCCCAATAAGGTGCTTTATTTAAAAAAAATAATAATAAAAGAAACTTCTTTTTCTTTTCTGGTTCAGAATCATAGACTGTATTACATTTACTCATTATTCTTTAATCTGGAATAGTCCTCCAGTCTGTCTGTATCTTTCATGACACTGATATATTTTAATGGATACAGGCCACATATGGAATAGTATGTCCCTTAACTTGGGTCTGTCTGATGACTTCTCATGCTTGGAATGAGGTTATGCATTTCTGCGAGGATGCTATAGAGCTCCAGTGCTGAAAGGCCCTTCTAGGCCCGCCTCTACCATGGCATCCATTGGCCCTTTATCAGTGATGTTAATTTTGATCATTTGATTAAGGTATTTATTGTCCAGCTCTTCTACTGTATAGTTTTACCTCTTGTCTATTTTTTTTAATTGTGGTAACATATACACAACACAAACATTTATTACCTTAACCATTTTTCAGTGACAATAACTACATTCACGTTGTGCATCTACTCAAAAGTTTTACTTTCCTTTAAAGAAGTAATCTGTCCTTAATAATGTCTCTTCCCACCTCATATCTGCCAGTTTAGTACCCAACCATGATCCAAGCAAGACAGCACATTGGCTCACAGTACCTCTAGCTCTTTCCCCTCTTCTTCTCTCATTCTGGGGACAAAGGTGGAAAGGTCCCATCATCACTGACTCCGAATCTGGGTGAGGAAATGCCAATTTGGACGATTTCCAAAAGCCATTTCTGCATGAAACTGTTATAGTTCTTCACAAAAAAGAGTCATCCCTGTCCGACATCATGTTTAGTTCTTTAAACAACTCTTGGTTCTAATCTGGGCCATACTCTATGGAAGCAGCAAGTAAAAATAGATGGAGCATTTGAGCGCTTGCTTCCTGGCAGTAGTTGTCAGTTTTGACTCAAATAAACTCTTATAAAAATAAGGTTTTTTAAAATGTATGAAGCAACAGTGGTTTTTTGATGTTATTGTTGTTGTTTGTTTTTGAGCTGCTCACATTTTGATGGGAGAGACACAAACAGTACTTATAATGCCATGTGATAAAGACAAAATAACACCCTGAGCATGGTGGTAAGGTCAGAGTATATTGGAGACACAGGGAAGCAACAAATCTCACAGATGGAACCAAGACCCATGGAGATGAGTAAGGGCAAGGTGTGTGCGGGTGTGTACGAGTGTGTGCGAGTGTGTGCGTGTGTATGTGTGGGTAGGGGAGAGCCAGTGAGTGAGGAAGGGGTGTGCTACAGCAATGGAAGATGATGATAGAGAGGAGGAAAGGACCAAGCATAAAGCTTAGATTTGATCCTACAGATGAAACAGTGTAAGTGGAAGATAATGAACAAAATTTTCTGGCTCACCATGGGGGCAGCAGAAAGGTCAGGTCTGAGTACAGCAAGCACAGAAGCAGACCAGTTATGATATTGCCAGCTAGTAAGATATCGTCACAGTCTGTGTGAGAAAAGAGTCCAGCATGACTGGGACAGTGAAAGTAGGAGTCTCAAAGAGACAGCAAATTCCAGAAAGACCTACGATGTGCCTGAGTGTGGCAATGATGGTGAAGAGGAAATCAGGGTTGACTTACAAGTTTCCAACTTTTCAGAGAAAAAATAAATCATGAATAATATTGTTCATCACAAGTTAATCTCTATAACAATCTTGTCAGATAGGTAGGGTTAATAACTATTGGTAGGGTCAATAACTATTATCCCCATTTTACAGATTATTAAACTGAGATGCAAAATCCAAGTGACTTTCTTGCTCTTAAGCAAAAGCTCAGAAGGGATTGAAAGTAACCTATAAAAGGTCACACAACTATTTAATTGCACAGCAGAGATACAAGTTCATCCTAGCACATGTACTATTAAATGATATAAAATTATTCAAGATTCTGAAACTGGAGAACCATATGCAAAAATATATGAACTTGGATTCATACCTCACATTACACATAAAAATTAACTAAAAATTGAACCCAGACAAAAATTTGAGAGTTAAATCTTAAAAGACACACAGAAGGAAACGGGGAAAATCTTAGGCTCTTTGAGTTTAGCAAAAATTTTCTTAAATAAGATACTAAAAGTATAAGCGAGCAAGAAAAAAATCAATAAATTAGACTTCACCAATTGGCTCTTTAAAACCTACTATTATAAAAAATGAACAGGCAAGACACAGACTGAGAGAAAATACTGGACAAACC
Organism: Rhynchonycteris naso; assembly: GCA_037038555.1. Taxonomy (NCBI): domain Eukaryota; kingdom Metazoa; phylum Chordata; class Mammalia; order Chiroptera; family Emballonuridae; genus Rhynchonycteris; species Rhynchonycteris naso. The sequence continues at coordinate 346,155,673 of CM072995.1, forward strand.
CATCTGACAAAGGACTTGGTTTTAGAGTATATACAGTACACTTACAAATCAATAAGAAGAAGGCACACCACACAATTTAAAATATGCAAAAATATTTCAACAGACACCCTACTAAAAGAAGAAATGAATGGCAATAAAAACATGAAAAGATGTTCAATATTATTAGCTGTTAGAGAAATGATAATTAAAGCCCACTGCACATCCACTAGAACGGTTAAGATGAAAAAGATGGACTATACCAAGTGTTGACAAGAATGTGGAAGATTGGAACTCTCATATACTCCTAATGAGAATGTAAAATGATACAACTGTTTAGGAAAATAGTTTGGCAGGTTCCTGAAAAACAGTAAAAAATATACCGCTCATATGACCCAGCAACTTCACTCTTGGCTTTTTAACCAAGAAAAATGAAAGTATACATCCCACAAAGTCAGTATATGAATGTTCATAGCAGCATTATTAGTAATAACTGAAAACACCCAAAGGTCAATCCGTAAGTCCATAAACAATATATAATACACCCATGCTCTAAAATACTACTCATTAATGAAAAAGAATTAGCACAGAACAACACAAATGAAACTCAAAATAATTACGCTAAGTGAAAGAAGCCAGATGAAAAAAGAGCACATACATAATAATTCTACTTACATAAATTTCCAAAAAATACAAACAAATCTCTAATGAAAGATAGTAGACCAGTGGTTACCTGCGGATGGGGGTGGAGAGGAGCAAGAGGGAGAAATTACAAAAAGCATCAGGAAACTTTGCTGGAGGCGGGCAGTAAGAAGAGGTGAGGTTCATTATCTTGATTGCAGTGATACTTTCACAAATATGTGTGCAAATATGCCCAAACTCATCAAACTGTGCACTTTAAAATAAGTACAGGCCTGACCTGTGGTGGTGCAGTGGATAAAGCGTCGACCTGGAATGCTGAAGAATGCTGAGGTCGCTGGTTCAAAACCCTGCACTTGTCTGGTCAAGGCACATATGGGAGTTGATGCTTCCTGCTCCTCCCCCCTTTCTCTCTCTCTCTCTCTCAAATGAATAAATAAATAAATAATGTTTAAAAAAAAAAAATAAGTACAGCTATCTTGTCTCAGTTATACTTCAATAAACCTATTTTAAAATAATGCAATGCAGAAAGTCACAATATCTTAACAATAATAGACCAAGATATTAACAAAAATGTCTCTGATTATAGAATTATTTATGAGGATCTTTTTCCTCTTTATCCTTTTCTGAATTTTTCCAAATTTTCCAAAATGAGCATGTCAAAATCATAAAAACTTGTTTTTGCAGGAGAAAAGAATTAGGTGTTCAAAGAAATTTGGAGAAAATAGTTTATACTTATGAACCTCAAGACAATAGGGTAAAAAACTATCAAAGACATGACACTTTTCAATTGACAAAAGATCCTCTCTTCTTTCAAAAGCCATGGTAAGCTAGAGAGGACTATGAAAATGTTCTATAAATTCCACAGAAACAAAAATACCTGAATCTAAAGCAACCTATGGAAAAGATACTGTATTAACAAAATGCAGTATTTAGCTGGACTGTCCAGTTCATATGTCTTTCAAATAAATTGGTGAGAGACAGATGTAGGAAGTAGGGAAAAGGAGAAGACAAAGCTAGCCAGCAAAAGGAGGTACATTTTTTAATTGATTTTAATGTGTTGTGTTTACATAGTTACAAGTGTATCCCGAAATATATCTCTCCCTCCCTCCCCTTAAAAGGAGGTAAATTTTAACATAATGTCACAATCCATCATTTCTTGAGTTCATCCTGAAATACAAGGATTAAGGAATAATCCAACACAATTAACAAGTGACCCACTTTGTACATCCTTAAAAAGAATGCATACTGCAAAGCACAAGTCAGGCCACAGAAAGTGCTATTCCACATCAGACCAAATATGGTCAAGCCTCGGTCTCAGTTTCTACCCTTAGAAATGTTTGCTAAATGTGGCTATACTGGGTTGAAGATTCACTCTGAATTTTTATTAATAGTAAAAGTAATAATTTTTAAAAAGCTTTCAAGGAACATATTTAACCTACTTATATGACAAACTATTTTTAAAACCCTGAGTGTATTAATTATTTAGATGCCAAGTTTGAGGCTTATGAAGTCATTTTTATTCATTTATTTAACAAAAAGTCACTGTCGGCAACTGTGCCAGGCTGGCCCACGGCTATAAGGAAGCAAGTATAATCCATGGCCCTTTGGGAGCTCTTAGTCAAAGGAAGAAACCTACAGAAGTTGCAATACAAGGTGTCAGTGGGCTGAAAGAATGAAAATTCAGAGAAGCCTACCGACAGAAGGTAACACTTGAGCAGGGTGGTGAAGGCTATGTAGGAGTTTTCTGCTTAGGAAAAGAGAGATCTTCTAAGCAGAGGGGACAATATGAGGCAGAGAGACACACGAGAAAGCTGAATTATTGGGTAAATGGTGAGCTCTTCAATGAGGATTTAAAATAGGATTCACCTGGAGGTGACACCTGGAGGTGACAGGGCTTGAAGATGGAGGCCCTTTATACCATGCTGTAGAAGTTCAGGCTTTATCTGAAAGGGAATGAGTAGTTGTGATGGTTACAGCTTTCTTGTTTTAGTGGAAATGAATTCATTTCAGAGAGAAAGATGGCTCCACCTCTTTAGAGACCTCAAGGGGGTTCATGCAGACAGGACTAGATAGGTGCTAGAATTGAAAACTAGAAAGCTAGAAAGGTCGTCTTTGTTTCTTTCCCTCCCCATGTCTATTTTATATTTACCAGGATACTTTGGGTGATATGATAGAAACATCATTCAAAATAGTTCAAGTCAAAAAGGGAATTTATTGGCTCTGAAAAGTGGGAAATGTAGGCACATTTTACTACTTGAAAACATTTTGTTATGCTAAATAAGCCACTCAGAAAAGGACAAATTTATATTTTCTCCCTTATATGCAAGAACTAGAATCATCACACTCACAGAGACAGAAAGGAGTATGGTGGCTGCCAGTGGCTGTGGGAGGGGGAGGGGCAGCTGTTCAGCGGTTTCAGTTTGGGAAGATAAAGAATTCTGGGACTGAATGGTGGTGATGGTTGCACAACAATGTGGATGCACTTAATTCCACAACACTGTGCACTTAAATGGCCAAAATGGTGAATTTTATGTCATGTATATGTTAATAATTTTTGAGAAGAGAGAAATCTAGGAGTAAATACCACTTCAAGCACTGCTTGATGCAGGCATCTAAGGACATCATCAAGATCCTGTTACTACATATTTCATTCTACTCTCTTCTGTGTTGGCTTCATTTTCAAGAAGGCTGTCTTTAAGTGGAGGTGAAAATGGCCACTCTCATCTCAAATCATCTATAGTGCTAACAATTGCAACCCAAAACACAAACAAACAAGCCTCTTGCCTGAAAGTTTCAGTTCAAATTCAGGCAATGACTGATTGGCCGAATGTTTGTTCAGAGACCTATTCCTGAATCAATCACTGTAGCCAGGAGTAGAGTACTCTTGATTGTATAAAGGGTTAAATTAGAATAATTTTTTTGTAAGGGCTCAGTCACAGTATTTCATGTAAGCTGTTAAAGCAGTATAGATACCTAGAAGCTTAGTTGACAAAACTTAATCTTTACTTTGTTGCCTAAGAAATATAAGGAGTTCTCTTGCAGAAATTTCCCAGACGCATCAAAACCTCAGCTGTTCCAGAGATAATAACAAGGACACCAGATAGATCTGAGCCGGCATCAGGAAGACATTCCAGGAAGGCACTCTAACGAACGTGTCTCACATCTCCTATGCACTGCTTTGTGACTGACTGTATGCTCTATGATAAATCACTAACCTCCCCAAAATATATATACAGGCCAGTCAGCCAAGATTGTTAAGGCTGTTCTTTTGGACCTGAGTCCCCTGCCTTCTCAGGTTGCTGGCAATTTGATCGAAGACACTCATATACCATTTGGATCTCATCTCTGTGATAGGTTCTGCAGTGGGGGGCAACTCAAACCCTGCTTGTTCTGGTAACATCTGGCCAAGTCTGGGTGATGTGTCCGACCCTAACCCAATCACTGTATTGAAGGGACCAGAGTTCTCTGGAAGGAGCCAGTCCCACCTGAACCTTGTGGACTCAGAATGAGAGAACGGTGATTTCCCAAACAGCTATTAGACAGTCAAAACATGTCAATCACAGCTTCTATCTTTTCCATCAGTATGGCAAGAAAAATGCTGCCACCCCCAGCTCAAATTACACATTCTCTCTATTCAAGAACTTTTAGCCTGACCGGGAGGTGACGCAGAGGATCGAGCGTTGGACTGGGATGCGGAAGGACCCAGGTTTGAGACCCCGAGGTCTCCAGCTTGAGTGCGCGGGCTCATTTGGCTTGATCAAAAGCTTGCCACCTTGAGTCCAAGGTTGCTGCCTCGAGCAAGGTGTTGCTCAGTCTGCTGAAGGCCTGCGGTCAAGGCACATATGAGAAAGCAATCAATGAACAACTAAGGTGTCAAAACGAAAAACTGATGATTGATGTTTCTCATCTCTCTCTGTTCATGTCTGTCTGTCCCTATCTATCCCACTCTCTCTCTGCCTCTGTAAGAAAAAAAAAAAAACTATTAGCTGCAATTCACAATCCTTAGGAAAAATCTAACTAGCACAGCTCATTCAATTAACTGCAATGGTGAGGGTGGGGATAATTTTAAGGATAACATGACTGCATATAAGGGGAATCATACATTTTTGTGAATATAGGGGTAAGTTACAAGAGTTAAGAGAGCAAGGAAGGCCTGACCAGGCGGTGGCGCAGTGGATAGAGCGTCAGACTGGGATGCGGAAGACCCAGGTTCGAGACCCCGAGCTCGTCAGCTTGAGCGCAGGCCCATCTGGCTTGAGCAAAAGCTCGTCAGCTTGGACTCAAGGTCGCTGGTTCCAGCAAGGGGTTGCTCGGTCTGCTGAAGGCCCGAGGTCAAGGCACATGTGAGAAAGCTATCGATGAACAACTAAGGTGTTGCAACAAAAAACTGATGATTGATGCTTCTCACCTCTCTCCGTTCCTGTCTGTCTGTTCCTATCTATCCCTCTCTCTGACTCTCTCTCTGTCCCTGTAAAAAATAAAAAAATAAAATAAAATAAAATAAAAAGAGAGCAAAGCTGATACTTTAAGAGGTGTCTTCTACAACAGATAATAGAAATCTTTTATAGTGGAGTGAACAGATTGTATAAAAATAGCTCTAGCAAAAGGACTGATCATTGGGCTGTTGCACAAAGATGCCTCTAAAATTTCTTGCTTGGATGAAAAGACGGTGATGTCATCCAACAAGAATGAGACTATAAAAGCAGCGTCTGGTGTGGGGTGAGCTAGGCAGAAGAGGGTAATGGGTTAGCATCAGAGTGTTTCCTTCAAGATGCCTGTGGAGCACCCCAAGGAGAAGCTCAGTAGGCTGTGGGAAATAATCCTGAAACTGAGAAAGAGGGTGTGGTTGGAGATTATTAGTATACAGCTGAGGGGTGTTGAAGTCAGCAAGCAGATGAGACTGCACATGCAGAGCACTGGGTATGGGCAGAGAAGCAAGCAGAGAGCAATGCCTGCCTTTAAGGGGCGGTGGCAGATGCCTTCAGAGCCCTGCTCAGCTCTGCGCAGCACGCCCTGTTTCCAATGTGCCAGTGACATCCTGGTGAAACTCTTCTTCAGGGGATTTCTCTCAGGCTGAGCTTGGTGTGGGCCAGAAATGCCAGGATTAATCACCCTCAGCCAGTGACAGATGGGAGTCAGAGAATAGCTCTCCTAGCTTCCTTGTTTTTAGGTGGGACAGCTCAAGCATGTGCCACACCATCTCATAGAAGCCCCAGTGTGATGGAGCCTGAGTTGTAGACAGCAGTCACCTCCTCAGTAATGGGCTCTGTTTCTGCTTTCTTCACCTCCCTGTGTCACTGCTCTCCTCCTGTGCCGGTGTGTCTAGGATCACCTCCCAAACTGACCACCTACATTCAAAGTCTTTTTTCAAGGTCTATGACAGGGACAGATAAAGAAGGAAGCTCCAGAAAAAATGACCCTGAGGGGTCCAGGGGATGGAAAGTAAACCAGGAGGCGATGATTTTAGGGAGCAAGGAAGGAGAGAAATTAAGAGAGGAGGTAAGACTCCATTGGAAATATCTGACTAGTGAGTGAGTCATATACCATTAAAAGTAATAAAGTCCCAAATGCATACACATTCAGTTCCCAGAGTTTTTCATCAATCTAGCAAAGGCTTTCCCCAAGTAGTTCATGTCAGGAAGACTGCTTGTAAGAAAATAGACAAATTTGTGAACTCCTGAAAAGGAAACTCTAAAGGTCCAGACAAAGGCCTCTGATGCCTGGAGAAACAGAGGGTCTTACAGCGAAACCGAGCCTTCAGGGGCCCTGTTTAGGACTCTTGTATGTATCCCACATGGGAAAGCATAATGCAAGTGGTTCCAAACACTTTGACTTTGTGGAAGATTGGTTCATTAATATCCCCCCCTCCATATTTATTCCTCTTGCCTTGTAACTTCATAGTTCCCACCCACTATGACTCGGAGACAGCCTTGTGACTTGCTTTGGCTAATAGACTACAGTACAAGTGACATTGTACAGATTCCAAGCATAGGGTTCAAGAGGGACTTGCAGTGCTTCTACCTGCTCTCTTAGACCCTTCCTCTGTGGGAGAACAAACCCTGGCCAGCCTGTTGGAAAATGAGCCCACATGGAACAGAGCCAAGGTACCCCAGTTGTTCCAGCCAAAACCCAGACATATGGGTCTAGCCAAGATCAACAAAGACACCTAAACTAACCACTGGTGCAAGAGTGAGCCTACCTGTGATGAAAAGAACTAGCTAGGAAATAGAAGACTCAGGAACAAAACTTAATCATTATCACTTTCATGGAATTGTTACACAACAAGAGCGGACTGTGACACAAGCTTCTTGCCCACCAATGCTCAGTTAGTGGCCCGGGCTAGACGCCTGTCCTTCTGTGCACCTGGGGGGTAAGTCAAGTTACTTAGGGACCAAAATAGTAGAATTGAGGCATAGCTGTCTCGGGTTGCAGAGAGAAGGAATACAAGAAGCAGAATGGACCATGCTTATTAACTACCTACCCTGTGTAAGGTGCCTGGCGTATTATTATCTCACTTTATATATACTTCCTGAAGGAACTATTCTTATCTCTGTGGCCAGAAATGCCTTTACCCATGGACCGCTCCACTTGAACCAGAAGCTGGGTGACCACCATCGCCATCGCACCCCCGATGACAGTGTCCCCATGCCTGCAGCACCGTGGGTCAGGAAGCACTGTACACTTGTCTGAGACCCATCAACTGAGAGGGGTTCATTAGCAAACCTGATGCAGCCAGAGGCCTTTCAACTCTTTCCGGTTTATTTAAAGCTCCCTTTCGCAGTCAGGCATGCAACTTCTGCCAAGCCACTGGATGGGATTGGAGTGGATTAAAGTAACAGCGGCCTGCAGGTCCTACCACCTCTCTCCTTTGATTCTCAGGCTCTCGGACTGAGTGTGATGCCTGCTCTTCAGCAAGAATTCACTTTCGAGGGGCCTTCTCTCTTCCTTTGCTATTAAAACAAAGTAATAAAACTCATCGTTCTTAATTATTTTACTGCATTTTAATATGACCTAAGCTATTGAAGCCCTTCACATCTATCTAATCCAGTGCATAGCAAGAACACTATGCCACGGTGGGCTACCAAGCAGCTCTTCCCAACTCTGCATTCAGTGAAGTAAGTTAGTACTTGAACAAATTCTCCATGATGGCAGTATTTACACCATGGAAATCAGCAAATATGACACATTTATCATTTTGACTTATTTATTAATTAGTTTTATTGATTTATTATTTTATTGACAAGGAAGGTAGGTCAGCAAACTTCTCCTGTAAAAGGCCAGGAAGAAGATATTTCAGGCTTTGTGGGCCCTGGTATCTCTGTCGCAGCTACTTAACTCTGCTCTTGCAATACGAAAGCAGCCATAGATGATACTTAAACGAATGGGCTTGGTAGTGTTCCAATAAACTTTACTTAAAAAACTAGGCAGGAAGGCAGATTTAGCCCAAGGGTCATAGAGTGTTGATCCTTGGACTAGCCTAAAGACTTGGGAACATGTTATAATGCAGATTAAATAAAAATGTATCATATCTGAAATGTGAATCACATAAAAAGTTGAAAAAATATTCTTCCAGGATTCAAAAACTATTCTTCTTTAGCTCACAACATACTTTTACTCATACCCATGAACAAAATTATCAACAGACATTCATGCCAGAACTATACTTATTTGTCATTTGCAACTAAAGATTAGCTAGCTAGGGATAGGAGAATTCAGCCAAAGATCAGTGAGAGCATTCTCTGAAAATCAACCAGAATTTATGATAAAGGGGATTATGTATTCTATTGGAATTTGTAAATTGTGTGCCAAGCATCTTTTTATCTGTAAAATAAATGTACATATATGCTGGTTGTTAAAAACACTCACCAGTACATGACTCAAAAGGCACCCAGTCCTGATACAAAACAAATCCAGGAGGAACAAGCTGTTGCCAAATGTCACAAGCTCAATGTATCTGAATTTCCTCTCAGGCCCACCTGGGAATGCGTCCCCATTTTATAGACGAGAAAACTGAAGCTGGTGCTGAGTCACAAAACTAGTGAATGACAGCACTAGAATCCAGACTGTTGGAGTCTATTGGACTCCAAAGCCCATCCCTGGAGACTGCCTCATTAGAATTATGTATTTGGTTCAGAAAAACACAGGGATTTGTAAACGAGGATCCCTTTGGAAATGGGCTAGAGGAGGCATGGACAAATTCCAGATGAGTGGGTGCCTGGGCGGAGTCCAGGCGAGCCTACAGGAAAGGAAGGGGGAGCTACCGTGGGGTCCCCGCAGAGATACAGATTTCAGATGTGGGTGAGGGCAAACCCTTGGACACACAAGGTAGGGATGGGGAACTTTCTGTATCAGGGCTGCAGCAGCCAGCACACTTCATCTCATCGGTGATGGTTCTATACCGATGAAATTGTGAGTGTGAGTGTCTATAATCCAGTTAAATGGTTTTGTTATAGGAAATGGAGTGTGCTTTTCAAGTGGTATCCAGACAGATTAACAGGAGGTGCTGGGCCACGGCTAGGATAACCCCCTGGGTCGTCAGGGCCCCTGCATTTGTGCTATATGTGGCTTGGGAGGGGACAAAGGAAGAGAAGGGGCCTCAGAGCTCCTGCCTACTTTCTGGGAGAACAGGAGCGAGAGAAAACAATGTCACCACAGTGGCACCACTCCTACAGGAGGTTGTCTGTGGCCTCCAATGGCTGACAGGCTGTGGATGGCAGAGGTCTTTGCTGGGGCCTGAACCATGCCTCCTCCATGCACCTGGCTAAGGGAAGCTGAGTCCCTGTTTTCCTCAAGGATCTTCAGTTACAAGTGACAGTTAGCTCAAAAGGCAGAAAAGGATCTCCCCCCCACCCCCCACGGAATTAGTGCTTTCTTTTTTTAATTGCAGTTTACATTCAACAGTATATCACACCTGACCTGTGGTGGCACAGCGGATAAAGTGTTGACCTGAATGATGAGGTCGCTGGTTCAAAACTCCTGACTTACTGGGTCAAGGCACATACAAAAAGCAACTGCAAGATGTACTATGAGTTGATGCTTCCCGTTCCTCCCTCTCTTCTCTCTCTAAAACCAATAATAATAATAAATAAAAAACAGCCTGACCAGGTGGTGGCACAGTGGATAGAACGTCGGACTGGGATGTAGAAGACCCAGGTTTGAGACCCCGAGGTCACCAGCTTGAGCGCGGGCCCATCTGGCTTGAGCAAAAGCTCGTCAGCTTGGACCCAAGGTCGCTGGCTCCAGCAAGGGGTTGCTCGGTCTGCTGAAGGCCCGCGGTCAAGGCACATGTGAGAAAGCAATCAATGAACAACTAAGGTGTTGTGATGGCAACAAAAAACTAATGATTAATGCTTCTCACCTCTCTCCGTTCCTGTCTGTCTGTCCCTATCTATCCCTCTCTCTGACTCTCTCTCTGTCCCTGTAAAAAAAAAAAAAAAAAAAAAAAAAAAAAAAAAAAGATTAAAGAAAACAATTTAAAGAACTCAAGCAAAAAACAAAAATAAATAATATATAAATAAATTTTAAAGAAGTATATCAGTTTGCATATAGTTTCAGGTGTACAGCATAGTTATTAGACAATCATATACTTTACCAAGTATTCCCTCAGAATTTCCACTACCTACCTGGCACCGTATATACTCATTACAATATTATTGACTATATTCCTGATGCTGTACTTTACATCCCTGTGATATTTGTAACAACCAGTCTGTACTTCTCAACCCCTTCATCTGGAAAAGGAGAAGTTTGAGGGTGGTCTCAGGACACCATGGATTGAGGCAGTGTTCTCAAAAACTAGCTTGGTCCTGCTCCCTCTCTAACGCTGCTTGTCTCTGCTCCAGAGGACACATCCTCCTCGTGCAAGTAGAGGCACGATGGAGACAGCTCAAGGCAGCACCACCCTAGCTTAACACGCCTCCCAAAGGGAGAAAGCTCTGGCCTGCTAACATCTGAATATGAGTTCTCACTGGTCCACCCTTAGCCACGTGCCCATCTTTGCTCCAATCAGGGGGGCCAGACAGATGACTATTTTGAGTGCCCAGGTCTGGTGGGGTGCTGAATTGGCAGCCTTGCCAGAACCACGTGGAAGAATGAGGCGGCCCCAAAGTCATGGGGAGCTGTTACCTAAAGGAGGAAAGAAATGCTGGCTAAATAGAAAACAAAGTCCCTCGATTAGCAGAGCTTTCCAGGGGCTCCTCCGATCCAGAGTAACTGCTAACATCAAGGCCATAATTATTACAAGACCATGGACTTAGTGTCTGGACAAGACAGGGAGCGAGGGAGGACAATAGTTGCTGGATGCCTACCATGTGAGGGACTGTACTTGCTGGGACACGTACTGCCTCTCCTAGTTTTTGTGGCTACATCATCCTGGTTTTCCAGAGGAGGAAACAGAGGGTAAGGTTAAGTAATTGCCCAAGGTCATACAGTGGATGAGTGAGCGGAGTCCTTTCCTCTGGCAGTGAGGAAGGTGCTGATGTCGGGTCTTCTCTCTCCTCAGACCCCACTGTCAGAGCCCTACAGATAGTTCTTATGACCCTGCAACCAGAATTTCTCGGGTCCATTGTCAAAGCTGGGTATAGCAAGCTGTCTCCTCTTTCATCCCTCATTTTTGGAGGGTGAGATATGCTATTTCAAAGTCCCTAAACAGACACAGAAAAAAGAGAATGGGGCAGAGTGATGTCATATACACTGCCCAGGTGGTCCTTGGGCCCCCACCCAAATTAACCAGCACTCAGCCTTGCTGGCGAGCTTGCCCTGTTCTTACACCTGGTGCGACAAACAACATAGGTGTCTCAGGGCAGGCACAACATGTGGAAAGCAGAACGGCGTCAGTCCAAACTTGTCCCTGACTCCTGCCTCTGACCCTGGCTGGCTATACGATCTCTAACAAATCACTTAACCTCCATTAGTCTCAGTTTCCTCATCTGGAAAATGGGAAAGATCACTCCTGTTTTAAAGATGCACCAAACAGATATTTTTATATCCATTCTACTCATTCTGCCCACGAGTTCTGTCCCTTCTGGCCACAGTGGACAAGAGATGCATCCTGACTCAACGGCAGAAAACTCATTGGCTGATAAAAAGAACCTCTGATGTCCTACAGAGAATTTCAGCTAAGGACGGCATAGAAGGGGGTGCTTGAGGTGAATGGAGTAGGAACAGCTACTTGGGCCCAAACACAAAACAGGAGAACAGGTGAGGCCAGTCAAGAAGAAAGAGAGCTCTGAATTGAACAGATACCACCATAAGAAAGAATGAAACAGAATGAGACCACCAACGTGGCTCCTGAATGGTGATGAAAGAGCATGGGACAGCCTGCCCTCGGTTCCTCTTCCTCAGACTGAGTGACATCCCAGGCTCCGTTCCATCCAGCCAGCCTGAGGATGTTTTCATTCCTTATATGAAAACAATACAGAACACAGAGAGGAACAGACTGTTGTGAGAGTCCTCGTTTCTGACACACAGTAGGTACCAAATACACACTGACACAATTCTTCCCCTGGACTTGAGAGAGGGTGAGAAAAGTCATTTCAACTAGCCCCCTGTGAATGCACCCAGCTTTGTACTGAGGTCGTCTTCCCTTCTGCTCCAGAGACCCCGGTCAAACTAACTCTGCAAGATATACTGCACTATTAGTGTGCCCCTCTTAGCCTTGGCTAATTACCTCTTTTATCAATTAAAAATATTTTCCCATTACGCCAAGGATTTGAGAGCGAGAAAGGAGTCTCTTCTCTGTTTCTAAAGCCTCTGAAAAATCCAGCAAGATAATGTCACTGATTTGGTTAATTTCAGGTGCACATCGGGCCATTCAACCTAAGTGAATTTAATGACTCAGGACAGGTTGGGCGATGAATGTCCCTGTAAATCATTTATAATTGCAAGCATAAAAATTAAAAATCAGTCTGAAGAGCAAGATAACGTAATGCTAATGACGGAGGGCAGTAATCTGAAGATAGGGGTTCGCGCTTTAATCAGGCCTATTCGGATGACGGAGCGCTAAGCCTCCAGGGGATTGTTCTGGAAACAAAAGGCTAGGAGTCTACTTCAGTCTTTAACGACTCACCACGATAAAAAAAATTAACTGAATTTTTATATTATAATTATAAAACTTAATAGGAAACTTTTCCCCCTTCATACTTTTACTTTTCTCCCAGATGAGATAAACCAACCAACAGTCTGTTCTTACAAGTATGACCTTAAACGGCCAGTTATGTTCAGCCACGTCATGTTAAAGGTCCAGTTAATAAATTATGACCAGGAAGAATTGTCAGTGCTATAACGGAGGCAGTTTCAGTGGCTTAAAAAAATTAGAACAGTCTACCTTATGTTCAATGTTTATATAGTACCATATCCCTCCAAGTCAGTCAGAATTAAGAATAAGATGATTACATTCTTCTCTTGAGATGGTTTCAGATCACAAATTGAACATTTTTCTTTCCTTGACTTGTCTGTCAGGTGGACACTTAACCATATTTCTAAGTTTAATTCAGGTGGAACTTCTTCCAGGAAGCTTTTCCTGACCACCACCTCTCTGTCCCCTTTCCTAGAACTTCACCATCCTGAAGTCTCGTCACTCCTTCTTCTGGGTTTCCTCTGGACCTTGTAAATGAACCTAACCCTGGATTTATCACACTACATTGTAATATATAATAGTAAGATCATCCCACTCTCAAACCACAAGTTCTTTGAGGGGAGACTATTTGGAAACCTTGACGAATTGACCCTCCAAATATCTGGCACATTGTGGATATTTGATAAATATTTGTCAGCAGATTAAGATTATTTTAGCTCTAAACTAACACAAGATAACCAAGTGGGAGAAAACTCAAGGAAACACCAACCCTTTAGCAATAAAGAATAAAAAAGTACGAAGAGGGATAAGAAGGGAGGAATGTGTATTTTTTCAGTGGGTTTAAGTAAATACACACACACACACACACACACACACACACACACACACACACACACACACTAATTCTTGCTCTTGATAAGAAAAACCATGGGATATTATCTCTGGAGCATTTAAGTGTTTCCAAGAGCCCTTGATACAAATACAGTCCTTTCCTGAGCAGCTGGGGTGATATTGCTCCACATAATTCCCTCTGTACAGGATTTGTATGTAGTCATATGGTGAGGTGACTAATAATTTTTCAGTTGCAGGCAAAAGCAACCAACTTCAACCAACTTAAGGGAAAAACAGTAAGTCAGGGGTGTATTTTGTTATTAGGATGTAGACGTATCTCACCAAAGCCAAGGGCAGGAGCATGGCTTCAGGAAGAAAAGCGAGAACTGGGAAGTTGTCTCATCCACAGGAGTTCTCTTTCTATCCTGAGGCGTGTATTCCCTTTGTCTGCCTTGCCCTCTATACCTACTCAGTTGCATCAGAATCCCCTGGAAGGCTTGTTAAAATGCAGATTGCTGAGCTCCTCACCAGGGTTTCCAAATCAATGGGTCTGAGAAAGCACCTGAGAATTTGCATTTTCACCAGCTTCCAGGTGATGCCATTGTTGATGCTGCTACTGGTCTGGGCACCAACTTTTAGAACCACTGCTCTGTACCAGTTTGTACATGAGATAATAAGACAGCCAGCAGAGCTGCTACATTTACCAATCACAGCTCTAGCCACCAAGAGAGACTCACGCTGGTCCCACTACCAACCTCCTGGGAGACAAAACTGACTGGCCCTGTTGGAGTAAGAGAACTACCCTGGGCCCTCAGCTACGGCCGGACACATAGCTGATTGCGGGCATACCGTGCAGTCCTCAGGGAAGGGGAGCGAGTGGATGTCCCAGTGTGACCGCCAGGAGACGTGAAGGAGTCTTCATTTTTACTGGACTAGTAGAAGGTCTGTGCCTTTATCACAGCAAAAGCTCAGGACACAGAAAACCCATCCTCAATTGAAACAACACTGGAGTTACTTCCATCTCTGCAAACAACAGCCCCTATCAAACATAGTGGGGCAGAAAGGAAGCAGGACTTACACCAGGGGTTGTGCAAGACACTCCAGCAAAGGGTGGGTAGGAGAGCTTGGTCTAGGGCAGTGGTTCTTTTATTTGTTCATTTTTAATTTGATTGATTTTAGACAGAGAGGAAAAGAGCGAGAAAAGAAGAGAGAAAACCATTAGTTTGTTTTTTTACTTATTTATGCATTCATTGGTTGATTCTTATATGTGCCCTAATCAGGGGTCAAACCTGCAACCTTGGTGTTTCAAGACAGTGCTCTAACCAACTAAGCTACTTGGTCAGGGCTAGGGCAGTCGTTCCTAACTAGAGAAGACTTTGGCTCCTAGGGACAATAGAAAATTCTAGAGATAGTTTTGGTTTTTATAACTCAGGTGTGAGATGAGGTGTTTCAGGCAGCTAGTGGGTAGAGGTCCCATATGCCACTAAACATCCTAAAAGGCACAAGGCAGCCCTCACAACAAAGAATTACTGGCCCAAATGCCAATAGTGCTGAAGTTGAAAATCTTCGGATAGAGCCTATAGATCCTCAAAAAATAAATATTATAATCTTCTCATTCACCTCAGAGGCATTGCACCCCACATGGTAGAATCTCAGTCCTGCCTGTGGAGTTGAGGTCCTACACTGATGCTTCCTGACTGAACGAGGTTGGGTAAGCTACAAGACCTCTAAGCCTCAGTTTCCATATACATAAAATGGGATAATAGAGGTGTTAGAGAGAAGTAAATTATTTGATAGCTGTAAATATCTTAGCCCAGTGTCCAGCACAAAGTAAGTATTCAATATATGTTTGTTATAGTATATTTATTTATTTACTTATGAAAATGTGGAGGAACTTCTCCATGCCTCTGTGATTTGGGATGGATAACTTAACTAATTCAGGAAATTTTGCTAGGAGAACAAGAACAAACTAATCCCAAAGTTAGCAGAAGGAAATAAATAATAAAACTGGAGCAGAAATAAATGAAATAGAGAACAAAAGAACAAGATTAACATAAATTAAATCTAATAAGGGAATTCAGTAAAACTGCAACATACAAAAATCAACACAAAAGTCAGTGATGTTTCTATATATTAACAATGAACTATCACTAAAAGACTAAAGAATACAAACTCATTAACCGTAGAATCAAAAACAATAAAATACTTAAAAATGAATTAAACCAAGGAAGTGAAAGATCTATACATTAACAACTAAGACATTGATAAAATTGAAAATGGCACAAACAAAAAAATCTCCTTGTTCGTTTATTAGAAGAGTTAATATTGTTACAATGTCCATATTACCCAAAATCATCCCACAGAGTCAATGCAATTCTTCTCAAAATTCTAATGCATTTTCTACAGCAATTGAAAAAACATTCCTGAAATTCGTGCAATCACAAAAGACTCTGAATAGTCAAAGCAATCTTGAGAAAGAACAAAGATGAAAGTGTCACTCTTTCTGATTTCAAATTATATTGCAATGGTATTGTAATCAAAACAGTAGAATACTGGCATAAAAACAGACACATACACCAGTGGAACAGAACCTAGAGCTCAGTAATTAACCCATGCATATACAGTCAACTAATATTTGACAAGGGAGCCAAGGATACTCAATGGGAAAAAGACAATCTCTTCAGCAAATAGTGCTGGAAAAACTAGATATTCCCATGCAAAAGAATGAAATCTCTTACACCCTCAGAAAAATGAACACCAAGTGGATTAAAGACTTAAATGTAAAATCTCAAACCATAAAACTCCTAGAAGAAAACATAGAGAAGAAGTTCCTTGACATTGAACTTGACAATAATTTCATGGGTGTGACACCATAAGAACAAGAAACAAAAAAGCAAAACCAAACAAGCAGGTCAACATCAAATAAAAAGTCTTCTGCCCAGAAAAAGAAATGATCAACAAAAATGAGAAGGCAAGCTAAGGAGGAGAGGAAAACATTTGCAAAACCACATTTCTAATAAGGAAGTAATATTCAAAATGTATAAAAAACTCAAACAACTTAATAGATAAAAACAATTAAAAAATGGGCAGAGGATCTGAATAAACATTTTTCCAAAGAAGAAATAGAGAAAAGAACAAGTAATGAAAACATGATCATCAGAGAATCACCAGGGAAATGCAAACCACAGTGAGATATCACCCCATACCAGTTAGAATAGAAGAAAACACATATACACATAAACAAGAAATTACAAGTGTTGGCAAATATGTGAAGAAAAGAGGACCCTTGTGCAGTGTTGGTGGGAATGTAAATTGTTGCAGTTACTGTGGTAAACAGTAAGGCATTCCTAAAAGAATAAAAAATAGAACTGCTATATGATCCAGCAATTCCACTTTTGGATATTTACCTGAAGCAAATGAAAACACTAACTTGAAAAGATATATGCACTCCCATGTTTGTCACAGCATTATTTACAATAGTTGACACATGGAAACAACTTAAGTGTCCATCAACAAATGAATGGGCAAAGAAAATGTGGTATATATGCAATGGAGTATTATTTGGCCATGAAAAAGAAGGAAATCCTGCTATTTGCAACAACGTGGATGGACCTTGAGGGCATTATGCTAAGTGAAATAAGTCAAACAGAGAAAGACAAATGCCATAGGATCTCATTTATATGTGACACATAAAAATAATCTGAATTCATTGAAACAGAGAGCAGGTTGATGGTTGCCAGGGGAGGGCGTTGGAGGGATTGGTGGAAGGTGGTTAAAGGGTACAAACTTTCAGTTGTAAAATGAATAAGTTTGGGGATGTAATGTACAACATGGTGAACACAGTTTACAATTATGTTTATTTGAAAGTTGTTAATAGTGTAGCTCTTGAAAGTTCTCACCACAAAAGAAAAACACTGTTACTGTGAGGTTATAGATGTGTTAACTAACCTGACTGTGGTAATCAAACTCTTAGCAATGTATGCATATATCAAATAATTGCACCTTAATGTTACACAATGTTATATATCAATTCTATTGCAATAAAGCTGGGGGGAAATCTTATGATTAAAAAAGGAGGCTAAGCTTTTCTGGAAAAGAATTAACAGTGGGTCGGGGAAGCCTTCATCTTTCAAAAAGGCGATACTAGACCTGTGAGGGGCATCAGTCTGCATTCTCTTTCTGTCTCATTGCGAAGTGTTCTTATGTTGGCACTTTTCATACTGAATTAGGGAAAGTGAATATTAATCTGAACTGATACTAATCATCCATGACAGAAAATTCCCACTCTGATCAAACTTTCATAACATATTAGGAGTAAAAAACCCTCTCCTGCCTCTCCCAGGTCAATCTCCATGCTGTTTATGAGCGTATGGTAATAGCAAGCATCTGTCCATCTGCAAAAGGCTTCTGAATGTTGGCCAGTGACAATGTGAAAATTGAGACTGCAACTGAAATCTTAAGCAGCCAAGTGACAAGGCCACTCTCCCTCAAATGGACTGTGGAATCCACTGTTCCTTTTTTCTCTGGAATGCCAGCACAAAGCTCCGCCCACAAAAAGGGCCGCGTTTGAGAAGCATTAAATCTTAGAACTTCAGAATCAAAAAGATGTTAAGTGTCTTCTAATGGTCTCACTTTTGAGCTTCAGTTCAGGGAAGAGATTAGGTTCTTCTAGGCACAAGATACTAAAGCTTTTGCAGAAACTGGATGTAAGCTAGAGCGTCAGAATAATCTGACAGTCCTTCCCTCCTAATGCAATTTTTGGTAGATAGTCCTTTACATTTTTGAGCCAAAATCTCACTGGACTCTGTGGTGTTTTTATTTAATTTTGATCCAATCTGGTAGTCTGTCATTTACTAGGTTAGTTACATTTCTTGAGATTACTGAATTGTTTCTCACTTATTTTGTTTATCCATTGGCGAATCCATTTTCTTGGCTTCTTATTTCTTGTCTTTTTCTAATTTCTCTTAGATTGACAAAGTTTTTCATAATTCCTCTTGTTTATTCTATTGATTTAAAAGCTATAGCTTGTATTTTTATTCTTCTACTAATGATTAACCCTAATATTTTCATCTATCCACTTAATTGTGTATTTCTGCAACAAAGTCTCAAATTACTCATTATTTCTATCTTCTTTCCAAATATGACACAGATGTTAACATGACCATATGACCCCCAAAGACAAAAATATTTGCTCTTTAGCCCTTCTGGAAAAAACACTGCACACCCCTTCTGTAGAATAATAGTTTTGTGGATCAGAAAAATTCTACCTTGACAGTTATTATTCCTCTATACTTTGAACATATTACTGTACTTTAGTATCTGCTGGCCTTTACTATTGCTAAAAAGAAATTACACTTTTATGTGCTGCAATTTTAATATATTGTGTATACTTGTGAATTTTTCTGTTTGGAAGTTGGCATGCACTTTAAACCTAAGGAGGGCATGTCTTTCTTCAATTTCTTGCCAAACACTGTTTCTCTGACAGTTCCTATGTGGTAGTCCTTGACCTATTCTCCATGTCTATTTACTTTTTAAAAAATTTTTATTGTTTTTTTTTCCATTAAAATATCCTCCCTGTTAGTGTCACATTTTGAAATACTCCCTCAGGGCTATCTTCCAATTCACTAACATTTTCTTCAACTGTGTATAATCAAGAGTTCACCTTATTACGTTTTTGGTTCAGTGACTATAATTTTTTTATTCTCAAGATTTTCTAATTGGTTCTTCTTCCCGGATTGGTTTGTTTTGCCTTCCATTGTTTGCCAAACTTTCTTTGTCTGATAGCTTTGCAATTACCTCCACATAGGCTACCCCCAGTCAGATCTTTGGGACTTTGTTGTATTTCAGGGTTTCTGTCCCATGTGTTATTGGGAAAACATGGATCCAGTCATGAGGCAGTGACCAACTTGGTTAAATTCTTACTTAAGAGGCTCTGTGTTCTCCAACTGTCATCATTTTTATAGCCTTATAATTCCAAGCCAGGGATGATTTATCCCCCAGGAGACATTTGGCAATGTCTGAAGACATTTTTCTTTTTTTGAGAGATAGAGAGAGAGGGACAGACAGGAAGGGACATGAGAAGTATCAACTCATAGTTGCAGCACTTTAGTTGTTCACTGATTGCTTTCTCATATGTGCCTTGGCCAGGGGCTCCAGCTGAGTATATGACCACTTGCTCAAGCCAGCAACCTTGGGCTTCAAGCCAGCAACCTTAGGGTACAAGCCAGCGACCATGAGGTCACATCTATGATCCCATGTTCAAGCCAGCAACCCTGCGCTCAAGCTGGTGAGCCTGTGCTCAAACAGAATGAGCCTGTGCTCAAGCCGGTAACTGTGAGGTTTTGAACCTGGGTCCTCAGTGTCCTAGGCTGATGGTCTAGCCACTGCACCAGCAGCTGGTCAGGCTCTGGAGACATTTTTGATAGTCACAACTGGAAGGTGGTGTTCGCTACTACTAGCATCTGGTGGATAAAGTCCAGGGATATTGCTAAACATCTTACGATACACAGAACAACCCCACTACAAAGAATTATCTGCCCCAAAGGCCTGAAGTGCTAGCAGTGAGCGTGACTAACTCTGTCATAGCAGAGACTATTCAGCAATCTTATACCCTTTTACAACAAGGGAGCTCCCAGCAACAGTGACTGTGGCTCAGTGAGCATTGTTAATCTTTTTCACCCCTCAGAGGGGTAAAACCATCCTAATCATCCTTGTTGACTTCCAGATACAGAGTCAAAAAGCCCCATTCACGTTGCATTTGTTGTCATAGAATTATTTTGTTTCTGAGCCAGGCCTTTTATACTGTTTTGGTTTTCTATTTAATGTTTTATCTCTCATTATTACATATTTGGAGCAGAGATATTGAGCCACAGCATGTATTCTCTGAGCCATCTTGACCCAGGCCAACTCCTAAGGCAAGTCTACATGAATCAGTCATTTAAAAATCCTTCTTAGAATTTCTTCTGTAAATAAAAATATAACCTGTCTTACAGTGTGCTCTGACACAACTTATGATTTAATGAAATAATACTTTCTATACAGAATCTCCTCAGTTACTTTCCTGCAGCAAAAATAGACTTTTAAAAAGATCTCTATCTAAGAACCTTGTAGCTGGCCGGGTAAAAAAAATACCCCAAATAAACATCTGTACCTTTCACTTACATTTACAGGGTTTGGGGGTAGATATTTTTGAGAGTTGGTTTCAACAAACACAGGCTCCTTCTCCTGTGCCTTGTGTTTTTCCTTCGGTGAGTCTTGGCGATCTGGTGAGAAATGCTCTCCATGGAAAGCAGACAATGGTGAAATGCCTGAGGCAAGACTCGGTCTCAAACAAAATTCTAGTAAAATGTGGAGAGATTTGACCTCTTTGTCTCTTTTTACAAAAGACCCCAAAGTTTTCTGATGCTGGACAGAAGACAGTTATCATCATCATTCAACATCTTGATCTTCCAAAGCCACTGGGTCTGAGTGATTTAGGTACATGACCAGGACTTGATTGCATGTAGTATCCCACATGGTTCCATCCGACTCAGATGTCAGGTGTCCCCTACAGTGTCTCCCCTCTAAGGAATGCCCCAGTGCAGGCAGAAGTATGCTTCTTAGAGCTGTACGGCATCTCCTCCCCAACCCTAGATATCATGGGCCTGCTTCTCACCCATTCAATTGGATGAAAACTGGACCCCTGGCCCAACTAACTTCTCTCTCTGAGAAAACTGAATATGAGTATGAAGACATGGTCATTTACATGGAAGGAGTCTACCTGGAAGGTCAGATGAAATCAGGATCTGAGGACACTATTTTGGTTTTGCCAAGACAAGGCTGTGTGCAAGCAGGGCCGTTATGTACCATGGCACCCAGCTGAGTGCCAAGTGAGCACTGAAACCCAGGTGGCCAAGCTGTGGGCACTGGGAGAGGCAAAGTTGTCACATGGGGTAGCAACGGGACTGTGTGCAAGTAGGTGAGTGTGGAGAGAAGATGGTCTGCAAAGACAAGGATGAAGGAAGTAGGCAGCATTGAGGAGAGACATGTAGCCCCAGGAAGAATGAAAGAGAGATGTGGGGCTTGACAGCCTTCTGTTTCAGTCCCTACAGCGCCCAGTTCTGATTCCTGCCCTATGCTTGGAGGAGATGCTTTAGTCCTTCTTATAGATTCCCTTAATTGGCTTTCAGGAGTGGATTTCTATTGCTTGCAATTAAAAATATCCTGTTGTGTTTAAGCCGCAGAAGGCGGGGGTTGTATCTTGTTCACTACCGTATGCTCAGAGACGAGCACAAATGTCAGCACATAACAGTTGCTCAGTGAAGATTGCCAAAACAATCCTTGGATGACAGAGTGGGGACATAAGTGGTTTAAGAAAGTAGCAGCATTTGAGACTCCTCGTCAAGCCCACCTGGGACCATAGAAAGATGAGGGTTTCTTCAGCTGAGTTAAATCAGTTAACGGTTTTCACCAGAAGCCATCGCCAAAATTTCAACAGTCCAAAGAAAACAGTGTGCACCCCAATATTCCAAGGCTTATTTTGTTCCCTTTGGCAAAAAAAGAAATATTACCTCTGTGGTGAAATAAAACCCAAGATTTTTTAAAAAAGATAACCCCGAAAATGTTTTGCAAAGTAAAACAATGAATGGAAAGATTTTGAATTCTTTCTGGAATCATAGATATTATAACTGGGGTGGTCTATAAAAGTCCATCCAGCTTTATTCTTTGAAGCAGTAGCACAGAGAAGTTTATTAACTTGTCTGAGGTAACACAGCCAAAGCAGGAGAAGAATCCATGTCTTTGGCCGGGTTTCTACTAGAATGAGCTGCCCCGGCAAGGAAGGTTCTCCTCCTTTCTCATTACTCTGCTACTACAATTAAAAGGATACCTTTTACGATACCCATTGAAACAGTTCCCATTTACTACTCCTGTTCTTTTAACCTTGGTCAAATGGTTGCTCTAATGACTGCATTTAAGCATTTATAAATTAAGCACACATTTAAGAAACAACAACCCATCAAATACATCAGCTTCATTGGAGCTCCATTTAAAAGAAAATTTTAAATGGCCAGGGGACAAAAAAAAAGTATGCAATTTTCTACTGTATTATTGCCTGTGAAATATTACAAGTGCAAAATGTAATTACCCTAATGCTATTTCTTTTTACAGAGACAGAGAGAGCTATTTTTGATATCATATCAGCAAATGATGCCAAGTCCCCACTGTGACATGTCTATCAGGGTAAGCATTATCCTGTTGTGAGTGTCGATCCCTGGGGAAAATAAAGTCGTTCAAATGGTTCCCATGCTCCTGCAATCAGCCACCTCAAGAATGCCAGGAAGAGCTGGTTTCTGGGTCTCCTATGGAAGTTTAACCTGTAAACATCCAGGATATTTACCTCCTGTGAGATTTTCCCCCAGTTAAGCCTCAGAGAATCCCCTTTATGCAAGCAAAGGTTCATTTTAGGTAATAAGAACTTTTCTCCCTCTATTTTTCCTCCTTATCATCAGCACATCCCCTCTACTATTAAAATACACACCACGAAAACTGGAAAAAGAGATAATAACTATGTATTGCGCTGAAGACTAATACCCTCGATCCACGAGGAGGAAAACACACAGTGTCAGTGCTGGAGGGTTAGCTATCTTCACTTTGAGCAAACAAAAATAATGACTGCCAGCAACCTTGGAGGCCAATGATTTGTTTTCTCAAGTTCAGAAGCTTTATTAGGAGATCAGAAAGGATGCAGAACACACACACACACACACACACAGACACAGCACTGCAAAATAGCTACATTAACGTTGGCTGTAAATACACAGTGTGCTGACCTCAGATCCAACTTGCAGATTTTAAAAAAATGCCCCTCTGCACATTTCAGGTACCAATATCATGCAGAATTTCAGTTTCTCTACCAAAACTAAAGGCTGCGTTCTGCTCACACCCTTACTGAGCTCTGTTAACACCCTGGAAAGACTTTGTGATTTAATTGCAATAGTAAGCTGTTAATATAAGTCAGCTTTTTTATTGAATCCTGTACATTTTAAAGTTTTGAGGTTGGAGACTGTTCACGAAGAACCGTTTTCTCCGTAGTATAAAACCAATCTCTGCGAACAGAGACATTGCCTCCAACTTGGCAGTCTTTCTGAACTTAGCTGCTAAGACGAAAACACAGAGGTCAGTTAATAGATAGATCTCTAGTCTCTCTGCGTTTTCGGAGTCTAGTTTAGGTGGAAAATCAGCCCTTACACGGCCTCTAACACTGTCTCACCCACTTCTTCAGAATCCCTGGATCTCTAGGAAAACAAGGTGCTTGGACTTACCTGGAGAATGCCCTCTTGAGCACATAACATCGTTCTTGAGCTTTCTAACTGGTCAGTCTGATCTCCAAGCCCAAGCTCTTCACAGCTCTCAACCTCATAGCTTGAAAAGGGGAGAAAAAGGCTGAAGGATAGAATTTCTCAAGGGGGCTCCAGGGCCTGATGGAAGGCTCCCCCTGTCCGGACAGCCTCCGGAAAGCCCAGAGGAATGGCAAAGACCTGGCTGGGGCGCTCCAGGAGCAGGACACCCTTAAATCAGAATCAGAGTGAAGAGGTTCAAACCCAGACTCTGCGTAGTTGTGTGAACTTGGAAAAGTGACTTAACCTTTCCAAACCTCAGTCCCACTCCAGGGTAAGCAGTTGACTATGATTAAAATGAACTAAATAGTTAGAACAGAAGCAACGGTGTCTCACAATGAGGAAATACCTCCTGGCAGATTCTGATTCATCCGGGAAGAGCATCCGCCGAGCTTGGTAGAAACTGCTCAGCAACGCAAGTGAGTACAATTGTCCCTCGGTATCCGCGAGGGGTTGGCTCCAGGATCCACACAAATACAAAATCCATAGATGTCCAAATGCCTTACACAGTATGGCATAGCATTCATATATAATCAATGCACATCTTGCCATATACTTTCATCTCTAGATTACTTTTAATACCTGATACAGTGTAAATGCTGCATAAATAGTCATTATACTGTATTACTTAAGCAATAATGACAATGAAAAGTCTGTACATACATACTCAGTACGGACAAAACCATTGCAGGCTTAACTACATACTACATGTCAACAAGAATGTAATGTTTTTAAAAATATGTTTGATGAATCAGCTGACATGGAATCTGCAGAGATGGAGAACTGACTATTTTTACTCACATTTTTTGAAGAGGAAACTGATGCACAGAGATGTAAGTGGCCCAAGCGAGGTCAAGATGGTAACCCAGCACCCTGGCTTCAAGTCTTGCCCAAGACCCACAGACCCCATGCTCAGGAAGGCTTTACTCTTTCCAGCCAATCTGAATGTCTCTTTTGACATCCTTAGGCCAGAAGGACCATTTTAATACTACATTAAACCCAAAAGGCTTACTTTCTTTCCCCAGCCCGTTTTAACTTCAAATTTACAATATTTACTCTGTGTATGCAGCCTGATTGATGTCTGAATTCAGCCACTCTGTGTGTGTGTGTGTGTGTGTGTGTGTGTGTGTGTGTGTGTGTATTTACACATACAATTCTAATCCTCCATTGCTAACCAGAGTACTGTCTTACTTGGCCTCTGGGTTTCTGTACCTCCCTGCTTCAGAGTACTAGGTATTTGGGATTAAATCCAGCCTGAAATGTTATTTGCTCTGTTTAGTGCCTTTATGATGATTCTCTTATTATCTGCATGTGGTTCAGCACTAATTATACATTACAATGGTTGTAAGCAGGCAGCCTGTGAGCAAACAGGAGAGTGGGGAGTTTGGAACAAGCTGGTTCCACAGGATCCAGACATGTGGAGGGCCAGAGGGAGAAACGCCAAAAGAATGGAGGGAAGGGGGATGCCTGACTTTGCTGTTCTCTGAAAACAGGGCCCGAGAGCCCAATGCACCATTCATTGCAGGGCATTTAGCAAAGTGTACCACCAAGAGAATGGTTGCCCCAAATAAGCCTGAATCTTCAGACTCTTGAGTCCATGTACAATCATATTCAAGGAATGTCTGAAAGGGGAACTGTACCAGTTATATTATTAAAAGATTCCAAAGACTTTGATGATAATTGGCATACTGATTCAAACAGAAAAAGTAAAGTAGTCAAATGATAAATTCCCAAACCTGAGTTTGAACAGAAATTTTCACACCATCCTTCTGAATGGAACAGTTATGCTCCACCCTCTACAGAAACATTTTCAAAAACTTAGAAATCACAGAGAGCCCCCAAACCATGATCACGAGAGATCTTCCATGTTGTTACACAGAGTTTGCAAGTTATTTTAAGAGACCAAATCACTGATTCAAAAGAAGATATGCACCCCCATGCTCCCATGTTTATTGCAGCATTGTTTACAGTGGCCAAGATCTAGAAACAGCCCAGGTGTCTGTTAGTGGACAAGTGGATTACAAAGCAGTGGTACATATACACAATGGAATACTACGCAGCCATGAAAAAGAAGGAAATCTTACCCTTTGCAACAACATGGATGGACCTGCAGACTATCATGCTAAGTGAAATAAGCCAGGCAGAGAAAGAAAAATATCATATGATTCCATTTATATGTGGAATCTAAGGAACAAAATGAACTGAGGAATGGAATAGAGGCAGAGGCAGGGTCACAGGGACCAGAGGGACAGCTGTCGGAGGGGAGGAGGATAAGGAGATGGAATCAGAGAAGATGAAGGGATTAGTGAAATTATATGTACATAACAGAGATACAGATAGCAGGACAGCAGGTCCCAGAGGGAAGGGGGCAAAAGGGATAGAGATAGGGACAAGGGGGAGGAGGGTGTTGTATTCAGTGGAACACTTGAATCTGTGTTAACACAAATAAATTAAAATTAATTTTTTAAAAAAAGACCACATATGGCACTAAAATGCATCTATAAAAGTATGATAAATTACACATAGAAACCAAACTATGTAGTAGTTCTCAGCATATTTATCAGCTTAAAAATGACTTTAGCATTGACATTTTGTACAGTGTAATGGAAAACAAATTATAATTAGAAAATATCTTGGTGTTCATTCTCAAATTCATCTTTTGCAACTCCTGGTTTCCTGACAGCTGCTGAGCCCCTGGAGTTGAGGAACAATCACCCATGACCAGCTTTAAATTTAACTTTCTCGTCAGTCGCTAGGATTTCTGCTCCCCCTGTGCTTCGGAGGGACCTGGTTGGGATCTTTCTGCACTGTCCCTGGACTTAATTCTGTATTTGTAATTTTGCATTCTTGTATAAATAGGTACCCCCAAATACATACATTTCAAGCCCCATACGAATATCCCCTGGGTAGAACGGATGAACCTTCTTTAACCGTCTGATCCAGGCAATGGATAACAAAATACCAGCCCTTCCTGATGCCTTCACAACCAGCGTGGGGGTGCCTGACATCAGTATACCATCCACAGATACCAAGTGGAGAGCACTGCTGGCACCTGTGAAAGGGTTGGTGGGTGATTCTCCCTGCACGATGCCGGCACATGGTAACAGATAGTATGATGAGATTTTTCTGTTGTAAAAAGAAGCATGTTATCAACACTTTGTTAGCCCTTGTCTTTTTTATGCAATGAAAATTTGCGGTTACCTCTGAAGTGAACCTTGGTACTACTCCAAAGCGATAATTCTGACCAATTTTGAATAGCTGTAGGTCTTTTAAATTTTTCCAGTTTGCAAAATGATCTACAGTTTGGATTTTTGCCTTGACATTTAAGATTTTCTTAAAAATCCCATTTCAAATTTTACTTTGATTTCAAATTTCAATTTATGTGGAATAGGTCAATCCAAAAGTGTTTTTACAAACTTCGTAATAAACATCTGACCTCTTTTTCATTTTATTTCAACTCAGAGATCAAAATGTGTGTATTTCTCAAAGTAATTATTTCTCTAAAGACTGGAGTCCTTTTCATTAGTGCATAACTATATTTCCTCTTAGAGTTTTTATCCACTCAGAAAATGGGTGGAAAAAAATAATTGTATTGATCTCTTATCTTTTCTCAAATATTTGCTAGTATGAAGTTAGTAAACCTGCAAATAATTCTATGAGGTAAATACCTTACCCTCATTTTATAACTGTGTAAACTGAGGTTCAGAGAGGTAAAAAAAACTACTTAGCTCAAGTCATGTGACTTATAACTGAAAAGTATGAAGTCCAGTTAATGCCAATGCACTAGACAACCAAACATTTACATACACATGCAAGTACCTAACTTTGAGCACACAGGAAGAGCCACTCTAAGGAAAGTGCAGACCCTGTCCCCAGTCTGTAGTTTTCAAACATGCATATGCACAGTTTGATAACTCCAAAGCAAAGAGAGTTAGGGTTTAAGGGAGGTGGCAGCGTTATCAAGGGCAAATAAGAGTAAAATATAAAGACTCTACACATAATAAACCTTTTCCAATTCTGGTCATGCATTATTAGTAGTGTGACAGGTGTAGATTGGGAAAAGTCACAGATAGACAATAATAGAGTATTTCCTTTCAAAAAATAAAAAAGAGGATTGAAATTCTTAGGCTGCAGCTAAACCTGATCATCATTACCAATTCCTGAATCCAGGAAAATGTCCTTGATGCTTGAGATTTAAGAAAGAAACAGGCACTAAACAGCAACCAACACCAAAAAGTAGGGAGAATTCTTAAAGGTGCTGGACTTACACCAGACTGCATACTCCAAGAAGAGAGGAAAGTGTCAGGATGGGGTCAAGACAATATCAGTTTAGAAGAAAGCTCAGATTCTGAGGCTGTCCATCAAAGGTCAGGAAACAAGGTCATTTATTCCAGAAAGTGATGTTGTTGAGATTTCTCAGTGGGATTCAGTGGAGATAGGAGAGTGCCCACCCAGTTGTAAAGCTAGAAACTGACAGATTGAATGAGAAATGGACAGAAACTAAAACACAGAATCAAGGAAGATGGACAGTGTTTGGCAAGAGAAGAACAGACTTCTAAAATGAATTTGGGGCCTAGGGTTGATGTTAGGGCTTTGGCATTGATAAACAATGACAGCGGTGCTCAATCTGATTTTGAGAATCAATGCCAATTCCTTATTAAACTGTCAATCTTTCTTAGTGTAATCCTTAAAGATCTTGAGTCGGTAAATGTACCAGTGAACCCGAAAGCTGCAAGTTTCAACAGCCCTCCTTGGAGGGTAAACCCAGGTTCTCACCCAGAATCTCTAGAGTTTCTGGTGCTGTTCAGTGCCACCATCATACTGATTCTCCTAACAAGCTATATTGGATTGCTTACTTAGTGAATAATTTGCAGAAAATGTCTAACTTTGGAAATCACTTTTTAAATAAATAGCTGGTCCTGAACTCCCTAGAGCCACCAAACAGCTAAAACCGATCACTCCCAGCCCTACACTGTGGGAAATTGCAGGAATGGCAACCTTGCCAGTTTGAAAAGTTATAGGACTTTGATAAAAATCAGTAACTTTGTCTAAATCATTTCTCCCTAAAAGATAATTCTTGTGTCATCAGTCCACTTGAGCTCCTTTGGGGTTATAGAGGATCCAGGACAAGGATTAAAATCTGATCGCTCTTTAGGGAGAGATATGGGGAATTCCTTGGCTTTGCAGCTCCCACATCATGCAATGACTTGGGTCACTCGTTTGCCCACACAAATTTTAAAGGCTGGGCAGATTTAGATAACGCAGAGAGCAAAGTGCCTGCTTGTACTCAACTACAATTCCAACTCATCCAAGTTGTCCATGCAGCCAGCATCTCCATGCACAGAGGGCAGTGGGTCTGGGCTTCTCCTTCTCCCGGGGATGTTTCACTCTGCTCTGCTGCTATGGCCATGTGGCTCAGCCCAGCAGACCACACTCAGTGGAAACCAGACAGCAACATAATCAGGCTTTGCTTAAGGACATTGATACAAAGTAGCACAGACAAATCATCCGGATTATGACGTTTTGCTCTCTCTTGTCACCCACTGGGCCCCTTCAGTTCCTTTCCACATCTGCTTTTAGCCTGCCTCTGTGTGACAAAAGCCACAGTCCCTATTCCCACTGCAGAAGCTAGAGGCTTCCTTGTTTAGATACAATGGGGTGAGATCCAGGGGCCGCCAGGACTCCCTTCTCCAAGCTTCCAAGGCCATGTTCCTGTCTGAGACCCGCCTCTTTCCTGGGCTTTTGCTCTAGAATGATCATCTTCTTCAGGGGAGACCCTAGCTTTTGCCCTTATCAGTGGGCCTTATGGAGGACCTCACCAGGTCAGGATATATCTACAGAAAGGCCACCAGCTCATGGAAATACAGGCTGCAGGTGAGCATCCATTGTTGGATGCTCTCAACAACAGGTTTCAGTCATGATTCACTCACTTAGAAACAGCACGGAGGACTCTCTGGGCCAGACACTGGCGCACAAAACAAGTAACATGCCATCTTTACCCTTGAGAGGGGCACTGTTAATAGAAATATAACATGGGCCACGTAGCTAAGGTTAAATTTTCCATATTAGCTGCCACGTTAATAAAAGTAACAAGGAGGCCTTGGCCGGTTGGCTCAGCAGTAGAGCATTGGCCCTGCGTGTGGAAGTCCTGGGTTCAATTCCCAGTCTGGGCATACAGGAGAAGTGCCCATCTGCTTCTCCATCCGTCCCCTCCTCCTTTCTCTCTATCTCTCTCTTCCCTTCCCATAGCCAAGGCTCCACTGGAGCAAAGTTGGCCCGGGCACTGAGAATGGCTCTATGGCCTCCGCCTCAGGCACTAGAATGGCTCTGGTTGCAGTGGAGCAACAGCCCAGAGGGGCCGAGCCTTGCCCTCTGTGGGCATGTCAGATGGATTCCAGTCCGGTGCATGACTGCCTCCCCACTTCTAACTTTGGAAAAATACAAAAAAAAAAAAAAAAAAAAGTAAAAAGGAACAGGTAAAATTAAATAGTATATTTTATTTAACCCAATATATCAAAATATATTTTCAACATATAAATATTATCAGCAGTTACTAGTGAGATACTTTACTTTTTTTTGTTTTATGTCTTTGAAATTCCGCATATATTTTACACATATAGCACATCTCAGTTCAGACAGGCCATGCCCCTCAGTGACCACTGGGGGGTACTGGCCCACGGTACTAGGCAGGGCAGCTCTGGAGGCTTACAGTCTGGAGGAGCTGGGAGATGTCCATTCTCTCTAGTCACCTTTCAGTGTAATGTGATATTCAGACTCAGCATCTGTCCCCTCCTTTACCATGGGGACTGTGGCCCAGGGCTTTTCAGAGTGAATTTCTTAGTCCACCCTTTAACACATGTGGCTAAGAGCTCAATCCCAGACATTGGAACAAACCCAATGAACAGGATGTCTGTGCTGGCACAGTCAGCACCCAGACTGCCCGACCCCGACAGCATCACCTCCTTGGGATTCCTGCCGATTCCAACTGATTCTCATGGATAAGACATGTTGGACATTAGTGAAGTTATCAGTGAGGAACACTTAAGGTGCAAGTGACAAAACAAAAACTAACTCAAATTCACTAGAGCAAACAACAGACAATGGGGGTGAGCACTTTACCAGTCACCTTACTAGGAGCCCAAGGAGGGCAAGTATCAGGGGAGGCTTCATGGATCCCACCAAAGACCTGATTTCACAGCCTCTCCATTCTGCGTTCCTCCATATTGCCCTAAGCTTCAAGCTTCACGTGGTGGGCTCTGACAACTCCAAGAAATCACTTTGAGATCTCAGAATGGCCTCAATAGCCCCAGACTGCATTTTCAGAAGAAGAAAAAGAGCCTCTTCGCTAATTCCCCACAGATCCTAGGATTCACCCTCTGCCATTGGACAGAAATGGGTCATGCCTTCATTTCTGAACCAATCACTGCAAGTGATTGCAGGCTTCTCCCACTGGCTTAGGCCAATCAGGGCCCATCCCAGGACCTGGAAAAGAGGTCAATCCCACCAACATTATATGGCTGAGAAGAGAGAGGGGTGAAATTCTCAAAGGAAAAACCAAGTGTGAGAAGCTAGAGGTACATATTGGACAACAAATGCCCACCACGATCAACATGATGTGTCCCAGGATGTTACTTCTTGCCTAATGCATGGGGATGCATCTGAAGAACTGCTGTCTCTGGTAGCCCCAACTAAGTCACACAAAATTAATGTCAATCCCTCCAGAGAGCTGTCATAACCACTGGACTCCTTTAGATGGAGAAAGATTTCCCCAGCACAATGCTTTTAAGAAAACAAGTCCCCCACCCTGGGTGGGACTTCCCCGGACTGTTCTGTTGAAATGTGAATGTTCAGACACAGATACCTGGCAGGAGTTAAAATTTTTTCTGAAAGATTTTATGAACAAAGCGCAAATGTTATCAGCCAGTGCCCTAAAATGCCACAAGGCAAGCCGGGTCAAGCGTGATTCAAGCATGAGGTTGGCACAACTTTCAACATCTCGTAAAAAAATTTTATAAAGCTTGTAATGGCAAATTTCTGTGAAGGGCTCTTCAAAAAATATTGTTTTTACTTAAGCTCCTAGCTTGCTGTACTAGTTTCTTCTGATGACAAGACGGTACCATGTGTGTAAGGGAGGAGGGGGAATTTCAGGAGTAAGGAAGTAAAAGATGCACTTTGAAAAAGAACAACTCTTGACACCAGAGTATGCTGTAGTATATTTCTGCTCCAGAAGGCTTTATCACATCCATTGAAAGATGGGATACTCCTTTTAAGTTTATAATCTATGGCAATAACTGTAATTAATAATCAGTGACATCCGTATGGGCAGGAACACTGTCTGTTCTGCTCACCCCCATGTACCCAAGCCCTGGAACACAGTAGGCACTCAGTAAATATTTGATGGCATGAAATTAGATTTAATTTATTTTTTAGAAGCCAACCAATTTTAACACACGAGCTCAGCCTGAAGACTAGCCCACGTGTTCCAATGCCCCTGGGTGGGGGCGGTGCTGAGGGAGGGGCCAAGAAGTGAATGCTTAAAGGTGATGCAAAAGCAATCATTCCTACAATTCAACCCCAGTGCTGGGGATCCAGGGATGAAGAAAACACAAGTTCCTAGATGTTCGGGGCAAGAGGGACACCTCTGTGGGGATAGCACAGTGTGATGGTATGTAACAGGAGGAAGTGTAAGGTGTTATGGGCAGAAAGATGAAGGGGTAACTGATTTTCCCTGGAGGGATCACGGAGGACTGCAGGGAAGAAGTTTGAGTTGTAATAGTCCTAGCAGAAGCCTGCACAAAGACAACATTTAAGGTCTGCAGAGACACAGAGGAGTAGCCAATGGGAGTCAGTAAAATCAGAGGCGCCCTGTGATCCTCAGAGCCTTCAAAAGCTGGTGGGAATGCAGACTGGTGCAGCCACTGTGGAAAACAGTATGGAGATTCCTCAAAAAATTAAAAATTGAACTGCCTTTTGACCCAGCTATCCCACTTATAGGAATATACCCTAAGAACACCATAGCACTGTTCGAAAAGAAGAAATGCGCCCCCATGTTCGTGGCAGCATTGTTCACAATAGCGAAGATCTGGAACCAGCCCAAGTGTCCGTCAGAAGACGAGTGGATTAAAAAGCTTTGGTACATAGATACTATGGAATACTACTCAGCCATAAGAAATGATGACATCGGATCATTTACAACGAAATGGATGGACCTTGATAACATTATACAGAGTAAAATAAGTAAAACAGAAAAAAACTGAGAACAGCATGATTTCGTACATAGGTGGGACATAAAAGTGAGACTATGAGACATGGACAAGAGAGTGGTGGTTACGGGGTGGGGGGAGGGAGAAGTGGGGGGAAGGGAGGAGGGGAGGGACACAAGGAAAACCAGATAGAAGGTGACAGAGGACAATTTAACTTTGGGTGACGGGAATGCAACATAATTGAATGATAAGATAACCTAGAGATGTTTTCTTTGAACATATGTACCCTGATTTATTAATGTCACCCCATAAAATTAATAAAAAAAAAAGTGACCAATGCGTCCTCACAGATGAACAGGTCTTCCCTCTGCTGCCCTGCGAACCTTTGTGTGTGTCCCCATCACAGGCCCACGGGTGCCCAGTCTGCTAGAACAAAGCCCCGACCCAGAGACATCACCAGGTCCCAGGAACTGAAGAGTTTACCAGGAAGGGACAGCAGGTCCTTGCTTAGAAAAGAGGCTGTGGGTTGTTTCCGCCATGCTACCTTGTTTCTGGTGAAATTTAATAAACAGTGGTTCCCAAGAAGGGATCACATCGTCTCCGCTAGACTGATCTGTTTTTGCCACATGGTTTTCAGTGTTCCTAATGAACTGTTAACAAGCTGTCAATTAAGTGCACAAATTAGGAGAGATGACATGGAGAGGTTTCTACAACAGAGCGTGCTCCTAGGCTGCAGACTACAGACCCTTCCAGCGAGCCCGACGGCCTTGAATTTGGACTTTCCAGTGAATACCTTCGACCTGGATGAGGAAAATGTTGCAATTAAGCCTTAGTTTGGAGGTGGTGAAGGCATGACCTTAAAGTAAAATAATTTATTTTTCTCACTCTAAGGGCCAAAAATCCTCTTGGCTTAGCGAGAATCAGTTAATTCTCTGATGTAACTAGTCAGCCCGTTTTACTTAGACGGGTGCTGACAGGAGACTTTAGTCAGTGCAACTTTTATTGTCATTTTTGTTTCTTTTCCAGCCAATTGGCTCCATAGGCTTTCTGCTGTTTGTTCGGGAAAAGAACTCCACACAAAGGAAGAAAGCTGCACAAGCGAATATCAAACTTCAGATGTGATTATCCCTGCTCTTCAACTGCCACTCCTTCCCAAGAGACCGTCCCCAAAGGGTGCCTTATTGGAGGAGCCTTAAATCTCCCTGGCCTGTTTTACAGCCAGAGAGGAAAGGTTCCGAAGGGCTGGGAGCAGCGTGGAGAGGACTGGGAACAGGGTCGCTGAGCGTGTGGGGGGCAGGGTGAGCAGTAGGCAGTGGGCAGTGTGAAGGTCTCGGACACAAAGAGGCATGAAAGGGTTTCTGCAGACCCCAAAGAGAAAGCAAACAAAAATCACCAATGCCCCCTCGGTGAGAATAGGTACAAGTGTTCCTGACACAGAAAAGGAATAACAAAAAGACCAGTTACTGGTTAACTTGAAGGAAGAGTTGGGTATGGGGGGTAGGGGGCAGGAGGGGTAGAGGGAGTGTCTTATTAAGGAATGAAATGGCCCTGTGCACAGATTTGTCAAAGGAGCCGGTGGAAGTGATCGGGGGACTGAGGCCACCAGGAGGGGCTCTCCCCTGAACACAGGAAGCTGGTAGGAAGCAACTGTTCCCATTTCACACCCTGGAGTTAGTCGTCACCCCCAGGGAGACATGGGAGCCTCTGCTGGCTGGGCCCTAAGATTTGCAGAGCAGATTCCCTGCCAGCTCAGGCCCTCCACGACTCAGTTTCCCCACCCACTGAAGGACTAGAATGATGACAATCCCAAAAAGAAATAACATGTCCAGGGGCAGGATCCTCCCTCCTTCCTTGTGCAGAGAAGCCTGGGGGAAGAAGGATCAGACCAGCAGTCGGGCCTCCAGCCCCACCCACCCCCACCGGGCCAGGTACCTTCTTCCCTTCTTGCGGCTCTCCTGCCTCCCACAGTCCTGCCTATTAAATTCCAGGCTTCTCCCTTGGTCTGGTTCCTCCCCTGTCTGGTTCCTCCCCAGCACCCTTCCCTCTTCACATCACCCAGTTTGCCCATGTGAGCCACGACCTTGTTCAAATCTCACCTTAGGCCGTGACCCCACCCTGCTGCAGGGTAGGCGTCTTGAATTGGGAATCTGAAGACACAGATTCAGGACCTTTCTCTGCCATTCACTGTGTGCCAATGAATACATTCTTGATCTCTCTGAACTCTGTTTCCTTTTCTGAAAACAGATCATGGAGGGGAAAAACAAAACAAAACTAAACACCTGGTTTAGGTTCAAATGAGATAGTGGGAAAACTTTGTATACTAGAAGGCAATAAACTACACGTTTAAAAATTCTCCTCCCACCTGACTAGGTGGTGGTGCAGTGGACAGAGCACTAGACTGGGATGTGGAGGACCCAGGTTCGAGACCTCAAGATCGCCAGCTTGAGCGCGGGCCCATCTGGCTTGAGCAAGGCTCACCAGCTTGAGCCCAAGGTTGCTGGCTTGAGCAAGGGGTCACTCGGTCTGCTGTAGCCTCCCGGTCAAGGCACATATGGAAAAGCAGTCAGTGAACAACTAAGGTGTCGCAACGAAAAATTGATGCTTCTCATCTCTCTCCCTTCCTGTCTGTCTGTCCCTCTCTTTGTCTCTCTCTGTCACACACACACACACACACACACACACACACACGCACACACACACACACACATTCTCCTTCCTCTCTTTCTTCTCTTTTGCAGTGGCAGCCTCTTCTCCAAATGAGATCTTAAAGGAAGCTGCGAAATGGAAGGCAGAGGGCCATACCCTCCAGGTTCCATGCCCCACCTCACAGCTAGAAAACCACTGCCTTCAAGCAATAGTTACTATTAATAATTACTACCAAACTCCATGCTATTATTGATACTCTGAAAGAGAGATGACCAAACAACAGCCTTCAAATGCTTACTCACATTGACGGATGCAGTATGGGGCCAACTCCCACCTCTTCAAGTATAAACTTATTCCAACAACCGGGCATCATTTAAACATCCACATGATGACTCTCGGTCACTCACCTGTCACCCTGCTCCCTCCCTGTCTTATTCTCATGGCTATGTACGCTTTCAAGGAAGTATCTTCTGCTCATTTTGTGATACCCCCCCCACACACACACACAATAGCTAGATAAATGTATAAGTTTCTTAAAACCAGTGTCAGAAAAATGAGCTACAAAGTTTTTAATAAATCTCTTTGGAATCCCTCAATCATCCATACCATTAGCCGTGTTTCCAAAAGGAAACTTCCCTAGCTGACTAACATCTCTGTGGTCAAGAATGGGGTTTGCTGGACAGAGGAGGGGCTGGTGAGTGTGGGTCTTACACGTGATACTGGGGCTCCTCTGATCAGCTTCAATTTTAATTCAAAGTAAGGGCCCCTGTAGAATTCACCATTACCTCCCCCTTCCTGGACTCTGCCCATTTCATGAAGCAATTCTGCCCCCGGATTTAAATGCTAGCTGTCATGGCCGGCTGCAGCGGGGCCAGCACTTCCCTGCCCCCAGCCCCAGAGAGCCCCTGAGAGGCCCGGAGGGAAGTCAGCAGGAGCAATTAGAGCTCTCGGGTGTCTTTCTGGAGAGAAGACTTAAGTGTTATTTTATATTTTTTTCTCTGCACCGTGTCACTGATTTTCTCAGAAAGCACAAGCCTCGGGCTTTCCCCCACCTCCAACAAGGAAAATTTTGTGGAAAACTTATCCAGACTAAGAAAAGCAGAATTTCCTTTTTTTCTGAGAGCTACGTGGGCTGCTTGCTCCCACATGTTACTATTATAAGCACAGTCACAAATCCAAGAAGACAGAAGAGGCCTATAAAATAGGAACAGAAAAGAGAGAGAAAAAAATGAGGAAAGTTAGAGAAATCAAAGGAGAGCTCTGCATTGCTAGAGGAAAACAACAACAACAACATGAGATTGCTTTCTTTACAAAGGAGAGAAACAGGCCTCCCGCTGGCCTTTCCTACTTGAATTCCCAAAACCAATGCTCTGAGCCACGGGCATTCATGGCTTTCTTGTGCCCTCTAGTGGGAAAAGGTGGTCAATGTTTTTTCTTGAGTGACAGCCAGGGTCTCTTATGCACTTGTCGGCCTTCTTATTACATCATGAATTTTGATAAGCCCATTAGCCAGCCAGGCAGCCAGGAGGAGGATGTCTTTCTCACTTGATGACTACACAATGAGGAGTAATATATTTTAATTTAAACACCATAAACCTATTGAGTGCTTAATTAACTTTAACCGTCTTTAGGGGAATGAAGCCAATTTGAGGGGGTCAAAAGGAGTTGTTTCAATATCAAACAGTTTTACATAGTCAATCCATTCATTCGGTCTACAGCTACTGATTAACACACAAAATTAACATGTTAGTAAAAATTCATATTCAGGCCTCTAGGGAAATTAAGATGCGCATGCACAGGGCATGATTAGCACAGCTATTGTTTTCTCCCAACAATATAATTTAATGGGTTTTTAGAATTACAGAAAGAGAGACTTGGTGCTGGTTTGAATTGATTATTTACCACAAAGCTTTGAAATATAGAAAAGATAGAAAACATCTCAAGCCAAAAGGGCCAGTGAACAGAGGCAGATGAGCTCAGAGTGAGTGTGGCTTCCCGAGGAGTGTGGCCAGGGTGGACTCATGGAGAGGCAGGCTGGGTACCACAACCACACACGAGCTGGGGCCCACAGGGGAGCGGGGAGAGGCTTTCTGACTGCATGGAAAGGCCTAGAAAGAGCTGCCTTCCCAGGAAGCGGAAAATTATTTTATTTAAGTTTTAATCATATTACCCACCCAGCTTATTTCCTACAAGTAGCTCAGGCATTTACATTATTCAAACACATATAAAAAGAGTAAATAAAAACGACTATAATTATTTTTAAAAATAGGAGAAGGAGTCAATAAGAAAGAGAACAGAGAGCCGGATTAGGATTAAGGTAGTTACCACATCCGCAGAAGGAATGCAGTTCTGGGCTCCCTGGCAGCCAAGGGAAAGATGCTATGTGAACTGGTATATATAGTTCTCATTACCTGCTGTTCTTAAGGTAGCGTGTGAGTTCATCTGAATAGAACGTTTCCTCCTTCATGCTGAATTGGAGAAAAATTGGCTGTGTGGTTACTTACAGA
The DNA here is from genome assembly GCA_037038555.1 of Rhynchonycteris naso. Lineage (NCBI taxonomy): Eukaryota > Metazoa > Chordata > Mammalia > Chiroptera > Emballonuridae > Rhynchonycteris > Rhynchonycteris naso. The sequence continues at coordinate 346,193,930 of CM072995.1, forward strand.
GAGGTCACTGCAAAAGAGCAATTCCAATGTGGCTAATTACAAAAGCTATGAAAACATGCCTCAGCAAGGGCTTCCTATGTTAGTGCTCCATAAAAGCAAGCGCAGAGCTCTGTGGGGGAATCGGCAAAGCCATTTCTGTAGGGAACTAAAACAACAGTCGGTGTGCTCTTTCTGGTGGTCTTTCCTGAGTCCCTGGGGTAACAGTAGATTTAGGACCCAGAGGATCCTAAAGGGAGAAGGGTCTTTTTTGTTTCCTGCTTCTCTCGGTCCTAAAGTTACTGTTACCTCAGAGACTCAGGAAAGAAGTCTTCTCCCACAAATCCACTGCATTGCTATTAGAATGTCATAACCGACCTGATTGCCTTCAGTCCCTCATCTGCCTGCCGAATCCTCCTGAAACATCTGCCTTAATGTGCCTGTCTCTGCTCAGACTCTTTCCAGCGCCTCCTTGCTGCCCACGTGAATCTGTTTTTAGCCTCATCTCACCACACTACCCCACGGGGACCCTCCCTCCCATCAACCAGGCTGGTCTCTCCCCAGCCCCTGCTCATGCCGGCCCCCATCCCACTTGGGGTGCCTTTCCACACCTCCAAATTCTTCCTCCACCAAATCTTTCCCACCTTCCTCCAAGACTAACTTTCCTCACAAGAAGTACTCAAGGCTCTTCACTACCTGCCCTCAGCTCCGCTCCTGCCATGACCTTCTGTGGAGCTGCCGGCTACAGAACTCTGTGTCCCCCGAACTCACCACCAGTGTCACAACACCTACCTTTGCCCATACCTGGCTGGGAATAGTTAGGATGGCTTCCTGCCCCTGCCACACTGCCACACTGCCACACTGGCTGCTTCTAGGTGACCGGTTCGGTGTCCTCATGGCTCTTTCCTGTTTTTTTTTTTTCTTTTAGTCTCCCACTGCAAACAGTGCCTACTACTAAATAGGGCCCATAATACGCTACTTGAAAGAAATCTCTCTGCGTTCCCCAACCAGAGGTGCACCCACTGACTCACAGCTCGTGGGGGACAGGGGTTTCAGGGTTCTGCTCCTTTCTATGTGTCCCTCCCGCTATTCCTCATATGACAGGAAGGCAATCACTCTCTGCCTGTTGTTGTAGGGAGGGCCTTTCATTGTGTGACTGAATGTCTGTCTGATTGTCTGTCTATCTGTCTGCCTTCTTCTTTCCCTTATATCCTCCCTCTTCTCTCAATGGTCTTTATTCACTGAAGAAGCCTGGGAAAGAAGCCAGGGTCAGGAACCAGACGAGAGAAAAAGATGGCTGAGAGGACCCAAACAGCACGGCCTCTTTCCTCAAAGATACTTTCACCAAACGGTCTTGTCTCCTGAAGCCGGGAAAAGCCCACGGTCAAAGATGCTACACCCCAGTCCTACCGCAGGGTGAGCAGCCAGTCAGGTCACTTAACAGGCTGGGGGCAGGGTGATGGAGACGGGACTGGGACCTAGGAACAGGAGAGCTCGGCACCTGGGAGCTGCGTGTGTGGGGGGATCCCTGGGGACAGGCTGGTGAGGGAGGGGGACCCCAGGCTGGGCTCACAGGTTGGCACCTGGCTGGACTATGTTGGAGCCGGTCCCATCATAGAGAAGATGGCATCAATGTCTCGGTGACCCTGGCCTGCTTCCCTTCCTTTCAACTCTTGTTCTCCATTCATCTCCACGGGCTTCAGAAATCGCAAACAGTTCGAGCCAGAAATGTTCACAGGACAGTTTTCCCACCACTGGCAGGGTCAGGGGGCGGGTCGCAGCATGGACACAGAACTGCTCGCTGCACAGGGCGGATTCTCAGGTTTCATCTACATCAGGGGTAGTCAACCTTTTTATACCTACCGCCCACTTTTGTATCTGTTAGTAGTAAAATTTTCTAACCGCCCACCGGTTCCATAGTAATGGTGATTTATAAAGTAGGAAAGTAACTTTACTTTATAACACTTGTAAAGCAGAGTTACAGCAAGTTAAAGCATATAGTAATAATTACTTACCAAGTACTTTATGTTGGATTTTCACTAAGTTTGGCAGAATAAATCTTTTATAAAACAACTTACTATAGTTAAATCTATCTTTTTATTTATACTTTGCATGCATAGAAATTACATTAGTTAATTGAATTATTAGTGGTATCCCTGAAGCTGATGCTGGGAAACTAAATATTGAATATCCGGTTCAATTTTTGTGAGGAACAAACGGAGGTATCCCCTTTCGGAAATATTCAGGCAGTTTCTTTCTTTTGTCATAATATGATTAACAGCACTAAATCCTGATTCCACAAGATATGAGGTAAGGAAAGGTATCAATAAACTGAATACCATTTTCCACATATTTGGATATAAGACCGGCATTTTTTTATTTTGCCATAGATTTTCATATCCACCACTGTCGAATTTATATTTACTTTCTTCATCATATCTAATTTCTAACAGTTCTTCTTGGCAAGTTGTATCAGCCTCTTCAATATTTGCGGTAAAAGGATTTTTCATCCAGTCATATACCTTCAACTTCAAAAAATCTTCATATCATTTTTCCATGTCCAATTTAAGTACGTTGAGGTGGCTCCTGAATCTGTCAATATCCTCTGGAGTTACACCATCTTTTATAGATGATAATTGAGGAAACTGATGAAATTCTCTCTTCAATAGATTATGACGAAAGAGTTCAAGTTTATCAAAAAATAATAGCACAATACTTTGGCAACCTATAAGAGTTTTATTAGCTCCTTGAAGCTGCAAATTGACATCGTTAAATCTCTTGAAAATATCTGCCAAGTAAAAGGCATCATTCTTTACCGGTTTTAACTGTTGACACAGATTGGTCTCATTATTACTTTCAAAAAATTGTATGACACTATCATATAATGCTACAAATCTAGCCAAAGATGTACCCTTTAACAGTCACCAAACTTCTGTGTGCAAAAGTAACTTAATAAAATCTTCATTCTTGTCCTGGCAAAGCTGCCGAAATATTCTATCATTCTTTGCATTGGGTTTGATCTTGTTTACGGTTCGAATTATTATAGTTAATGATGAATGAAGACCTGTACTTAGATGTTTTCCTACAAGATGCTGTCTGTGCACTACACAATGAATACATAAAACATCTGGCACTTCCTGTTTCAAATAAGCAACAAATCCACGATAGCGACCTATCATTTATGGTGCTCCATCAGTAGCGCATGCAACAATATTATTCAAAGGAATATTATTTTTTGTAACGTATGTTCTCACAGTATTAAGTATAAATAATCCTTTTGTATCTGTGATGAGATTTATTGTGAATAGCATTTCTTCTCATAATATATTGTTTTCATCAAAATAGCATACATATGCCATCAATAAAGCATCATTATCTGCAATGGTAGATTCGTCCAATTGCATGGAAAATGAAGAGTTTTGAAGAAAACTTATAAGTTTGTTTTCAACATTAACTGCCATTTCATCAATTTGTCACTTTACTGTGCTATCGCTTAGGGGCAACATTTTTAAAATTTGAGGTATATCCTGATGCATTACTGTTGAGATAAATTCTTTTATAGAGGGTAATATTACAATTTCTCCAATATTATAGCTTTTACCACTTTTTGCAATTATTTGTGAAATGCAATAAGTGGCAATTAATATATCTTCATTCGTTGTATGTTGTTTCTTAAATGATGCAATGATAGTTGAACAATTTTAAAATTTTTTATATATTTCCTGAAAATATTCAATGGGCTTGTCCCTGTCATTTGGATGCTTTGTAGAAAGATGTTCTCGCAATCGACTTGGCTTCATTGCCTCGTTTGATAATGTTTTATGGCGAACAGCCGCGTGCATTTTTTTATTTTTTTGAGACATGGGCTCACGATATTTCGCAATATTTTATTTGAAGCTGTAAGCACATGCTTGCTCTCGGAAATCTAACTACATATTGACTTTAGTTTCGATTACGTAACAATTTAGCTACACTTAGGTAACATGAACAAAACTTATGCGCTTGAATTCTGTTGCGTGGTCGTGACATCACAAGTGTCATGGTTGAGCGAAAGTTTGTCAAGAGGAGACTAAGTTAGTGAGTATCCGTGGTTGTGCATTTTATAAAATTTTATGTAGCAGTTGTTGGCCAATGGCATCACTTCTCTGCGATCGAGACAAAGTAGCGAGACATTGGCTAATTTTGGCAGTCCAAGGGGGGGTTCCTAGAATGTCACCTTATTGCCCTAAAATCTGGGGATTGAAACGAAAATATGAGTTAATTGGTGTCACCATTGTCCAGCAGTTTCTGTCATAGAAAGAAGCGTGGAACCATGGAGTTCTTTGTCTATGGGTAATAAAACGACGAACTGCTAGTTTTGGGGCAACAATAGTGGTCATAAACTGCCCGCCAGATCAGGTGGCAGGTGTGGACCCGGGGTCAGGTACCTGGCCGCTTGCAGATGCGGGCCAGGTGGTCGCGAAAGAGGTCAGGTGCAATCCCAATACAAATGCCCTGTAACAGAGTCTGACCATTGTCCTGATCTTAACTGGTCAACAGTTAGTTGATTAGTATGTAATCCCGGTGCCATTTGGTTGCTCCGCTACCGCCCACCATGAAAGCTGGAATGTCCACCACTGGGCGGTAGGGACCAGGTTGACTACCACTGCTCTACATTCTGGGTTCAGCTTGTTGGGCACATTGCTTCTCCAAACCATCTGACAGAAGAGGCCAATCCCATCCTGCCATGTGCTTTGGGGGTTCACACTCTGATCCCCACACACACCCCTCCCCCTCTTTACTGCACCACTTTTGACATGCATGCTTCATTGCCACTGGAAGGATGGCATGGTTTGGGCTAAAGCAGCTGAAGCTACCAGAGCTGTCAGCTCTTCATCTGAGGCACAAAGGCAAGGTGTCTGCCCCGGGACCTGAACTGACTGTGCCAAAGGTATCCTCACTACTGCCGGGGAGAAACGTTCTGGGAGGCGGAGCAGTCTGACATACTCACCTAATGTCTTTACAGTGTGGGCATTCTTAGCACCTTCAAGGTATTTACATCTTTACACCAAATAAATAATCACGAGCGTGTTCAGAATTTAGCTATATAGACATCCACTACAGTCTTATTTAGCAAAAAGGTGAAACATGCTCAACAATAGATTGACTAGCCTGACCAGGCGGTGGCACAGTGGATAGCACATCAGACTCGTGTCGGACTGGAATGCGGAGGACCCAGGTTCAAAACCCTGAGGTCGCCAGCTTGACGGTGGGCTCATCCAGCTGGAGCGCAGGCTTACCAGCTTGAGCACGGGGTCACTGGCTTGAGCAAGGGGTCACTCACTCTGCTAGAGTCACCTCCCACCCCCGGTCAAGGCACATATGAGAACAATCAATGAACAACTAAGGTGCCACAATGAAGAACTGATGCTTCTTATCTCTGTCCTTCCTGTCTGTCTGTCTCTCTCTCTGTGTCTCTCTCTGAAAAAAAAAAAAAAAAGACAGCAAAAAAACCCCAAAACAATAGACTGACTAGTTAATGGAATTATGGTAGCCATTCAATGGAATATCAGAGAAAAAAAAATGGTCATACTATCTTGTTAAATCAAAAAAGCATAGAATAAATACTTCTGTAGTATAATCCTATTTTATTTAAAAATATATGCATCTATGTGAATATATAGGGAGAGTTCTGGAAGGATGGTTACCAAAATGTTCATTCACAGTAATCACTATGTAATGAAGTCATGGTGTTTTTATCACTGTAATCTTTTCTGCTAATCTGCAGGTTAAAAATTTCTAACAATGAAATTGCTTTTGTAAAAAGAAAATAACAGATTTATCTTAAATTATTTTTTAAAAATGGACCGTGGCGCTTGACAGCTACTCCCACTCCTTATTACCAAGATGATTCTCAGCTCTCAGGAAACAGTTATCTTACTTTGCTAAGAATGATTGCCACCAAGCACCCATTCTTCCCTTCTTCGGTAACAGAGCTCCAATGTCATCCTGGGTGACACTCACTCAGCTAAATGACTACATCTACATGTTTCAGACCCCCTTGCAGACGGTGGGGCCCCTGAGACTAATAATGAGTTATCCATGAAAGTGCTGTGTGGGGCTCCCAGGGAAGCCCTTCGAGGAGGCTGACTCCTCCGGAAGTTCTGCCCACCTGTCCTCCCTCTTGCCTCCTTCCTGCTGCCATGATGGGTGAAGTTCCAACAGCTTTTCTAAATCGTGGGTGACGTTAGGATGGAAGGCATGTCATAGAATGGCATACGCTGGGGCCCCTGTCATACCAGCATGTCTTTCTGTCTCTGGACTTCTTTTATATGAAAAACAACAACAACTATATTTTTGGTTAAGTCCCATTATTTTTAATTCTCTGCTATATACAGTCATTTCTACTCCTTCCTGCTTCTGTGGGTCAACAGTTGCTTAGAAAAAGAATAAAGGAGGATAAAGACTTGAAATTCTAAATTGGTGTGACAAAGAAAGCCTGCAAATACTTCAGAGCTGGGCTTTTATGTGCTATTATTTAAAAACCATAAATGCTGACACATTAATGCAACTGCGGGAAGAAATGCCATTAGTTTGAGCATTAACAGCAGAGAGCTCGGGCAAGTTACTTCACTTAGAAGATGTTTAACACAGGTACCGTAATTGTCACTTAATGGGTCAGGGAACCAAGAGAGACCTGCCTTTGTGTTAGGGCCTCCTCTCTGCAGATCACAAATATTTCCTTTTATGTCTAGGAAATGTAATTACGTCTAATGTGAATTACAAGCCAGAATACCACCACAAAGCGGATAGCATTCGTGACGGTTAGTCCTTTCATTATTTTACAAACGCTGCAGTCCCCAAAAGGCAACGCTTCACTCCCAAGACCCTTTGGAGAATGTTTAACGATGTCCATCGTGAAACAGAGTGTCACACTGATGATGGACAAGGCTTCCAAGGTGACTTTTTAACCACAGCCTTCCCCAAACTGAAGCTTTCGGGTACCTCTTCCTTGCCTGGCTTGTCCCTACTTTTCTTTTGAAATTCAGTCTAGTGTCCCCTCCTTTGGGCCAAGCTCAATTCGGGGCTTGTCACTGGTTTTCCAATAATACCTAGTGCTAACCTCTCCTAACAGCTGCCACCCACTGAGTCCTTATTACGCACCAGACACACATCCCTGCCCTGGGAAGGATGTGCAGAATTGGGAAGGAGGAAGCCTCTGTGTCTCCTCAGGACATTTAGAACCCAGGAAGCTCCACGGAGCCTTCTGACTCCTCCCTGTCTCTCTGTCTTTGTCTGTGTGTGTCTCTCTGTCTCTCTCTCTCCCCCTCAGACCACCGGAGTGAGCCTCTCTGTGCCTGTGGCCATAGTGCCCACCACGGGGAGAGCGAGCCCTGTGGGACCAGACCCAGGAAGTGGCCGCCACGATGGAAAGCAATGCCAAGTGGGAAGCCCGGCTTCCAGCAGCAACACCTGGCCTCCTGGCAACTCCACATCCGGGCTTGGAGTTGTGCCTGAGAATTTCTGTTTCTGGTTGTGCGTGTATGTGTGCGTGTGTGTGTGTGTGTGTGTGTGTGTGTGTGTGTGTGGCAGAGACAGGAAGAGTCAGAGAGAAGGACAGATAGGGACAGACAGAAGGAAGGGAGAGAGATGAGAAACATCAGTTTTTCGTTGCGTCTCCTTAGTTGTTCATTGATTACTTTCTCATATGTGCCTTGACCGGGGGCCTACAGCAGACCGAGTGACCCCTTGCTCGAGCCAGCGACCTGGGCTCTAGCTGTTGAGCCTTGCTCAAACCACGAGCCCGCGCTCAATCTGGCAACCTCCGGGTCTGGCACCTGGGTCCTCCACATCCCAGTTCGATACTCTATCCACTGCACCACCATCTGGTCAGGCTGTTTCTGATTTTTGACATCTCCCTCGCCCCATCTCCAGTTCACTTTTCCCCCCCAAATAACATCCTCTTGAAAGCCTTCCCTGGTGGCCTGTGAGGCACTGGAGAGGGGCCAGTCCTGACAGTAGTGTAGCGAGGGGGGAGGTGCAAGGCGGTCTATCATGCCGCTGGCGCCTCTCGCAGCGGGGCGCCAAATGGTCTCCAAAAAAACCAAGAAAAGCGTCCTTCAGGGGGGCACCAATAAAGAGTCATGCCCGGGGCACCAGTTATGTTCACTATGCCACTGAGTCCTGAACGGCAGCCTTCATCTTACTATGGAACCCATCTCCAACTCTTAGTCAACCAGGGGCTCAAGTCTAGCCTTCTTGAAACTGCAGGTTTGATGCATGAAATGAGAACGGAACCCCTTTTCCCCTGGCAGTCTAGCGAGGGCTGCTTTTGTTAGGATGGGTGCTGTGGACAGGTATCCGGCTCTGCAGTGGACACAGAGCAGGATCGTCCTCTGCCCTCAAACTCACCAGCACTTCAAACACGTTGTGGGCTTTAGTGCCTTCTAGTGTGCTGCCACGCGCACAGCAGAGGAAACCCCAGTCAATGATTGCTGGATGACTAACTTCTGATAATGCAAGGTGCCTTAGGAATAGAGAAATTGTTCTCAACCCCAAGCACAGGGGGCAATTTGCCCCTCCTCTCCATGGGACACTTGTCAATGTCTGGAGACATTTTTGGCTGTCACACTGAGGTGATGTGCTAATAGCATGTGGAGGATATAGACCAGGGATGTGGCCAGTGTCCTACTATGTTCAAGCCAACAACTTCTCCACAATAAGGAAATATGCCTAAAATGCCAGCAGTGCGACGTTTGGGAACTCTGGACTACAGCAGTAAGAAAATGAAAGAGATTTGGGGACTACGCTTACAACAATAACACATTGTTAAAAGGAGAATGTTTGACTAGACTGTATATCTCTGAGTACTGCTCCTAATTGTAGATAAGTTACGTGAAATTTGGAAACGCCATAATTCCAAACCTGTGCTAAGGCTAATTCGGATCTAAGGCGATCAGCAATCGGCAGCACACTCCCGCCAGCCCTCCCGTTCACCTTTCAATGAGCAGTAATGTGCTCCCTTTTATGGGTTGTTTTGGGACCCCACTGATAGCTTATGGCAGAGTTAGACTGTCCCACGGTGTTGGCAGAGATCATGAGCAAGCCAATGCCATTCTGGCCAGTCTGATGATTTTTAAATCCAATCTATGGGACTTTGTTGAGATTGGTCCTATATACCTTCTTTTTTACCTGAATGGCATTTTCCGCTTCATGTCAGTTAAACACATAAGCTTTGGACATGCGCAAAGCCAGATTCTAGTCTCAGTTCGACCAGTGGTCTGTCTGTGGGCCACGCTCTGGGCACTTCAGAAGGGCAGGGACTGGGCTTGTCCCATCAACCATGCGCACTTGGTGCCTAAAGAGTGGGGATGCCTGGGAAAGAAGTATCCATGGAATGAACGAGTGCACTTGCTCTCTGTCTCACCTCATTCTAATTCATTTTCTTTATCTATAAGGAGGAGAAAATAGCCCCCAGGATAGCAGTTGTTGCAAAAATTAAATAGAATGAAGCCAGGTGTACCAAGTTCCCAGCACAGAGTAGGACATACAATCCAATCAACGGTTGCTCTATCAGCATCTTAAAACTAGTAAACATCCACTGGCTCTTTCTGAATCCTGAAAGGTACCACAACTTCCTTTCCAGATCCTCTGCTCTTCAAAAGCTCACTATCAAGCCAGAAAAAGCTTGAAAGCTTTGAGAATGGGATGGGTTTATTTTTATGAAACTAATTAAAAATCAAAAGTTCTGCCATGATTTTCGAGCCAAATTTATTTTCACATGTGGGCTTCCCATTTAAAATTTTAATTTGATTATGCATGTCTCAGGCTAGCAACAGGAATGGATGAGAGCCAGGGTCCTGTCTTCTTATATTTTCTCAGCATTACCTACTTACTTTGGGTGCATGATAAATAGTAAATAAAGGAAAGTACCTTAGCCTCAGTTTTAGCGCCTGGACTTCCTAAGGGTAAAAGTTCTGTATACAAATAAGAAAGTGTCTCTGCTTACTCTCTGGTTCACAGTTGCTCGTGAAGCCATCAAGATGAAGGAGTTGAACTGTAGCATTAGCTCTTGAGATCAAACCTGGCAGCCGTCAAGGCTGCTGGGGGAACTGCCATGAGGCAGTCTCCCTCAGTACACATAGGCCAGGAAGGCATCAAGGCAGAGCAAGGCAGGCAAAGGGCTGGCTCAGACCAAGTTGGGTTCTATCACTTTCTAAATGTGAGACTTTGAGTCTCAATTTCCTTATCTGTAGAAGGGCAATGGTATACCCACTTCTGTGGGCTGAATTGTGTCCCTCCAAAATTCACACCCCCGGCACCTCAGATAGTAACCTTATGAAGAGCAAGGCTCTTCACAGAGGTGATCTAGTTTAAATGCGGCCATTAGAGTGGGTGCTGTTCCAATATGATTGGTGTCCTTACAAAAAGGGGAAATTTGGAGGCAGGTGAGCACACAAGGAGAACACCATGTGAAGGTGAAGCCAGAGACTGGGTTGATGCTTCTACAAACGGAGGGACACCAAAGGTTACCAGCAAACCGCCAGCAGCCGGGGGAGAAGCACAAACAGATGTTCCCCCACAGCCTTCAGAAGGAGCCAGCGGTGCAGAAACCTTGACCAGGTAGCTCTGGCCTCCAGAACCATGCGACAGTTCCTTTCTATGTTTAAGCCGCTCCAGGTGTGGTACTTTGCAATGGCAGCAAACTGATACAAAGCCTTGCAGGGACACCATGAGGAATAAAGACAAAGTTATAAAAAGCACACTCCATGGTTCAAGAAGGTGGACAAAGCAGGTAGCTATCATTACTTATTAAAGTGATAAGTCATGGATATCTAACACCCGTGTACACCAAGTACAGGAAATATCATGTTGTCTGAACATGGTAACACCCTGAATGCCAATACCCCATCGTCCCCTATAAAAAACTAGGGAAAAAACTTTTAGAAATATAGATAAAACAGCTAAATGCTTACTTATAATATATTTAAGTAAACTTAGTTACACATATACATGTAAAAGTGAATATATAAAAGACATACATTGATTTTAAAATAATGAATTTTCTTTTCATATCTCATGAAATAATTTTATTCTAATGCCAGTTATCAGCATCATTAGAACCTTTTATTTGAGTCGGTTTTCAAGAGAATTTCACCTTTTTTCCTTCTAAGTTACCTGAGGTGTGGCATCTTTGAATCTGCTTATGATGCTAACGTGAAAATTTCATTCTAAACCACAAGTACTATTCTCACATACTATTCTTACTGTTTTCTTCATACTTATATGTTATATTCATGACCTTCACTGTAACCACAGTGCTTTGTAATATGATTTCTAAAAGGCACATTTAAGATAAGTTCTAACAGTAGCTATTGTGAAGTTATACCCAAAGGAATATTTCCTGAATCACTGCTGGGAACCTCTGTAAGCATCAAAAACTAATGTTGATTTAGGTCATTTCAGGCTAACGTGATTTTTTGAAATAAAACAATTGAAAGAGATTCCCATAATATGAAGAAACATGAAAGACTTGAATATAAGGCAACTACTTTTCTGAGAGGCAATTCTGGGAGGAAAAAACCATCACTTTCATTCTGACTGTATGCAGCTTATACACAGTTGGCTTTATCAATTTCAATGCCTGTTCCTATGCCCAACTGATCCCTAGACTTCAAAGCCAAGTTCAAATGTCTCTTCCTCTACAAAGCCCATCCTGGTCACATAGCTAAAATGAGTCTCTGCACACTGTTGTCTGTCTCCCACATTTTTCTCTAGCCTTGAGGTGGGCACTTGTCTTAATTGCTCACTCATAGCAGCTTGCTCTGCAAATAAGAGGTACTTTTCTCTTTAATGAATGAGAGAAAATAACTTTATTAGATTCTTCTGATTATAAAAATAGTACCTATTTGTTGTAAAAAAAAATTCAAATTCTATAGAGATGTTTCAAGAGTAAAGTATGGCCCTGGCCAGTTGGCTCAGTGGTAGACTGTTAGCCCAGAGTTTGGACATCAAAGGTTCGATTTCCAGCCAGTCTACACAAGAGAAGCGACCATCTGGTTCCCCACCCTTCCCCCCCTTCTCTCTCTCTCTCTCTCTCTCTTTCTTTTCCCCTCCCACAGCCATGGCTCAATTGCTTCAAACACATTGACCCTGGGTTCTGAAGATGGCTCCGTGGAGTCTCCACCTCAGGTGCTAAAAATAACTCGGTTGCGGTTGCGAGTGTGGTTTCAGATAGGCAGAGCATTGGCCACAGATGGGCTTTAAATACAGCAAGAGTCAGAGATACACCAAAGCACTGGACACTTCATACTTCTACCCAGTGTTTCAACCCTTCCGTGAGATGCAGAAATTCCCTAAACCAGAGGGTGGTTTGGACTGGACAGAGTTGCAGTGGGAGACAGAGTGGGGAGAAGGTAGGCAGCACCAGCACCTGAACTGATGGGCCCATTCCATTCAGATACCTGGACTAAGAAGCATTGTTAGCCAAACACAGAGAACAGGGGAGACCAAGTGAGGGAGAATAAAAGGGAGGGAGAGGCAGAAATAAATAAGGTGACATTTTCTGAGTGCTGACAAGGCACCAAACACTGTGTTCTGTGTTTTGGGTAAATCACATTGCTTACTCCTCCCAGAAAGTGTGGGAGGTAGGAATTAATGTTACCCAATTTGCACATGATACTTGTGCAAGGTCACAGAGCACAGAGAAGGAGTCAAGGCCAGGTCTTCTGATTCAAGTCCAGGAAGAATCCCCAGGGTTGCATGGAGGCACCCAGGTGGGTAAAGAGCAGACTCATGGGGCAAGGCTCCGGGCTTCCGACCTCATGTCACCCAGGGCCCTGTGCTGATCTGCTTCTAAAGGGCGGCTACACAGAGCCACACCTCATCCGGTTCATACATACCTCCAACCATCAGTCCCACTAAATAGCCACGTGTTAATCACTCACAGTGTGCAAGGCTTCCTGTGCTGGCAGCAGCGTGATGAAGACAAACAGCAGCGTTGAGACTGGTTGGATCTCACACTTTTACACTCTGGTGGCAGGGGGATGTGCTGCACCAAACAGCGAGAGTGCCAGGCAAGTGTGACGAGTGAGTCTAGGGGCAGGAAAATGTAACCAACTGCGTGACGTGGGGCATGACACAAGGCAAGGTGTCGCCAAAGATGCACGTTAGAGAGGGCCTGAGAGTTTGTTTCTTACCAGGAGAATGGGGAAAACGGAAGCGCTGTCGTCAGCAAAGGCAGGGAAGTTGAAAAGGGTAAGGTATGTTAGAGGGATACAAAGTCGTCATGTATCATGAGCACAGTGAGAAACACTTGGGGACCAAGAAGTATATCAGGGACAAGAAACTCCCCTCACCTCTCACCCAGACTGACAGTCAAAGCTCTAGTAGCCTTTGTTGCCTTTGTAATACCTTTTAGAAAGCCAGAGTCTGAGACTTCTTCTCATGAGCCCGGCAGGAACTCCACCTTCCCCACCAATGATGAGGCCACAAGAGCCTCCCAGTGAACAGAAGTGTTTTTATTATTATAACGATGAAATTTAAAATGTGCATTCCATCTGACCTGGAAAATTGTCCTTCTGAAGAAGAGATATCTGATCACAGAAAATATTAAAATAACACAAATGTCCAATAGAAATCTGCTTGGTAAACATATAAGCACCTTCTACAATCACACAATAGATGGTTATTAAAATTCATACTAGAGAAATATTTACTAAGATGAAATATGTTCATGATATTGTTAAGTAAAAGAAAGTAGAGTCTTGTAGTATTAATTTTTACAAAAGAAAAATAAATCAATGCATGGAAAAACACCGAAGTTTCATAAAGGTTGTTGATTATTGATGAATATAGAACTACTAATGATTTTTGGCTTATCTATACTTTTTTAGGTTTCAGTAATGAAGATTTATTACTTTTGAAATTAAAAAAACAAAACAAAACAGAAAGTCAATTTTCAATGTTCCTCCCACCCAGTATCAAGACCCAGGGGAAGTCCACATGGACTGGGACTCTTGACTTGTTTCTGTCCCCTGGCCGGTTCATGGGCACAGAAGTCAAGGTTGGGCATCAGAAAGCACAAACTGAGTCCTCATATGGCTCCTGTCCCCTGGAGCTTATGCATCTCAACACCCATTCTCCCCACTATATCATTTAATAGGGGAAATAAGTCTTTGAGTTCAATTCATGCCTAATACATGCAGGCTATTATTTACTATTAACAGTAAGAGCTGTCATTTATCATACATTGTCTCCATGCAGAGCCCTGTGCAAAGCACCGAATCACCTCACGTAGCCCCTCCACAACTGTGACGGGTCCCATTATTTCCATTTTACAGACAACAAAACAGAGGCTCAGAGATTTAAGCCATGAGCCCAATACTTCATGACCAGAAAGTGAAAGAGCCAGGTTTCAAAACTCTGGTGTGACTCCAAGGCCTTCGGTCTTTATGTACAGTTCTGCACTTCTAAGGAGCCAATACGTTAATACTTATAGAGAATGAATATATGCACTGCAAGAGGTCTTCCAAATGTCCTGGGACTATAGTGAAAACCACCACCCAGGAAGCTGTCCAATAGGAGATGATAGGTGGCAACTGGGACAGTCAAATAAGTTATATTTTCAAAAGGTAATAAATACAGTACCTTAAAAACCCTCACTTCCTAATTACTGTACTACATTTTCCTACTAACTACACTCTCATATCTGTGTGCTGAAAATACTACATGATGGTATGTTGCTGCATATCTTTCTTTTTTTCTTTTAAGTGAGCGGAGGGGAGATAGAGAGACAGACTTCCGCATGCACCCTGACAAGGATCCACCTGGTGACCTCCCTCTGGAGCTGATGCTCTGCCCATCTAGCGTCATGTGCACAACCAAGCTATTTTTAGCACCTGAGGGGGAGGCTCCACGGAGCCATCTTCAGTGTCAGGGGTCTATGCACTCTTGAATCAATTGAGCCATGGCTGTGGGAGGGGAACTGGAGGGATAAGAAGCAGATAGTCGCTTCTCTTGTGTGCCCTGACCAGAAATTGAACCCAGGACTCCCACATACTGGGCAGACACTCTACCGCTGAGCCAACTGGCCAGGGCCTGCATGTCTCTTTCCAGTGCTGCCTTCCATGACATCTTGTTGGTTGCTTGAAATGTGCTATAGGGAGTGTTTGCAGCATAGCAGTCAGCAAATGCTACAAATCAGGGATTGATATGTCTTGTTGATTGACTAGATTTAAGAAAGTGATGAAGAAAATGTCAATAACATATATTAAATTTAAACTGTGCCATCTTTGTAGCTGTTACATTGTGAATAGTAGACAAAAAAATTGAGGCAAGTCTTCCAGTATTTGAAAACTATTATCTTTCTCATGAAAGAAGTATCTCACATCATTGACAAATGAGTAAAGCTCTGATATATGTCTTCGTTGTGTCATTCATGTTGGATTTTTGTATTCATTCATCAATGATGTCAGCAACTTCTTTGCTGAATTAGGTTGTAATCACACATTTATTTGCAATCTGATTTTGTCACATTATGGTTGGGCTGCAACCACAGGTTGGCTACAGATACAAGAGTTTAGCAAAAATCAACTAAAGCATTCTGCAATAATCAGCTAGCTATATGAGATTTACAATAAAATGTGCTGCATATGCCAGTATTATTTGTAAGTTGTGAGCTATACGTATTTCATGCCTGTAAAATTTTAATAAACTTTTTTCTACAAAGTCACTTGTTAAACGTTTAAAGCACATCACTGAATGAAACTACACACAACCTATACAATTCCTTCAGTCATAAATTCTCATAATAGTACAGACAGTGATTCCAAGGAACTTCTAGGGGAGTAGCATTTTAGACCTGGCCCCTTCTCAAAACAGCACGTCCAGATTCCCAACTTCTTTGAAAGCTCACTTGAACTCTGGGCTCATTTTTCAGAGACCTAAGCAGAGATTACTCAGAAGAATTAGAAACTCTCCCTAAGATTGTAAACTAGGAACAAAGCAAGCCCAGCTGGAACAGAAAACCTTCCTAAACACCTTGGAGAAGCTCACCACAGTCTCTTCTTAATTACATGTGAATATTTTGTTGCATTGATCATGTGACATTGTTAGTTACTGATTTACATCAGCCTCCATGAAAACAGGGTGTCTCTTACTCATCCCTTACCCAGCTAGAGTTCAGCCAGTGTTCCTGAGCTCCTGTATGAATGCCTAGAGAGAGGGTGGTGGAGAGGATTTCCTTTAGACATCTGGCACTGGCAGAATAAACATCTGTCCCACTGTTTATTTAGGTATTTTCTGTACGGTTCAAGAGCCATGTTTGGATTTTGGTGCTACATCCAAATAGATGCAATAGCAGGTCAATTCAAAAAGTCATTCATATTTTTCAAAATAGACAATATATACTTGTCCTACTATACAAAGCACATGACCATTATGACTAATGGGAAATATCTATGGAGTTCACACTAATAAATAAACTGCCTCTAGAAACATGGCTCCTAAATACCCAAGTATTTATATTTTACAAGTATAGTGAGACTAAACTCTTCAAGTTCTGTATTTTTACAGTAGAGGGAAGAACAACCTCCCAGTTGGTTACGCGGCCGGGTATAGTGGGAGTTCCCGCATTTATGACTTTATCCAAAGGCTTATTTACCTTATTTCAGAGGATGTGGGAACCAGAGCCCTTTGGGGACAGGAGACTGAGATGGAGAGGGAGCAGTTACTCTCCAGAACACAACCGACCCTGAGATCAGTGACAGAGACCAATGCAAAACCATCCACAGCTTAGACAGTTTTCTAAGTTATGCCTGGAATTAAAAAAAAAAAAAAAAAACTATGCAAAGAAATACACTTTAGATAATTAAGTCATTATTTTATTCAATCAGCCAAATAATGGACATCAAATAGGACCAGCATTCCTCTTGGGGATCCATCTAGATTTTGGTATTAACCTATCTTCCTGATCGTCATGCTTTTCACCGCTTTTCATCTCTCCTTTCAATGACTGGAAACCAAACACACAATCTTATCCTTCTAAATTTGCTCTACAAGGAAGGAGCTGGGAATTCTCTGGCATCACAGCTCATTAGAAACACATTATTACAGCAAGAGTTAGTTGCCTTGCAGCTCACCTGGCATCTAAGGGTTAATCTCACACACTTTATATCCCAGCTTAAACAAGAATAATAGGAGCCAGGAAATGGCTTTTATGGCAACCTCCCTAAGATGGTGCTACTTCTTCAGAGCACAACAGTTAAAAAAAAAAGTGGTGCAAATGGAGATGAATGGTACACAGGCCACCGAGGTAATTAAAAATGTATTTTCCATCTCCTAGTAATTGAATTGTGTACAAGCTGCAAGTTAATGAGGTCATCTACCCTCGAGCACTGACAGGAAAGCAGGAATAATTATCTTTCAATTTTTTCTTATGTAGCAATTAATTTTAACCATTCGCCTCCACCCCACTTCCACTCCCCTCAATCCAGTCAGTCAAAGTCATGGCTAAACCGAATTGACAAGCAATTGATACGGTAGCAGCACGGAGCTGCCGAGGCGGGCAAGGTAATCAAGGGGCTGCAGCTGTTGAGGGCTAAGCGCTTCCAGGTGAATGTCGCCCGAGATTTCCCATTCTGCCACTCGGAGGGTACGGGACACACAGCAGTGGCTGTCAGAACATCTGCTGCCAGGTGGGCTGGGAAGAGGCACTGCTGACTTGGGAAGGCAACAGAAGGATGGACAAGGATTGATGGATGGACAAGATTCTGAAACAAAATGTCACTTATAAAAACGGGGCAGAGATGCTCAGTCAATCATGAAGCTCGTGTTGAGTTCACAGCATCATCAAACTTCCTGGAGGGTTTTAGCTGGTGGACTTTGAAGTGGGGGTCCCAATGGCTAATGCTTCTAGAACTCACTGGCACAAAAAGTTTTTTCTTATTTAGCTCAACGAAAGCTCCGTGCTATTTTTAATCATCCTCATTGTGAGCCCACCGTTCTGATTCAGGGCAGAGCTGAGGAGTGTTTTATCCAATTCTGCAGTTGTTTGGCTGACTTGGCCCAGAATGCATCGTATTATGATAGGGACTGGACAGGGTCTTTGCATCTGTGATGCTAGTCTGGTCAATGATTAGATCAAGTTCTAGGCATTCCACTGCCCCCGCTTCTCTAGTTGGTAAAAATTGAGCAAAATCTCATTTTTGATCAGTTTCAACCAACATGAGTACAGTGAGTGATACCTCAGTTTTCGTTGATAATCTGTCGAAAAACAATTGGCGAAATCTGAAACCGACAAAAACTGAAGCAATTATTTCCATATGAATCAATGTAAAACCAATTACTGTATGCAGTAATCACTTACATGTA
Source organism: Rhynchonycteris naso (assembly GCA_037038555.1). NCBI lineage: Eukaryota > Metazoa > Chordata > Mammalia > Chiroptera > Emballonuridae > Rhynchonycteris > Rhynchonycteris naso. The sequence continues at coordinate 346,212,257 of CM072995.1, forward strand.
ATTGTAGTATTAGCATTCACAATCAATAAAAAAGGCAATAAAACACTGTAAAGCAATTTAATTGTTTGGCTAGATGTGCGGGGTGATGCTCACATAACAAAAAACAACGCCACATTGAGCAGGAGAATGTGGGAGTTGCCCTTTGTTTTTGCAAAATTAGCAGTGAGGTCACATGGGCATGCCAACAAAATCCAAGACAAATTTTTCATGGAAAAAATCAACAAAAACCGAAACCGACGATAACCAAAGTCAATGAAAACCGAGGCATTACTGTAAGTACTTGAGACAGAGAGTGAGAGAGATCAGGCCTTCAGTCACTTGCCCTGTTCAGACTTGATTGAACACCTAGATAGCTCTTACTACTAACAACGGGGGGCCAGATCTCTCAGCTGACGTGTTGTTCTGAAAGTTATTAATAGCAGCTACCTTTACTCTTGAAAACGTCCAAGTACGAACGATAACTTCTACAGCCACCTGGTCACGAGGTGCCATGTGATAAAAGGTGAGATATTGAGGTTGCCCTGTCTTAACTCTCTTTCCTTCTTTCTGTATGTCCCCAGGTGCCCAACAGCATCCGGGATCACAGCAGCCTCTCACTAAATGAGCATCAATGACTTTGTAAATTCCCGAGGAAATTAGCATTCAGTACAGGGAAGCCACACTCTCAGGCAATGTGGTCTTCCTATTAGCTGTTGTGCTGCAAACACAGATCTGAGATAAGGCTAGTTTCCTCATTGGTGAATCAAGGAAGGCTTTGGAACAGTGGTTCTTAACCTTTTTTGAGGTACTGAACCCACCAGTTTCATATGCGCATTCACCAAACCCTTCTTTAGTGATAAATAAAATATTATTTTTCCCCCAAATTCAAGGCATAGGTATATGTATTTTTACTGGTGCACAAAATGAGCCATGCATGAACATCACCTTGCTCAAAGAACAAAACCAACAAAGTGCATGAACTCACAACAAATTACGGTATTACTTTATTCTGGCCTCCGCGGCAGAGGCTTCTCCGAACCCCTGAGACCGACTCATCGAACCCCTAGGGTTTGATAGAACCCAGGTTAAAAACCACTGCTTTGGAAGAACCAGACAGGATACATTGCTGGAAATCTTTACACTTTCCCAGATACTTGCATAAAGCAATTTCCTATTAAAAGGATGGCCTGATCATCTTGAATTAGAGAGGAAGATTAGCCCATAGCAAAAGGAAATTTCCCAAAGGCTGTCCAGAAGGACAACAGCCATAAACTGAGTGTCTTCAAGTAGAGCACCTTTATTCTTTGCTCCTGAGGCTTTTGTTGGATCTTCATTCTCATAAAGTCTCTGCCAGTTCCCTAAGGGGACCACAGAAGGAAGGGCACCTTGGATCCAGTTTTACTCTGATCAATGCAGACATGACACAGCTGACCTTATCCATGTCCTGAAGCAACTGAAGGAAAGTGAAAGTGGAAGCTCTCCCAGGCCACTTTGGAAAGGGGAGCAGCTCTCCTTAGAGGTTGGCAGCCCTGCAATTGAATGCACATCTGCAAACCCAAGACACAAGGCTGGTGTGCCAACCCATGCTGGGGACCCCTGACCCAATTCAGCTTGGCACTTGGGAGGAACTGGTACAAACCTCAGCAGTTAGGCTCAAGTCTAATATTGCTAGCACATGTAGGGTGCGTTCCTTGTGCGTCAGCCTTGCAAATATTACAGGAAGGCAGTTTATTATCTTAGAACAGTGTGTGCTTTTGCAAAGATGTTGGACAAATGTGCTGAAGTAACTGTAACCTTGTGGGTTTGCCTATATATACCCCCTATAAATACCCCTCTCCCCCCGAGCTCATTGCTGTTCGTTATGAGTGGAGCAACAGGGAGACCACTGGCCAGTGAATAAAGCTTCCCAAATTCAGTCAATTTGGGCTCTGGTTCCATTCAGTGCAGGTTGCACCACTGCGTTTGGTGGCTCGTCCGGAATGCACCAGACTTTTCTGGTGATCAGAGCCTATTTGGGCCTTCGGGTTCTCTGCCCACGGGGAGATTTCTGAGAGACGTTCCTCAGCCCCAGGCATGAGGCGGCACTCAGTTGGACGTTGAGCCACTCAGGATCTTACCGGTAAGCAACAGGGTCCGGACAGGTTGGGAAACCCCCAGGGGGGTCAGCGGCAGGGCTGGACACAGCATAACCTCCGCAACCCGATCCTGGCACACGACAGTGGCCAGTGATCTCAGGTTTGGTTGGCCAGTCAGGTTTAGTTGGCCAGTCAGCTTTCAGGTTTGGTTTTTGTCTAGTTTAGTTTTTGTCCGGTTCTACATTCTCTGGAGTGTTTGTCTAGTTGTCTTTCTCAGTCTAGACCTCATCAAGTCCGTCAATATGGGTCAGTCTGCTTTGTGTGCTAAGTATACGACGCCGCTTGAATGTTTTTTTAATAATTTCTAGGACTTCAAGGAAGGAGCTGCTGACTACAGAGCAACCGTTAGCTCGGGAAGACTGCGCACTCTGTGCAAGTTAGAGTGGCCAGCGCTCCCCCCAGGGAACTGACCTTCCGAGGGATCTACTAAAATCTCTCTTGCTTATCTGGTTCAATCAGTCATCTTCAGGCATCCTGGACACCCAGAGCAGTCGGCCTTTCGGGGGGGGGGGGTGCCTGACCCCGCTAGATCTCTAGGAGGGGTGCCCCAAGACGTTCCAGGGCTCCAGTTTTCCTGTGGGTCTCGGACAACTTCCTGGCAGACACCCCCGGTCCCCATGTTCAGCAAATTTGAGGGGCGTAAATTCTGACCTCCAGAGATAAGGCAAATCTTTTGCTTTTCTGAATTCTAGCTTTTCTATTTGTGACTAGTCAATTTGAGGCTCTCCAGGACCAAGACGTTAGTGGAGAACTAGGTTCTGCTTCGGGCTTTTCTAGGACACATTGGTTTGTGTTCTCAGGGAAAGCAAATAGTAGGGACTAAATTAAGTCCTGTCTCAGGTTTCCTGGGACACCTCTGTGCTGTCTGTTCTGAAGTTTCTCTTTGTTCATCAGAGAAATCTCTCGTGACATTTTCTGGTTTGAAGCCACCTTCCCCAGACCCACTAGAACTCTTTTCTTGGATCCAAGACCTCTAGTTTAAAGGCTCTCCGTTCGACTTTTCCCTTGAGGAAAGTGCTTTTGCTGTTAGCTTCTGTCTCTCCTCTTGTGTGAGGTACTTAGCCTTGAAGAGGCGATTTCAATTGGAAATTTCTGGCGTAAAACCAGAGGGCAAAAGTGAAGGGAAATTGGTAAGCAAGCCCACAAATTATAAAACTAACTAAAGACCTAAGAGAGTGCTGGAGGAGGTATAGAGTAGAAACTAGTTTCAGATATTCAGACATCCACCTACTGACCCAAAGAAGTTTTACCCATTTGGAAAATACACGGTAGTAATCAATTTTAAGAAGATACATTGAAAACTCTCTACAATTTAAAATAGCCAACTTTTAGAGCAGAATGGCCAAATCAAGAGTGGCTAGACCCGGGAGGCCACGGGCGGTCTAGCATGCTACCACTGGGAACCTACCCGTGAACGGGTGGAATAGCCAGGATATAGCCGAGTAAGGCAGCAGAAATAGGGGGGGAAAGGGCAGCTGGCTGCATGAGAAGCGGCAGAGAAAACTAAAAGAAAATAGAAGCAGCAGGCTCCTATCACAGCTCCGGGCACCTGCCCCTTCCCCTCGGGCACAGGGAATCCCAGGCACCCTCACCGATTCCCTTATAATGTATAACAAAGAGACCTCTTTCTTGGCTCAAGGGCTGTGCCAAGTGATTAAGACAAAAGATAACAGTGCAATGTTATCAAGGTCCATTGATTTTGTTGTAAATGATCTGATGTCATCATTTCTTATGGCTGAGTAATATTCCATAGTATCATAGTATATGTGTACCAAAGCTTTGGAGTGAGAACAGCATGATTTCATACATAGGTGGGACATAAAAGTGAGACTATGAGACATGGACAAGAGTGTGGTGGTTACGGGGTGGGGGCAGAGAGGAGGAGGTGGGAGAAGGGGGAGGAGAGGGGCACAAAGAAAACCAGATAGAAGGTGACAGAGGACTTTGGATGATGGGTATGGAACATAATTGAATGATAAGATAACCTGGAGATGTTTTCTTTGAACATATGTACCCTGATTTATTAATGTCACCCCATTAAAATTAATAAAAGAAAAAAAAAGATAAAGTGCAGTAAGCTAAGGGCTACCACCGCCTTGCTACAGCCCCCCCACCCTGCTCTGGCTCTGGGGAATCCCTGCCTCCATACCTAGAGCTAGACCCGAGCAGAAGATTTAAGGGTAGTAGTTTATAATCTTCTTATTGTAATTGTACTAAATTTGTACTAATGGTAAGGCATATAGAATTGTATAGTCTGCCAAATACAAAGACTTCTTTTTTGTACCAAGGATCTGTTGTTGTAGAAAAAATATTTTCTATGTTAGAAATGTGTATGTTATTTCACGAGTCTTTTGTTAATTCTTCTTTTTATTTGCTATTTCATAGCCCTGTGATGTTGAAATCTTGGTTTAAATATTAGGGGATATGTAATGATTATTAATGTAATGATTCAGTAATTATTAATTGTTCAATGTTAGGTAACCGAACCCAGAGTGACAAATATTACTATTGATTAGCTTAACAGAAGAATTCTCAAAACAACAGGTAGAAAGGAAGAAATAGAAAATAGATTACTAATTGTAGTAGTAGGAAACATTTCAGTTTTGTGCCCAGATTAAAAGAGCTAAAGGATGTGAACAGAAATCTGTTTCTCTTGTGCTTTTAGACATTATCTGTTAGGGTACATAAAGTTACAGCAAAAATAAGGTATGTTTTCTTAGAATGTAAAAGGGTTATAATTAAGTAGAGTATAAGATTTCAGTTGGTACTTTTAACTAGATCAGTGATGGGTAATGTTTTGAGCTTGGTGTGTCAAAATTTGCCAAAAAACCGAGCATAACTCGGGTGGTGTGTCACTTCGAGAAAAACGGCCTAACTGGAAGTCCCAGAACTAGACGCTCTGTGCCGGAGTTCTGTTGTTTTTGCCTACAGACCTCCAGAACAGAGTGTCTACACCTCAGCAAATGTTTTATCCTTGGCTACTGCACCTGGCCGTGCAGGAGCAGAGGATGAAATGTCCTTCTCGGCATGTGGCCCCATACTTCTCTGGTATGTGGCCGCATGCAGCCGCATGTCATCAAAAATGGCTACGCGTGTCAGTGCTGACACGTGTGTCATAGGTTCGCCATCATGAACTAGATCTTTAGAACTTGAGGCATAGATATAATCAGAAATACTTGAAATCCTTTTTTTCAAGTGACCTATAGAATTAGAAAGCTCAGAATCCCCTTTCTCCGGGAAGCCTCAAGCCTTAACAGGACTGTTAGAAATCTGTACTGTACATACGGTGCTCCACTTAGGACAACCGAGACCACCTCGAGAAAGAAAAAGAAACATAAGTTTGCCTAAGGTGTCAGAAGTTATTCAGGATCCGCTGAAAACCCCGCAGCTTTCTTAGACTATGGAAAGCTTACAGAATCTATGCACCTCTAGACCTAGAGGCGCCAAAAGATACTAAGGCAGTCAACTTAGCTTTTACATAGCATTTAGCTCTAGAAATTAGAAAGGTTTATGTAAGTTGCAGAAGGTTTGTGCAGGTTATAGGAGGTTAGTACAAAAAAGAATCCAAGCCGTAAAGCTTCTAGTATTAAGGGCACATTATCAGCCCGTTCATACCGACGAGGAAACAATGATTTTATTCCCCAATAAAAGCAGTGGGAAATGTGCTGGCATGCCAGCCCATGCTGGGGACCCCTGACCCAACTTAGCTCAGCGCTTGGGAGGAACTGGTGCAAGCCTCAGCAGTTAGGCTCAAATCTAATATTGCTAGCAGAAGCAGGGTGCGTTCCTTGTGTGTCAACCTTGCAGATATTACAAGAAGGCGGTTTATTGTCTTAGAACAGTGTGTGCTTTTGCAAAGATGTACACATGCGCCAAAGTAACTGTAACCTTGTGATTTTTGCCTATAAATACCCGTTCTCCCAAGCTCATTGCTTTCCATTGTGAGTGGCATAATGGGCAGACCACTGGCAAATGAATAAAGCTTCCCAAATTCAATCAGTTTGGGCTCTGGTTCCGTTTAGTGCAGCCTGCACCACAACAGATGTGATTGCAGAAAGATGCACTTTGTGGCCCTGGCCAGTCAGCTAAGCAATAGAGCACTGACCAAGCATATGGATGTCCTGGGTTCAAATCCCAGTCAGGGCACATAGGAGAAGTGACCGTCTGCTTCTCCATCCTCCCCCTCCCCACCCCCCTCTTCCCTTCCTGCAGCCATGGCTTGGTTGATTCAAGTGCATTGGCCCTGGGCGCTGACGATGGCTCCTTGGAGCCTCCAACTTTGGCACTAAAACTAGCTCAGTTGTAAGCATTGGCCCCAGATGGGCAGAGCATCAGCCCCAGATGGGTGTTGCCAGATGGATCTTGGTCAGGGCATATGCAAGAGTTTATCTCCCATCTTCTCACTTAAAAAAGAAAAGAAAAAGATGCACTTTGTACCATGGTTAATGCAATTTCTCTTCCAGGTTTAACTCTCACTGTCCCTGCTTACCCTCAAATAAATCTCTCAAGAGGATAAAGAAGCTAGCATTGAATTAGCTCCTGCCATAGGCTAGACCAGGCATGGCCAACATATGGCCCGCGGGCCGGAAGCGGCCCCCGTAATGAGTTTATAAGGCCCGCGATTACATTTTTAATATTCTCCTCTACCTTAAAATCTCAGCTACTCAGAAGCAGAAGTGTCTTTGATTATTGAAAATAGAGATATTTAAGAAGATAGTGATATGCGGAAAAAAATTCTGCATGTGACTAATCTAGGGTTAACTTCCAATTGGTCGAATGGATTTGCAATACTTCTTTATTTTTTAAAAAAATTCCATTATAAAGATAAAAAGATTTATAAATTTTGTACTTGTCTGTACTCGATATGAACTGTTTGATGATTAGTGGTGATGTGAAAACCCACATTCTTTTTTATTTTTTACAGGGACAGAAAGAGAGTCAGAGAGAGGGATAGTTAGGGACAGACAGACAGGAACAGAGAGAGATGAGAAGCATTAATCATCAGTTTTTTATTGCGACACCTTAGTTGTTCATTGAGTGCTTTCTCATATGTACCTTGACCGCGGGCCTTCAGCAGACCGAGTAACCCCTTGCTGGAGCCAGCAACCTTGGGTCCAAGCTGGAGAGTTTTTGCTCAAACCAGATGGGCCCATGCTCAAGCTAGCGACCTCGGGGTCTTGAACCTGGGTCCTCTGCATCCCAGTTGGACGCTCTATCCACTGTGCCACTGCCTGGTCAGGCAAACCCACATTCTTTAGGCAGAGTTTGCCAGTGTGCACCCAAGGTCAAACAATTTGTTATTTTTGTGGTCAAGTGTGCTGAATCAAGTAGTTGATAACTGAAAACGTGTCCAGGCTGTTTGTAAAACGAAATAATTGTTTTATTTGCAATATAACCCCATCAAGCTCATCCTATTAATTAAATATTGTTTCCATTGATTGCGATACAGTTTGGATATTTATACGGTATGTAATTATATTTTTATTAAAATAATATTGTATAATAAATTTTTTCACTCACATTTATTCATAAACAAATTACATAATAAAATTGTGTTTACTTAAACAAATCGCTTTTGTATTTAACATTTTTTAATGTTAATATTTCATCCGGCTCGTGAAAAAAGTTTTCTTTCTAATCTGGCCCGGGGGCAAAAACTGTTGGCCCTGCCTGGGCTAGACAGTTTACATGTGTTCATTCACTTGATTTTCATAGCAGTCCTATGCTATAATAAAGCCTCAATTTACAGATGAGAAAACTAAGGCTCAGAGAAGTTAAGGGATTTGCCCAAAGACACACAAGCAAGCTGTGGACCTAGGATTTAAAACTGAGTCCATCAAACATCAAAGCCCTGGTTTTTCCTTGACATCCTTCCAGCAGGCTAGACTAGGAAGGTGAGGTTTTCATGTTTTTCTCATTGCAAGCTGGCTCTTCTCTAGCGTCATGCCTGTTACGACATCTTTGTGGAGGGGTGAAGTGATAACCCCGTTGATGCCCAAGTGTCCATTCTCGGTGATGTTTGTGTTAAGCATTGCAGTCCTTCCCTTCTACAGGCAAACCCCGTGTTGGAGGGAACGCACATCTGTCTCTTAACACCTTGGTATGAGCTTGTCAGGTCACTGTTCCTGTTTACACAGTCAGCAGGAAATAAGCTCTATGAGAAGACAGAAAACCAGAACCAGGGAGAAGGATACACGTGAATAGGCTAGGGTAGTGTATTTGAGTTTTCAGGAAAAAAGAACCAACAGGAGATAGACATTAAAATTCTTTAAGGAATTGGCTCACGTGTTTGGTGAGTCTAAAATCTGATGGGAAAGGTTAACAGTTTGGAGACTCAGGAAAGAGCAATTCAAGCCCAAAAGTAGGCTGGCTGGAGACCCAGGAACACCTGATGTTTAAGGCTGCCTGCTTGCAAAATTCCCTTCTGCTTGGGAGTGGCCAGTCTTTGGTTCTATTTTGACCTTAACTGATCAGATGGGGCTCACTTATATTAAGGGGGCTGATCTGCTTGACTTGAAGTCCTTTGACTTTAAAGTAAATCTCATCTAAAACACCCTCAACAGGAACATCCAAGATAATGTTTGGCCAACTATCTGGGCAGTATGGTCCAGCCACAGTGACACAAAATTAACCATGATAAGCAGGGAGAAGCCACAGAAGCTTGTGTTGTCTCAGAGCCTCTCCTGGGCCAGCACCTGGAGAAAGGAAGACTCGTGCAGCTCCTTGCCTTCCCATCATGCTTTCCTCGGAATCCCTGCCCTAATGAAACTGAGCAAATGCGTAGATACAGCATTCAGAATGTTTACTGAAAAAGACATATGGTAAAGGGTGATATAAAAGTGCTTTTATTTTTTAAGCATCCTGTAAATTTCTGATACAGTAAAGATCAATCTTTAATATCCTATATAAACAAAAGCTCTTTGGGATCCTTTACTGATTTCATAGTAAAGGAGTTGAGACCAGAAATGGAGAAAACTGCTACAGTCTATCCCCAGCTGTGGATGGTGTCTTATACGGACTTCATAAAGCATCATCAAGTGACCTCCTTCTGCTTGATTAGGAGATACCAATCAGCAAGTTGTGACTATATTCATGAGAAAAGGAGTTGAGCCTAACTAAGAATTACTTAATTCTAGCTGCCAAAAATAGTGGGGGGCATTAAAATCGCAAGGGGCTTGGCTAGAGGAAAGTCCTGCTGATTAATGGTTTTGACAGCCACGTTGTCCCTGTTAAAATGTGGCATTCCATCCTCACCCCGGTGATGCTGCCCTTGCTGTTGTGTTCAGGAGCTCATTCTGGCCACATGAGGATCTCTATAGTCATAGATGACTGCAAGGTGGCTTACCAACCACATAAATGACAGTACTAACAATGCTAACTATGCTAATTATACTGGTTATAGCAACAGCGGTAACTACACCATGGGTTCGTTTTGCAGAAGAATGTCTTCAAGTTAGCTGCCACGGGCTGCTGACACCAGGGAGTCTGATGGGGAGGAGTGTAGCCTGCTACTAAAGAAACACAGACTTCTCTAGGCTCCTGGACACGCCCCTCCCCTTGCCTCCCTTTGAAAAGTCTTCTGCTTGGCCTGGAACTTCGGAGATGGCCTTAGGACATTAGTCTGCCCCCTTCCCAGGCTTCTGGCTTCCTTAATAAAGTCAATTTCCCAATTCATATACTACTTCCTTTGTGATATTGGCTTTCTCCTGGCAAGCAGCCCAAGTCAGGTTTTACAGTAATGCCTTCAGCCTCCAGAGACTTCCACTGTGGAAGTCTCCTCTTGAAGGGATTAAATCACCCACATATAATCAAGTTATTTAAGGTGAATGACACCAAGGAAACATTATTCCTCGTTATGGAGCATAACAAGGAACAATGTTAGTGGAGGGACATTTTTGATTACCTGCAGAACTAAGGCCACATGACCAAAAATGAGGCCAAAGGCACTTTCGAGCAGAGAGTATACTGAGTGTAATACTGTCACCCAAGGGGGCATTGTGCATCGAGACGCGAACCCAGAAACTGTGTTCTTTGATGCTCATTTGAGCACTGAAATGATGGACTTTGGACTCAGCACTCAGTTTACCAGCAGTAAGCTGAACACGTTTTGTAGCCCCTTCCCTTACACCACCCCAAAAATCTTCCTGGGCCAAAAATATGATGGCCCTGCTGTAGACTATGGATCCTGGCAGTGGTTCTATCTGAGACCGTCCCTGAGACCCTGGCTTTCATGAGAAAGAACCCCTGGGAGTGGTGGAAGCGGACACTGAGCAGGAAACAACACCACATGCCATTTTTGTATCTTTAGAATGCATTAACATCTTAAAGAAACTGATAATCCTCCACGCCCGAGACAGAGACTTTAAAGCAAGTCTTGAGGGACCCATGTTTGTCTTTCTAGCAACAAGCGGCCAAACTTGGGTTTTTTAGTAACACCTTCAGCCTCCAGAGACTTCCACTCTCCAAACCCACTCATGAAGGCACTGAATCACCCAAACATGGGCCGGGAAGAGACACTCAGGCCTTACTGCGAGGCATCCTGAGATGGCAGGGCTGTCGAGGTGACAGAGGAGACGGTAAACCTGGGTTTGAGTGGGACCAGATACAGGACTCATTAACAGGCAAGAGGTATAACAGCGTGACAGCCACACGCTCCACCCTGAGCACCACAAAATCCTAAGTGGAGTACTGCACTGTCAGGGTAAGGATCTTTGGCTCCCCAGACCTAACAGCCATAGTCCCTCACCAACTTGGGACATTCAGCCAGTTCTCCAGGTTCTAGGGGCAGAGCAGTAGAATCAGACACCAGGAAAGAAGACCAAAGTGTCTACCATTCCCCTAGCTAGCCTAGAGACGAGGACCAAACCCCCCAGTGTGAATCTGGGGGTCACCCCACCCACCCACCCACAGCAGCAGCAGCAGTGTAACCCTCAGAGACAGCAGGGGGTGGCTAGGTGGTTCTTGGACTTCATTTTTGTGAAAGCTCTGCCTTAGGCCATCCAAGAAGAGGCATGGCAAAAGGAACAGAATAGAACCAATTTAAGTTTTGCACAAATTTTATGATTAAAATAAGTGTTTTAATATGTTCTATTTCAAAATTGTAGACAAATTCTAATGCAATCATATCTTTTAGTGTATTAGTGTACTTACTGCATTATATAAATTGTTATATTTTCACAAAGAGGATGCCCAAGAAGACAGTCTACTTCATTATGTTAAACTAAATCTTGAAAATTATGCAATAAGATGAAAACCTAAAATCTTGAATTTCTAAAAGAACTGTAGCTTACAGAGAAAAACTAATGTCAGATTTGAGATCAGCATACTCGAATTAGGTAAGAACAAGTGTTTTTTGTGGGTACAACAAAAATTTTGTTCCCCAGTGTTATGGATGGCCAAGGCAAGGGCTCCACACTGACCCTGGGGAGCTCAAGTGGCTCCCCTGCATTTCAGCTACTGAACTTGAAAATGCTGAGCTCCAGTGAGGCCAGCCACATGGTGTGAAGAGATCGACCCGAGGGTGGAACCAAAGAGGTCTGGAGGAAGTAGAACACTATGTGCACGCTGTGCATTCAGGGACTCCTGGACAAGAGGACTTGGTCCAGCAGACAATGGGCATGAGCAGCCTGCTGTGGTGCTCTCTGCATGAGATTCATAGCAGGAGGGTACCTGGTTTCCCCAAGGCCTTTAATAGCATTGTACCCAGAATACCTAGAATACCTGGTGAGCCTGGAAGACAGCTAAGAGGCCTGCAGAGAAAACAGAAGAACACGAGTACAGGCTACCCTTACTGCAGGCCCACCACTTGGCCTCCACCTGGGTGAAACTACAGAGACTGGAAAAGAAAGAAATGGGCAGGGAAGTTTCTCCTGGGACCCTTCTCCCGTCCCCTCCTCTTCTTTTTCTTTTCTCCCATGTTTGGACGTGGTGGGGATGGGGGAACGGTTCTCCTTCAAGTACTCAGTTCTCTCCCACATCTTGCCATCAGCTTGATGCTTGCGAAAGACAAATCGGGTGCTTGAGTGTTGCATCCTCCCCACACAGATCTGGAGCTGCGCATCCTCCAGTTTGAGAAGCATGTAGAGATGTAGTACTTGGATTTAATCAGAACAACTAGAGGGAAAATAAAGAGAATAGTCACAGTAACTCCCAACAGCAACAAACGTGGTTCTGAAGGGAAAAGGCTGTGAGCCACCGGATTGCAGGGCAGAAAGGCAGACCTTGCGTTACCTTCCTACACTTACATTACCTAACATTTGCAGACAGACCCAGGGGAACTTTTGGTCCTGTGGCCTGCCTGTGTTAATTACAATCAAGAGGACGACAGGAGAGGAGGTGTGAGGGGTAGAAAGAAACTCAAGATTAGCAAACATCTTGGCTGAGTTGGGGGAATGTCTCCCCCCCCCCACCGAGTCATAAAGTAGCAGAGTGGATTGGGAAAGACAGGCTCTGGGTTTGAATCCCAACCCCAAACTCATCAGCAAGCCCCTTGCCCACTTCCAGCCACTATCTACTCCTCTGTAACCTGGGATATAGTCACCCTCGGGCTCAGAGGTGTGGGAAGGCTGTGTACATTGCATCACAGACAGCTGGGTTGTTTCAGGAGACCTGGATGGGGGCAGGGCTAAATGCGGGGCTCAGATCAGGTGAGAGAGGTGCAGGTGTCACCAACATGACATCACAGCTGACCAAAGAACTGGGCTGAGTGTGTCCATTCTAACATTCAGTAAGAGGTACACTCTCAGGTCACTTATAATCATTTAAACAAACTATTAGCAGCATTACTGGCTGTCACAGATAGTTCTGTTCGGATCATAAAATATAGGAGCCCTCTGCACACCTGTGATTTCCCGTCCGCCCCTGCATTCACTCTGTTGCTCAGTGTCTCTCAGTAGCTCCGCACTGTAGCGTGAGATCTTGCCCACTTCTCCCACCTGGGCTGTGTTCCTGCAGTGATGAACCACCAGTAATCCCAAGCACCAGGCTTGTCTCCTGCACCTCTATAGCTTTAAATGTGCTGCTCCTCTTGCTCTTCTTTTCCCCTGGCTTTGGACCCTCAGCTACCTTGTCCATTTCTCCTTTATGGCAGGAGGGAGTTGGTTGCTCACTCAGCATACTGCCTTCTTCTTGTGAACACTCAGTTTGAAGGAATCACAGTTGGTCCAAGCCTGTTGAAGCAACCACATTCCCTCCACTAGTGATTGGTTAGGGTAAGGGCTCGTGACCCAGTTTTGACCAATCAGAAATTAGAGGAAATCAATGGGGGCTTATGTGAGAGATTTTTCTTCCTGAAAAGAAAGAAATGGGCAGAGAAAAAAGTGTCCCCTTGCTTTTGGCTTGAGCAAGAACAAAGCAGATATGATGGCTGAAGTAGATGCAGCCATTGTATAACCATGAGGGAATGGCACCAACATTTTGTGAATGGCCGAGTGGAGAACTGGGTGGCATCTGAGTCATTGATGACACTGCTTTGCCACCAGACCATCTCTGGACCTCTCATCTCTCACATCATCTTTCAACACTGTTATATGCCTTTGTAATTTAAACTACTTTTAGTAGAGTTTTCTGTTATCTTCAGCCAAACATATATATAACTGATACACCATTAAGTCTCAGTTGAAAATTTTCTGTCCTTAACTAGTTCTTCAGCAGACTTGGGTCTGCCCCTTTAAGTCTTCAGCTTAAAGTGTGAGGTCCAACTCTGAGCTCTCACCTCACCCATGCTTTCAAGTGCTGAGCTGTTGATTTATTGTCAGCTCTGTCTCCTGTGGCAGCCACAAGAGGCTGAGGGAGTGCAAGTAGGGAGGAGGGTCCCCCAGGGCCCAAAGAAAGATGCCCCAGTTATGGGGGAGCAAAAACTCTTGACCTTCCCTGTAGTAGCTCCAGGTGGCAGCCTGTGAATGAGGAACAGCTTGTGTGATCACATCAGCATGACTCTAACTGCCAAGCAAAGTAAGAGGAAGGGATGCTGGGCATGGGGCAGCTGGAAGGGTAAATGGGATCCTCCATTCCTTCGGTAATAACTGCTTCTGTGAGTCTTAACTGCCACACAGCGGTCATCAAGGCTCAGGCACCCACAGCATGCTGGGTGTGGGGCTGGGTGCTCAGCTCTGTCATGTAGACAAGCCATGTCACGCAGCCCCCCACAGTGCAAGCAGCAGAATTTGCGTGTGCGGTCTGGGTCCTCACTTCCTCACTATGGCCCCCCTATTTACTTCTCAAAGTCTAGTCTTGCCTTTAAAATGAAGGCATCGGTTGCTACCTGAACAGGGTTAATCTCAGGAGGATTAATTCGGTTTCATCTGTAACCAGCCCTCAATAGACCATGCTTGAATGCATTTGGATCTCCACATTAGATGTGAGTCTTACAGTGTTATCTGGAAGTTCCTCCTTGAAACCGACCTAAGCCCCTACTGTTACAGATCCAGGGTGCACCATTTAGCCAGTTGGAAGGAACAATCAGACTCTTTTTTTTTTATAGTGACAGAAAAGCCAAAGTGGCTTAAACAATAATTATTACCAACAGAATGGCGGCTATTTCTTGGCAGGAGAAAACAATTTATGTAACTAAGAGGTCTAAATGCAGATAGCTTCGGGCAAGGCTATATACCTGGGTACACAGTGACCTAGCAGGACTCATCTGCCCCAACTGATTGGCTTTGCTTACGTCCCCCTGTGCTGGTGTCATTCTCAGGTAAGATTTCCGTTATGAAAGCAAGATGGCCACCAACGGCCACAGGCTGATATAGCCCCAGCTCTCCAACGGAAATAGAACTTTCCTTCCCCCACAATTCCAAAGCTTAGGACTGACTAGAAAAGTGACTTAAAGATGGGAGCTAGTGGATCATGTGTCTACATGGGCAGGGATGATCCACTGGAGAGGGAGAGAGACATAATTCAGAGGGACAGGCAACCTCTATCAAGGAGCTGCTGGTAGAATCCTAAAACCTCAGAGTAAGAAGGGACTTCTAAGTGCCCCCACCTTCCAGCCATGAAAACATCAAGGTGAAATGACTTCGGCAACAGGACACAGCCAGTTAATGGTACAGCCAACACTGAAACCCAGGTCTTATCAATGACTGACTGCTTATCCAGCACTTAATATGTGCCAAGCATTCATTCTACAGATAAGAAAACTGGGGCTTACACCCTTCTTCAGGGACACCCAGGGTGTCCTAACTCTTGAAAGGTGGTCCAGGGTGGGGGTCATTCTGTCCATATCGGGGAGACACAGGTACACAGCGTCTTAAAGCAGGAAACAAGATTAAGATCAGATCTCGGGAAAGTCTGTCAAGAACAGCACACACATGTACACACGTGTGGGAGTACTCGCGAGCAGACGGCTAGCTTCTCCTGACTCTGCACAAAGGAAAAGAGGCCACCAACGGGACACCGCACTGTCACCTGCTGGATGGCAAGCTGGAGCACCCCCACCTGAGCCCCAGAACCAGTTCACGTGTAGACACAAAGGAACCTGGCTTCGTTTAGCAGCCCAGGCGCTGTCTAAAGAAAAGACTTCCCAGAACAACAGATTTCTCGGAGGAGAACAAAAAAGGGTGGACAGGTGGTTTCCCATTGCAAAGCGTCACCAGTAAGTTCCTCTCCAGACCCTGGACTGCCTGGTCCGGCCTGGAGAGGAAGAGAAAGGCTGGCTCCTGACAGATTTCTTTGATATACAAATGTCCCTTTTGAGATGTTTGGGCAGTTCATTTTAATAGGTAAAATAAATTTCTTGGAATAAAAAAAGAAACTGGTGGTGGTGATGATGATAGCTACTACTTATATTAAGCTTGATAATAATAGTAGCTACAATATACTGAGCACTTACTACATCCTAGGCCTGTGTTTGACACTCTCTCTCTCTTTACCCTTGACCTTCACAACAACTCCATGAAGCATGTTCTATAGAGGAGGAAATGGAGGCTGCAAAAGGTTAATTCACTTCACAGAGACACTTAGCGAGGAGGTGCAGTCACTGGGGTTTAAACCAAACACTACGTGATTCCAAAACCTGTGCCCCAATTAGTTTGTGCGTGTGTACATAAGTGCGCATGTGTGTGTGGGCAGCCACATGAGCGTGCATAGATAACCTAACATCAAATATAAACCAATGTGGGCAATTAATTGACCAAAAAGCAAGAGAACTACAGGACAAAGAGTGAAGTCACATTCGCTCCTGTCTTTCCCCATGAACAGATCCACACACCAGGAGCATGCAGGTGGGGGTCCACAGCTCCCCTGTGCTCATGTGGCAAAGTTGGAAGGACCTCTCACTCTTTTCCACTTCAGCAGACTTTCTCAGCTTTCTAAACATCAGGAAGACACTGGCTCCCTGCTGGTCTCCCCAGCTCCCTTCCTGATGTCCACTTGCTGCCTTCTTCCACGTCCTTATCAATATCTTCAATCCCACTTAGAATACAACCCAAAGCCCTTCTCGGAGCCAACAAAGCCCTTCATGACCGGACTCTGGATCTCTCCTCAACACTGCCAAGCTCCCCTGGCAGCCCCAGGCCCTCCACCTGGACTGCTGGGTGCGAGGGAAATACACCTTTCTCTTGTCTAAGCCGCAGCATTTGGGAGAATCCTGCAATAGATGCCTAACCAGTATCTCACTCACACTCACACTCTTGCTCTCTAACCTTGATATTGAAACTTCCTCCACTCTCCTTGGACCTCTGACCTCCCCTGTCCACTCAATCCCCCACACTCAGCAAACAACGGCATATTCTACTTCAAATAGGTGAGGGAGCCAGTTTGTGGGCACTCAGCTTCCACCACCTGACCTTGTTAGGTCACCCGACTTCCCTGCTCCTGCCTGCCCTGCGGCGCCTCCCCCTGCCCTGGCCAGAGTTTCCCTCAGAGCTTTGGGCCCCATCCCTTCCCCTCAAGGAACACTCATTATCAGTCATCCCATCTCTTCTACAATTTAACTTCTCCCTCTCGACTGTGCCCACAGCAGTATTTAAACATGTGGGTGCCTTTCCTATCTTAATGATAAAACAAAACAAAAAACAAACAAACAGAAAAAACACCTAAGCTCTCCCTGATCTTGGATCACCCATTACTTTCAAACTATCTCTTAACCACTTCACAGAAACGTTTCTTAAAAGAGCTGTCTGTGCAGCCTGTCTCGGTCTCTTCAGGTGGCATTTACTTTGCAACCCCTCTCCTCAACCGCTGCAGGAGTTCTGCTCCAACGTGGTCGAGTCCTAGTCAATGTCTCCAGTGACCTTATGTCAAGAAACCCAGTCTTCACGCCCCTGGCTTCACAGTAGGGCTCATCTGCCTGCCCGTTCCCTCCCCGAAGCTGTTCTCCACGACACCACTGCCTCCTGATTTGTCCCCACCTCTCTTACAACCCCTACCTCATTTAGTTCTCAGAGTGAACAGTGAGGCAGCCCTATTCCTATCCCCTTTCTAGAGTTAAAGAAATGGAAACATAGAGACACTAGATAAGTTCCCCAAAGTGACACAGAGAATCCACAGGTCTAGGATAGAAACCCAGGCCCCCTGACACCAGAATCAGTGTTCCGAACCCCCTGGTGACGTTGTTTTCTAGACTCAAGGATCTGGAAGAACGCTAACTATGAAAATACTTGATCATTTCTTTCCCTACAAAGCAAAGAGTAGCATGTAAGCAGCAAACTCTTTAGCAAAAGCATGTCGCCCACTCAAAGACTGAGCTTGTTCAGAATAAAGATAGTCAGAGCTCAAAAGAATATGTGACCACATTGGAGGGTCACTTCAGGACAGTGCAATGGCTCCCCTCCTTTGGAAACCCCAGTGGCAGAGTGGAAGGAGACTTGAATGCTGGTTTAGGCTCTACAGTTAACTACCTGTGTGACCCTAGTCACTACTTAACCTCTCTGGGTGTCAATTACCTCAAGGGGGATGAAAATGTCAGCCTTTTTGCCTACTGGGCCTTTGTGAGGCCCAAGGGACATCTTACAGTGAAAGATCTTTGACAAATGGAGCTCATCACTGAAATGCAAAGAGAAGCAATAAGAAAGGTAAACCTATGGTATCCTCAGGAATGCCGGAGTAATGAGTTCCTGCCCCACCCTCCCTGGATGGAGGCTCCTGGAGGGAAGAGAGAATCCCAAACTCTAATCCATGAAACAATCCAGCCTAGCTCAGGTGGTGACATCAGTCACTCATTCTCTGACCAGCTGTTCCCCTTCCTTAAATCCAGGGACTTCCATGTTATCCCACTCCCCTCAGAGACTGGGCCTTCCCCCTGCAGAGATAGCTAGGAGTCACTGGTAAAGGGACGCCCCTCATAGAGAAATGGGAATTTTATCAGGGAATCTCTAAAACCAGTGAGAGGAGGAGAGAGGTGGGGCGTGTCTGGGAGAGGGAGGAGGTTGGCAGTGTACACAGAGCACAACAGGGATGATGCTAAGTAACAGTAACAGCAGCAGCAGCTGCAAACACCTTTCTAAGCTATGCATGCACCAGGCATTACTCTAAGTGCTTTGCATAAGAATCCCTAGGTTAGTACAATTATTACCCCCATTTCCAGATGAGGAAAGTGAGGCATGGGAAGGCTAAGTCCTTGCCCTGTATGCCGCAATTCTCACCCAGGCAGTCTGCTCCAGAGCTTGTAACCTTGCCATTACAAGAATAAGGATCTTCCCATCTCCCAGGGTTGCTCACCCCTTGTCAGACGCCTTCCTCACAATTATAACTTACAAAGCACATCAGAAACACAGTAAAACCTTAAGTACTCTTGGTCCATGATGCTTCCCTTGCTAGTAATAATGGCACTGATTTAAAAAAGGGCTACAGAGGCCTGAAATAACAGCAGTGTATTTTCTGTTCTCCTCACATGTCCATTGCCGCAGGAAATGTTTTCCCCAAGGACACTCCTTAAACTGTTTTATTCCTGTACCTCCCATCCTTGACTTTATATTTCTAAGCAATTCAGGGACCTGGTCACAGGCACAGAGGGAGGAAGCGTGACCAAGAGTCCACACCCCTTGCCCGGCCAGTCGGCTGTGAGCCTCCATCAGCCTAAACACTCAGCTGAGAGCTTGGCATGCATACATCACCGATGTCAACTAGGCTTTTACATTAGTCACTGAGTGGACATTTCTTTAAAAACAAACCCATTGGGCTAATGGAACCCCATGGGTTCCATTTCTAATAAAAAGTGAGGGAAAAGCAAGTATCTTCCTTTAGTTATTTTAACATGACACCCGCTCCAAGATGAACGCCTCCCTGAATCAGATCATTGAAGGAGTTCATGTAAAATTTGTTACTTCAGAAGCACACGATCAAGTAAAGTGAAGTACTCTGCCAAAATGAATCTTCAGAGTACTCACTCCACTGTGGCACTTGTCACCTGCCTACTTACTTTCTTCTAACTCCACTTGGGTATATTTTACCACACAGTCATAAAGTTTATCAAGCATGTATTTAATTTCAGAATTTTGAGGGGATTTTTGGGTGAATCGGGGAGGAAGAAACCCCTACAGCAGTAACTACAACCACACCCAAAAATATCTAAAAACAAGAAGATTGTTTCTGTGAGCCAAGCTAAAGAGGTACTTCCGTTGGGGAAAAAAAAAAAAAAAAAGGCCAGGAAATACTGAATCAGAAAATGCTGCTGTTCCATTGTAAAGCCAGTAGCCACGGCCACCATCACAGCAGCCTGACCCATGCAGGTTCACATTAGATTCGAACAGTCGGTAATAAAACACAGGAGCCAAGAACTGGTGAGCCATCAGCTTTAATTCTAGCTTGCACCCAGCGGGCAAGCAAAAACACACACTGGGCTCCAAAACCCACACATTCAGTGCTCACAAAGCTACTGACTTATCCAAGTTTCCTAGAATCAAAGGTTTCTAGCTCACCAGACTTATTCACCTCTGTTCCCCATCTCCTCCTGCACCAACTCTGCACAAACTCGCTTCTCTCTCAGCACTCTACCATCTTGACTGCTTCTCCTGGCCTCTTCCACGTGGCCTTAACCTGCTCTCCTCTCTAATACTTCAGGAACCGAGAGAGAGCAACCTCCCAGCCTGCCCCACCTTATACTGTAGAAATCCAAACCCTTAATCCAATCTACAGACAAGGAAGTCTCTGGTACAAAGTCACCCATCTGAGGCATAATGGGATTCCTCAGGAGAGTGCACCACCCCACATCATCCAATCAGTCAGGGGCGTGGGGAAAAGCTTACTCTTAAAACAAAGCCTTAAGCTATAATGACCCGGCCTGCCCACAGCCTGTCCCAGAACACACATTAATATCAACGAACTTCCATGTGGGCAGCGCCATCTTTAACAAAGTGAGCATAATATATTTTATCTGCCCAACATCCATAATACTTGTGGAATGTGCCATGGAAGAATTGGGGCCTTTACACCCCGTAGCCAGACCTGGGACATAGCTGTCATAGGGCCACCTCCCTTGCCAGAGTGGATTCTGCACAGACCCTACCTCAACACATGAGCAGATGCCAAGCCACAGCCAGGGGGTGGGGTGGGGGCAGCGGGAGGCAGCTGCATTGGTAAAGTCTGAGCCATGTACCAGCATTCTAGCTGCAAAGGAAGCTAGGAAAACAAGTATCTGGCATTAGCAGTTTCTATAATGTGTGTGTGTCTGTGTGTGTGTGTGTGTGTGTGTGTGTGTGTGTGTGTGTGTGTGTGTGTGTAGGGGCCACAGGGGTTTCCCACTGTCATATGAAGCATATTCAGTTGCTGACAGCCAAAAAGAATGACTAATAGTCATTGTTTAACTAAACAAATAAAATACTTAATTCAGTACCTGATGCATTATCCTTCATCCTTGTACCTTATTTTACCCAAGTCTGACATTAAGCACAATGTCAAAACACCATATTCTAAAGATATTCAAACCAATACCAGTTCCCCCCTGTATGGCCAACAGTCATGGCT
Source organism: Rhynchonycteris naso (assembly GCA_037038555.1). Lineage (NCBI taxonomy): Eukaryota > Metazoa > Chordata > Mammalia > Chiroptera > Emballonuridae > Rhynchonycteris > Rhynchonycteris naso. The sequence goes on from CM072995.1 coordinate 346,233,271, forward strand.
GTCAGAGCCATGCTCATGCAGGTTACCGTTGAATTTGGGCAGATGATAAAGAAACAGTGGAGCAAAAAATGGTGGGCCATTCCTTTATTCAAGTCTTGCACCTGCCAATGAGCAAACACACAGGGGAAACATTTCCCTCCGGTTCCACAACCAGCAGAATCTTCTCTGGTTTCTCCTAGAATCAAAGGCGTCCCCAGTCTTAGGCAGAGCTCGCAAAAGCTCTCGTCTCTGGTTCCCCATCTGCACAACATGGCTTCTTCCTCAGCATCCTGCATTCTCTCTGCTCTCACTCTGCAAACCTTGTTTCTCTCTTGCTCTTCTCCTTCTTCTCTCTGCTTTTTTCAAAACTTTCTGGCATGAAAACCTCTCCTTCAGCAAACAGCAAGACAATGGCTGTTCCTGAGCAGGAAGGTAATTTGCAATTTCACAGACCCACATATACGTGGAGCTGCCCAGTCCCCAATGCAAACTATAGGCAAGCAAACATAAAAATCATATTTTACAAACTTATTTGACCAACAACTCCACACCCCCACAAAACTTTCAGCTGTCCCCACATCTCAGTCTCTTTGTTCTTCTCCCCAAGAAGCCATAGGTTATCTGAGAAACAAATCTCTGCTAAATGTTGATGACTGAAAATGTCTGATTCTTTATGCAATCTTGCTATTTCCACAGGAGAATCCAGGACCCACAAAGCTTCAACCTTAAAAACTTTCAAGCAGCTGTGAAATTTACCTTGGGAAGATTTGGGTCAGCACAGAAGTCTTTTGACTCAGCTGCTTTTCAATAATAACCTTGGATAAACACTGTTGGGAAGATAAATTTGTAAACTGTAATTTTATGCTCACTTTATTAAAGATGGCCACTGCCCACGTGGGGCAGTTGATTGCCTTCTTGCTTAGAAAGGGGTTTGGTTATGCTAATGTGTGCTGGAGGAGGGGGTTATCCCATCAAAAAGTTTTAAAAAGAGGAGCTAGGAGGCCATTTTGGACAGAGAGAACACGTTGTTGTAGAGAGGAGGAGACCATGTTGTAGCAGGGGCCAAGAGGCCACATGGAGGAGAGGAGGCAGCCAAAATGGAGGCATGCAAAGGTGACTGAGTTTGGCTGATGAGGCCTTTGATTCTAGGAAAAACTGGAAAAGGTCAGTGGCTTTGGAAGCCCTGAATAGAAAGAGAAGTGTTTTCCCGCTATGTGTATTTTCTCGCCCGCCTGTTACGAGCAGGAATAAAGGATGGCTCACCATTTCTTTGCTCAATTGTTTCTTTACGATCTGTCAGAATTAAATGCTAACCTGCATGGGCCAGGCGGCTGTGATGGTGGCCGCAGCTACTGGCCTTACAAACACGTATCACCAACTCCCTTACAACCCCGCCCCTTTAGGTAGACCTCATAGGCTTTCCCACATTCTATCTCACCCCACCTCTTCCCCAAGCCCCACTGTAAGGCAAGTGAGAATCTCCTAAGAGGCTAAATTTGCTAAACAAGAGAACTGAGACCAGACCTAGGTTTACTGACTTCTAATCAAATGCTCTTCACTTTCTATGATTCCTGCCTTTCCTTCTCCAGGTCAAGAACAATCCTAGTGGTGCCAGTGACTAAGGGAACATGGGGACCCTCAGGACAGTCCCCAGGAGGCAGGGGAGGTTGGCAGGGAAGAAGAAACAACCCCAAGATGAGCCCTTCCCTGGAAGGCATCCCATTTGCTTTAACTCTGATTTCACCAGGTGGATTCACATTCAGCAGGACGACTGCATGTAATTACTCCCTTTTTGTCTCAAGAATTGCAAATATTAGGAAATGACAACAACCACAGAAGGAATCCGGGAGCTGAGGGGTGGGGGCACAATCTGCAAAGCCAGTGAGCCTTTCTAGTCATAGCGATGGGGGAAGTGTGAGCTCCAGGATTAAAGCAACTGCAAATTAGTTTCCGCAAAGGCCCTTCCCCTCCAATTGAAAAGCACCGTGTAATGGAATTTCATAGCTGCTGCTTCGGAAATGACTTCCTACCTCATCTGCTCAGAATGGTAGCCGCATGCCCTGAATCATAAGAGGATGAAGCTCTCCAGAGGCTGCCGAACCTTCCTCCGCCTTCCATGTATAAGATGTTCACGGACTGCTCACCCCATCCCTTAACCTGGGAAGGGAAGTTGTAAGCTCAGGGCACTGGAGTCACTGCTAAGTGATCAGGAGTCCTCCCCAAACCAGGCCGTGTGCCTGCCATCCATGACTTCTACCACAGCCAGGCTCCTAGAAGTGGTCATCTGCACATGGATTGCTCAGGTACAATCATTTTTAAATAAAGGCTTTGGGAGACTATGGGGTTTCCAGGCTCTGTTAAGAGCTCTAGGTGAGACAAGCTGACAAGGCAGGGGTCCCCAAACTTTTTACACAGGGGGCCAGTTCACTGTCCCTCAGACCGTTGGAGGGCCAGACTATAAAAAAACTATGAACAAATCCCTATACACACTGCACATATCTTATTTTAAAGTAGAGAAACAAAATGAAACAAATACAATATTTAAAATAAAGAACAAGTAAATTTAAATCAACAAACTGACCAGTATTTCAATGGGAACTATGGGTGCGGATGCATCCTGTGCTCCTCTCACTGACCACCAATGAAAGAGGTGCCCCTTCCGGAAGTGCGGTGGGGGCCAGATAAATGGCCTCAGAGGGCCGCATGTGGCCCGCGGGCCATAGTTTGGAGACCCCTGTGACAAGGAAATGCTGAATGTCACGCCGGTCTCACTGACCACCACAGGTCCCTTGAGGGACCTCTAAAATACAGGAATCACATTCCCAAATTATGGGCAGCTCTATAGTGAATCAAACAGGTGGTATCTCAGCCTGATTGACTAATTTCCAGAAGGCCCAAATTGTTCATTCATGCAAGAAAAATGTCTTAGCACCAACTCTGAGCCAGGCTCTGTGCCAGGACTTGGGATAAGACAGTGACCAAAGGTATGGCTCTCAGGGTCATTACAGTCAAATGTCGGAGACAGAATTGCATTTCAGATAATTATTCCAAAAATACAATACTGCAACCCTGACAATGCTATGTTGTGGGTGGTCTGAGAGAACCCAGGACAGGGGATTAGACCCGGTCAGGACATCCCGAAGACGTCCATGAGGAAATGACCTTTCAGCTGAGAACTAAAAAGTAAGGAAGAGTTAAAAGAGAAGAGAGATGGGGTGAGGGGACCTCAAGCAGAGGGCACAGCACGGAGCCCAGCAGGGCAGGGTGTGGGGAGGACTGGAGAAAAGGTTGGTGTATAGTAAGCCTGGGGAGCGAGGGTGACCAGGGCAGCAGAGGAGGCTGAAAAAGGGCCAGACCCTGCAGGGCTTTGCAACATATGCAAAGGAGCTTTGCTTTATTTGAAATGCAAACTGGGTGCCATGGAAAAGTTGTAAGCAGGAATGAGGGTGTGAAGATAGTATCATGCTATTAGAAAATGTCTTTCTTGTCTGACCTGATGGAACATTGACCTGAAACACTGTGGTCACGAGTTCAAAACCCCGGGTTTGCGTGGTCAAGGCACATATGAGAAGCTATCAACGAACAACTAAAGTGAAGCAACTACGATCTTGCTCCCTCTCTCTAAAACCAATAAATATAAGTAGAAGAGAGAGAGGAAGGGAGGGAGGGAGAAAATGTCTTTCTGGCTGCAGCAGCACAGCGGCCATATTGAAGGGAGGACACGAGCTGTTTTGTCAAAACCCTTCCAGGAAAGTTGGCATTCAGAGCCTTGCCTCCGCCAGCAGTGACCTGACTCACCCACAGTCACAAGGACAACGGCACAGCCAGCTCAGGAATCCAGGGCACCAGTCTCCCACCCACAAACTCTTTCCACTGCAGCATTGCCTACTAGCACAGCTCTTATGGTGTGATGTTGTCACGTGGGCAGCACATTGCAAACCAGGCAGCACCTCCCTTCACCTCTCCGGGAGACTCCCCATCACCCATCACCCCAGACAACATCACTGAGAGTAATCAGGTACTGGCTCCAGCAAATGGGGTCATCAGCCCACACCTGGTGGTCACTTTCCAACTATCTCTATCCACATATCCTCTGCCTAAGAGAGAAGTTCAAGTGTGCGCTCTCAAAAAAGAAAACAATTTAAAATTTTAACTTCCAGTCAGTACCTGTGTGATTCTACAGTGGAAGTGAGGGAAAGAGCTGGCAACTCCTTCAACACAGGCTCTCCTTATATGAAAACAGGGCTCACCTAACATGCTCATCTCTTTAAGGGTTAACAAGCATTGTGTTCTGTCCTAGGCTGGACTATGACCACAGAGTACCAGGGCCTGGGTGACTTAAACAACAGACTTAAGCCTGACCTGTCGTGGCGCTGTGGATCAAGCGTCAACCTGGAACGCTGAGTTTGCTGATTCAAAACCTGGGCTTGCCTGGTCAAGGCACGTGTGGGAGTTAATGCTTCCTGCTCCTCCCCCCATCCTCTCTCTCTCTCTCTGTCTCTCTCTCTGTCTCTGTCTCTCTCTCTCTCCTCTAAAATGAATTTAAAAAAATAAAAATAAAAATAAACAGACTTATTTTTCCCAGTTCTGGCAGCTGGGTGGTCTGAGCTCAAGCTGCCAGCAGATTTGCTATGGTGAGAACCCACTTCCTGGCTACAGACAGTCACCCTCTTGCTGTGTCCTCACATGACTGAGAGGGTGAGCTCTAGTCTCTTCCTCTTCCTCTAAGGACACTAATGCCATCATGGGGGCTCCCCCCACATGACCTCATCTGAACCTAATCACCTCCCAACTATCTCCCACTGGGAGTTAGAATTTTAACGTACGCATTTAGGGATTACAAACATGTAGTCTAAAACATGCTCATTTTGTTAAGTCACTTTACATTTGCTTATCATTTTATAAAAAGATCTACTTAAGGTCATGGCATTAATATTTAAACTGTTTATCAATTATTTTTCTATTTGTAACAATTCTGTTGTAACCATGTCACCCAGAGTCAGCCCGGAGCTCCGCCCCCTTTCCCCTGGCCAACTTGCCACAGTGGGTCACGAGCCACCACCCCTTTGTTTCTATAAAAAGTCCTATTTGTGCTCCCCGGAAGGGGCTGCACTTGAGCCCACCGGCATCCTTTGACCATACAGCATGGATTCGATTTTTTAATTAGAAATCAGAGCTTTGCACAAATAGAAGGCAATACAGATGAGCTTCAGTCAGGAGACAAAGGGAGGTAAAGAGACAAAAAGGCAGGTCTCGGTGGGCTCCCACGGTGACAACCAGCAGGTGTGAAGCATCAGGTGTCAGTAAGGGAGGGACCAAATCTCAGTTTCTGGTGTATCCTTGGTTTATCTTTGAACAAGGTCACTGTAGTAAGAAATGCTACATGTTCAACAAAACCTGCTTCTTGTTCTCCTGGGGATACTTCCAGACTACTTTTCTAGCCAGCCTTTCAGTTAGGTAAAGCCACGTGACTTCCCAGCAGAGTGTGGGTGGGAATAACTTGTGCCTCAGGGCTGGCCTATGACAACGTCCTGTAGGCTTGTCCTTGCTCTGCTTCCCCGTCTCCCTGATGGGTGAAGAAGATTCCACTGACTTAGAGCAGTGGTTCTCAACTGGGGACAATTCCATCCTCCTCTCTCCAGAACACTTGGCGATGTCTGAAGACATTTTGGTTGTCACGCTGGGAGGATGTCCTACTGGCCCCAAATGGATGGGGCCAGGGATGCAGCTAAAGATCCCATAATGCACAGAGCAGCCCCAACAAAGTATAGCCCCAAAGTTGGCAGCCCCACTATTGAGATATCTGACCTAGAAGGGGGCAGAGCCATAGGTAGGGTCTTCAGTGACTGCATGGACAGCTTGCCACACACACACACACACACACACACACACACACACACTGACCTGTATTAGTGATTTAAATGAGACATAACCTTTCGTTCTGTTAAGTCACTGAGATTTGGTGGTAATCCATTATAGCAACTAGCATTATTTTCTTGAACAAATGCACCCGATAGAGGTTAATCTTTTTGTGGAGGACAAGTGTCCCTTAGCAACAGAGCCCTATCACTTGACAGACACCTGGAAGGTTTCTGAAATAAAGAAGTGAAGGGGGCCTGACCAGGCGGTGGCACAATGGATAGAGCCTCGGACTGGGATGCGGAAGACCCAGGTTTGAGACCCCGAGGTCGCCAGCTTGAGCGCGGGCCCATCTGGCTTGAGCAAAAAAGCTCATCAGCTTGGACCCAAGGTCGCTGGCTCCAGCAAGGGGGTGGCTCGGTCTGCTGAAGGCCCACGGTCAAGGCACATGTGAGAAAGCAATCAATGAACAGCTAAGGTGTCGCAACAAAAAACTGATGATTGATGCTTCTCATCTCTCTCCATTTCTGTCTGTCCCTATCTATCCCTCTCTCTGACTCTCTCTCTCTGTCCCTGTAAAAAAAACAAACAAAAAAAGTGAAGGGGTTTACATTTCCTTGTTATTTTCACAACCACCAAGTAAGTTTAACTATGGTTCTTGGCTAAAGCGATTTTGTCTGCTTTGCTTTTAGTTATCTAATTTTCAGAGAATTCAGCAAATGGGGTTTTTTTCCTTTCTGTCATCAAAAATTGAACATCATATTTATAAGTGCTTCATTTTTATGCACGAGCTGACCCGTCATACTGTTGTTAAAAGCAGCTATTGGTAAACCAATGGTGGTTTACTACTTAGAAGGAGAGAGAGAGAGAAGGGCAGTCGGCGATGCTCAGCCTTACCCTCTCAGCCACGAGGCCCGCCTGCCATGGGGGTGAACACGCCAGGAGCGCGGTGGACCCTCCACAGCTCTCTCACTCTCAACTACCAGAGGTGGCACCTTTGGGGAGCACCTCTTAGCACCTCAGCAGAGAAACACAGCAGGAACCGACAGCTGTCCAGGAAAACCACAGGGACAGCCAGAGGAGAACCGACGCCAGCCTCTCTCCTTCTTCCCCTTCCCTTCGCCTTTCTTCCGAGTGGCAGGGACTAGCTGACAATAATCAGCAAGGTCCATTTAGTGTATGGTCTGGTCTTGCTGTGACTAATAAGATGATTGGTTGTATATATCCTCTTTATGGTTGTCCATTATATCACCCTAACATAAAGTAATTTAATTTCAGAGGGATAATTAGGGCATTTCTAATCTAACTGATAGTCTGAATGAAATGAGATTCTCCGAGGAGATTTGTGTATCAGGAGACTGGTGACCTCCGGCCCCAATTTTCACACCGCGTATTGGTCTGACAGCCCAACTTCCCAGGCAGGTTGCATCTGACCATTTCCAGGCCCGTGGGTTACAGAACACACTGCAAATGAGATTACTTTGTTATAATGAGATTTCCTTGGGCTCAAGGGGACACATCATAATATTTTAACCGAGGCCTTCAGACTGATGGAGTCACCATAAATGTTAACGGAAGCCCTGAGATGGACACGTACTAAAGAGGGCGTGTGGCTCTGTCTGGGGTCCCAGATGCTACTCAGCAAAACTGAAGCTGAGCCCTGTGGGAGGCCTGCCTGATGGACAGCGCAAGGCCCGCCCAGCAGGGAAAACTTCATGCTGGCTGTTCCTCTCATTTTAGGAGATAGCCTTCAATAGCCACGTTATTACAACCGACTGACTCCAGAGTCTGGTTTGTTATACCTCCTACTGAAAGAAGGTTACGTGGAGTTTGCAACAGTTACCATCTTGTGACGAATGGTGAGAGTCCCTCTCATACAGCAGCCCTCTTTGCACTGGGCATTCCTGACATTAGAGACTCAGCACTTTGCCCTCCCCAGGTGGCACGGCTCAGGGTGTGCTAGCTCCTGCCCTCCTGCTCCTGCTAAACCAGACATAGCTGACATGTCAGCATTACGGTCAGACCCCCTGGGTGCTCTGACATGTCTCCCCCATAGCCTGCTTCCCAGGTTCCTGATGTGAAGACGCAGTAACATGTGGCAAGAAACCCTGGAGACCGAGACCTGCCACAGGCCCTGGGCAGCAGCACTTCTCCACAACGTTGGGCAAGAAAACCCCCGGGAGATCCAGCATGGCCCTGTTTAGTTCTTCCAAGGAACAGTCACTGAGGCCCTGTCTAATGGGGAGAAGACAGACATGCTATTTTCACAGGTGGGAGACTGATGCCAATTCCCCTCTGATTGGGTGCTGCCCCAAAAGGTAAAGCATGAGGGGATCGTAAAAGCTTAATAAACATCCTAAGGGAATTGGCTTTAATGGTTATCGCGGAACAAACCACAGGTACCCATCAACTGCTGATATGCAAACACATGCATAAAGTCCTGAAAGATATTCTAAAAACAGTTTCTTCCCATGAAGAGCTTCAAGATTTTCCTGACAATACTTATTTATACTCTTGTCTGGTTTGGTAAAACATTTATTTTAAGTGAGAGGAGGGAAGATAGTGAGACAGAGTCCCACATGTGCCCCACTGGGATCCACTCAGCAACCCCAGCTGGGGCCAATGCTCTGCCCACCTGGGGCCAGTGCTTGCAACTAAGCTGTGTTTAGCATCTGAGGCAGAGGCTCCATGGAGCCAACCTCAGCGCCAGGGGCAGATGGGCTCGAATCACTTGAGCGATGGCTGCAGGAAGGGGAGAGAGAGAGAGAAGTGGGATGGGGAGGGAAGGAGAAGCAGATGGTCAGTTCTCCTGTGTGCTCTGACCAGGCATCAAACCCAGGACATCACACAGTGGGTCGATGCTCTACCACTGAGCCAACCATCCAGGGCCACCATTTTTGAATAAGCAATACAAAGGTAAATTTCAGTCCCCAAAAGATAGAACTTAAATATAACTTGGCAAATGAACTGACCATGTTAATGCAGAAAACCAACATTGATTTTTTTTAAAAAAAAGAAGAACAGTTAACATTTACTAAGTAGGAACATTCTGTCAAGCACTGTGCTGAGGGCTTCATATGCACGATCTCATTCAATCTTCACACCAATCCTGTGACGTAGATTCTGGTATTACTACTGTCTCCGGGCTACAGATGTGGCCACTAAGTCCTAACCAAAGCAAGTAACTCATCCTGCAGCCATCGCTGGAGGAGGCAGGTGCCAGCGGACAGTTTACTCGCAGGCATCACACCCTTAACCACTGCAGCAGCGATGCCCCCTCACTGGCCAGTCCCCAGTTCCCGTCTGGGACATCTTTTTTCAGCAGTTTGGCCGTGAACAGGCTTCAGGAAAAGTTCCTTCATTGTGATAAGCAGGGACCAGGATCTCTGACAGCTGTTCCCTGCTCTTCATCATCATCTGAAACAATCAGTAAGCATTAGAGAGTACTTTTCCCTTTACAAAGGTGATAATTAGATAACAAGCTGAGATTAAAGTAATTACAGTTAGACAGCTGGCGAGGCAGCACAGTCATGTTGAAATATTGTTGGTACTTCAGCATCTGGTTCTAATAACAGCATAGGCTAAAGGATTTTACATTAATTACAGAACATAATTTAATATAAACATATTTAATTACAATTGATGAGCGATAAAGTATTCAAGAGTGACTTAACCCCTTCTGCATGTCAAAGTGACGGGCACACCGGGCAGGATGCGGTCTCTTTTGTTGTCTCTCTCACCCTCCCCTGCCACGCCCTCCACAAGTCCCTGGTCCTTTCCAGGAGGAACCCCCCTTCAAAGACGGAATGTTCTAGACAAAGGTTTTCCTCATTGATTCTCCCCTGGGCTCTTGGCGCACGTATGGCGCCGCCCATCCTTAGAAAGCCAGGGAGAAGGAGGCGAGTGGGCAAGCCTGGCTGAGACTAACCAGCTGCCCTTTCTCACAGGGACTGGTGAAATGGGCTGGTTCCCCGCATTCTCTCACCTTTATGTGGTGCTGGTTTGACCTCTAACTGTCAAGCAACCTATTAAACAATCCTCAAATCTCTTAGTAAAAGCATAAAGGTAAACCCACCTTTTTTGTCATGACTAGGAAGTCCCTGGCCACAATCGCCAGGGTGGTATCACAGTCTTGGAGTCAATGTGTACCACCTGGAGATTTCTGTATGAGACAGAACACTGTCTATACTGGTAGGAACTCATGCTGCTGACCTTTGTCCCCACCCCCACAATCTTCACTGGATAAAAGATTCAACCATCATTTTTTTCACACCATCTTTCCAGAAGCCCCATTCACGAATGGGAGACATTAAAAAAAAACATATAAAAATCATATTATAAGCTATATAAGTCTGTGTTCTGCCAAAATGAAGATATCAAAACCCTAAATCTCCATGGGATGGTATTAGGAGGTGGAGCCTTTGGGAATTTATTAGGTTTAGGTGAGGTCATGCTGGCACCCTGATCAGGACATCCCAGACGCAGAAGTAGGAAAAGTAAATTTCTGTTGTTTAAGCCATGCAGCCTATGCATTCTGTTACGGCAGCCTGAACTGACTAAGACATACCACGAGGGCCCAACAGCGTTTAGATGATTCTTAAGAGTCAATCCAAAGGAGGTACAAAGCTCCTTCCTAAAAAAGAGTGAGCAGCCCTGGAGCGAGTTGGAAAATTCAATGTTAAGTTTCCTTACGTGACAAATGGTGGGGAATCACAATGAGCCTCATGTGCTGTCTTCACTTCTTCCTGTGCCTTTCCAGGTATTCTCCTAAAAGCTAAAATTAGTGCTGAAAAAGACAGTGGACTACTTGTAGGTAAGCACATGCAAGCTAATTCTAGAAGAATTACTGACAGGTGCACACAAAGTAAAATTTGTATGAAGATTCAGGACCATGTATCACCCAAGGGAGGACCAGGTACCCTCAACGTGAAAGTTGTTCTATACATATCCTTTTGAAAAGAGAAGTTTAAGCTCCCCGACACAGCAAATCTGCAATGTGAGAGAGAACCGGAAAGCGTTGCTTATAGATTTAGCACTCCTGCAGAAGTGAGGAAGGGACAGGGAAGAAAGGTTGCCACTAAAGCATTTGCTACTTAAAAAGTTACCACTCTGTCACCAAGATTAAAAGCTTTTGTGGGCCAAAGGATACTAGCAAGAAAGTGAATGGCAGGAAGTATTTGTAAATCATAGATATAATAAGGGTCTAATAATAAGAATATATAAAGAAGTTTTATAACCCAACTATAAAAATACAAATAACCTGTTTGAAAAGTGAGAAAAGAATCTGATTAGATATTTTTCCAAAGACGAAATATCAAAGGCTAACAAGCATATGGAAAGATGTTCAACATCATTAGGCATCATCCAAACCAAAATGAGACACCACTTCACGCACACCAGGATGGCTGTGATCAAAATGATAGTAACAAATGTCGGTGACAATGCAGAGAAATTGGAACAGCCATACATTGCTGTTGGGAAAAAAACAGCACATCCACAGTGGAACACAGTTTGCCAGTTCCTCAACAAGTTAAATATAGTTACCATAGAGCCCAGCAATTCGATTTTAGGTATATGTCCAAAAGAAATGAAAACCTGTCCATCTAAACACTAGTACACAGATATTCAGAGCAGCACTATTTATAGTGACCAAAAAGTGGAATCACTCCAAATATCTATCAACTGATGAATAAACACAATTGATATATCCATACAATGGACTATCACCCAGCCATAGAAAGGAACAAAGTATTGACACATGCTAAAACACGGATGGATCCTGAAAACATCATGCTAAGTCAAAGAAGCCAGGCACAGAAAACCACATGTTGTATGACTACATTTACATGAAGTGTCCAGGTTTGGACACTTAGGTGTAAACCTACAGACAGAAAGTAGGTTCTGGTTGGCAGGGGATGGGAAGAAAGGGAAATTGAGATGACAGCTGATAAGTATGGGGTTTCTTTTTGGGGGGTGATAGAAATTTTCTAGAATTAAATAGTGATGATGGCAGCACAAAACTGTGAATATACTAAAAGCCCCTTGACTTGTACAATTTACAGTTGTTAAAGTAGTAGATTTTGTTATGTAAATTTTATCTCAATTTTTTTTTTTTTTTAAGTTATCAATCTGGGAACTGGAGCTTAATCACATGAAGGAAGCTTGGGAATCTATGTGAAGTAATCAGATATCCAAGAGATGAGGAAGCCGGGATATTTACCCACCAACTCCCTCAGTCAGCAACTGAAGGTTGCTTCTGGGAGGCGTTAATTCCTTGCACTTTTGGCCTGGCTGCAAAAGGAGCTCTGGTGGCCAGAAGTAGTCCTTCAGCAAATAAATGTTAGTGCTGACAGTTGAGAGTCAGGCCAGTGTGCCCCAAAAGGGTATAGGCAGGAGGTCTGGGCAGTGTACTGACAATTTTCTGCTCTCTCATTGAGTTGCCTTGGGATTAAATAGAAAATCTGTCTAAAATGTTTCACTGTGCTAGATACTGACACAGCTCTTAATAAATGTGAGTTATTTTTACAGAAGACTCAATGAGATTAAATAACTTGATCAAACTGCCCAGCTAGGATTTATGCAGATCTGTCTACACGACACAATCTTTTGCACAGAGAATTACATTTACCAGATTTACGCTAACCAATCGTGCAAACATACCTATGGGATGGCAAGCATGTCCTCAGGGCTCAGCCACGATAGCAAACATTTTTACTCCCACTCCTCCCCCTTGTGTGTCCTCTGGGGGAAGCAGCTGCTTTCCTCACAAAAACGCCTGAGGACTGATGTTATGGCTGCTCAAGTTGCCCAGGACCTGATTATTACATGGTTTGCTGTGTAGGTGATTATGTGAGATTTAAAGCCTGCACATGTGCTGACAGTTCAGTCCAGAGGACCAAGATACAGTAACACCTTAGACAGGGGAAGAAGCAGGGTGACACTTCTCTCACCCACATGTCAGTCCTCCTGTTTGCCTCTGGAGTAATCTGACTTTCAGTTGACTCAACCAAAGAGGTACACTAGCAGAGGCAAATGGCGGCACTCTCTTCCCAAAATGCCTTGCATGACCTCAAGCCAAGAGCATGCCTGAGGGTAGATGTGAGGATGTAGGGCTCAGAACCCAAACCTACCTGATCAGATAGTGGTTGACAACAGTGTCAAAGTAGCTGTAGTACACGGCGTTATTCACATGGCCGTACTGGTCATTGTCCTGCCACCTTGTCTGGATGGGCAAGAAGTACCCGTAGGCCTCCTGGTGACGAAGACAATCCTGATCTAGCTGGTTCTCTGATGACGTAGCCAAGGAGCGGACAGTCCTAGGGAGCATTTTCCAAACCCAAGCAGCCATATTGGTGATTGCTGCCTGGAAGGGTACCTTCAAATAAAAGAGCAACAAAGGACAAAACGGTCTTCAGCAACCTTGATTTAGTTTTCCAAAAGCGATTGCATTATATTTTGGCCATTGGTTTCAAAAGGATATGAGATGGGGTTTTGCTTTTTCCATATGAAAGAAATTTTCCCTGATAAGCCAGGTCTTTGTCACTAAACCAATGGTTCTTAACCTTTTTTGAGGTACCGAACCCACCAGTTTCATATGCACATTCACCGAACTCTTCTTTAGTGATAAAATATGATTTCTTTTTCCAAATTCAAGACATAGGTATATGTTTTTTTACTGGTGAACTAAATGAGCCGTGCATGAACATCACCTTGCTCAAAGAACAAAACCAACAAAGTGCATGAACTCACAACAAATTACGGTATTACTTTATTCTGGCCTCCGTGGCAGAGGCTTCTCCGAACCCCTGAGATCGACTCATCGAACCCCTAGGGATCGATAGAACCCAGGTTAAGAACCACTACACTAAACTATTTACTTTTTAAAAAGCACCTCACTAAGAAAGAAAGGCTTCGGCACACGCTGATGGAAACAGGTGGAGCCTCTGCTTCAGTTAGAGCAGTGGGAATTTAAAGCATACTTGCATGGAGTCTTCTGTCCCACAGAGTATTTTCAAAGAGGGTCCTGATTCTAACAACATCGGTCACACTACTAAGCACGTGAAGATAGAGCTCAGGAGGACAACATGAAAATAAACTGTTTACCAGAAAACATTATCCACTGGGTCTAATGACTGTAAGGATTATTTTAAGCGTATTAATTTTCTTTTAGAACAAAATTAATGCCCTGCAGAAATCTTTTAAAATATGCATAAATGAAAAGGAAAAAGAAACAACAGCCCAACAATACCAGCCATTAACACTTTAATGTGCATCATTTTGTCTTATATTTATATACAGTGTGTCCGTAAAGTCATGGTGCACTTTTGACAGGTCACCATGACTTTACGGACACACTGTTTATGTATAAACATTCTTAAATCAGACCCGACAATACATACTATTTTGTAATCTCTTGCACTTAATGATAGATTATTAATATGTTTAAATACTCTCCTACATCATTTCTAACATTGAATTCCATTATACTCCATTGTAGAGAAGCACTATAATTTATAATATCCTCTATTGTTGCATAGTGAGGATTTTTATTCCCACTTTGTTGTCTGGGATTGGAATTTTTTTAAATAAACCTTCACACACACTCATGATTATTTTCTCAAAATAAGTACCTAGAAACAGAATTGCTGGGTCAAAGGGCAAATAAATTGTTAAGGATTTTGATATAAATTCATGACCTCCAGAAAGGTGGTACCAATATATAGCCTCCCCCCAGCAGTGGCCAATTTCCTTGTCAATTTTAAAATGCTTTGTCAATGTGACGGTGTTGTCTCGTGTCCATACAAATTTAATGAAATGTGCTAAGTGGAAAGATGACTACTGCTACCAGCTATGCTGGCATAACCAGTATCAGAATAACCCTTCTGTTTGAAAACAACTATAAAAGCTAGATAAGATGTAAGCAAAGAGCTCTTTGAAGGTATGAGGAGGTAATCAAGGCAGCAGGGCTCTATTGGCTGCAACCCTGGGGACAGGGCAAAACACTGAAGCAAAACCTTGCACTCGCTGCTGCTGTTTCTCATCACAGCATTTGCCAAAGGCTGTGTGGGAAATACAGGCTGCAGAGATAACAGCAACCTGGAGCTTGCGGTGGTCTTGCTGTGTTGGAAGAGCTGACAAAAATTGAAAGGCTAACGTCCTAGGGAAGAGAGAGATGCAGGGAAGTAAACCTTCAGCAAATTCCCCTCAAGGCATTTGCTGACGCCTACACTGCCCGCGCTCTGATTAGACAGAGAAAACAGCAGAAAGCAACTGCTGTAAGGCTAAAAGTCTCGGAAGAAAACCGGAGTCTCATTGTGCTGGGGACTGGTAAAGACCCCAGACTTTCATTTGTGACACATAAAGGGCTACTTTTTAGAGTGAAGGCAAACCCTAAACTGACCAGCCTTCATCAAGGTTATCTACCCAAACATCGTCTGCAGGAAAATAACACCGTCCAGAATCGCCATAACTTTTTATACACAAAGTCTGACATTAACCCTCTGAGTAGTACAAACGTTCATGTACGTCCTCGTGCCTCCTGACCAGCCAGAGTACAATCGTACAAAAATTTTCATTTTAAAAATGTGTAAGGCAGCATTTAAAAAAGGCAAATGGATGTTCTTCTTGTTTCCATAAATTGGCTATAAAACAAACATGATTTTAAGTTAATAAAACTGGAACTGAAACTAATTACATTTTTTGAAGAAGAAAACACTCACTCCCAGGGGTCAGTGAGCATGAAAAGAAAAAAAACCTCACTACTCAAAGGGTTAAATAAAAAATTACTAGGCCTGAAACAAATGACCAAAACCCAAAATAATTTTTTTAAAAGACAATAAAATAGTCCCACAAACTCACATTGATTTTTAAATAATTATGATGCCTGTTAGGCATCAAAGGTAAAGAGTGAATATCCATCCCAAATACATAAAAAACTCTAAAATTGAGAGCAGGATGATAAAACAATAGAAAAATAAGCAGAAGTCAAATATGATTCACAAATACAGACTTTTAAATGACCTTTAAACATATGAAAAGATGAACAATTTTAGTCACAATAAGGAAAATACAAATTATAACTATGCTGAGATACCATTTCTCAATGATTAGGTTTGGTAAAAATTATAAAACCTGGCAGCACGTAATCCTGACAAAGCCATGAAGAAAAAGACACTCTTATATACTTAGTGGGGATATCCCATCTTATGGGAGGGGAATGTGACAGTATCTAACAAAACAAGTGACTTTACCTTTTGGCCACACCTAAAAGTACCTTGAAGATACACCTTCACCAGTACAAAAATACATATGAACAAAGCACATCACTGTTCGTATATGAAAAATATTGGGGAGAAACTCACATAGAAGATTGGTTGAATAAACCATGATACATTCACAGTGGTATACTATGCAGCTGTAAATAAAAACTAAAGAATATGTGATGGGAAGTGATTTCCAAGATATCTTTGTTGTTGATAAAAAGAGCAAAATGCAAAAGACTATATATAGTATGCTACTTTTGTGTAAAAAAGAAGAGGAAATAAGATAATATAAAAGCATTTGTTTATACTTAAAAAGCAACTTGGGAAAGTTAAACCAGAAACTGAGGGTATGTTAACATGGTGGATAGGGTGGAGAAGGGGAACACTCCTCTGAATATAGCTTATTGTGTAATTCTAGGTTTTGGAGTCATGTTAATGCTTTAAACACTCACCCAAGATAATGATGATCATGATCACAATCATGTTAAATTAACAAAGATAATAGAGGGGGAAGAAACAATATAAACAGAAACAGATGAACCTAACTATTACTGTTCGCAAAAACTAGGGGATATTTTATCGCTTCATATTCATTTTGAAATATCCCCTAATTTTTGTCAGCAGTATATATTTCAAATGAATAATATAATTACACAGAAGGAAATAGAATAACCACCTTTGAATAAAGCGTTTTTACTATACACTCTCAGTCTAAAAACAAAAATTGTCTAACACATATTGAACACTGGTTGGTAGCTATGTTTTTTGTAGTGGTCAGATTAGCAATTCAAAACTGCTTTCTTTCTGCGAATCTAAGTCTGAGCAAATGAGTAAACACTGGTATAGTTAGGATAATGTTAGCAGAATTCTCATTTACAGAAAGGACTTGCAAATACAGAAAAGTGAAAAGACCAAAATGAACCTTCCAATGTTAGAGAGGATTTGGGAATACAGTATGAACTCCTAGGCTGGGAATAGAGATACAGATAGTCCTGACTCTCCTTGCCTTTTTGGGTCCATTGGCACTCCATTGGCAAGATGAGCACACATAGTTCCAGATCTTGTTTTCTAAATACCTTGAAGAAATGACTGGTTTCAATGCTAGGGCAGATAAAGTTATCCTGGAACTTCTCATTGTGCCAGAAAGTTAAGAAATGTTCAAAGACTGCTGAGCAGGGCAAAAGTTCATAGGCACCCTCGAGTGGGCTCCCAGTGGCCAAATCTGGAACATCTGAACATCAAATTTAAAAATGAGATTAATGGATTATAACTCATTGAATTAAATAAGAATTTCCAAATTCACTAAATTAACAAATGGGAGTAAAGGAAATGATGTTTTATGTAAGTATACCAAGTAATAAATGTAGAAAGAATAGTAGATTTAGAAAACAATTATTTTGCAGACATCATAGTAATAATTGATTTAGTGAAGAATCATCAGTGGATGCTGAAATATACTGGGTACAAGTTTGATGAAGAACAGAATGCTTGCATTGCCTCCAAGTATTTTCCCACAAATAATTTATTAATTACCAATGAAAATAGCAACTTTATGGTAACTCAACTGGCAGATACCTACTGATCTAAGTCCTCAAAGTTAGTGTCATGAATTATGAACCAAATGAACATCATGTGACCTCTGATACAATGGACTGTGAAGGACATAACATCATTTTCGTGTCATTTCTACCAACAATGCATTACCTGAATCTGATCATAATGAGACATCTGACAAATCAAAATTGTAGGATATTTTACAAAGTAATTATTCTCCACTCTTCAAAATATCAAGATCATGAAAGACAAAGGCAGAAGAACTGTTCCATTAAAGGAGACTAAGCAGATATGACAACTAAATGCAATGCATGGTCCTCGATTACATACTGGACTGGGGGAAAAATAGGTAGCTATATGGGAATTATCAGAATGATTGATGAAATTTGAATTTAGGCTGTAAATAAAATAGCAGTATTGCATCAATATTAAACTTGCTAATTATGATAGTTGTCCTGTAGTTACATAAAAGAAATTCTTTGTTTTTAGTAAAAACAAACTGAAGAATTTAGGAATAAAGAGGCATGACATCTGCAACGTCCTGTCAAATGCTTTAGAAAGAAATAATGTATGTGTGTGGGGTGGGGGGGAAGAACATGTGCATGGAGAAAGGATGATAAAATAAATGAAGTTTTAGCAAAGTGTAAAAAATGGGTCAATCTAGGTAGAAGATACACAATAACGGGTCCCATTATTCCTATAAGTATTCTGTAAATTTGAAATCATAAAAAAATTTAAAGTTACCTCCAAAAAGCTGTCATTACTATGTTAACAAAAAATAAAAAAAAAATTGACAGTTTTGCCCAAGCGCTAAAATCTATGAAATACAATCATTATATTATGAATTCAATATATAGGTTAAATAACAAATTAGTCACAGTAGGAGGGAGGATTAATTAAGTAAAAAATAGATCCATCTAAATATTCAGATTGAGGCACAAAGAAATAAAAAGATTTAAAATTCAAATAAATATAAGTGATATGTAGGATACTACTTTTTTAAAAAAGTAACATAATTGTTGTAATTAAAATTCTAGATTGAAAAACAGTGCTGAGAGAAATGTATTCTCAGTATCTACTAAAATTGTACAAATACATGTCTTATGATCCAGTAATTCCACACCTTGGTATATAGCCAACAAAAATGCTACGTATATCCACAAAAAGATAAATACAAGAACATCCATAGCAGCATTGTTCACAATAGACCCATACTGAAAATAACACAAATAATAGAACACTATTCACCAATGACAAATTATGACTTTCTTCAATTCACAATCACATGAATAAATCTCAAAGACATAATTTTGAGGGAAAGAAGCCAAGTACAAAGGAGTACCTAAGCTCATTAACAAAACAGCAGGTAATAAGTGCTGGTGAGAATGTGGAGAAAAGGGAACCCTTCTGCACTGCGGGTGGGAATGCAGACTGGTGCAGTCACTGTGGAAAACAGTACTGGAGATTCCTCAAAAAATTAAAAATGGAACTGCCTTTTGACCCAGGCATCCCACTTTTAGGAATATATCCCAAGAACACCACATCAATGATTCAAAAGAAGAAATGCACCTCCGTGTTTATGGCAGCATTGTTTACAATAGCCAGGATCTGGAAACAGCCCAAGTGTCCGTCAGTGAACTGGCGGATTAAAAAGCTGTGGTACATATACACAATGGAATACTATGCGGCCATGAAAAAGGAAATATGACCTTTTGTGACAACATGGATGGACCTGGAAACTATTATGTTAAGTGAAATAAGCCAGGCAGAGAAAGAAAATATCATATGACCTCACTCATTTGCAGAATGCAATGAACACTGTGAACAGAGGAGCAGAATAGAGGCAGAGGTGGGATCAAAGGGACCAGAGGGAAAGCAGTCAGAGGAAAAGGGGATGAGAGGATGGAATCAGAGAAGGAAAAGAGATTAATGAAATTATATATACATAACAGTGTTATAGAGAACAGGACAGCAAATCCTGGAGGAAAGAAGGGGAGGCTTTGGGAGGAGGGAGGCAAGGGGGATGTCGAGGGGAACAAGGGGGTGGGCGAGAGATATATTCGGTGGGACACTTGAATCTATGTAAACACAATAAATTAAAATCATTAAAAAAAGGAGTACCTGATGTTATGATTTTATTTATATAAAGTTCCAAAACATCAGAAGTAATCTGTGATAGAAATCAGAATGATCACCACTTCGGGCGGGAGATAATGACCGGGAAGTAGAACAAAGAGGATTCTGTACTGTTAGTAATATTCTGCACCATGTTCTACATGGTATGCTACTTTGTAGAAATTTATCAAACTTTTTCTTTTATGAATATATTATACTTCAATTAAGATGTTTTTCCAAAAGTGTGCTACACGGAGAGAAGTTACGTGAGTAAAATAAATTAAATCTCTCGTGTTCAGAGCAGTTTCTTATTCTCTTCCTTTTACTCATTCACACAGGGAGTTTATCTCTGGTTCATTCACTCGAATGTAAACTCAGGAAACTTGAGGAGGTCAAGATTCTTCTTTATCCATATAAGGTCCTGTTATCTTGGTTGCTTTGTGGATATACACATATTCATGCAGCCTCCAAACAGGTACTGATGAAGAAAGGCTTAACTCTCATATATTAGAAGGGCAAGTAATGGCTTAAAGTCTTTGATGAGTTGAAAATAATCTGCCATAGAAATGCCTTAAAAGGAGAAAGCTCTTAACCTCGGACATTTTTACATTGAATTTCAACCTTCATCATCTGTATCTTTTGGTAACACAAAGCTAATAATGATCCTCTCTAACGCATACAAAAATCTCAAGATAGAAAAAAGCTCTGTGTCTTGACTGACCACTAAGAGCAAGTCAAGGGAAGTCATTTCTAAAAACGATTGTGATGAATTGGATTATTCAGTAGCAAAGCTCACTGGCATAATCCAAAGAAAATTTTAGAAACTGCTCCATACTCAGATTTTACAAATACTGTTAGGAGCTTTCCCAAGCATGGGAGTGTGCCCTGACCCCACAAAGGAAGTCTCCACAAATGGGCACTTTCCTGAAGTCTAAGTGTGTGCGGGAGATCCCGACATGCAAATAAACTCTCAGGAAGCTGTGAAGATATTAGCTATTTTGCTCAATTTATTCCACGCTGAAACATAATAGTACATTAGAAATCTGTTTTGATTTTACTTAATCTAATGAAAAAAAATGTTCATCTTTTTGATAAGTGCTCATTAGCCGTTTTTCCCTGACATAAACAGACAGGAAAGATGTTCTTGCGCTGCATTTAAAACGCAACTCAACTAATTACAGTGCAATGACTCAAAGAACAAAATCAATGCTCTCAAGTTTCTCACTTGAATTGTCTTTAGAGTTGAATTAAAAAGAAATCTAACAAAAAAAATAATTTTTTTAAAGGACCCTAGCAGTGCATTTTCACTTAGATTGAATACTGTTTTAAGTAAACAAGGGCCAAAGTCTAGCACATGATACAGTTTTTTAAATTTTTTCTCATGTCACTTGCTCTCTAAAAAACAGTTGCTGGATTTACCAACAAAAACTGGTATGTGCTTGGGGAGGTTGTGGGTATTCTCTTCTTTGGAAGTAGTGATAAATTTGCATAAGCAAATCACCCTACTTCACCTGTCTTTTGTGAGACCCAAAGCTGGCAAGTAGCTAATATCTGGTCAGGGTTGGAGCCAGAATAGGGCCAGGAAACAGCAAGAAGCTAAGCGATCCATATAGGAAAGAAATTTACTTACAGGCCAAACTTATGCCCAGGACTTATAGAAATATCAGATAGTCGTGGGCTTTTTGAATCACAGAGTATTGACTTGCTGAAACATTGCCCTGAATAAGTCAAACAAAAGTAATGCCATCTCCCAAAACGCTTGGTTTCTGCTCCAGGAAGAATTTTAACTAGAGTTACATAACTCCTTGGGTATCTGAAATCTGACGCCACGACCCAAATGATATCTTCAGTGACTGTTTTGTTCAATTTATTTTTTATTATGAAATATATTTAACTGCAACTAGAAACTTAACTATTACTTTAGATCTATGACATGTAAATTATGTATCTTGTATCCCAACTCCCAGGCAAAACATCACAAAGGATAGTAAGTAAACTTAATTACTTAAGCGTATCACCTCTTACCCTCTCTGTGAAGTCAGTATTTAAATGAATATATTCAGCTTTTTTTAAAATTATTGATTTGAGAGAGAAAGAAACATCAATTTCTTGTTCCACTTATTTATGTATTCACTGGTTGGTTCTTATATGTGCCCTGACTGGGGATCAAACCCACAACCTTGGTGTATTAGGATGATACTCTAATGGTTAGAGTCTCACCAACTGAGCTACACAGCCAGGGCCTACATATAACTTCTTACAGTCTTGTTTGAATGAACAAACAAAATGGCAAGAACTGTCCACCACTGCGCTCATACTTTGGAAGGTTGTCGGAGTCACCTTCACAAATGTGTTTGCTAGCGTTGCATAATCATTAGACATTGGAACCTAAGATAGACATCTCGTATCTTGCAAGAATTCAAATTATTTTACTCTGTGTTAAGAAAACAGCTATCATTCATTAACAAAGCTGTAAGCACAGTCTCACTGCACTCTGGAGCAAAAATGTAGAGCTTGGAGTGAAAAACTCAGGGTCAAGAAGACAGATATTCAAGTTTCAATTCCACTTGCTGTTCAAGTGAACCTGGACAAGATCCTTCACTTGTCTAAGCTTCATAAATGAATAAATAACGGGGAAATGAATACCTATGTTGCTGCTGTGTACAAAGCACATAGCACAGAGCCTGACATGCCATCAGGGTTCAAAATTTAGCTGAGATCAATGACCCATCAATAGGACATGAATCTCAAGGATCTTTGCAGAAGCAGGGAGCTGCCCTTCTCCTCTTTCACTCTGTGTCATTTTCAACATTCCTAGGCAATATGGAGTAAAAAGATAGACCATTTCCCTGTGTTGCACGATCTGGTAGGTTTCAGGCACCAACCTACAACTTTGATCTTGTTATCATCATCCCAAGCCAACCAGCTCTCTTTATGAGACATCGCCCCAAAGAGCCAGCATGTATGAAGAATGCTGTACAAGATGCATTTGGTCATTATGGGTCACTGGAAAACCGGATCTTTTCTGTCATTCTACGGCTGGGTGTATATTTCCATCTATAACTTTAGATTAGTTTAGATTACTTTGATTAGACTTTGGGTTAGTACTTAACATCTCCTAGTATCAATTTCCTCATCTTTAAAATGAGAATTGTTATGCTGTAAAGATTAAATGGCATGATGTATGTAAAGTGCTGAGCATGGGAGCTGGAACATAGTAAGTGCACTAGTCATTAAATATGAGCATATTTGAGGACATGTGACAGAGAAAAGGAAATTGTGATATCAGTGAGCTGAACTGTATGACTTTATTATCATCACCTCTAGACATTATCCTAGGTTTCCTTAGATCGAGAATTTTACTCATTAGTATAAGAAATGTCTCTAACATCCAAAACATTTAAAAGTCACAAAATTAAAAACTGCAACCATGGGGGGTAAATTCTCTGTTGTTACCAGTTGACAAGCAGCATTATTCCACATACTCACCCCCCCTCCAATAAGGATTATCATTGGGAGGGAGATGGATTAGGTGTTTTATAAATTAATTTCCTACTGTAAGACTTTGAATTTAAATGAAAATCTACTGTAGAATAAGAACAAAAGAACCATGCTAGCCCCCAGGAAGCACACACCCTGCCTAACAGCTAACCTCAGAAGACTAGATTATAAGAGCCCAAGGCCGTGTTCTAAAGCATTACAAAGATCGGGACTACAGAACAGGGGAAGACTCAGCTGGCTGGCCAGAACATAGTGCTGAGTTATGCCTCTCAGCGCCTAGAAACCGAGTGCAAATCTAACCAACAATCAACCAGTATTTATTGGATCCGGGATTATGAACAGCTTCAGCATGGTCCCAGAAATAAAGCTGAGACATGAGAAATGGGCTGTGAGATTATTAAGGTTGACAATGAACATGAATACCTTCCTTTTTACCTCAGGACCTGGGCTGCCAGGCCTGGGTCTCATTCTGCAGTCCCTTTTCTAGACAGTGAGATACATGCTTTGAAGAGTTACAGCATCTGATTTTGAAGACAGTTACTGCACAAGGCTGGTGATAATACTCACAAACCTGGCCCCTTTTACAAAATATGCAGTCCAGAAATCCCTGGACTGAATATATTTAAAGTTGGCACTTGGGCTCTTGGAAGAAAAGTACATCAAAGTCAAATAAATAAAAACGTTGGAAAAATAGCCGTCCTTCTCAAATAATTTTAAAATACATTGTTATTTTTAAAGCTACTCTCTCTTTCCTTACAGATGAGTGTTAACTTTGTGCCCCATCAGAAGCTTTTTATGCATTTAGTCCTAACTTGTCAGGCTGCCTACAAAATCTGCAATGAAGCAATTAGAAGCCGTAGAGTAAACAAAATGTGTTCTGTAGAACGGCGGGCACAGGAAGCAGATCAGAAGTATTCACACACTGTCTGTCAGGATGTTTCCTGCTTTTTCTCTGTTTTGTTCACTTATACTAATGTGTGGACAAGAGGGTGGAAAACATTTGCCAAGAATGAAACCCTGAGATTTATACGTAATTTCCAAGCTTATCCTTGGGAAAGAAGCCACAATCTGTTTGCAGACAAGTGTAAAACACTTGCACTTCCCTTTGAAAAACAACATCCAATTCTTCCCTTAAATTGAGATGCCAGAGCAACTAGATTGTGATTTAAATCAGAGAATGAAATTAGTCCAGGTACACCAGGGTAGAAGGAGAGACAGAGCAGACACTGGTAAATAGCCTATGAATTCAAAATGTAGTCTTCCCTCTGCCCCAGCCAATTCTGACTTCCAACAAATGAGAGAAATAAATTGGCAGTTCACCTACGACTCACTGGTAAACAAACATTTCTCACCAGTGACTTCATGACCATCTTTTGAGCTGAGCCATTTTAAATTCAATCAAGGACTGGGGTGTAACGATAACTCTCAGAGTTCACAATACTGTAATCGTTGGCAGGGCTCTAATGAAAAACAAAAATCTTCACCCAATTCCAACAATTTGCCATAGTAACAGAAAACTTCATATTGTTTATATTAGCATGGCCTGGGGGGTGAGGGTGGGGGTTAGAAACACAATGAAGGGCAAACCGACAACAGCAGCGAAAACATTGCATCTCCTGGTTAAACCCAGAGATTCAGGTTTCAAGCGAGTCAAAAAGCAGAAACACAAGATGGACTTGGCCAAACACCTTCAGTTGCAGCAGAAATGGCTCGTCCATCCTGGTTGGATAGAGGCCCTGCCGACTAAGATTTCTTTGTGCTCTGGGTAAATGAATCCATTGTTGGTTCTTACACACTGGATTAAGGATTTGACTTCCATATTCCCATAAAACTCAATACATACACCTAGGGATAATAACCCAGATCCATCCACTCTTCTCTTTGGGTTCTGTGACCAACGACAATCTCTGCTGGCAAAGAACTGAGGGGTTGGTAGGAAATCATTCTAAATGGAGGAGTTTCTAGTCCAAAGAGGTGCCTTTATCTCAGCTAATATGTCCCCCCTGGCAGGCTGGCTGAAATCAGACCTATCACTCCAAGGCTAGGGCGTTTCAGGATTCAGCCCAGGGTGCCGTCTATTTCATCCAAACCTCTGCCATCAGGAGAGCACACACTCTGTCTAGCAGGGGCTGTGTGGGTCTTCCCCACCACTCTCTCCTCTCCTGTGAAAGGCATCGATCCCGGGCGAGGGCAAAGCCAAAGACAAGAGAGCCTTCTACAAAATAATTTTTGCAAAGGTTTAGGTAGAGATAAGGAAAGGGGGGTGATGTCCCACCAAATCTAACATCCTTGCGTTAAATTCTGTCGAAGTGGGCTTTTGTCAAAAATTATACCAAATGCTGGGAAGCGATAAGCAGCTAAAACCAAACTGGTCTTTCTTTACAGAAAGGTTCAAATTCAGCATCTTTTTTATGGGAGAGGTGGGTTAGGAAGTGGGGAAATAGGTTTTCGAAAGACACAGCAGATTACAAACGTGCCAATATCACATTGTCAGCGACATCTCATCCCAGATGGCAAGTGAGGGAGCCCTTGGATTTAAGGCATCTAGACACTTGCCAACAGAATATGAAGACATTACCAGAGAAAGAAACCAAGAATGTTTAAAGAGCATCATTTAGAAGGTACGTAGGTCTAAAAGCAATCTAAGGAACAATTTTAAGAATAGCAAGCACCTAAACCTCAGAATAACTTGAACTTGCAAATGCAGAGAATGGGGAGACTGACTAAGTCAAATCTGTGCAGAGACTTTATTTCAGGGCACAAGGCTGAGCTGCGGCAATGTACACAAGTGGGGTGTAAAGTCAATGGGATTACATTTTCCTAATTATTTTCTGCTTGAGCTTTACAGCACATACACAAAATGCCATCAGCCGGGACTTGCCTCTCTAACAAATCACTCAGATTTAAACATTGCTCAGATAAACAAAGGGGGGCGGGGGAGGGGCACAAGGCTGGGAAAAGACAGAGAAAGGCTTCTTCAATCACAGTTGCAAGGAACAAAAACCTGGAGGGGGAAAAGAGCTGTTGGACTGCCACCAACTCTCCCCCACTGGAGACAAGAGCCCATCTGCTGAGCTCGGCAACTTCGCTTTAACTACCATTCAGCTCGCATCTCTGCAGAGATCTGTCTGCAGAACTGGCAGATGGACCCCTGCTTCCCCGAGTCGCTGTGTTATTTGTTTAATAAATTTAATTAATATCCATACTGCATTGGATTGTTCCCAAAAAAGGAGCCAAAGTGCTCCCTTTCCCTGATAGCTACATGATGAGTGATGTCCCAGCAAAGAGCAGCTAACAGTGTGTGGGTGTGGGGGCCACTGAAAAAATTAAAAGGACCATTTGCTTCCATTACTTTGCATGGATTCATGTTTTGTGCAGTACACTAATATACTTTTTGATGGATATTTTAACTTTATGAAAGTATGCGGTTCTATCAAAGGCAGGTGACCACTCCTTTGTGATCAGTTCTATTTTTGGAGTGTTTTTTAAAAGAATCGAATTTAACCACATATTCAACACTTTTATCTAGTTTCCCCAAATGGTGGGTCATGAATGGTAAGGAGGTTCCTGCTGGCAAACAGCTAGCTCTACAACCGACCACTGTAAACAAATTAAAAAACCTCCCTGGTCGTATTGATGTTGTATTATTTCCTAAGCTGAAAAAAGTGTGGTGGCTGCAAACATAGGAAATAAAAAGGGTTTTAGACAAAATCAAGGCAGTAACACGCTCCCTCTTCATTAAGTGCAGTGCCAAGCTGTTTGGCGATGGAGTCCCTGCAATCAGCAAGTATGAATTAAAACAGTGTTCTGTTTGCCTTGTTATCCAATGTCATCCTGTCTTTCTTGGCAGCATAGTTCATTTTAACCTAGATTTCCCATGGTGTATTGTAAGAAAGAATAGTCCTTTGAGGATATAAAAGTCTAAGGAATGCTGCGTCAAAGAAAGTTAAAGGAGTTCCTTCACTGCAGGACTTCTCAGAGCCTTTAATGTGCTAACAGGCATTGTGAATATTCCTGTAGAGAGGAGATGGGTTCATCATAAAAGGAAATAATTCTGCAGCATTTGGCGGAATAAAACCCCAGGACTGTTTGATTCTCCACTATACGCCATAGCTTAATTCAAGGCCTGGCAGATAGTAGGTACTCATTAATCCTTGAATCAATGAGTCAATAAACAGATGAATGAATGGGGAAAGAAGTGAACCCTGAGTGGTGTTGTATAAGGATAATCTTTGGGCACCTGAACCTGACACCACTGGTAAGATCTTATTTAAAAACAAATTAATAAAATCACTTCCATACTGAGGAAGAATTGAAGTACTTAACCCAAATATTGAATTTGGTAGCTTTCAGATTCAAGGAGCTATTTCCTTATTTTAGGTTTATTTTGCACTTAAACTTTTCTCTGCTGCTAAATATCCTAAATAATCCCTCCATTCCTAATATGTCATAAAAACTTGATCTTGTAGATTTGTTTTTTTGTGACAGAGATAGAAAGACAGAGAGATAGGGACAGACAGACAGAAAAGGAGAGAGATGAGAAGCATCAATTCTTCGTTGTGGCTCCTTAAGTCTCCTTAGTTGTTCATTGATTGCTTTATCATATTTGCCTTGACGGGGGGGTGGGGGGGACAGGGGCTGCAGCAGAGCAAGTGACTCCTTGTTTAAGCCAGCAACCTTGTGCTCAAGCCAGCGACTTTGGGGTTCAAGCCAGCGACCATGAGGTCATGTTTATGATCCCATGCTCAAGCCGGCAACCTTGGCGTTTCAAACCTGGGTCCTCCGCATCCCAGTCTGATGCTCTATCCACTGCGTCACGGCCTGGTCAGGCTGATCTTGTAGAATTTTGTAAACCTCTCAGCTTCTTGGTGATACCCTAATTTACTTGTCTTTAATATACCAAGCCCTTCCTAGAAACTGAGTAATGAATTCAATTCAACCATAGGCATTGAACCGATGAGTTTCTTTTTAATTATGCCTTTCAACTGAATTATTATTTTTAATTGATTTTAAAGAGAGAGAGAGAGAAAGGAAGATAGTAAAAGAGAGAGGGAGGGAGGAGGGAGGGAGGGAGGGAGGGAGGGAGGAAGGGAGGGAAGAAAGAAAGAAAGAAAGAAAGAAAGAAAGAAAGAAAGAAAGAAAGAAAGAAAGAAAGAAAGAAAGGGAAAAGAAAAGAAAGGGAGAGAGAAAAAAGCATTTATTTGTTATTTCAAGAAGCATTCATCGGTTGCCTCCAATGAAGCACATTGTGTGTGTGCTGACCAGGAATCAAACTCGCAGCCCTGGCGTTCAGGACGACGCTCTAACTGACTGAGCAAACCAGCCAGGGCCTCAACTGAATTATTTTAAATACAAAAGTGTACAAAGGCAAAATTATTCTGAAAGTTTTCTGATACTCTCAATGTTAAATCTGTCAAGCTGAAATTAAAGATTTATTTCACAAGAAAAATTAAAAATTATTTTCATATAGGTTAACCCTTGTATATATTTAGTCTAAAACACTCCCCTATTGCTCATTTCACTTATGTAAATTTCCTATAATACTCCATTCTGTGGCTACAGCACAGAGTTCACCGTCTTTCTCCTACAATTTCAGACAACTACAGACCTTTCTGCTAATTTGACACTCACAGGGAAGAAACAAACGGGCCCTGCATCTTCCATATCCAGAACAACTAGATAATTAAAAAAAACAAAAACAAAAACACCTGTTCCCTAGCTCAGCTGGCTACTAACTTCTAAACTTGTAGGAAACAAACTTTTGTTAGCTAGTGATTTCAACCTACTGATTGCAGTTTTATGATGAAAGATCTCACAAGCCTTTGCTAACATTAAAACCATTAGGAGTAAAGGGAGAAATTAGGGAACGCTTCAACAAGCAGTGCATTTTTAAAATTTCCTGGATCAAAATGGCCTTGAATTGGGAGAATAAATAATCAATAAGTAGAACTCAGAAAATATTATAGGCTAGATTCTAGGAAGCAGGATGGGTAGACAAGGGGACAAGAAACTGATATTTATTGAATACCTATTGTGTGGGAGCCATGGTGTTCACGACTAATAATAATGATGATGATGAATGACAGCTAGCCTTCAGTTATGCGACAAATACTGTGATAAATATTTATATGAGTATCTATTCCTCCCCAAAAGTACTATGACTATGATTTTAAGCTGAGGAAGCTGGGTTCAGGGATGTCAAGCAATGTGCCAAAAGTCATAAGACTGGTAAATGGAGTGGGGAGCCCAGATGTGAACCTTGTCATCTGTCCCCAGGGTCCATAATCCCAACACTCAGCTTTCCCACCTCTTATGTGGGAAAGCTTATTTCAGAGGCTGTATACAATAATATCGGGAGCCTCTTGGCGCCTCCGAAATGGAAAGGGACATAATGAAAATATTTTGCATTAATACTCTAAACATATGGCACTGGAAGAACACTGTTATGACGGATGTTTATAAAAACTGTTGTTAAACTTAAATTTATTAACTTCATCAAAATCCTAGGTCCCCTGGAACTGGTCCAGCTGTCTTTTCCTCTACTAGATTTTGTGGCCCGCCTTTCATCGTGACTGTCTCTTGCAGGTATCATCTTCAATAGCCTACCTAACATAATGCGTGCTATGATTGTTTATGTCCCCCTCTGCCCTCTCCTCACCTTAGCAACAGCATTCAACATAAGCACCTGCATTTAGCATAAACTCAGATGAAAGATAAGGACCTTCTCTATGGTTGTCTGTCTTCTCCCTCAAAACCATTATTTTCCTTTTAGGCGACATGAAACTTTTAATTTCTAGAACACTTTAACAAATACTTTGGTTGTCTACCACTTATTAATATTAATAAACATGTATTGGGCCCTTCTCAATGCCCTCTCTCTTCTACCAGGTGCTGGTTAGGATACATTCTGCGACCTCTACTTCACATCGATAAGGTATTCATTTTTTATTGCAGTGTAATAAGTGACTCCCAAACACTACAACTTAAAACAACAAATACTTGCTATCTCACTATTTCTGCTCTCACATGTTTCAACGGAATCTGGGCATACCTTAGTTGGGTGTCTCTGGCTCAAGGTTTCCCATGAAATTGCAGCCAAACTGTCAGCAAAGGGTGCACCTTCATCTGAAGACTCAGGTCAAGTGGGGAAAGATCCACTTCCAAGCCCATTCCCAAGTTTGCAGGCAAGCTATAATTCCTCAAGAGCCATTAGACTGAAGGCTTGTTAGCCCACCTTTAGTTCCTTCCCACATGGGTCTCTCCACTGGACAACCCCACTGTAGCAGCTGGCTTTCCTCAAGAAAGAAAGAGAGACAAAGACAGAGAGACAGAGATCCCAAGATAGAAATCATAGTATTTGAATTGCCTATTCCCAGAAGTGACATTTCATCACTTTTCCCACACTCTATCATTAGAAATGAGTTATCAGGTCCAGCTTATACTTAGAGAGAAGAGATTACACAAGAATTAGAAAACCAAGAGGCAGGGATGATTAGAGACCAGCTTAAAGGTTGACTATCTTTAATATTATATTTTATGTCTCTAAAAGGGTACACATACACACACACACACACACACACACACACACACACCTAACAAATAATTCTTGTTTTACCCATATTTGTGTTTTAAAACTAAATGAACACATTTAGGAAAATTTTCATGTATTAGAAATGCTTTCATTCATTCAACAAGTATTTATATAGAGCTTAATAAAATCTGATCCTGTTCTGGAACTTTTCTAGAAAGAAATAACTAAAATTGTGTTGGAAAAAATCATCAAGACTGTGACCAAGCTCTTTTCCCCCTAAGCAGAGACACAGGAGAATAAAGATTAAGACAACCATTATTCTTTCCTAATTAAAACCACCTCAGCATTCACTGTTAGAGACTATTTTAAGACTGTTTTCTGAGGCTAGAGCAGTGATGAGCAAATCCACTTGACTATAGTTATAAAACATTCTCTAACATCACCTTTAATCAGAGTACCAATATTTCAGCCTCCACATGCCTTCCTCTTTTATCTTATAGCCCAACCTATCGGAAAATGGGAGAAGAGAGGGGTATGTGTTTCATTGATTTTCTTCAAAACTCAAGTAGGTCCATCAATGATAGAGGGCACAAACTAGATGTCTTACCCCTGAGGCTCAAAAAACACATAATCTCCTCCAGAATTTTAATTGCTTTAAAGCAGAAGAAAAGGAGAAATGTGAAAGGTAAGCATTCTTAATTGATACCGCATTTACCATGAAGAAACAGAAAATCCAGAATCACCTGAATTTATCTTGAACCAGCAAGATTTTCCTTCTTCCCACTGCCATCAATCACAATAGAGAATCCAGCTCTTCTGATTGGACCAAATAGGAATGAAGCAACATAACAAATACGTACAATGATTACATGGACTTAATAGCCATGTGTTTGTATTTTCCTTTCCTCCTGCCTCCAATCCTTTATGGAATAGGTATGGCATTTGAATGCAAATTGTTGTTGGGGGGGGGGGGTGGGGGATAAATTTTTCATCAGTTTTTTAAAAGAGCCAGCTAAACATATGGTATGAGACACTAAACTGTAGAGCTATAAGCTATAAATGTGACTGAATGGACAAAGGGATGAAGGAAATAAAGCTGAAATTTAAACTTCTAATTATGTTGTTGAAAATAGACAAATCTGAACTTTATATGAACCTTAATTCAAAACTCATATTATTTGAATTCACAATGATGCTCCCTGTAAAGCCAGTAGCCACGGCCACCATCACAGCCACCTGGCCCATGTAGGTTCGCATTTGATTCGAACAGACGGTAATGAAACAACGGAGCCAAGAACTGGTGGGCCATTGGCTTTAATCCTAGCTTGCACCCAGCGGGTAAGAAATACACACAGTGGGAAAACACTTCCCTTTCCATTCAGGGCTCCCAAACCACTGACTTATCCGAGTTTTCCAAGAATCAAAGGTTTGTACCTCACCAGCCTTATTCCCTTCTGTTCCCCATCTCCTTCTCTCTGCACAAACTGGCTTCTCCTTCAGCATTCCTCCATATTGGCTGCTTCTCCTCTCCTCCACGTGGCCTTTCTCCACTCTCCTCTCTAATGTTAATCTCAGGAACCAAGAGAGAGCAAGCTCCCGGTCTGCCCCATTTTATAGTGTAGAAATCAAAACCTTTAATCCAATATACAAACAAGGAAGCCTCTGATACATAGTCACTTATCTGAAGCACAATGGGATTCCTCATGAAACTGTACCATCCCACATCAATCAACAGTCAAAAGTGTGGGGAAAAGCTTAGTCTTAAAACTAAGCCTTAGGCTATAACGACCCAGCCTGCCCACAGCCTGTCCCTCACATCCAATGCAAACTATAAGCGAGCAAACATATATATCATATTTACAAACTTATTTGACCAACACCCCCTTTGCTTCAATAGGCTATAAATGATAATGAAATGTGTTTACAAACTTTATTACTTCAATTTCCTAAGTATAAGGATCTAATTTTATAATCTTCTCTACATTTTCCCAGGGTCCAATTCTTGTTCTTCTTCAATATGAAAAAAAAGGATCAAAATATGAATCCAAAAATAGCTCTAGTATTCTTTTCCCAAATGAACACTAGACATTCCCCATCCTCTTTCCTAGCTACTGAAAGTTACTTTTAACTCTCTTTTACAAACCCATTCTGATACAAATTTAGAGAGAAATTTGTAAAATATTTCAAATTGTGACTCATCTTACAGTACCATGTTTGACCAAACTTAAGTTCTCAAGACAACTTTGAGTGAAGTCTTATTAAGGTGACCAGATTTTAAAATTGGTAAAGCAGGACACTGTTGACGGAGGGGGGGGGGTGTTCTTGATTAAAAATTTGGTCTATATGGAGCAAAAAGTTTTTTATAGAATGCAAAAATAGTATTGTAATATATTTTTTTAAATTGGGACTTTTTTAAAATGCCACAGGACACAGGACAAATTGTTATAAAGCGGGACATCTGGTCACCTTATCTTACATGCAAACTTATATCTCCAAGCTTTAAAAAAAAGCCACACATACGCTAAGTCAACAGATGCAATTTGACATGAGAAACAAATAGTTCTCATACACAGTTGTACCCACCAACAAGGAAGAAAATTCATCTGGCCTAAAATTACCCACTTTTCCTAAAATTATAAGTACCCTAGGCAAGTTGAAAATGTCTGCTTAAAAGCTTTAAAGCCAAACCTAATTTTGTTTAAGGTATCTGCTCAATTTCCTTTCTCTTAACAGGAAAGTTATTTCTTAATGCCTGGGCACATTGCAAATTTAAAGTTTAGAAAGATCAATTGCTTCTCTTTATTTTATACCCTCACGTTCAAAATGGCTGGCTCAGTTCAGATGACACTTTCCTCTAAACCTCACTGTACAGCAAGCACTAGGTGACTGCTCAGAAAGTATGAGTCACGGTAAAGAGTTTAGAAAGCCTATCTCCTCTAAACTGAATAAAAGCTTTTATTGCCAACCTTAGGAGATTAAAGTCAAATTAGTCTTTCTGCAAGCCAGTGAATTAGTTCTACAATCTCCTACAAGAGCCTTCTCAAACAACATGCAAAAAAGAATTAGCACAGCCTTTGCCAGAGGAGTTGAAAAAACATCCCATTGTGTTTCTGTAATTCACTGATGAGTTTATGAGAGTCGATCATTTTGTCAACAGAAAGATTCAACTTAACTCTTCCAGTCCAGTTTTGTATTTAAGTGATACCTTGCAGTTTACATAGTAAAACTTAATCAAGTAATGAAACAAGGCAACCCTTGGTGTTTTACTGTGTCATAAATAAAAGGTGCTGTCACGGAGTTTAACCCCATCGTGTCTCAAACTACCTCAGACCTACAAATACTCAGCCAAAGGATCAGTGGGCCTCTTATCCCCTCAGGCTGCGCAGAAAGGGAAAGGAAAATGATGAAGGTCCAAGCCTACAATTTCTCCCATGCCTTTCTTTGGTGTGTTCTCTACCCCCTATCTGCCCCCCGCCAAAGAAAGCTTTAAAAATATTTTCATTATAGTGGTCTACCGATCACAAGGAACTCAAAAGAAAGAGTCTGTGATTACTTTAAAACAGAAATAAATACCACAAGCTACAGCTGGGTGGGCACCCATTTTTCACTCAAAAGCTAACCACCCACTTTAACCCATCAGCCCCCGGTTTCCCGCGGCCAGGCCAGAACAGGTAGGCATGCACTGATCTGCCAAGCAACACTGCCCCCAAGAAAGTAGTCCATTAGGTGCCCAGTCACGGGGTCTCTTCTCCTTGGAAGGACATGACTCACAGGACGTAACAGAGGCACTTTTCTAACTGCCACCATTCTAACTCACTCACCTGAGGGCTCTTCTAGCTGTTTCACTTGTCACCTACCCAGAACCTTCCAAAGCCAAAATGGCCTAAAGAAGCACATCTTGCTAATGGATGCACGAAGAGAAATGAGCTGAAGCACAGATGCTCAAGAACAGTTCAAAGCTATGGTGGCTTGATGATGAGATGCTGAGAGTAGTTCCCCGGGAAGGAGCTTGGCGGGGCTGTTCTCTCTGCTCCGGGTCGCGAGGCAGATATAACAGATCCCTGTGAAACCAACCCTGAATACTTTTTTTCGCTTTCTGACTTATTTCATAAAAGCAAAAATCTTCTTTGGATTTCGTTGGATTAAGGGAAAACAGCTTAGGTCTGCATGGCACTTTATAAGTACATCTGTTTTATTTACTGTATAAGAAGTTTCATTCAACCTAAAACTAGCAGATGTGCCACAATTGACTGCGAAACGTGAACAGAATCCTGTATGCAAGTATTGTGTGTTTTCAGGCAGTGTGTACTAGCTGTGAGCAGGTACATCATTCCAGCATGCACAAACATGGTAGAGAACTGGTAGACATCTTAGGACCCTAAAGCTTCTTACAGCCTCTGCCCCAAGGTAAAATAGCCAGGTGTGCTAATCATCAGACACAGTAGAAGGCTGAGGCCTCCACTCAGAGCTTTCAAAGATATTCTACAGCTCCCTTTACCGCAAGTAGAATTTTCATGATATGACTTTCTCTAAAGCACAAACTGAATAGAATCACGTCAGTATAATCCTCACATTTTTCTGCCAGCTGGGATCCTGGATGTTGAGATGTGACTGCCTCACCATGGGCCTGAAACCACCAATCTGTTTCACATGGGTCAGTGCACAGCCATCAGATGGAGACACTATACGGTCACTATCCCAATGAATGAGATCCAAACCACCGACAGGGAGGGGAAAGGCAACCAGCTCCTTCTTCCAATCTCCTGGGCCACTCCAGTCCCTGGGTGATGGAATATCAATAGAGAAATGGGATGAATTGTTCACTTAATTGTTCTGTGCAAGCTGAATAATTGCACGCTTTCCAGAAAGGCTTTGTAACCAATGCGATGGCGTTAGATGTGCCAAAATCTTTACCTGGAAGCCAAGAGCCTTTCTTCCAGCAGCCCTACTCCTGTCATGGATGATGGCAACCCTGGTATTATTTCCAGAGGAGCCACAAGCATGGCAGAAATATCAAAAATCATGTCTTTCAAAATGGAAAAATTGCCATTAAGCGGCACCCACAGAGAACTGCTATCTCCATATATACCAATGTAAAACATTTAGTCACAAACCCTGGCTTAATCCATTACACACTGGAACAGCCAACAAATGGCAAAATAATCTACCTTCACAGTGAGCAAAATTGGCCCATTACACATGATGCCCACATGTTAAAAGGAAAGAGAAATGTGATGAAAATAAGAGGGGTTGGGAGCCTATTTTTGAAAATA
Source organism: Rhynchonycteris naso (assembly GCA_037038555.1). Lineage (NCBI taxonomy): Eukaryota > Metazoa > Chordata > Mammalia > Chiroptera > Emballonuridae > Rhynchonycteris > Rhynchonycteris naso. Next base: position 346,269,345 of record CM072995.1, read on the forward strand.
TCAAATATTGTGCAAGACGACTAAGATGGAAAAATGGAATATTGTCATCCACAAGTCTTTAGGAGGATAAAAAATCAGTTAGCACCAAGATAGAAAAGTCTGACACAGGCGTGTTGGGTGAGAAAAGAAAATCCTTAAGAGTAGCAACAGAATTTTATTTAGTCAAAGAACTCTCCATGTTACTTAATAAGAGAACAAGGCTTAGGGAGATGTCTTTATATCTCTTTCCCCCAAATGTGCTTGAAGCATTAACACACACACACACACACATACACACACAATAAAAGTTCTCAAAACAGAACACTTGTTTCTGGGAAAACAACTGTTGGTAGCACTTCACACTTACTCAGTTTTGGTTCAGTTATTTTTGAGCAGGTAAGGCTTCACAGGCCTGTGTCAAAACAGAAGCATCTCCCTGCTGCCCGGTCTCCAGCCATTCCTCCCTCTTTCCAGAAGCAACTGCTCTTCCTAGCTTCTTATGTTTCTTTCCAGACGAGACTTAAATATTCTTCAAACTCAATTTCTCTTATTGTAATTTCCTTCTACAGGTTCTTGCCCATTACTGCTTATTATTAATATTATTATTATTTCTTGCAGTGGTTTTTCATTATAATAATCAGGGTCTTTTCTCCTCGATAGGTCTGTGTTTATACAGTTTGAGATTCTGCAACTGGCTGTTTCTTCTCAGATGTTCTAATTCTTCATGTTACAGTCTAATCGACATGTCTCCCTGTGCTTCAGCATCTAACAAAAATACAAAGATGTTATTTTTTATACAAAAGCTTTCCACAAAATCAAGAGATTTAAAACAAATGGAAACCATAATGTGTAGCTGCCACCAAATCAAAGTTGTAAGAGTGAGTCGTGAGAGGACAGTGTTCCCCTGACTCAGGTTTCTGCCGGCTTGGACTTTGGAACATCAACCTCATCTGATTTTCCCTGTTTGGATTAGCCCACAGTAATACTGGCCACAGCAATACTGGCCTCTGAATGTGTCTGAGAGTGGGAAAGGGACGATAGGTGTTGGGAGGGGAGATAGGAGGGTGTCAAGCGCAGTTGAAGAAGCCCCTCCAAAGAGTCCTTGCTATGAAAATAGTCAAAAGAGAAAGGAGGGAATGGAAGAAGGAAGAAAGAAATTGCATCTTATTAGACTGAGAAGGTTAAAGGCAGAAAGAACTTTAGGGCTCATCAAAGCCAAGGTCCTCATTTTATAAATGAGGAGACTGAATTAAAAATGATGAGGCCAAGGGCACATGGAGTTCATGAGAAAACTACGTTACACTATATACAGTAGTAGTGTAACTATGAACTGCCGGCCATCTTCACCTTGCATGGCGGTACAGGACCACAAAAACCACCATGCAAGCTGAGGCTGCAACACTGTCTACATGGGAAACATCACAGTCGTTCTGTGACCCTGTCAGAACCTTAAAAACTCTCTCACTATTGGTTATAAACATACGGTATAGGAAAATGAACAGAAGACCCCCTAGTTACTTTAGTGTACTACTATTTAAAGTATTCGAAACATTGAAAATAAAGTCTTTTATTAATTTCTAAACGGCCTATCCAGATGAATTTGAACAGTGCCTGCTTTGTCATCATTTAAGTCAAGCACACTGCTATGCCTCCGCAAATTGTTACACTGTTTTCTAAGTTTACATCTGCTTCCAACATTTCTACCCCTGTATCTTCAGTGTCATGGAATATCTCCAAGCGTCCCTTCCACGTGAAGCTTTCGCTGGTCTCTCTTTCTCTGGGACATTGTGTCCTTTCATCAGAAGCACTTTCCTCAGTTGTGTCGTACCTTTGCCCACACTAAGTTCATCTGACCACACATCCTATAAAAGGCAGTCCTGTCCACACCCCACACGTGGCTATTTCTTTTCTACTTCATTAGTGTTTGGTCCAGACCTCACTTCCAGCGCTATCCCTTTTGTTTCATTCTTGTTGGCCAATTCTTTCTTCTGATTATCCATATTTGTAAAACGCGACACGGGTTTCTCATTGGTAAACAAGAAGACGACACAAAGAATACCCTTTGCTGTCTGCCTGTGACCTGAATAACAGATGCGCGGTGGCCTATCTTTGAAAGACTCTGAAAGGAGTGACATCTTGATCACTGATCAGGACGTGTGTCTGTCCCCGGTGTGGTGACTTGGTGAACTAACGAGCCAGCAGCAAAGTTTGTACTCTATGCAACCCCTCAGTTAATATTGATATCTGGTAACTGACATTTGAACCACATTGCTGGGAGACGAATGTTATTCAAACCCTGGTCATTGAAATCTGTACATATCAGAACTATGCAAAGCAAGGACTGTCTATACTAAAGATAATGTCATTTATTATTATAATAAGATAATATAATTATTATTGCCACTGTTGTTATTACACAGGGGAAAACTGGACTGCATTATTACTGTATTTTAAAGGGGATTCTATTTAATTCAAACATGTACTAGGCTCCAACAATTTTCATCTTCGCCACTGCAAGATCTGCAGATTGATGCTAAACATGGGCAGCCAAGAGGAGAAGAGAAAGGACTGAAAAAAACACCTGCTTTTAACCCTTTCACGTGGGGCCTGAGAAAAGTTCCAGGAGAGGAAGATAGAGCATAGCAAAGCCAAAGGTCATCTAAACGTGAGGAAAGGTGGATAACCTTAGCATGCCCTTTCATTACTCTACTTCCGACGCCGGAAAGAAAGGATTTCAATGCAGCTTCCCGTGGATGTGGCTGGTGGTCTCCCAACAGCCATTTTCCCTTCTTTCTTAGTAGCAGAACCCCAATTTTTGGCTAGTTATACTGCCACCCAGAATAAAAGCCGTATTTCCCAACTTTCCTTGCAGCTCATTGTGTCCACATGATTTAACACTGAAAAGTGGAATATAAAGAAAAAGATTGTGGGGATTTGGGAAAACTCCTTAATAGGAGCTTATTCAATTAGGGGAAGCAACCTTTTGCCCTCCCTACTATCTAGAATGTAGACAAGGTATGAGAAAACACCATCTCAGACTATGAGGAAGTGTGGAGAACGGAAGCCAGGCACTGGGATGGTGGAACATAAATCCAGGCGGAGCCTGAGTCCTTCATGGCCTGATGCAAGCATCACACTAGCTCTGGGCTGTTTCCCTCCATGCTAGTTTATGTGTATTTAAGCCACTCTTCTAGTCTTTCCTACCCACATCTGAATGCAGTTCCTAATTGATGAAATGAATACTCTTAGCTTGTCAATGGGCTATTTCGGTGGCCCAAGCACAGTGATTGACTCTTACATCATTCTACATCACAAAGGTCTCAAATGAGGCAGAAACACATGGGCAAAACAATAACTCTCCACATGCTGTTGGATATTTGAGGGAACAAGAGCTTATGGTTGCTTGCAAAGTCTTAATACAGATTCAAATAATTGATAACTCAAAAATCAAACAAAGACCTGGCTTAAGAACTCTTTAGAACAAAAATTTAAAAAAAATAAAAAAGTTTTAAAAAGGGTAGGAAATAAAGTAACAGCAGGCTTGTTATAAACCTGAAACTGGGGCTGGGAAACAGAAACTCAAGAATAAGGGTGCATTCATCTATGTATCTAGACTCAGAGGAAAATACAGGAGTTAGCTCAGTGCTGGTCCCATGTTAAAAGGAATATTTAACAAACAAGTAAATTGAGGTGAGGGCAAGAAGGCCAGGATATATCACTTTGTGAAACATGGGAGAAGAAACTGAGGTTATGTAGCTGGAAGCAAAGAAGGTAGAGTAGAGACATGATTGGTATTTCAAATATCTGGAGTGCTATCTGGTAAAACCAGGCTTTGGTTTCATCTGTATGGCTTCAAGCAGAAGTAAGACCCATGAGTGAAACAAAAATAAAACATATTTCAACTCAATAAAAGGAAAAAAAAAAAAGCCTTCTGCGAATTAGAACTTTGCAAAATCGGAACGCACTAGTTTGTAAAGTAGTGATTTATCTGTCATGGTGGCGGACTTTCTAAATTTTAATTAAAGACCATAATGGAATTCAGGATTTATTCTGAAACTCAGAGTAGGAACTGAAAACACTGTTGTATCTCCAAGTTATTGGGAAAATGACTTGTATACGAGGGTGACTATTAGTGAAGAATATTAAGGAAGAGAGTTCTGTATTGGATGGAAAATGGGACCAGGTGGCCGTTTCCATTCTACCAACCATTCTACTAATACTCTATTTCTCTATTATATGTGAGTGTTTAACATGGAATGATCTAGGTATTGAACAAATGCTCCCTGAGGAAAAAGATGATAGTTTATCGGCCAGAACTCTTCTAACTTAAGTAGATAAAACCAACTGAAAATATTTGGAGGGGGAAAAAATAAGAAATTCGATAACATAGATAAATCTCACTTCAGGCATGAGTGTTCAAACAATGTGGTCATAAATCTTCACCAATTTCTTGAGTCAGTTTTCTCTGAGCTGGCTTTGGTCTCAGACAGACTGTCATCGTGCAGAAGCCTGATTGGCTTCTATCAGCCTCACGCTTCATTCTCTAGCCTCGCAGTTGTAACTGACTTACACTGACCTGGCTTCAGACACAGACCCCAGTGTCTACCCAATTACTGTGGACTTTGATTGGCCAGATGTGGGTCACATGAACTGAGAATAGGGAAGGGGTGGTTTCTATAAGAAAAATAAGGCTTCTGCAGTAAGGGACAATGCAAGATAAAAAATGATAAATGTCCACCATATTGACAACAAAAAATGTGATAGATTTTTTAAATTGCTACATCAGTGGAATTCTGAGCCTACTCTGAATTTCAAAACAGGAAATTGAAACACTGTTGTATCTTGAAATCCATGAGAACATAAAGTGAATTTGATTCTAGGCCATAATCTAAAATTCTAATACTCAGGCAAGTAACAATTTTAACATGTCTGTCTCTTCAACAGTTTCTTTTTTTTCCCCTTAAGATGCCTCTGTTCACAGACAACCTCATCAGACAAAGTAATAGCGAACAAAGAGAAAAGCATAAAATGTGTATTGAAGTGGATGAAAGCATGGAATGCACAGAAAAGTTCTTTATTAATAGCTGAAAAAAATCTTTATATTTAATATTAAGGTGACATATTTCTATTTCAAAAGAAGTAAACATTACAGTCATGAATAGCAAACAGAAACACAAACTCATTTATTTGCAAAATAAACTCATTTTCCTTTCATATCAACGCAAAAAAAATGACCCAATACCATATGTTCCATTTGCCATGACTCTAAGATAGCAAAGCTATACAATTTCTAGATCATTAACTTGTCTTCTTATTTTCCCACATCTTACAGTTCTGCTAGGTAAGCATTCATTTATTCACTTTGATAATGCTACCTTTTTATAGGTTTGGTATTTCATGTGCTCAATTACTCCATGCAAAACTACAGCAGTCAGGGGTAAGGGTGTGGAGAAGAAAAGGACCAACCCCACAGTTTCTCTAAAAGGACAAGAACTCAAAACTACACTTCCAATAGTTTCAAACAAAAGAGGGAGTTTTTGCCTTTTGCTAATCTCATGTTTAAAAAGGCATCCACATGCCCTCTTTTGATAGCATTGGGGCCAAGCTGAATGCCACAGTACACAGGATAGCACAGTGGTACCACATAACAGCTTGTCAGCGCTGTTAAGTACCGGCAGCAAGATGGGCAAGAGGCAAGTGTCCCTGCAATCATGTGGGAATCGTCAAAGGGTCCCTGGAAGAGAAGAGGGACAATCAGGGCTTTTTGGTTATCTGCTAAAAATCAGAGAAGTAGAATTCTGAGAATCTCAAAATTAGACCTGAAAAATACAACTCCTTGTCATTGCAATGATACAAGAGAAAGATACTCTGAGGTTAAAGCAGCCATGTATCACCCTTGTGTTTTCCGTTTTTGCATTACTTAGCTAGCCATAGAGAGATTTCATGTGGCCAACTTAATCCATTCAAACTATTGCACAGGATTTAGACTATTAAGAAAAAAATTTACTCAACTTCTGAGACAAGCTGTAGAGCTCACACTAAATAGCTTAGTCTATGTGACTTAGAATATAAGGTTATCAGTAGATGCTTACACAAGAAATCAAGCAGGAACTGGTACACAAACTGAATCTATGAACTTGTTAACAAGTGTAGAAGCAAAGCAACAAGAAGAGATGAGAGAATGCAGCAACTCCTGACAGGTGTATGCTTACACAATTATAATTCAATATATTTTTATATAAACTCAGAATTTACAAAATAAACAGTGATAATAACTACAAAAAGACCACCATGACTAATTAAGCATAAATAAATCATTTAGTAAACCCAACATGGAGGACCTCATTGAATTCCTTTTATAGGTAGGCACTAATATCTCCATTTTAGAGAAGAAAAGGGATCTCAGGGAATTTAGTATAATTTCTCTAAAGCCACACAGCTAGCAAGGGCAGAACCAGGATTTCCACTCAGCCAGTCTGATTCCCAATGCTGTGCTCTTAACCACCAGTGTTTTCCCCTTAAGCACTTTGCATGAACTTGCTCATTCTATTTGACTCTCATAAGACCCCCGAATAAAGTAAAAATTATCCCCATTCTATAATAAAAAAATCAAGAAGATAAATCATTTGTTCTAGGTCATACTGCTGGTCAGTGACACAGCCAAGACTGGAGCTCATTATCACAGATAACATGTCACAAACAGCTACATGCCCAACAACAACTATTCTTTTCTTCCTGAGCACAAGTCTGCCTAGCCATAAACTAGACCATCCCTAGGAAAAATACAAGGCTGATATTTAAAAACGAATCCAAAAATATAAAGAAAAGAAAACTGAGAAACAAATTAAATCTTTCCTGATTATCTTTCAAAGAGTTAACAAAGAACATTTGCTTTGCATGACCCAGAACAACACATCCGTGAGGAGCAGCAACATACCGTGGCGGGATCAAATGAACAGTTCTGCAAGTTAAATGATGTCATGGAGAGGCAAACAGACAAATCAGATTCGGATTTCTGTAGGATGGCTAACCAGTGTGTTTCAACAAATAATGGTATTTTTTTATAAGGTGAGTTTGCTGTAGATTAAAATAAGGTTAAGACATATAACAACCATTGCAATGTATATAGATCAGCGATTTTCAACTGGTGTGCCACAAGAATTTTTAAAACATGCAATACCCAACTATTTAGTCAGGAGTGCTGACCTCTTTTCTCTTAGATTGTCAAGGAAAGAAATAATAACAGCTAATACAACAATAGCTATCCAGTGTGAAAGAAATCTAAATTATACCTTTTTTTTGTCAGATTGGCAAAAAATATCTTTTCTGATGTGCCACAGAAGTTTAGTTATTAGTTTATGTGTGCTATAAGATTTTGAAAAAGGTTGAAAATCTCTAATGTAAAGCATTGTTTACATCCTGATGTGTATGAATCAAGATTTTTTAAAAGTCCCTACCGGTTAGCTCAGTCAGTTAGAACATTGCCCCAAAACACCAAGGTTGTAGGTTTGATCCCAATCAGGGCACAGAAGGGAAGAGACTAAGTGGAACAACAAATAAATGCTTCTTTCCCTCTCTCTCTCTCTCTCTCCCTCTTGTCTCTCTAAAATCAATCAATAAAAAGAAGATTTAAAAAAGACGTTTCTGTAGAATATGATTGGATTACATGTGACATCAAAGAATTGTTGCTAATTTTGTTAGGTATCTTAATAGTACTATAGTTACATAAGAGAATATTCATATTTTTTATAAATGCAAAATAAAGTATGTTGGAGTGAAATTACAATAAGGACTGGGACTTCAGTCACAATAACAGCCACAAAACACATGCACACAAGGGTACAAGTTCTGCCGTTGTCTGAGTAGCTCCAATTTTGGTCCAACACTGAGTAGCTACATGACCTAAAGCAAACTATCTCACTTGCAATGCTCAGGTTCATCTTCTGTTTACTAGGGATAACAGTCACATCTATTGCCTTGGGTTATCTTGAGGATCAAATGAGATGAGCTCTGTAAAGTACTCAGCACAACAAGCTAGCTATCATTATTATTAACCAGTAAGCCCTTCACTTATCTAGGACCCCAAACCCTACTCACCAAAACACATAATCCCTTGAAATCTTTCTCTCCAGTTCCTCCCTCACTAGCCCATTTCCTTCTTCAGCATCTAGAACTACTGTTTTAATCGTTAACAATGAATTAACATTTCACTAATATTTTAAAGTGACTTTCTTTTTTAAAACATAAGTAGGGAAACTATGGAACACCATGAAAATAGAGAATATAAAATTAACTGATATAATTACGCCCCCCAGATATGAACGTGGAAAAGGATAAAAGGAAAAGTGGAATATGTAAATGGGGGCATTCTGAATGTTGGTCCTTAAACCCAGTGATTTCTGTTGTTAGGTTCAAGCAAGCAAGCAAGAAGGAGAGGGGGGAGGGTAGGAGGGAGGGAAAGAGGAAGAAAAGAAGGAAGGAGGAGAGAAAGAGAAAAGAAACTCCACAGACTTAAGGGACACTAAGAACAATTGAATAGTGTGAGAGTGTGTGAGGGTGTGTGTGTGTGTGTGTGTGTGTGTTTTGATGGTAGAGGCATGTGTGCTATTACTGCAAACCTAGAGTATAAAAAGGGAGTGGGTGGCACAAAGTAATGAGTAGTAGTAATACCCCTTATTTCATTTATTCCATGGTTTCATGGATGTGTGACCTGTGTAGTCACACAGGATCTTATGCTTAGGGCCCCACACTTGGCCTAATACACTATTGTCACCACGTTGAAATCCTCAATATTTTAACAAGGGGTCCCACATTTTCATTTTTCGCTGGGCCCCACAAATTATGTAACCAGTCCTGACTCCACCTTGTGAGATTGGCAGTGTTATTATTTCTATTTCAAACACGAGACAGACCTAAAGGGCATTATGTTAAGTGAAATAAGTCAAACAGAGAAAGATAAATACCATATGATTTCATTTATAGGTAGAACCTGGAAAACAAAATAAATGGACAAGAAAATAAAACCGGAAAGAAACGTATAGATAGAGAAAACAAACTGAGGATTGCCAGGTGGGGGAGGAATGGGGCGCTGGGTGAATAAGGAAGGGATTAAGAATAAACTGGCAGTTACAGAATAGTCACGGATGGAAAGCACAGCACGGGGAAGACAGTCAGTAGTATTGTAATAACTATGTGTGGTGTCAGAGGGGTACTAGATTTATCAGAGGGATCACTTCATATGTTATATAAATGTCTGTAAAAAATGTATTAAAAACACTAATAAAGATTTGAATATTTTTTAAAAATAAGTGAAACTGAGAAAGCTGAAGCTTTGAGAGGGTGAGACTTGCCTAAGGTCAAGCCGGCAAGTGGTAGGATGGGAACACAGGCTACCTTCACATGACAATGTGGAATGAACTGAAAGAGGAAGCTAGAGAAAGAGAAAGGGGGAACGGAAAGAAAGCCCAGGAAACCAGGGAACCAGGATATTATCATCCATGCGAGGGCCAGATCCTGGGTCATAATGCAGTCAAGGTCTTGAGTTTAGTCTGAGAGTTAATGAGTTCATGTCACTCCCAAGAAGAAGACTATTCTATAGCACATGACAGGCTATGTATCAAGACTGTCTGAGTAGAACATGGAAAAGGTACAGGCACCCCTCCGCCCTTCTGGAAACAGGATCTTCAGGAAGGAAGGGCCAGAAATTATTTTCTCTTATAAATTGGCCAACTCTTTGGAGTTCCTGTGTTCCTTGAAGAACTAAAGCAGTAAAGGGTTAGGATGATCTTGTTACTTTGTTAAAATATATATATATATTAAATAGCGTGTGTGTGTTTCAACATAACTATTCCTTAGCTTAGTCAACCCAGAAAATTGTTGGTCCATCCATGTCCTAACAGTCACTTCAGGAAGTCACATGGTTCTGCAGGCATCAAAGGCCTGACCAGAGGAGCCGGTGGACTTGGACTTGATAATTACCAGGTAAGAAGCCAGTCTAGAGAACTAGCCTTAGGTGGGGAAGAAGCTCCTGTCCTTCCACGGGACCCTCTTCCCACATCTGGATCTGCCTACTGCCCCGTGATGAGGAAAAACGCCCTCTGGCATCGGCCACAGCCCCGAGCTGAAGGCAGAGTAGTGTCAGAAAGCTAGATGTACCTGATTCAGAGATTCCCAAATGTGACTACAGATCATAGTCCTCTGGAGCAGCTTTTAAATGTTAAGATCCCATGACCTATTCTAGGGCCACTGGATTGGAATTTTGAGGAATGACCCTAAATTGTTTTTGTTTTTAATTTATCCATTTTATATTTTCCTAGGTGATTTTTCTGCAACCTGTCCACACTGATCCACAGGCAAAATTTTAAGAACCACTAGTTTTCTATTTTTTTTTCCCCTGTTGCTATTGTTTTTCCCTTTTGTTGCCCGTTCTGGTGTTGGAGAATTGGCCATAGAGTTTTGCATCGTTCTCTTGCAATGGAGCAATAAAGGTGGACAGCACCCCCTCAGGACAGAAGGGCTTATGGCAGCAGTGATTTGTGAAACAAGCCTAAACAGAAGTGAGTTTCAAGGACCAAGACTCAGGGATTCAAAGGCGGAATCCCACTTCACCCAGAGTAGTTCCGCACTTGTCGTATATATGTCGCAGCTCCTTGTACATTTGTCTGAAGGAAAGTTTCTACTGCAAAAGAGAAAATGTTTGAAAAATACTGCCTTTTATATAACCATAACATAACCGAAACATAGTTCTTTTTCAGCTACATTTTAGGCAAATAGAGATTTGTGAACTACTCTGAAAATCTAAATATCATTTATAACATAAATACTGTAGGAAAATATCTCATGAATCTGAATTCAAGATGGCAAAAGACATCTCCCTCCCCACCAGCAACCTCCCACCTGTTGAACAACCAGATGGGATGTGTGTTATCATCACCTCTCTCTACACCCTAACCTATCTCCAAGACTACAGTGCCCCCTAGCTTGAAATAAAGGAAACGCTCACTACAGCCCAAAAGAAATCCCTACTCCCTCCCTTGTCTCCTGAGTCACCCCCTGCAGTGACCACTAAAGCTGGATATCATCCAATAGAAAGAGTCGGCACAGGCACATTGATTCTCTGGGGCTCAGGAAACTCCTCCCACTAGAGCCCTGGCTATACCAGTAAATGCCCAAATATTTTACACCAAAAAGAGAAGTTACTGACCCACTGCCATCAGTGTATGTGCTTTGGGTTGCTTTGAGTAGTTAGCCATGTGACATCCAGATGCTCCCTGGAGAAGAGCAGCACTGGTCAAGATAGCCCTGGACATAGATTATGGGAGAGGAAAGAGACCTACATGGTGACCTTGTTTGCAGCCTCATGACTATAATATCCCAATCAGACACGGCCAAAAAACAACCACGGAAAAACTGCGGCATTGCTAACTACTTCATTTGCCAGACTTGTATTTTTCCTCTCCTTAAGCTCCGCCTAACAAAACCGCACTCTAGCAACTGCTGAGTCAGCATGAAGAGCCACAACTCTTGTTCCTGGTGCTAACGAGTTAAATTATGAAAAAAAATACTAATTCATAATAGGTTTATCTTACCAGAAATCCTAAGCTTCTGCAATCCTAAGCAGAAGAAACCCACATTACAGCGCATGTGTCTTAGGAGAGAATAACTTCATTTGACTCAACTTTTATAACCAGCTGCATCTACATCCCCACTGACCTATGGGTAATAACTTAGTAACAGCTAATGACCAGTAATAGGTAATGACCTATAACATTCTGAACACTTACCTAGAAGACTTGAAAGAACCTCAGTTACAAAAGAACTGAAATGGGCTTGGGGAGTCCTCCTAATTATAAGGGACAATGCCGAGAGCATTCCAGTTAATTAAGAGCTTGCCTCATGACTGAATCTGTAACACTAAAAGCTTTTATTCATTTACTTATTCAATAAATAATACCAGCCAAGTACCAGACACTGTTTCTGACCTTATTTCTAAATCTTCCACCCCTAAATTTCACCTTCTGAGTATACTGACTTACTCACAACTCCCAGAACATTCTGTGCTGTCTCCCGGCTTCTATAAATGGTGTTCCCTCTGCCTGGAACGTCCTCCCCCTTTCCCATAGAGCGCGAGCACACACACGCACACACACGTACACACACCATTCCCTTTGTCTAGCTTCCAGCACAAATAGCTCATTCTCATTCATTCAACTCAGAGGCCATTTCTTCCATAAAGTCTTTGCCAACCCCCTTTAGTAATACGTGCTACCCTAGTGTGTCTCGCTGCATAATGTTTGCGTGTGTCCCTGGAGAGCAGAACATGGAGCACTGAGAAACGGTTCCTTTTAGTGGTTACACAAGCACTGGAACTAACTCCCTGGATTTTAGTCCCAGGTTTATCTCTTAATCACTGCATAATTTAGAGCAATAACTGAATTTCTCTGGGCCTGCGTGTGCTCATCTTTCAGTGTGGATAACATCAGTGCCTATCCCCTTGTGTTATTAAAAGGACTGATCGATACATGTCAAGTGCTTACATGTTATATAGTGCATTGCTTATAAAGCTCAATAAATATCTTTCTAAAAAATCTCTCCTGTACAAAGGAAGTAAAATTTTACCTATGTGAATACACCCATTATATTGTAAAGGGGTATTATAATGAAATAACTTATCTCTTTTAAAATGTTCAAAGATAAAATTAAGGTGACAGAAACCTATAGAAACAGGCAAAACCAAGTTAAAAGAAAAGCAGGTACTGGGAGAAAGTATTTGCAATACGGTTAACTGACAGAGGATTTGTTTCCAGAGAAAAATAACAAAAGAATAAGTAAATAAAACAGAAACAGAAAACCTCCTATGAGTCAATAAAAAAAGCAGAGATTACCCAGTAGAAAAATAGGCAAAGAATATTAATTATGAATAAGCACTTCACAGAAGAGGACATTTGAATGACCTAAATAACTATGCAACGGTGCTCAGGCAAATAGGAATCAAAATGGGACACCATTTGAGACCCACTAGATAACGCTGAGCGTAGCTGAGGATGTGGGAAAATAAGAACTCTCCCATAGTGCTGGTGGGAGACAGGCATGACCACGGGGAGAGTATTTTAAAAAAGAAAGCCAAAGGTGTGCAGTTCCACTTGTGGGCGTTTACCCTACAGAAGCTCATGCTCATGTGAACAAGGAAACATGTCCCAAGATACTCGCTACAGTCTGATTTGTAGTAGCAAAAAAGTAAACACAACTGCCCATCAACTAGATGTATATGTGTCAAAATGAGTAAATCTCAAAAAATAAATAGTGTTAAAGGACAAAAGCAAGTTGCAAAGCATATTGATAATAAATACAAACTGTAAAACTCAAAACCATACCGAATATTATTTATGAATATATATGATAATAATAAATGTATAAAACCATGTAGGGGAATGTGACATGGCCACGATATGCCATCTTTAAGCTGGAAAAAGAAGTGAAGCGAAAGAGAGTGGGTGGGGCTTTGACTCTCATTGGGCTGTTTTCATTCAATAAAGACAACAGAAACTTGAGACAAATATGGCATGATATGAAATCTGGATTGTGGGCACATGGGTTACTACAAAGTTATTATCTAATTTCCTTAAATATCCAATAATCAAAATTTTACTTTTAAATTAATTTAAAAATGAGGAGAGGTATTAGAAAATTCATGTTTCCAGGTACAAGCCAAGAAACCAGATGTCTAGTTTCTATAAATACAGGTAAACCTCAGAGATACTGTGGGTTTGGTTCCAGACCAGTGCACTAAAGTGAGAATCGCAATGAAGAGAGCTGGAATCTTTTTGCTGGTAAAGGATCTTGCCTTCAAGTTGTAAAATATGCAACATCATTGAAGCAAAGTAAACGATGCACAATAAAACAATGTATGTCCGTGATTAATACCTTCACTGATTCCATTAAATGGATGACTAGGTAAGTGGATGGATAGAGGCAAGGATGGATGGGTGGGTGGGTGGATGGATGGATGGACTGGCATTCAAATATATAGAGACAGAAGAAAAACGGTAGCTTAGAGAAGAGAAAAGTTTTAATAAAGTCATATCAAATGTAACGCTCAGGCTGTGCAGTCTGAAATGCCAGTTTTGCTACCCCTTCCACTGCTACCTCAGGCAGGGCCACTATATGAGCTGCTCAACACCAGACAACAATGTGAATGACGCCCCCTGGAGTTGTGCAATTCCCCAGCCCTGATGGCCAAATGCCTCAACCTCTCTGAGTCCTTTTTTCTTTATCTGTAAAGTCAGCCCAATGATACCTGTGTCGCAGGGTCTTTAAGAAGTCTAAATACAACAATGCATGTGAAGTGCTTAGTATACAAAACCTGACACATAATAAGGAGTGAGATATGCTAATTATCCAGGTAGTACTAGGAAAATGGACATTAAGTCTAACATTTTAGAATAGACTAATGTGCAACAACAGCCCTAAGAGCTGTCTCCCTAGAATTTATAAAATCATCTACTTGTAGTAGAAAAGTGACAGTTATATACACCTAGTAAGTTTGGTTGATCTTGATGACTAACTTACCCACAGGCACTGGGGTGTGTTAAAGCACGGGCCCTCCACCCTGCAGTCCTGGGCTGCCTTGGAGTAGCTTAAGGCAGTAGGGCTAACCTGGGCTAGTGAGGGCCCAGAACCTCCCTCTGAAGCCACCAGAGCAAAGGGGCCTTCTGTACCTTTAGAGGCAGGCATCTCTTAGCTAAAGTAAGTGATGTAAAACTTGAACAATCTTATGTAAAACTTATGTTTGTGGTGCATAAACATACACAAGTTCAGCCATCATGTAGTCTGACATGCAGGGGGAAGGGGGGAGGGAGGAGGCCCCAACATGGGGCAGCTAGAAGTCATCTTTCCTATTACATTGCCATTATGCAGAAACTGACTCCACAATTTAAAATCAACTGGCTTACACATACACACACACACCAGACTTGATATAAGTTTTCCTTTTCCTGAAGGTCATCTCTTTCAATCATGTATTTCTACATAACAAACAAAACGTAGTGGCTTAAAATAACAAGAATTGACTGTTTCTCTTGATTCTGCACGTCGCTGGGTGGCTCCTCTGCTTTGCCAGTGAGCTCACCCATCCTGCTGCAAATCAGCTGCAGGGTCACATGTCTGTCACTCTATGCTGGACACTGGCAGGGTGGCCTCAGTTCTCCTCCACGTCTCCTGTCATCCTCTGGCCAGGGAGAGCAGCCTCTTCCCCTGCTGGTCTTAGCACAGGGGCCCACAGGGATGGCCAGGGAGCTGCAAGGCCTGTGGGGGCCAGGCTGGCACTGCACCGTGTCACCTCTACCACACTCTGTTGGTCAACACGAGTCAAAAAGTCATCAGAGTCAAGGAGAGGGGAAGACACTCTACCCCTTAACGGGAGAAGTAGCAAGGTCCTACCTTGAAGCGATCAGCAGGGCCCTGCAGCCGCCACAGGAAATGAAGATCTTCAAAGGGCCCTCGGAAGTCAGGCATGAAATGGGCTGGGATCTGCATAGGGTTTGTTTCTTGAAAATAAATGATTAAAAGAAAAGTTTGATGCCTGACCAGGCGGTGGCACAGTGGATAGAGCGTCGGACTGGGATGTGGAAGACCCAGGTTCGAGACCCCGAGCTCGCCAGCTTGAGTGTGGGCCCGTCTGGCTTGAGAAAAAGCTCGCCAGCTTGGACCCAAGGTCGCTGGCTCTAGCAAGGGGTGGCTCAGTCTGCTGAAGGCCCAAGGTCAAGGCACATGTGAGAAAGCAATCAATGAACAACTAAGGTTTCACAACAAAAAACTAATAATTGATGCTTCTCACTTCTCTCCGTTCCTGTCTGTCTATCCTTATCTATCCCTCTCTCTGACTCTCTCTCTCTGTCTCTAAAAAAATAAAAATAAATAAGAAAAAAAAGAAAGAAAAACTTTGAAAACCACTCCACTAACTCAAAAAGGACAGAAAATACTGTGAAAATAAGAATGAGGAGCATCTTCTTTTCTCCTGAAGTAAAGTCTTCCTGGCAGAAGCAACAGTGTTCCTGAGGAGCAAGCTTTCTCCTCCACTGAGCAAACAGGGACGATATTGTCGATGTGACCAGTGTAGAGAGTGAACAAGTGACGGGGGGCGGGGAAGAGTTGGTCCTCTCTGGAACAGATACCTGAGACTTGTCCTCACAGGGCAGTGATCATGGAGAGCGTGATGCTCAGGTGGAGACAGGCCAGGCTGTCCAGTGAAAGACGGGGGCGAGGGCGATGGGGGGAGCAGCATCAGGCTGAGATGGTTGGGGGGTAGATGGGCACTGAAGGACACAAATGCAGAAAAAAGCGGCAGCTGCCCGGGTACAGGGATGCCTTTCATCAAAGGGACGAAAGGCTGGACAGTGACCCTCCAGAACTCTTCCATTCCTCTTCTGGAAAGAGGGCAGAAAAAAATAAGAAAGAGGCTCTGTCAAAATAGCAAAGCCATGTTGATGTAATAATTGGACGCTAAGTAAATGAGGAGAGAATCTGGGATGAGCTGACCACCCAAAAGCAGAGGACAAAGGAAAGAAGAAAGTGCAGCAAGACTGAGCCTCAGACAATAACCATGCCACCCCCCTCTGAGAAACACTTTCCCGCTCCCCCTGTGCAGGCAGGTGTGCAGATAGAGTCACGCTTATATCTGTGGGTTTATAATTGGCTTCATTTTATTCCACAGTAAAATGGGTTGATAGTGCATCCATATTGTGACAACATTCCCCAGCAAATGTCCTAATTAGGAACCCTCACTAGCTTTCCATTATTTCAAAACTGTCCAAATCTGGGTAGACCCCGAAGACCATCTGGAACCTGGACTTATGCCCGGGCGGCAAGAAACTGTCCTTCATTAGACCTCTCCCTGCCCCACCTATTTGACAGAGAAAGGGTGATGGAGAGAGTTACAAGGCAGATCCGCTGGAAAATAGCGTTCCCCGCTCAGACATTTGATTTTATGATTTTATCTTCCTTGTAATTGACCGTGTTCACATCACTTCAAAGGAAATTTTTCTGGTGCTGTAGCTGTTTGAAATTAACAGGGACATGCATTTATTTAAGTATGCATTCACGTCTGCATACATATGCGGAACACTCATCCAGAAACAGCAGAAAGTGCTGCTATTCTTTATTTTATCTTTAAACTACTTGAGTTTGAAAGGGAAGCTTTTAAAAAATCAAGAATAACTTTAAAATCCAGAGGGAGGAATTGCCAATAAAGTAAAAGCACTCGTGTTGATCTGTCATTGTATTTCTGCAACCATTGCCTGCTTCGGTAGCTTGTCCCCGCCGCCCGCCGAGCGTGGGGGGTAGTCATCTGGATCTCTTGTGGCATAGACATCTGATATAAATTTTAAAAGTCAATCATAAAGCTCCCCCAAGTGGATAGATTTAAAACTACATCAAGGAGCCAGCCATTGTATCAGGAATGGCAATCAAAACTGAAACCCAAAGAATGCTTTCTTAAGAAAACTTTTTATTGAATTTCTGGGGTGGCATTGGTTAATAAAATCATATAGGTTTCAGGTGCACAGTTCCACAATACATCGTCTGTATAGTGTATTGTGTGTTCACCACCCCGAGTCAAGCCTCCTCCCATCACCCAAATATGTTTCTGATGGATAAGCAGTGACCTGGCTTATCCATCATTTCGTACATAATTCAGTAAGATCAGCATCACGGGAAAAGAATTCTATAAATGTTAAAATACAATCAGCACAAATACTCCCCCTGGCTTCTTGGGAACTTAAGTGGGCCTAGAAGCTGCCCTTACCTGGGCTCCAGGGATCAGGATACAGTGATTTACAGCAGCTAGGGGATGGAAAACCCTCTGTGGCCCCTCTGGAAAAGATCCCCAGTTCATTTAATTGTGTTCCTTATCCCATTATAGGGCCGATTATACTGAATTATGTGGCACCCCCGTAAGCCTGTCAGTTAGATTCTAGAACAAATTAAGTTTGTTGAAGGCTTTGCTCTTTCTCTCTATTAAAATATTCATATCTACTCTAACAACCTGATAAAAACTGGCTAAAAGCCTTGCTGGTATCCCCAACAGGGAATGCCATTTTTAATGAACCCACAAGCATCATAAATAAAAAATAACTGGTCTTAATAAAGAATTGATAGAGCAGCTCTGGCCCCAGACAGGTGTCGACGGGGAAGCTACGCACAGCCTTGGGAAGCTTGGTGCACCAAATGAGTCTCCCAGCACCCGGTGGCCCCGTCCAACCAGCAAACTCCAAACAAGGGCAGGCTCGATGCACTTAATGAATAGCTTTCCATAAAACAGTTAGATCTACTGGGTCTCGATGGGGGTTGGGGGCAGAGGATGGCTAGGAAGCCTTTCTGAGTGTGTATAAGAAAGCAGGAGGAGGCGGAAAGGGCACAGTGATGATAAAAGTAACAGCTAACACTTTCTGAGCAGTTACCATATACCGAGCACTATCCTCCCAACAACCCTACCAGATAGGCGGCATTATCCCCTTCTCCCAAATGAAAGCAAACCGAGTTTATATAAGCAGCCCAAGGTCTGAATTCCAACCCAGTTGTGACTCTAAACCAGAGTCCTTAACAACTAAAGACTTGATGAAAGCTTCAGAAACATTGTTTAAAATCCTTAACTCACTCGTTGTTCTTTAGCAAGAACTGGATGAAGTCAGCAAATATGGCATCGCTTGTTTGTGGGGCACAGCGCACCCTGGCTGGAACCTTGTCCCGCTTCCTCCCAGGCCAGGGGACTGCACGCTCCAGCTCTAACACAGCACCGCAATGCACTTAGAAACCTAAGCCTCAGATAAACTAAAAATATACTCACAAGGACTTTAGACTCAAGGCGGAACTGCATGAAGCCCTGGCTCTGTCATTGGGGGATTGCGTTATATGCTAAACCAGTCATCTGATCTCTCTGGGCCCACAAATTCGTCCATGAAAAAAGGATGGCGGCCTCAACTATTCACACTCAGCCTAGTTTCAAAAGGATTTAAGGCAGCTAATAACACCTACTTCACTGTGTGGTGGCGAAGCTAAAATAGAATTTTATTAGCTATTTATGACAACAGCACTTGTTACAAGAGACTCTCCATCAAGTGCCCAGCTCAGCGCCTGGCTCATGGTGGGCTGGCAATAATGTGCTCCTGCCCCCTTGCCCTGGCTCATTCACACACCCTCCCGGCCCTCTCACACTGCCTTCCCCAGGGCTCCCAGTCCAAGAGCCCACCACACTCTGCCATGGCTCCCACTGCATCGCTGTGCCTCTCTCCATCAGCTCTCCAGTCCCATGAGACAGGGCTCATAAGTGGTGTGGAGGTGGGGGGATGGAGTGTGGAAAATGGAAGTGGGGGGAAGGAGCTGGGGAGATGGACAGGGAGGATAAAGGTGGGGGGATGGAGTTGGGCGATGGAGGTGGGGGGGTGAAGGTGGGGAAATGGAGGTGGGAGAGGGAGTTGAGGGTATGGACTGGGAGGATGAAGGTGGGGCATGGAGGTGAGGGATAGAGTTGGGGGGATGGAGGTGGGAATGGACTGGTGGGATGGAGGTGGGGAATGAACTGGGGGATGGAGGTGGGAAATGGACTGGGGGGGTGGAGGTGGGGAATGGACTGGGAGATGGAGGTGGGGAATGAACTGGGGGATGGAGGTGGGAGGATGGAGGTGGGGAATGGATTGGAGGGATGGAGGTGGGGAATGGACTGGGGGATGAAGGTTGGAGGATGGAGGTGGGGAATGGACTGGGGGATGGAGGTGGGGAATGAACTGGGGGATGGAGGTGGAAGGATAGAGGTGGGGAATGGACTGGGGGATGGAGGTGGGAGGATGGAGGTGGGGAATGGATTGGAGGGATGGAGGTGGGGAATGGACTGGGGGATGGAGGTGGGAGGATGGAGGTGGGGAATGGACTGGGGGATGGAGGTGGGGAATGAACTGGGGGATGGAGGTGGAAGGATAGAGGTGGGGAATGGACTGGGGGATGGAGGTGGGAGGATGAAGGTGGGGAATGGACTGGGGGGATGGAGGTGGGGAATGGACTGGGGGATGGAGGTGGGAGGATGGAGGTGGGGAATGGATTGGGGGGATGGAGGTGGGGGATGAAGGTGGGGGATGGAAGTGGGGGGATTAAGGTGAGGAATGGAAGCAAGGGATAGAGTTGCAGAGGATGGAGGTAGGAGAGATACAGGAGGAGAAAGATCAGGAAAAAAGAGTTGAAACAATCCATGCTTCCTTCTTACTGTTCAAGTGCGTTCACAAGAAAAGTGCTATTGTTATAGGGACCCCCCTCCCTGAAGAAGAGGTTTACCTCACTTTATTCCAACCCTTCTTCCCAAGGAGGAGAGGCAGGAGGACAGAGGGAGGCCTCACCTGGGGTAGCCCGGTGTGTGACACCCAACAGAAAGCACAAGGGGACTTGGAGTGGAAAGGGACATAGGTAGTCCGGATAAGCAAACCTTTTTTCTTTCTCAATCCTACACTTTCCCTCTTTTGTTTAGTCTTACACAAGCATCATTTTCTAGAATGTTAGCACCCCAGACCCCACAGCCAGACTAAGTGTGTCCAAGCCGAGGTGTAGAACCTGCGTGTTCCCATCCATCATGCTGGGGTTGCGATCAATCATGTCTCGTAAGACGGCTGTGAGGATTAAGTGAAGTAATCCATGTAAAAGGCCTGGCATACAATCAGTGCTCCATCACTGTTAGTCTTGTTATTGGAGCTAAAGTCGACTTGTGCCAACTTGAGAACTTAGCTGCCAGTTGGAATGCCACTGTTCTAAGAGGAGATGCTACGGGGTGGGGGAGAGCAGCTTTACAGTTGTTCACATAGAAAATAAAACAGTCATTAATAAATAACAATTCAAGAATAAACTATGTGTTTCCCATCATCACAACTGTACTCCTACTTGTGCCCCACCCTGTATTCTAAGATGTCAATCACGGGTTTACCATGAACTTTGGACAATTTGAGTTGTGCAAACAAGGAATTCCCACTCAATTCTTCATCAACTAGCCATTTTAGAAAAAAGACTGCCTTTTTAAAATCAATGCAGAAATGAGGGGTCAGTTATCAAAGATGGTGTCACAGCATGCATTACCCTTTTCTTCATCCAATGAGTATAATGTGATCAATTATTTTTAACATATGCCTCTCATGGCACCATGTCAAAAGTTCCATGGGTTCAGTGTGTGAGAGAACGGAACCACCCAACCCCCACCATACTCAGAGTCTAAGTGGCAGCAGGAATTTTATTCAGTGACAGCTAACAGCTACTACATGGCTAAAATTTAGACACATTTTTCAAAAGACTGCGAGGGACAGAAAAAAGAGCATTTCTTCCATCTACCACCCAGGTTAGAATCACTATAAGGGGAAGCCAAGAGACTCAACCCTGGTCTTATCTCAGGTAGGAAGGGTTCTTGTTGCTCAAAAATAGCTTTCCTACAATCTCATCAATTAGTTTCACCACATCTATAAAGTTCTCTGAATATTTTATAGTAAAGGATTCTAAAATGTCATGCTTTAAGGTAGACCACTGGTTTTCCCTGGAGGGCGGGATTATGGGGTGATTTGGACTTTCTACATTTTTGTTTATCTGTATTTTCTTGTCTTTTTACAATGAACAGTTAAAAGTCCATTTTTACTTTTAAAAAAGACCCTTCCTGGAAAGATTGAATACCTTATATTTTGTAAGAATTACATTAAAATAGAAGAAAGAAAATCACAATGAGATAGTATTATACTCTCATTAGGATAGCTTTTTTTTTTTTTTAAGGGGAAAGAACAAGTGTTGACAAGGACGTGGAGAATCTGGAACCCTCCTACACGGCTGGTGGGAACCTAAAGTGGTACCACCACTTTGGAAAACAGTCTGGCAGTTCCACAAGAAGTTTGGTGTGAAGTAACAATATGACCCACAACTCCCCATTTACGCACATATTTAAGAGAAATGAAAACATATAGCCACACATAAACTTGTACACAAATGTTCACACAGCATTATTTATAATAGCCAAAAAGTAGAAATAACCCAAGTGTCCAATCAATAGATAAACAGATCAATGAAATGTGGGAGGGACAGCAGAGAGACTGGAGGGCACCAAAGACGGTTGCGCTGTGCAGCCAAGTGAACAGCTCAAACCCACTGGAAAAATCATCCCCCGTGCGTGGCATGGGCCTGGGTTTCCTCTCCTTCCTACACCCCAGCATTTTACAGTGAACTAACTGAGAGCTCAGATTATTCCCTGTGGCTTGCCTTGGGCACCAGGAAAACAGTGGAAGGAGAGATTATTCCCTGTGGCTCGCCTTGGGCACCAGGAAAACAGTGGAAGGAGAAACGCAGAGCCAGGAATCAGAAACTGACTCCGCCAAAATCTCACTAAGGCTGACTTACTTAGCAGTGGCTTTCCCAAACCGAGCTGTTGATCAGATCCGCACGGGGAGGTTGACTGGCAGGCGCTACGCCCCACACCCAGACACTGGTTCCATAGGTCCAGAGCAACCTGGGGGTCCAGTACCCTCACTGTCCATGTTTCTGAGCATAAACCAGGCATAGGAACATCTTGACTGAATAACAACCCCTCTTAAAATATTTTTTGGAAGAAAATAAGAAAAAACATATTTTTAATTTTTTTAAAAAAAAACTTAGCTTTCATGAAAAGAGAATATATAGAAACTGCTTAATAATGTTTTTATAACCCCTGGAATAGCTGCAAAACAAATTTTTAGAATAAAAAATATTCATGTCTCCACAACTTACCAGGTCTCAGTTTTAGCCAGGTGTTCCAATCAATTCTTCTAAATGGTTCCTAAACCACTGCTTATACAGTGTATCTGTAAAGTCATGGTGCACTTTTGACCTGTGCCCGGTCAAAAGTGCACCATGACTTTACGGACACACTGTATATGACAGGTTTTAAAAACCAAAGGAGCCTGGTTTGTTACTTCAGCTCTCTCAACACGGACAAGAACTGCCAGCCACAGAGATGAAGTCTCGCTCACCCAGGAAGCCGACCAGGATTAGAACCCAGGTTCTAACTGTGCTCATAATCTAGTCCTCTCTCCGCTACATCACAGGACATCCTGCAAGGACAGTTCACACTGGGGTCTTCAGCTGCAGTAAAATTCACCTCTGCAGCTATCAAGGAATGGTATTTAAACTAGAACCCAAACTGTGGGACTTTAGGCCCATTCTAAAAAGCAGGAATCTGGATCACAAGACCAAAACCTATAAAGAACAGGTGGCCTGGTTTCATACACCAAAATGAACCAACAAAGAGAATTGATGGAGAGTAGGGACTTGACTAGGAGCTGTCTGAGAGAGATGATTAATATTTACATGCCCAGACTTGACATGCCTGTGAATTACACAGGAGGTAATGGGCAGGACAGGGGGTGGGGGGAGGACGGGAGGGGGGACCACTACAGCTATTGATGATCCTGCAAAGATTTCTTCACCCTCACTGTCCACGCTGATGTCCCCTTGTATGCATCCTTTCCGGGGCAGTCATCTGTGACCACAAGAAGCTTTTCTCTGAACTCAAATGGAATGGAATATCGGGTTTGGGGTTTTTGAAGTTTGTCACAGGCATGATCAATAACCAAGCCCTGCCCATTTCTCCCTGGCTGCACCCACCAGCAATTCCTCTGCCTGCCTAACTGACCCTGAACCTAGGCAACCAGATGCAGCCCAGAGCATGCTCATGCCAGACACGGTGGCTGATGGCGTGCGACTCATAGGAGCAAGGGCAATCCACAGTGGACAGAGCTTATATGGAAATGTTACTCACAGACATTCTTGGTGTAAGAGTAGCACGTGATACAACAGAAGCTCAAGGTGTCAATCAAAAGATTGCAGTTCATGTGCCAGTTCTTCTTATTCACTCTGAGAACTTGGTCACAGAAGTTCAGTGCTCTGGTTCCCAAACTCCCCTGTAAAATGGAAGGAACAGATGCTTCATAGATGCTTTATTCTCCAGTTTCAGTTAAGTTCACATTTGTTTTAAAAAAGAAGTGGAGACATACCCCATACATGCAAGTTGCTTAGTTACTACCCTGTGTAGCATTGAATTAAGGGCGATAGTTACGCCCCCCAAAAAATGTCCACCAGATAATAACAATAGCTACTATTCATTGAACTTACCAAGACTTTTGCCAATTTCTATAAACTTACTCTTCTCAAAATACTGTAATGAAGGTAGATTCTTACTCCATTTACAGGGGGGACAGGAAACAGAAATGTCCAGCCATTTGCACAGGGCCCACCGCGAGTAAGCAGCAGAGCTAGATTCTGAACCAAGGCAGTGCAACAAGTCCACCAGACAAGCCGTCTTCTTTGGTTTTTAACTCCTCAAATGCATACACATCAAATGCAAAGCTTGCTATGAATAGTGGTGGTGGAGCTCTCCTTATGTTTGGCTTTGCAAGGAGGGAGTTTGGTGGGGGAACTACTTTTTCTGCAGTTTTAAATAGCTGTGTGAGTCTCTGGAAGAGGCTGTGTTCCCAGCTTCTATTTATCCTCTCTTAACTCTTTCTAGAAAGCCTGTGCCCACTCTGGCTGCCCAGATCAGCAGTGTCCCACGTGCTCTAATGCTGCACTTTCACCAAATTGGCAATGGCTTATCCCGATCTGCTTAATGGGAAGGAACAGGCTACTTGTGTCTGGAATCATCAGAAGGAACAGGCCGCCGCTCTGGAATGATACATACATACATGACCTGTACAAATTAGCTACAAAATGAAGAATCTTTGCAAGAGGAAACATATTCGTGTTTTTTTTAATCCACATAAATATCTGCTGAGATATGTGCTCCTTTGTCCAAGCAAGAAGCTCAAAGGGAAAAGTTGGTTTTCACAATCCTCCTACTCACAAAAAAAATGTGCTGTGTGTGAATCAGCATGTGGGGCTACAGTGGACACAAGGTTAATAAGCATAGTCATAACCCCTCTCCCCCCTTCAGCTAGGGGGACAAGGGTGTTTATAATTAGAGGCTTAAGAGAGCCTTCTATGCACCTGATTCAGACTGATTCGGGAAGGCCTCAACAGCAACTGAGCTGTTGCAGAAGAAGCACATCCCAAAGCCTCCATCTTTCCCACAATTCTCCTGATCTCAAGCCTTTCTTGACCGTTGCCTCCTTACAGAGGACAGTGGTTTGCTGGAAGTCCAGACTCTTTACTTCTCAGCAAGGCCCCAAGGCCCCATCATGAGGTGTTCAGGGAGCCAGCCCGACTCACCTACCTCTCGTCTTCCAGCCGCCGCCACCACCATGCACTGCAGCCTGGCCAGACAACTGTCTATCTGATCACGGCTGGATTGTCACAGTGCTGGGTACAGGATGCTAACACGATGACCATTTGCTGTGCTAGTGAATGCCTGCATTTCCTGAAATGAACCACGTCCTTTTTTATATCCACGTCCCGGTTCAAGCTAGTCTCTGTTTGAGCTGTCTTTCCCATTCCTCTATCTCTCTCTTTACAGGAATCCGCTTTAGAGTTCTCCTCACTTGGGAAACCATTTCTGAGCCTCTCCCTGAGTTGGATTAGGAACACCAATTAACAAAAAGATCCTGGCTGTGATGGAGAAAAAATGGTACTTGGTTTTGCTTTAACAAGTACATCTGAATTTACATTCCAAATGAGTGTTCAACCCTTCAAAGTAGTCATTTGGTCCATTTTAAGAGATCAAATGGTTTGTGGTGTTAGTAACCCACTTAGAAGGTCAAGAAATACCGTATTTTTCACTCCATAAGACGCACTTTTTTTCCCCAAAAGTTGAAGTGGAAATTCCCCTGCATCTTATAGAGCGAATGTCCATTTTTCTTAGCTGCTGCAGGTTCCCGACAACTAGAAGAGTATTTGAACATTAAAGTCTCTTCTCATTTGTTAATAACAGTGCTAGTGGTTCTTAATACTGCTGTTGAGTTTACATTGTTGAAATATTATTGTGGTGTATTTTATTAAATATTTTAACACACCATTTGGTTCAGAATATTTTTTTCTTATTTTCCTCCTTAAAACCCTAGATGTGTATTATGGTCAGGTGCGTCTTATGGAGCAAAAAATACAGTGCATTAGATTTCCCAGAATATCATACCACTAAGGGAGGTATCACTTTTCCTGTCTCCCAGAATCCTGAATAAATCAAAAACTCAAAATGGAATGTATCTTAGAGATGATCTCAACCCTTCTTTTTATAGATGTGGTAACTGAGGTCCAGGGAAAGTTGAGGGCACCCAAAAGCCCAAATAAGACTTCAGTAGTACAGTTCAGACAAGACCTCGCCTCATCTTTAAGCCAATCACACACTCAAGACTGATCTTCTCATCTCACACTCAGGAGAAGTAGCCAGCCTCCCAGTACCTACTTTAAACCCCATTCCATGATGCATTTTTGTTTTTTTGCTTTACAAGTTAAAGAATACTATTAACAGAGAATGTAAAGCAAAGGACTGCTGTAAGAGCTCCAGATGATTTCATCATAAGACATACTGTGCCGAGACCTGGGGCCACCTCCAGTGAACAAAGGCTGGCCTCAAGGTTCCAGGGGAGCCAGTCATTAGTCCTGCGTTCCTTAAACGTCATTCATTCACATATCATTGTCTCCATTTATGTCATATTTGGACACCACTTTTATTATCTACTTATTCCCTTTCTTTAACTCACTTTTTTATGTGACAGAGAGAGAGAGAGAGACAGACAGTTAGGGACAGACAGGAAGGGAGAGAGATGAGAAGCATCAATTCTTTGTTACATACAGCACGTCAGTTGTTCATTGATTGCTTTCTCATATGTGCCTTGACCAGGGGGCTACAGCAGAGCTAGTGACCCCTTGCTCAAGCCAGTGACCTAGGATTCAAACTGGTGACTTAGTTGTGCTCAAACCCGATGAGTCTACACTCAAGCCAGCAACCTCAGGGCTTCGAACCTGGGTCCTCTGCATCCCAATCCGATGCTCTACCCACTGTGCCACCGCCTAGTCAGGCTCTTTAACTCACTTTTAACACACTTTTCTTTAGCTCACTTTTAAAAACATAAATATCTAGTTTAAGTGCAGTCTAAGCAAAATAAACAATCAATAATCCAAGAAATTACAGGTTTGGTCTGATTTTATACCAAATGTTTTCCTAGCACATTTAAGATGAATACATCATTATTAAAATAAAAAGAATATCCATGTGCCCTTAAAATCAGTCTGCATATTACATGTGGCAGGCATATAACATTTTAAGAAATTGTGCTTTTACTCTAGAGCACAGTGATTCCATCCAAAGTGGGGCTGTTTCCTGGTGTTCTGGATAGTTTCTATCCAGCCTTCTGTATGCACCTATTTTATCTGAAATGCCAATCAGTGGTTGCACATGCAGATTCCAAACTAAAACTTATCTTTACACTAATAGCTTTCCTCATCAACCACTTGATCACTATGCCTTCCACATTTGAGCTGGCACTTTGTTTGAAATAATCCTTTACCCTAATGTTCTTCACTGACTATTAATAAATTACGAACAAACAGCAAAAATAATTACCCTTTCACCTAGGAAAACACTGGGGACTACGATTTAATGGTCTACCAGTGACGTACGGCTTTGCCCAGCATGATGGACGCGAATGGGAAACACGATATGGGTAAGGTACTTTCACACGGGCTGTCACTTGTCACACAAATTACATGGGTTTCTATTAGCTATTTAACTCAAGCTCTATAAACCAAATTCCACTCACCATAGCTGCAGCATTCCTGGATCTCCTGGGGAAGGCAGAACCAACCCCAAAACCACATACATGTTCTGCATGTATGCAAATTGTGCTGTGAGTGGTGGAAATCATATTGGTCAGTCATCCAAGGATTCAGAAGTCCTCAGAAGAGGAAAGCATAATCTGAGATGATGCGAGAAGCCTAAATCTGGATGCCGTATCAGAGCAGGAACTCGGCAAGTTATCCAAGTGGTTTGTGGGTTCACTAAGCCTGGGCAAGTAAGGCTGGCAGGATGCTGCCGGTGCCATGGAAAGGCGATGCTAAGATCAGCTGCTCACAACATCAATCTAGCCTGGACAGAGCCTCAGGACACAGCCTTCCATGCACAGGGATGGAAGCTGAGAAGCCTGTGGTGTCAGGGGTCCTGTGACTTGAAGGGCCCTTGTTAGCCTTTTAGGAAACTAGCAGATGCTTATGCAAACTGACCTGGTTTTGTCCCCAGCTCTTACCTCTTAGTGCTGGGATATGTTACTTTTTCCCCAATAATAACAGCCAATGTTGATCCAATACTTAGCATGTGCCAGACACCGTTCTAAACTGTTTCCCTGGACTAACACATGCAGAATCATTGAGAGTTTGAGCTGGAAGGAGCCCGAGCTATCGCAGTGGAAGGAACCCTGGGCCTACGTCAGGAGAAATGAGTACTTTGCAACCTATTATCTGTGACATGTTGAGGGAGCCTGCCTCTCCCAAGCCTCAGTTTTCTCATCTGGTACGATGTGAGAGCGTAGACATAATGGACAGGATGTATGTGAGGGCCAACTCTGAGCCAGCTGAGTTGTCTGGGACACTGTGTTGAGTAGTGGGACTCTGAGCCACAGGCACAGGAGCAGGGAGTAAGCTTGTCGCCTATTTGCCATCTCGAACTAAAGCATTTCCAAAGTCCTTTCCTAATGAAATTACTTGAATTCAGGGTTCCAGGCCAACTTTCTCACTAAGTGTATCCTCTTCATAAATTAAAAAAGAGAAAGAGAAGCCACAACAATGTAGAAAACCTTTCTGGTAATATAAAGTTGTATGTTAATTAATTCTAAAATAAATAAATAAATAGAATAGAATAGAATAAGAATTAGCCTTGGAACCCTGAACACCTCATTTTTGTCATAAAGTATGTAGCCTCCGACAAGGAATGTAATCTCCTTAAGTGTCAGTGTACTCATTTACAAAGTAAGGAAACAAATACTTAGGCTTCATAGTCATCGTAAGGATTAAATAAATGTGCCAAGCAGGTAGCACGTGCCTGGCGTACTGCTTATGTTCAGTTAAGTAGTAGATATCATTCGCATTTCCATCATCACTAGTAGTCTATCAACCCCAAATTGGATTTATGCCATTTTCTGACCCATGATTTGTAACTGCAAGAACACATGTTTACAATGAAAACTGATTATCATAATTTTCCTTGAGGAACACAGTTGAGTTCCTTCCCAAGGAAATATCATTTAGATTTTTTATTGTAGAAAATTCAAAACTTATACAAAAATAGAGGATATTATAATGAACTCCCGTGGACCCATCACTAAGCTTCAAAAATAGTCCATTCATGGCTGCTCCTGTTTCAGCTACATTACCACCCACTCACCCTTCTTCCAGACGACCTGGATTTTTTTAAAGCAGATTCTAGATATCATATTATTTCACCTGTACCCCTATCTCTAACAATGAAATGATTCATTCTCTGTAATCTTAAAAATATTTGTTGTAAACTGAATAAAATGGCAACAGTAAGGCATAATTAGCAAATTATTTCCTCACACCTCTATTAATATTCCATAAAGGTCAGCAACAAGTGTATGTATTTAAAAAATAATAATAAGGGGCTGGCTGAGGAGGCCACACGGGGACTGTGGTATGCCTGATTTATGACAGCTAGACAAAGTGAGTTATTTCATTCTTTCAGATATTTATGATGCCGCTACAACACTGAATACATCAACATCAGAATTAATCATGAATAATATTTAATTAGTGCCTGACAAGGATCAATTTGGCAAGTCTTTTTGTTCTTGCTCCTTCCCCTGAATAGAAAAATAGTCATAAACTAAAGTGTTTTATTTTTCCCATCTGCTTCTGGTAAAGCGCATCCCTGAATTGCTAACTTAGTGGAGATCTCCTGAACTTTCATATACCCAGGTAATTAGACTCAGATGCTATCCGGGCTGGGATTATAAATCAAGTCTGTGTATGTAAGCAGAAAACAGGCTGCTCACACGGAGAGCGGGTGTTGCTGTTTCTCACGGACCCGCCCGTGGTGCGAACAGCCCCACATCTCAGCAGAGGGGAAAGAGCCAATGAGCCCCTTTCTCACCTCCTACGACCTCCAGAAAGCACGGATTCTAAGCTAAATGCTTTATTTACAAAAGAAAAAAAAGTCCTTTTGGACACTCAAACAAAAGTTCTGCCCAGAGCTACCCTACTCAATGTGAGCCAGGGGCAAAGGCAACATTGCAGTGTTGACATCCTTCCTACCAGACGGTTCCCACCCACAGCTCTGGGTGTCCTGAGGAGCTGCTGTGCTACTGTGTACCACTGCCCGGTCAGAGAGTTCTGTTCAACAGCGGGCTGATGAGAACTTTCCATCCATTGTTTTATAACAATAGAGGCATTCGTTTCATTTTAACAGAACAGCAATATTTGTTTCAGTGAAGTCAGTATTTTAAATTGCGGGGCCAAAGCCTCCTGGATTTTGGAAGGGGACTGACAGGAAGTGTTGACTGGTTGTTTTTAACTTAAAGAGGGTCTCATTCGAAGGGGTCCTGCTTTCTTTCAAGCTGACTCATATCAAGTAAAACTAGAGCTGAAATCCCTGCTGGAGATGACACACATCATCGCAGGAGACTTGGGGAACAGGAAACCAGCTAATATTCCTTGAGTTCTATGTACCAAGCATGGTACCTCCTAATAGAAGCCCCACAACAACTCTGGAGTGGAGGAATATAGTTATCAATTTACACATGAGAACACAAAGGTTCAGGTGGTTATAGGAGGTTTCTAGAGTCACTGAGCTAATAGCTATGAGCCCAGCATCCAAGTTGGCTCCGTAGAAGCTGGCCCCTTACCACAAACCACACATCCTCATCATTACAACTCATATTTACTGAGCTCTATGTGCTGAGAGCTTTATATGCACCGCCTCATTAAATCTTCACACTATGTTGTTCTTATTCCCATTTCACAGATTAAAAAAAAAGAACGTTCACAAAGGATAAGTGCTATGTCCATGGTGCCACAGAGAAGTCATGTAACTGCAGGGCCCTCCCTCTTACCCTCCTGCAACTTCTACTTGAAAAGCAAATTGGGCCACACTCGTGGTTTTATGAAAGGTATGACACTCCGAAGTTCTGAAGTCCCCACAGATTTGTAAATACTGCTGACTGCCTGGGTGGGTTCTCAGTGAATTTCACACCATGTCAGGGCACAAATGATTAGACTTCTGAGCCCTCCAACAATGAACACGCAACACACACACAGCTCATAAGGGACACAAACAACAATGGCTACAAACTGCAGTTGAATGTTTTTCACAAGAGGGAGGAACGATGAGAGGGGAATTGGCTGGAGTTTATCATAAAAAGTTAAGCTGTGAGAAGATACGATTGAAATAAAAATCCTATCTGCTTGTACCTTCCCTGGGCCGAGCGGGCGTTTCCCTCCCCCAGGGTTTGCGAGAGAGGTCAGTAGATTTAGTTTCTGCTCTACTGACTTCTCCACATGCAACCTGATAGCTTCTGGAAACAAACCAATGATTACAAGATCACTAAAGTATGTTATTTTAATTAAAGGAGGGGCCCTATGTGGAGGCGTCCCTCCTTTAATTAAAGCCTGTTCGTGGCCAACCCAACCAAGTACCAGGTGAGAATCTACTCACCCGGACCAGTCTCCCCACTCCCTTCTTGCAGTTCTGCCTCCACAGCACAGCCTGGCTGGGCCCATCTCCACCGTGAAGCCCTGTCCAACCGGATCAGCCCACCTAGAACCTCCCCTGTGACATTTTCCAGGTCCGCCTGGAGAGGTGAAAAGTGAGTGCATTAAAGCAGCAATCGCCCAAGAGCCTAGACTTGACATTTAATAGGGCTTTGAAAAAGGAAAGAAAGAGGAAAAAGAATGAAAGTCTCGTCTGCCAAAAAAATTAATTGGCATTGTTGTAAAATTGTGTTTCACAGTGAGAATACAAATATTATTCATGTTAAGGCAAGGGTTGACCTAAGATGTGATTTATAGGCACTTCAAATACAGTACAGGAAGTAAACGGAAAAATTAGGGTGCAAGGTCACTGAGTAGGCAAGAGTCAACCGAAGGGTAAAGTTAAAAACTTTAGAAAGGGAGCACACAGTTCAGCCTGCCATATAAATTAAGATCTGTCCTCACTTTGAAGAAATTGGGGGAAGAGGGGGTGGAATATTAAGGTGGGTACGTTACTGAAAGCATTTTCTCCTCAACAGAGGAGAAAAGAGGAATGAATACTTGTTATGGGGTGAAAAGTGCCCAAGGGATGGATGTGTCTCAGAGAAAACAGTGAAAAGGCGGATGCAGAGAATCAACCACACTCTCAGCAAGTAATGTAAACAAACGGGATTTCAGGTCACAGGGTTTTAGAGGCACTGAGCTGAGCAAGAACAAGGAATTCTAACCAAATTTTGTTTTTAGGGATGTGTTGCTTCATTTATTATTATTAATTATTACTATTATTAAAACAGTCTAAATTGGTTTGGGCAGTTTCCATGCTTATCGATGGTCAGGAAATGGTGTTGACGCACCAAGAGGTGTTCAACTGTGCAGTTTCAGGGGCTCAGCTCTCTCAGGCCATCCTGCTCTCGGGCTATTCTGTTTAAAACACAGCACTAAGTGCCGGCGTCTCCCACACCGCCCCGCGCCGCCCACGCCAAGAATGGGGATGTTTGCCAAAGAACCACTAGAGGGCAGAGCTTTGTGAGGTTCTAAAATTAATAAGTGAGACCAGTCCAGCTTCCGGGCTTCTAGCAGGGGTAATCATAAGAATGGCCGGGGCCAACCTTCTCGAAAGTCTGTGACTGTCTCCCCTGTGCCAAAGTCCACCTAAAACAAGACAGGCAGGACCCCTACGGACCCTGTATGGCTCCTGGCAGAAGGAAATCAGAGCTATGGCAGTTGAGGGCTAAATTTCCGCCCACTACAAGGCAGCCCAGAAGGGGGCGCTCTCGGCTGAAGGAGATCTAGGGAGCGGAACATCTAATTCGCCCCAGCATCCTCCACCGACACTTAAACAAACTTGGCCAGGGCCTCGCAGACAACACACTCCACTCACACTTCCTGAGTCTACTTTTCACTGCGGTCCTTTTCCCATCGACCAAACCCCGGATGTCCATTTTACTGTGATTTCATCTGTATATCAAAATATTGGATGAGAAAAGCCAGGAAATCAAGAAAATCAACTGTGGGCCTAGTGCGTCCTTTATTCGCAGCCCTCTTTAAAACTGCCCAGTCATCCTTTGGGCTGTTAGCCTGGAGCAGCCGGAGGCAGAGTGGGAGGTGGCACCCTAAGCCAGCCGTGATGCAGAGAAAAGGGCACCCGAGAGACATCCCAGTGCGCTCCTCTGAGTCCTAGGCTGCCACGTGTGGCCCCCCGCAAAACCCAGTCGCTCCGGCCCCAAGAGGCATTCTCACGCTGGAAGACAGGGCGTGGGTTCCTGGGCCCTGCGCCCTTACACCGCACCTGTTCTCTGCCTGGGGGCCTGAACACACCGGCAAGCTAATTAGCAGTCGCCTTACCTAGCTTTGCGCCAGGGTCTTCATTACCGCTTGTCCTCCCAGCGTGTCTATCAGAGGGAAATCTGCCCCCAGCCAAGGGTGTGGGAAGGGGCAAGAGAGATTTTCTCTTTCTTTCAAACTTTGAGTTAGAGTCCCAGGCCACCTGTAATTTAAATTTTAAAATACAGACAGCCTCTAAGGCTGTTTCCTAACAGTTACAAGATGAGCACCGGATCAACTAACCCACGAAATCACTAAGAGGCTGGAATGCTGTAACAAAGCAATCCTCATAAAGCACCATGTGTCTCTTTTCAGTCTGTACACAACCCTCGGGGCGGGGGACCTCCATCTCCCCAGATGGCCTGCCTTCCCACCAAAGACTGGGAGGCGAAAGAGGGTGACCATGGCGTAAGTAAGCAAGCCTGTTTCTACCTGTCACTTGGACATGACTGCAGACTCATCCAGTGACCTGATAAAAAGATGCCTAGCTTCTACACCTATAAATAACTAAGACTTTTTTTATTTTAGTTCCCTTGGGGCTCCCAGAGCAATCCATGATGCAGAACTGAGCCTAGGGCTGCAGCTGCCACTCCAGCAGCCACGCCTGATTCAGCTCAAGCGTGTGCACACGGAAAACCCCCAGATCCTCTTCCCAAGGGCCACCCTGAAAGCAGACCTCTATCACCTCCAACTGAATGTCTGCCCTCCAAACAAAATTTTATGTTTCTTCTTGTCTGGCTCAGGGTGGGGTTCAGCCCGCTCAGGTCATTCTGAATCTCCATTCTGTCATCAGGGGAGTCTGCTTCCCTCCAGAGATTTACATAATCTCTAGATGACTCCTCCAGGGAGAGGGGGAGTGTCCAGGGCAAAACTATATGCTTTTAGCATACAATTGCTTTTCATGTCCAAACCACAAAAAAAGGGAAGAGCTTTTATATCTGAAGCTCAGAACCAACTGATGAGGGGTAGAGAGTAGTGATGAAACAAAAGTCTCCACCGGTAGAGTCCAGAGTCAAAGCCAGTGGTTCTTAACAGTTTTGAGGTACCGAACCCACCAGTTTCGTATGCGCATTCACCAAACCCTTCTTTAGTGATAAATAAAATATGATTTTTTTTCCAAATTCAAGACATAGGTATATATTTTTTTACTGGTGCACAAAATGAGCCGTGCATGAACATCACCTTGCTCAAAGAACAAAACCAACAAAGTGCATGAACTCACAACAAATTACGGTATTACTTTATTCTGGCCTCCGCGGCAGAGGCTTCTCTGAACCCCTAAAACCGACTCATCGAACCCCTAGGGTTCGATAGAACCCAGGTTAAGAATCACTGGTCAAAGCGGATGAGATAACCTATATAAAACTCAGGATAGGGGTTGGTATGTTACTATTCTTCTTATTGTTTTTATCATGATTAATGTACAGTTTGGTCAACTCAGGGCCTCTCCCCTCCTGTTGTTCACCTTTGACCTCATGTCTACAACCTGATCCAAGTATGATGTGGCACAGGAAGACAAGCATAGGCTCAGAGGCTGTGTGACCTTGGCCAAGTTACTTAATACAAATAATAAGAGTACCTCTAGGACTAATCTGAATACTAAAGATGTCATTCTGTGTTTGCATAAGTGCCTAACATAGGGGGCCCTTACTATGTAATAGTTACTGTTATGAAAGCACATACTTGGTGTTGGGCAGATAAAATATATTATGCTCACTTTGTTAAAGATGGCGCTGCCCACATGGAAGTTCGTTGATATTAATGTGTGTTCTGGAACAGGCTGTGGGCAGGCCAGGTCATTATAGCCTAAGGCTTAGTTTAAGAGTAAGCTCTTCCCCACACCCTTGACTGATTGGATGATGTAGGGTGGTGCACTCTCCTGAGGAATCCCATTATGCCTCAGATGGGTGGCTTTGTATCAGAAACTTTCTTTATGTACAATTGGATTAAAGGTTTGGATTTTCTATGCTATAAACTGGTGCAGCCCGGGAGCTTGCTCTCGCTCTTGGTTCCTGAGTTCCTGAGGTTGGTATTAGAGAGGAGAGCAGAGTAAGGCCACATGGAGGAGAGGAAGCAGCCAAGATGGCAGAGTGCTGAGGAAGAGTTTGTGCAGGAGGAGATGGGAAACAGAGGTGAATAAATCTGGTGAGCTGGAAAGCTTTGATGCTAGGAAACTCGGATAAGTCAGTAGCTTTGTGAGCACTGAATGTGTGGGTTTTGGAGCCCAGTGTGTGTTTTTGCTTGCCCACCGGGTGCAATCTAGAATTAAAGCTGATGGCTTACCAGTTCTTGGCTCCTGTGTTTCGTTACCGACTGTTCGAATCCAATGTGAACCTGCGTGGGTCAGGCTGCTGTGATAGTGGCCTCGACTACTGGCTTTACACTTGGGTAACTTGTCAATTGTCTTAGTAAGGGACAGATCTCCTGAGGAAAAAGCATGGCGTTTAAGGTTACATCCGAGCTCTGGAATTAAGAGTCGAAGCAGCTCTTCTGCTTTCTAGCCGCTACCGCCCTGCCTTTCTACCCCCAACACCACACCACACACACACACACACACACACACACACACACACACACACACACACACACACACACACTGAGAGCTTTCCATCAGAGTGGAATAAGCCTTGAAGTCATCCAATGCTGGCTCTGAAGTTGGCTGCCTATATGACTGTGAGCAAATCAGTGGGGCTATTCAAAATCTTCCCTCGGGAGGTTTCAAAAATCAAAGGAAAAAGAATGCATGCAGAAAATGACTTAAAATTCAAAAGGAGAACAATAATGATCCCTCCTCCCCATAAAAGCAGCCTCCAATGAAAGAATACATTATAGGGCGTTGTGTTAAGTGACACAGCCTGGTAAGGGAACTGAAATACACTTTTTAAAATGAATATTTGTCACTCATCATGGTCTGACTGAAATCCGGGTTTAATGATGAATGGCCCAATCATGTGAGAGTTCCAAATAACACTCCACTTCCTCTGTGCTGTCTCCAACAGGCATGAGAACCAAACCGAGTCTAACCCTGACTGTTGTTGCTGTTTTTTAGGCTAAGCCCTCTGACGTACGCCCTGATAGCTCCATGTGTAGTGACCACTGGTCATGGGTTTGTGTCTGGAGGCTGAGAGTGCACTTCACAGAGGGGACATCATAGGTTAGGTCACCCCATAGCTAGGAACGTGGACAAATCTATCGCCCAGCTTGCTAGAACTGGATAAATATACCACCAACACTCAATGAAAACAGAACATAGAAGGGTCTTCAGACAAAGAATAGGCGTACTAGGTTTATTTAAAATTTCTGCCCAGGCCATACTAATAACAGCCCAGGCAGTGACTTCTGTAAGAGCCGGATTGGATCACCCTGTCCTGACTCTGAGAAGTGTCCACAACAGAAGGAGGACCCAGCGTCAGAGGAAAGTCCTGATCACATCTGTCTGCTTTCGTTATTGGCCCTGTTCTCCGAAATGCTATACGTTATCTTGAGCCTGTTTGTTTTTATCTGTCAGAGTGGTTTATTGTTAGGGAAATGTGGTGTCAGCTGTCTCTTCCCCGGCATCAAAGCTGCTTCATTAAAGTTAATAGTGTTTGACTTGCAGAGATCTCTTAGCGAGGTAACCCAAGAAAGCCCCCGCTGGCTGTTATTTTTCCGGCAGTAAAGGCACCAAATGGAGGCAATAACTGCCTGAATCTTTTAGAAAGAAGAAGAGAAAAAACCTACTGCATGACTATCTAGTAGCTGCTTCATAAATGCACCTTAAATCCATGATGCTAACTCTCTCCTTTCAGTTTGGGACAACGTGCCAAACCAAATGACCTGTGTCCTGACCCTGTGGCCCACGGCTTGTCACTTGCCCAGCCCAAACTTCCGTTAACTTATCTCAGAAATAAGGGGGATGGATTATGAGAACGCTTTGTTTTTTCCTAACTGGGGAACCCTTTGGACAAAAATAATCTTAAAAAGAAGCCTGATATATCAAGCACATAAAAGCGAAACTTTCCTAGCTAAAGGGGCGGGGAGCAGAAGTCCCACCTTCTCAGCACCTTCAGCCTCCTCTGCACCCCCCTTAGCCATCCCCCAGGGGTTCCTGAAGAACCTCTGTCAGTTGCCTCCCCCACCCCAGACTTCACAGAACAGCATTTGAAATCCGCTAACCTAGAGGAATTATCGTTGAGGTCTTTTTCTGGTCAGAGTCTGGATTCTGTGATGAAGTAACTGGAGTCAAACCACATGAGGACAGTTTCTAATCAGTGTAATAACTTTATGGAAGAGTCCCGGCTCGCTGCCATCCAAACACGAGACAGTTGGGGTTTTCCTTTGTTTTCTGTCTCCTAATCACTGCTCCCCACTGAGTCCTGTCAAATCTCCCTTCCCAGTTGGTATCATGGGTCTCAAGCAAGTCCCATCACTTCTGAGTTGCTTTGTGCTAAATAGTTCAGTTTAAATGGTCAGTGTGACTCAGATCTCCTCCCCTGCCTCTCCTACAGGGCAGGCTGGAGCTGGAAGTGTGACTCTTCATACTACTTCCTCACCCAGTGGGCCACCCTCTTGGGTGAGGAACCAGCAAGAGAGTCACACCCAACAGCCCTGCACCACAATGCACACCTGCCCACAATGAACTCGGGCATCCTTGCCACAACACCCAGCGCACGTGCAGGCTGCCCCCAGCCAGCCTCTCAGCATCCTGCCATTGTCCCTTTCCAGTCCTCCAGTCTGTTTCAATAGGGCCAGGTGACAGATATGCAAGATTGCTGCCTGCGCAGATGTCCTATAGGGGAACTTAAAGCCAGTTTTCCATTCTGGAAAACAAGAAGGAAGCTCTGGCTGGTTGGCTCAGTGGTAGAGCATTGTCCTGGCATGTGGAAGTCCCAGGTTCGATTCTCAGTCAGGGCACACAGGAGAAACAACCATCTGCTTCTCCACCTCTCTCCCTTCTCTCTCTCTCTCTCTTTCTCTCTCCCTCCCACACTCCCCACAACCATGGCTCAAATGGTTTGAGCAGAGTTGGCCCTGGGTGCTGAGGATGGCTTCATGGCCTCACCTCAGGCGCTAAAATAGCTCACTTGCCGAACAACAGAGCAGGAGGCCCAGATGGGCAAAGAATCACCCTGTAGGGGGTTTGCCAGGTAGATCCCAATTGGAGTGCATGCAGGAGTCTGTCTCTGCCTTTCTGCCTCCCGCCTCTCACTTAATTAAAGAAAGAAGAAGATAACAAGAAGGAATTTCTCTCCTAAATTTGTTGAAGGAATTACCCCCTAGCCTCTCTCAAGTCCCTCCCTCGAGGAAAGAGAAGAAACTCATGAACACTCTTCCTCCAAAAGGCTGCAGCAGAGGAAATGCTGTCTCTTTCTCCCCCTATAACCTCTATAAAAGGCCTTCAGAATGAGAGAGGAGGCTGAGTCAAAGACTCCAAGTGGGAGGGCCAAACAGGCCCCATGTTGGGGGGAGGGGCTCAGTGTCACCTGCTTTCTTTACAATGTTGCATTTGCCGCTAGGGCTCTAGTTGCCAAATTCACTCTCATAGAAAAATATCCCACCAAACATCCTGTACACGTGTAATACTAGATGTCTGCCAGACCATGTGTGTGTTTATACACGTGGCTCAGACTTGGACGGGTGCCAGCATAGTGCACCTGTGTAACACTCTAAAGAATCCAAAACCACATATTTAGTTTTATTTTTTTGGCCCAAGTCTCTGAGGGAGAAAATAAAGCCAGAACAAAGAAAACTATTCATTCATTCATTCATCCATTCACTTGTTCATTCATTCAGCACCGTCTCCAGAGCTTTTCCTTCCCCACGGTGGGTAGTAATTAACCACATGAGTGAGGCAATGACAAATAAAGCAGGTTCCCTATCTGGCCATGGTTATTAAAAACCACAGAAACAATTCCACTTATAGAAATAATGCTTTAGCATTCTTTCTTTCTTTTTTTTTTAAAGAAATTAAAGCATTACTTTTCAAAAAGCTTTTATATACAATTCATTAGGATCCTCACGATAACCCTGAAATGGTTATGGGAGATATAATCACTGTGTCCAGTCCCACAGCTAGTTAAGTGCCGAGCAAAGATTACAATTTAAGTTGTCTGACTTCTGGTCCCAGGCTCCTTCTGTTTGACAAAACTGTAATCAAGTGTATCCTGTGATTTCCTTACAGCTGCTATTACAATGACCATCCATTCCCAGTTTTCAAGGTTCCTTTAGATTTCAAATGTTCTTTTCGGGCCCTGGCTGGTTTGCTCAGTGGTAGAGCATCGTCCTGCGTGTGGATGTCTAGGGTTCGATTCCCGGCCAGGGCTCACAGGAGAAGCAATCAGCTGCTTCTCCACCCTCCCTTCTTCCCCTTCTCTCTCCCTCTCCCTCTTCCCCTCCTGCAACCAGGGCTTGACTGGTTCAAGCACCTTGGCCTCCAGCACTCAGGATGGCTTGTGGAGCCTCTACCTCCAACACTAAAAATAGCTCAGTGCAAACATGGCCCCAGATGTGCAAAGAATCGGCCCAGATGGGGGCCGTCAGGTGGATCCCCATTGGGGTGGGGGCGCATGCAGGAGTCTGTCTCTCTATCTCCCCTCCTCTCACTTGGAGAAGAAGAAAAAACAAAAAACAAAATGTTCTGGTCTCTTTTCTTCCCAGTTGTGCTTGTCAGACCACTTGAGCTAGTTCTGAAAATACAGTCACTTGTACCAATTTTAGGTTTGAAAAATATAGCTATCAGAGGCTCTCTTTTTTTAGTTCAAATGGGTTAAATTTAGATTTAGACTTTACTGTATTAAGACTATGCAGGAGTCACAATTTTTCAATCAAACCATCCTTTGGTGTAGAAAATTATTTCACTACGCACATAATTTAAGCTATTCTGAAAATTACTCTGATGTTCTTTTTATTAATCTTTTTCCTGTTTCCAACCCTTCCATCAGGCATTTCTGTCAGATTTCTGAAGAGT
This sequence comes from Rhynchonycteris naso, assembly GCA_037038555.1. Lineage (NCBI taxonomy): Eukaryota > Metazoa > Chordata > Mammalia > Chiroptera > Emballonuridae > Rhynchonycteris > Rhynchonycteris naso. The sequence continues at coordinate 346,309,762 of CM072995.1, forward strand.
CCCATATGCACACTTCCACTGCAGAAATGCGTCTTCTTTGGTTCACTGGAATCCTTCAGAATGTCTGGCACTGAAACATATCAGCTTTAATTAAAGTGCTATGATTTCTGTGAATTCCCATTAAGCTAGTGAAAGAAATCTACATTTAGAAAATACAGTTAACACATCAAGATACAGTTGTGCTGAAAAAATGCTTCATGTTTTAAAAACTACTTAAGCAGATGAAACTACGCTGCCTGTAATAAAAATAAGCTCATTTTTAAGTAAAATCCTTCACTTCTAAATAGAGGGGTTAGTTTAGTACATATGTGCCCAATTAGCCATAAAATCTCAACTAGACATGAACCATGCAATCCGCCAATCTGCCTGTTGACATTAAAACATAGATCCTATTAACAGGGTTGTAATTTAAATGGTTAAAAAGTGATAAAGTACATAACTGTAATCTGATAGGGTTTGAAATATGATGCCGCTGTATACTAATGACAAATCAGTTTTGAATTATGACTGCAGTCAAGTTAGAAATAGCTCAAGCATGCTAATTAGTGATCCACAAATTCAAGAAACACATTATAGTATATTATATATTACGTTCAGTCACACCTCTTTGCCCATGAGCAAAAGCATATTCTCTAACATTCAGAGGGAAAAAAGTCATAGGAATCTTTTTGAACTCCAGGCCCTGGATGCCCTAGAAACACCTGACATGACTTTGCCCATTCAACTTACCTTTACAGTGTGATATGACTCAAGACAGTTTCTCAAGGAAAAAGGTTTAAAAGGATCCATGAAGTGCAGAGAAGTTCACAAGTTACTGGGGAAAGGCACAAAGAATGATCAATAAAATCACTTCTCTCCACATGGGTGACCCCCAGACCGGGTAGGGACACGCTCACATAGGTACAGGGAAGCGGGTAGCAAAGAAGAAATGGAAGATCTCGGGCTCATTTCAGGCTAGCCATATTTAAAGATAAAGTACCTTACTTTTTATTATAAAAGAACACCCTATACATTTATGGGATAAGCGTGAGCCCTTCAAGAAGATCCCAATGGCTCCCCAGTGAACACTCGCTCTCCTTGCTTTGAGAATCACTGTTCTCGGTACTTATCATATCAAAGACAGAATTCCTTTTATAAGCATTTATAGATAAAATTTAAAGAGTGATTATTTTGGATGACATAATAAACTCCAATCATCTCAATTAACTGTCTCATCTTTGTACACGGTCACAGAACAGTGTGCTGCAGGCCCCTTGGCTGTGCAATTCCAACTATCTCTCATCCTTAGAATCAGCTCCTCGGGTCGAATCCAAATCCTCCCTGCTCGGGTTCAGCAAATTCCCTCTGGCTTTATATCCACTGGAAAAAGGAACACACGGTCAGACCATTCTCCAAATACCACTCCACCGGCACAAACTTCAAGAACGGCTGGGAATAATGCGCCCTACCAGTGGACCTGGGCTCTGTCGAAATTATAAAGCACAGGCTGAATAATGTGATCTAGAAGTTGTCCCTCTAGTTTCTCGGAGGAGAGGGGTCAAGCAGCACATGAACACTGGCTGGTGGGTCAATCTACAGTATTTAGTTCATGCAGAATAAGCCTTTTGGGTACAAAGACTTCCATTTAAAGCTCACCAAATGTTACCATGTCTTTACAAAAATCATAAAACCGTGAAAGTAAGAGAGAGATCCCGCTCGCCACTGCCGGCTTTCTAGCCAGCTCGGATTCATGCCCTCCTCCCCAGTTCCTGGTGCTCCTCTTCAAAGCAGAATTGCTCTTTGTTTTGAATGAACTATGGCAGTAGTCTCTTAACTGGGCCCTCCACCTTGAGTCTCTCAACTTTCACACCGCTGGAAAGTTAATTTTCCAATAGTCCAGCTCTGATAAAATGACCATGATTAAAAAAAAAACAAAAACCTTGAATCATGGGTTTCCATTGCCTGTGAACAGAATTAGGGTCACATTCCTTAGCCTGGGACTTGAGACACTCACCCCTTTCTAAAACCGTTTCCCACATCACTCCAAGCAGGCTGCCAGGGACAGACTGCCAGGAAGGGAGAGAAATGAGAAGCATCAATTCTTCCTTGGCACCTTAGTCATTCTTCATTGATTGTTTCCTCATTGTGCCCTTGACCCGGGAGGCTACAGCAGACCAAGTGACTCCTCGCTCAACCTTGGACTCCAGCTGGTGAGCCTTGCTCAAATCAGATGAGCCTCCGCTCAAGCTGGTGACCTCAGGGTCTCGAACCTGGGTCTTCCGCGTCCCAATCCGACGCTCTATCCACTGCGCCACCGCCTGGTCAGGCTCCAAGTAGTCTTCAAGGCCCACCCCTCTCTGTGCGGACTCCCCCGCTTTTCCTCCAGCAGTGACCCCACCTGAAACACTACCTCCTGCCTTCATTCCATCTCTCCTCACCCCTCTGCCCAAGTTAAAGACCTAGACAAGAGAAGTCCCATCTTTTCTGTAGAAGAATGCAAAAAGCAGCTCCTTGTCCACAAGCATTCCACAAATACCATTTGTACCATTGTCGCTGCTGCTGCTGCTGTTGGGAGCGTGCCATGAAATAAGTCCTTCATCTTCACGGAGGGACTAACCCCTTCTTCCTGTGAGCTTTTAACTGGCTGGTGGATCAATCTACAGTATTTAGTTCATGCTCTCTTATGATCCTTAATTACTTTTTATTTCCTTTAATAGTTAATTACATATTGCATCTCCTCTTAAAGACTGTGAGCTCCTTCCTAATCTTATTTCATTTACCTCTGAGTCCTCCATGTCGGTATACAAGGCTTTACTACACACAAGGATTCTAAGAAAAATGTCAAATATCACATTAAGCCACAAGGGGGCACAGTTGAGCTACTATAAGAGTGGAATCATCCTACAGGTAGTCGTGAACGTTCTAGAATTTAGATTAGAAGCTTTTCTCTCTTGAAAGTGCATTTATAAATCTGTTTGAAGTAAATCCATATATATGCATTATATATGATTAGAAACCTAAAGGTGTTCACATAGAAAAATAGCTGTAATCTAATGAATTTTTAAAATCAATAAACAAAACAAAATTTATATGATCAGTTAAGTAAAATATCTAGTATTCTTAAATCTAAACAGAAAAAAAAGGCTGTGACAATATCCACCAAAACTTAGCTCTTTGTTTTGTATCATCTTTGTGGGGGAGGGTGGATAGAGGTGGGAGTATGGAGGTTTTTATCTTTCATTTTGCACCGTCCTGGATTTTTAAAAATAACTCATGCATATTAATTTTACGATAAGAAAAATAAAGCAATTTACTTTAGAAAATCTCAAAGTAAAGTGTTTATTTTATCTCTCTTGTACTCTCAACACCGTGTTTGGTGAATTTAAAAGTAAATACACAACTCTGGGGGGGGGTGGTTCTGATAGAGTAAAGAAAAGGTTCCCAAACTCTGTTGCTACATGGTGCCCTTAGCGTTTCGGTAATTTTCACGGCACCCCGGCACCCGTAGGAGGCAAGAAATCCTCAACAGTTCTATTTGTTAAGTAGTGAAATCCAAACACCTTAAGTGTTGGTGTCCTAACAACTTAGATGCCATTTGAAAAAAGAAAAAGAATATATATAAATTGAAAAAATACATTTTTACCTTTATGGATCATTATGGCTCATTAATGGATGATGCATAACTTTTGGGCACTGCCCAACTTCTTAAATGTGGGGATCAAATTGGACACTGCTCCCCTCACTTCCTACTCCACAGTGATTTTCATCAGGGTCTCGACTTTTCATCAAAGCAACTGTAAACTCCCAGTTTCGCAATGACGGCACTGAAAGGAATGTCGCACAATCTAATGTTGAAACTATGAACGCGTCACCCCTCAAACCATAGTTCTTGGCTGTCCCAGAGATGTCAACTACAGCTGTGTTTCCCTCAAAAATTTAAAATATCTTACAGCACCTTGTGAATTTAATGGGTGGCACCTCGAGCACAATTTAGGAAGCAGTAGATTCAAATGATAAAGCTGGTTGCCTGTGAGGCTGGCGACGGAAACAACCTCATTCAACTAGCTTTGAAATTATTTCCAACCTAATAGCTCAATCGAAATTATTTTGTGTCCCCTGGCACAAAGCCTTCTAGGAAGGAGAAAAGGATGGCGTGGGAAACTGGGCCGAGCTCAGGGCTGTAGTGGTTTCCACGTTCCTCCAGCCTAATCTCCCCAACTCAAAGCTAAGGACCAACAGCAGCCTCCAAAGCAGCACTTTCCATGGTGTCTCGACCGGGATCTATGGCTTACCAACCTACTGGCTTTTCTACCCTCTTCCCAAGTCTAGGAAAGCAAGGAGGTCTCCCCAGCACTGAACTGCTAAGTTAGCCCCACTCCCTTACCAAGCTAAAAGGGGTTTTCTTCTCCCAGGAATCACTAGTTAGCTCATGGGACCAGTCCCACCTCCCGCCCCCAGTCAAGTACAGAACTGCTGCTATCCAAGCCCACCCAAAATTAGGATTTAAAATCTTTTTGTTGTTGTTATTTCTCTAAGGTTTTATTTCACATCTTGATTTAGTGAGATGACTTGCAAATTTTCTATTACCAATGCAAGTGTAATTGAATCAAACCCAAAAGAATCTCCAACTTGTATGGAAGGAAACGCCATGGAAGGACTGCTTAGAGAACTTCATTAAGAACACAGATGTGGAAACAACTCAAATATTCATAGCCAGATGAATGGAGAAGTAAACATGCTATATACATATAATGGAGTACTATTCAGCCTTAAAAAGCAAGGAAATTCTAACACATGCCACAATAGGGATGAACCTTGAAGCCATTATGCTGAGTGAAATAAGCCCGATGCAAAAGAACACAGAACTGTATGATTCCACTTATTATGAGGCCCCTAAAGCTTTCAGACACTCAGAGAATATAGAATGGTGGCCCAGGGGCCTGGGAGAGGGGGGATGGGAGTTACTGTTTAATGGGCATGGATTTCCAGGGAAGAAGAAAATGCTCTGGTGATGGATGCTGGTGGTGGTTGCACTACAACATCAATGTACTTAATGCCACTGAATCAGACACTCAAAAAGGGTCAAAATGGTACATTGTATATTATGCACAAAATATTTTTAAATCACAGGGCTGACTTTCTGGTAAGGGGAACCTCTGAACTGGAATCATGTCTTTAAATGTCAGTTGGGCAGCTTGCAGCAGACCCAGAGATGGACGGTGTAGTGTTAAATAACATACCTGATGTTGCAAAACCCAAGGACCCTGTTCTAAGGGAAACATGTAAACAAGAGCAGTAGTAAGAGCACCGATCATGGAAACAGGGCTTCCGCCTCTTCCAGGCCTGCAGAAGAAAGTGTCAAGTATCTCTTTAAAAGTCAGAATTACCCAACCTTTCAGGCATGAGTACAAAACTCACACTCATTTTCTTTTTAAAGTTTCTATTGGACTCTTCATGTGCTATAAATAGGAGGTATGATGTAATAGGACTTAGAATAGCAGCTTGAAGAAACGGGCAAATGGAAACTGACCAGGGTTCCAGAACTCAGTGTCCCAGGATGAGGCTTCCTGTGAGATGTTTCCCTGCTGTGATGTAGGGGTGATGTGGCTAAAGGTGACAGTCTGAAAGTCCAGAGCATTTGGCTTGCTCTGTACCTATAGGCTGTTCTCTTGATACAATTCCAGATTATGTTCTATGAAATGTTTGGAAGGAGGAAAGCAGGACTTCTGTAGCCAACTTGGGAAATGACACATTTTCTCTAAAGGCCCAGAGAAGTCTGTAGTAAAGACGTTGGAATTCCAGCTTTTTCGGATCCCCACTCATTGGTAATTTTTCAAAAGTGCGTACCTCCTCCTCCTCTTAGCGTGCAATCCCCGATCTTCAGAGTCTTTTTCAATTTCTTCTTTGTCAACACATTCCATCAGTTATCAAATTGTAAGTTCGGCTCCAGCCATACGTCTTCCATCAACCTTTTTATCTCCCCTACCACCCTGCTAGTTTAAGTCCCTGTGATCGTTACCATTGACTGTCAGTCACAGTAGCCTTCTCACTGGTCTCCCTATCTCTGCTTGCTTCCCTCTAACATCTTATCACTGTCAGAATAATGCTTCTAGATCACAACCCTGAGCACATCACAACTGTGCTTAGAAACCCTAAGTGGCTCCCTGCTGCCTACTGAATATGGAAGGTCGGACCCCTTCCAGTGGACAGCAAACTCATTAGTCATCAGAGCCAAATATCAACAGTACAACGATTGAAAGCCAAATTTTTTAAACTTAAACTATACAGGTAGGTAACGTTCCTTATTGAGGTATCACCCGCACGTGGTATTTTGTGGAAGAGCCCCACTCACAGGGCACTGGATGCTCTTGTCAACTCAACTGCTTTCCATTCACCTCCAATAGGCCTCAAGGTTTCCTCCCACCCGCACCTGCTCATCTCAGTCAGGTCTGAACCTCCTTCCTTGTCCCCTTGTCTTTATCCAACTTTAAAGTCCAGCTCAAATGCTGCTTCTTTGTGAAATCATTGATCTTTTCTTTGGATTCTCCTCAACGCTTCAACTTGTAAGAATCCTGATGTTCATAATATAATCAGCTTTGATTACTGTCATAAGTTTCAAAACAGTCATTAGTGTGTTAATGCTTCATTAACAAACAACACTAAATATCAAACTGTCCTTTTTATCATCGTTTTCCCTAAGTGCCTAACACCGTGCTTTATGTTCATAAATTACGGAATGACATTTAGCCCTGATTCACACACCATCAAATTCCTAAACCTGTTAGATTCTAAAACCAGTAATAATACTTTTTTTTCACATCGCAAATCTTTTTTTGCTAATGAAATCTTAGATAGAATCCTAATATATGTTTTACATAGAAATTTTATATGTGTTTTATATATATACATTTACTTTAAATTGAAATTTATAACATTTCTTATTAAGTGAACTAGAGAGAATAGTAGGTTGTTTCACTGAATATAAAATTTGAAGGAGAGGGTTAGTAGTGGCCATGTGCAGTCAGCCAGTTTTGTACCCAGCTTATTTCTGTGTTATGATTTGGTAACACATGATTATGACAATCCTGACTCACACAGATAAATGGACATCAGTAGGGTAATGAATTACATTTTTTTAAACTTCAGCTACAACCTGCTATATCAGCAACAGATGAGGAAAGATATATTTAGTGATTAAGAACACAGGCTTGGCCCTGGCCGGTGAGTTCAGTTGGTTACAATGTCAGCCGGAAACACTAAGGTTGCAGGTTCGGTCCCCAGTCAGGGCACATACACGAAGCAACCTATGAGTGCACAACTAAGTAGAACACTAAATGAATTCTTCTCTCTCTCTCTCTCTCTCTCTCTCTCTTCCTTACTCTGCTTCCCTAAAAATTTTTAGTTAAAAAAAAGAACACAGCTCAGATATAAATCCTGGGTTTATTATTTAACAGTGCAGTCTATAAATTAAAAACAGTAAAAGTTCTCCCGTCAGAAGGCTGGGCAAGACGGATCTGACAAATTAATCCCTCAAAGGTCTTCATAGCGTTAAATATAGTAAAGGACACTCAGCAAGTGCAGTTTTCATGTTTTATCATATATTGAGCAGCTACTAAAACACTCGTAGAATATGTTAAAGCATTAACAATAGCAATATAATAAAACATGTGCGCACATCCAGTTTAAGAAAAGAAAATGACGATAACTTGAAATCCCAGTGTGCCCATTTCTGATCCTATTCCCTTCCCTTCCCTTCCCCATGAAGTAACTGTTACCTTTTTCAGAGTTTAGTTTTAGTATTTTTTAGTACTTAACCTATTACCGTGTGCCAGACTGTGTTCTAAATGCTTTTCAGCATTTACTACATCTAAGCCATGACAAGCCCCCGAAGTGTACAACATTACTATCTGCATCTTACGGATGAGTACCATGGGGTACAGCGCATGCGCACAGGCACAGATTGTAAGCGGAGCCGCCAGGATTTGAACCCACTCATTGGGCCTCCAGAACCTATGTTCACCAATATATCCAGGCATGAAACACAGTGTGTAGGTCACTCACATGCTTCATACTTTAATGAACATGTATCAAATACCCACCGTGTGCCAGGTACCATGCTGGGCACTGCAGAGTTTCAGGAAAACTTCTGCCATGCTGGCCACTGACAGTTCCCAGAACACTGGGTTCTCTTCACTGCTGTTTCAGCTCACACCCACGGGACATGTAGGACCTGGCCAGGGCAGCCTGCAACACCCTGGAAGCCCTGTGTGGCCCTGAGGAAAGGCAAGCAGGCCTAGACACTACCAGCTTAGTACTGCCCAGAGTGGCTCTCAACAAGCAATCCCCAAGGCACCACGGGAAATTCCAAAGTTGTCTGCCCCCACCCTCAGCCTCTTCTTCACCAAGGCTTCCTCTGAGAAGTGAACCATGTAGGAATCCACAGGAATCCACTGCCTTTGCCAGAGAGTGGGCCTACTGCATCCTCATGGCCCAGCCCACAAGGCAAGGCCTCGACTTGAGCTCATGTCACTCCCCTAATTATTCCCTGAGCCTGGAGTCCAACAATAACAGAGCTTCTTTCACGAGCAGCTCCCACCAGGAACCTTGGAACCTCATGCATGCAGCCAAACACTGGGAAGTGCTAAAGGGTCAGGGGGTTTGCGCAGCCAGCAGTCCCAGGCCTCTGGGGGAGAATCTCAGTCACTCCCGAGTTCAAAATCCAGACCCAAAAAAATGCCAGAGGCCCTGCTGCCTCCAGAGTGTACTTCCTGGGGCTGGCCTGTGTCATGGTGGATGAGGCCCTAAGAAGGGATAGCAGCTTTATCTAAGTCACCCTTTCTGAAAAGGCAAGTGGTGGGATATTTCCTCAAGGGTTACATTCACTTAGGGAGAGCTCCCAAATCTACACTCTGTACTGCAGTCTTTTCTCTTTTTTTTTTTTTTTTTGTATTCACTAAAAGTCAATCCTGGTGAACACAGAGAATAGGGGTGGGTGGGGGTATAATTCTAGTATATAATAGCAAGGTCCTTTATATTCTTGAGTGGGAGGGCAGGCAATAATCAAATGAGTAATTTAAGAGTGTGGTTAGTGCTTTGAAGGAAATAAAATGTAGTTGTTGCAAGGGGATGGGCAGAGAAATGAATATTTGGGCAGAGATCTGAATAAGGAGGAGCTTGCAAAGTGAGGACCAAGGTAAAGAATACCAGACAGAGGCAACAGAAGTGCTAAACTCTAAGGCTTCAGATTAAATGCTGATCAGGGGTTCAGAAATGTTTGAGGAATGTTAGTGTCCTCAATATCCTCGTACAAGGTAGAGCAAGAGTTATTTTCTTAGAGTAGAAAGATCAAAGTGCTACCTTGGAAAGAAATTTGTCCTTGGCTTTAAATGAAGAAGCAAAAAAGAGTGTGTGTGAATATATATAAAAAGTCTCACAAGGGTCTTTTTAAAAAGCCTTTCATGTCCTTTATCCTTTAAAGTTTTATACTACATGGCTGAAAGCAGCATGATACAATCTTTAACTTCCAGCTCGTGTATTGGGAGTTCTTTTTCTTTTTTTAACAGAATTAATGAAGACTTCCGTTCTGTTGGGATGTAATTTACCTCCCTTGTTTCAGAATTTCAAAACAAGAATGCCATGTGCTTATAATTGCAATTATGTTTTAAAAAATGCATTCATATGAGTTAACACAGTGGGAGTATAAGAAGAGGCAGGAGTTGTTTTTCAATATTCCTTTTTGTTATTAAAACTGGGAAGAAAAGAATACATTTAAATAACTGTGCAATCGTCTTGTCCTCGATGTTAATAAATGTGTTTTTAACTGCTGTTTATATCCCATTTCTAACATCACCACCACATACATCCTCTCCAAACTTACAATTTAAGTTGAAAAGTGCACGAGGTCTTGGCAAACCTTTGTACAGTGAGTGTGTCTGCTCACGTACAATCCACGTGCACCTTTCCTTCTCTTTATGGACAGAATTTCTTGGGGATCCTTCAGGCCCCGGGCCATATTTCTCCCTGGGCTCTTATTAAAACCAGGTGCGCGGGAGGCTTGCCTGGCCCTTTAGGGACAGAAAATTCTGCCTTGCTTGGCCCAAAGCTCCCTCTTCCGGCATGATTGCAAAAGGAGATTCGTGAACTGGGCAAAGGGAAAGCAAGCAGAGCGTCCGGACCAGAGCCGGGTGGACTTCTGGACAGACAGGCGGGCCTGGCTGTGCAGTGTAGACAGGAGCAGAAAGTGAGGCTGGGGGTGAAGCAGCTAGTGAACAGGGACAGTCCCGTCCCCTGCCACAGGAGCGTGGTCGCGCGCATGGAAGGCCCCCAAACCACAGCCTGTCCAAGGCGGAAGAGCAGGAGCGGAAAGGGAGCCGCAAAACCGGCGTTTATCTGAACTTGAAAACCGGCGCGGGCGGATCTCGGAGCAGCCGCCGGAACCCCCGACTCCCCGGCGACGGGTTCCAGGACGCCCGCGGGTCCGCAGCGCTTACCTGCGAAGGAGGCTCGTGTCGCTCGCGTCTCCGGGGACCAGGGCGGGAACAGCAGGTCAGGTCGCGGGTGACGTGGTGTCCTGGGCCGCCGAGCGCCCTTTGCACTTGCTGAGAACGCGGCCGCCCAGCGCCCCGACACGCTGAGCTTTGCGGAACGTGGGGCTGTGGGCCTCGCTACCTGCGACCTTTGGCTTGAGACACTGTGGCCAGTGGCCCGAAGGGGCAGATCCGGGAGGGGTGTTGGACCCCTCTCCACCGAATCCTGCGCCCCCCGCTAAGAGCTCACAGTAAAACTAATTAGGAGGCTGTGAGCGCTTCACCCGAGCATCCTGAACCCCAACGCCTGGCCCAGCTTGTAGGTTGAGGACCTTGGCTATTATTACAAGGTCAAAGATTTGAAAGATTTGAGTACTGGTGCTTTCATCAGACTCAAGTCATTCAAACTGGGAGACAGGCCTCAGAAGAAAGAGGATCACTGTTTGGACACAAAAAGTGAAAATGACAAATGCAGAACAAAGAGCCCCCAAAAATGTCCTTCCCGATTTCGAGTGGTCATTTCCTATTCCTTGAACCAAACGGCAAGTGGGCCTGTTTTTCAATGTTCTCTAATTTCTGTTTTAAAAAGCCCATTGCTAGGCACTTTGGAGCCTTCCAGCCTGCCAGCTTTGCTTCCGGAAGGGGTTACATGAGTTTTGAGAAACCCCAGAAAAGAGCCATCCAAACAAAAATATTTTTTAGGAAGCCCTACCATCCCAAGGGTTTGTCTGATGCACTGGACTCCATATAAAAACACATCCCAAACTGGGTTACACCAGCACAGCCGGGGAGCTTCCCTGTTCATGAGACAAGTCTTCTGAGCCGTAACCCCAAGACCCTGTGACAGGGAATTTCAGAGAAGTTTCCAGATTCAAGCAACCCTGGTGATTTCCAGCAGAACACTGTCTAAGCCAGCTTCTCAAATTGTGGTCCCTGAACCATCTACTCAGATTCCCAAGGGATCCTTGTTACAGGTTGGGGGTTTAGGGCCTACGCTACAGCTGATTGATGAGTTAGACTAAGAGGAAGGATGCCCAGACAGTTACACTTTTAACAAGCTTTTAAAAAGTGAAAAGTGCAACTATTCCCCTTTTTGTTAAAAAAAAAAAAAAAAAAAAAGGTCCAGTGGTAACAGGGAAGAGCCAAGAAAGCTGACTCCTAAACTGGTGGTAGTGAAGGCTGAGAAGAATCCTAATCTGCACCTTAAAACTGGGAAACAAAGCAGAAAATAGAGCTTTATCAGGAAGCCTATTGAAGAAGCAGTCAGATATCTTCTCCAGCTTATCACATCTGGGTGACTGTTCCCCACCCCACAAAAACATTGAAGGTTTATTCTCTAGAAAGGATAAATGCATTACAGACAAGAGGATTCAATGAAATTTTAAATAACTGCCCAAGACCTCTTCCGTGCAGGCTAGATGCCTGACATACAATCTCCAGAGAGAAGTCTGCAAGATTCTTCCCTGGTGACTCTGGCCAGCTAAAGAGAAGAAATAATGACACAAGGGGCTCTTGATCAGAGCAAATAAGATCACCCCGTAGCGAAACCCATGGCTGACAAACCCCATCCAACACGCACACGACTTCTGGTCAGCTTTTTTCTGCCCTACTTGGCAGATATCAAGAATCACCAGATGTCAGAGGATTCTAATGTTAAATATATTGTAAGAGCAAACAGAAAAAAACAAAGCTATAATGGGAAAAGAAAACCAGGGTTTTTCTTTTTTCTTTTCATTAAAAGTCTCAGTGAGATAAAGGAAGATATACATACATGAAACAAGAACAGGCTATTAAAAAGAAAAAGGACCCCATGGTGGAGTCTCTTAGTTGGTTAGAGCATTGTCCCAATGCATCAAGGTTGCGGGTTTGATCCCTGGTCAGAGCACATACAAGAATCAACCAATGAATGCATAACTAGGTAGAACAACAAATCGATCTTTCTCTTTCTCTTTCTATCTCCCTTTCTCTCTCTCTAAAAATCAATTAAAAATTTTTTAAACAAAAAAAAGAAAAGAAAATGAGAACAAGCAGAGCTCTTAGACATTAAATACAAGGGTGAACAAAAGAAGGTTTACAGTTATGAGTATGCAAAATAGAGTTTATTCTTGTATTAATTATTGTGTTATTTTCCATACAAAAACTGTAAACCCACTTTTGCCCACCCTGTATATGAAAAATGATTAAGGAGTAAAAGATATAGATGAAAGTATAGGATAGACCAGATCAACTCTATAATAGGAGTTTCAGAGAGGACAAAAAAAATAGAAAGGAGGCCATCATTAAATAAATAATTAATTATAGGATTTCTCCAAATTAAAGGACATGGGAGTCCTGATTGAAATGACCCCCTGCATGCCCAGAAAAATGGTTGAAAATTAACCTACATGAAGGAACATCATTATGAAATTTCAGAATACTGGTTCAAAACAGCTTCAGACTTCTCAAGAACAACATTAAAAGTTGGAAAGCAATAGTGGGTAATACATATATAAGGTAGGTTTTAACTATATCACAATTCATCTTCACAACAACCCTCTGAATTAGGTACTGTTGTTATGCACATTTTACAGATGAGAAATATGGGGTACAAAAGAGCAAAGTAACTACTTGCCCAATATGGCACAGCTAACAAATGGTAGAGCTGGGATTTGAACCAGGCAAGTCTGGCTTCAGAGTCCATGATCCTAACTGGTATATCACACTAGAGCAGTTCTTCGAATTAAACAGAAAAGTACATCCAACCCAGAATTATATATATTAGACCAAGTTATCAGTAAATGGGAAAGTAAATAAAGACATCTTTAGATATGCATGTTCTCAAGAAATATACCTCCCTTATACTCTTCTTTAAAAAGCAACTACAGGAAGGATAAATATTGTGTGATGTCACTTATAAGAGGGGCCTAGAATAGTCAAACACATAGAGACAGAAAGTAGAACACTGGCTGCCAGGGGCTGAGGGGAGGGGAGAATGGGGAATCATTTAATGGCTACAATTTGGGAAGACGAAACAGTTCTGGAGAGGGTTGCACAATAATGTGAATGTACTTAATGTCACTGACCTGTACATGTAAAAGTCGTAAAATGGCGAACTTTTATGTCATGTGTACCAAAAGGGGAAAAAAGCACCCGGGGAAGAAGGTGTTCTACCCAAATGAAGGAGTGAAACAAGAAAAAGGAAAGTTAAGATTCAGGAAGCAAGAAATCCAACTCAAGAGCAAAGCGAATGGAGCCCCCCAGATAATGATGTGGGGAGGTCCCAGGACAGCAGCTGTGCAGCGGGCTCAGGGAACAACCATTCAGAAAGTTCTAGGAGTGATGTCTCCAAAAAGATGGAATTGACAAAAAACATGATGTTTTATAAACTTATTGAGAAGATATATTGCTAACTGGGAGAGCATTTGAGGCTAAAAGAATAATTATATAAAAAACCTGAACAAACAAACAAACTGCAAGATAATTATTATTCCTGGGAAAACAAAGTTGTGATAGAATAGAAAAGTAATTTTGGTACATGGCTCAGCAGTGAACTGCTTGTATCTATTCTTAATAATGTGACACTAAATATTGATCTGACCAAAATTATAATAGAAATGCCTCAAGAAGATGGTGGGGAGCGGGGGTGGGGGGAGTGGTGTGTACCTGGATGAGGGTGGAGGTGGAATTCTTATATGCCTCAGTGGAAATTAAGATAATGCCTAAAAAAGAAAAATCAAAAAGTGGCTTAGACACATGTGTTAGTGTTATTTGACAAAATAAACAACTAAAAGATTTAAAAGCATTTACCTCCAAGAAGAAGAAATTGAGGAGGCAGAATGTTTTGGAAACTTTTTATTGTGTGTGTGTGTGTGTGTGTGGTACACTTTGTAGAACTATTTGCCTCTTTAAACCATGTGAATGTATAAGTTTGGTAAAAATTAAAACTAATTTTTGTAAAAGAAGACCAACACAACTCTAAAGGTCCTCCAGGTAGCCCAGAAAAGCCCCTTTCTACCTCCTTGTTTTCTCAAGTCAGACTCACTTTCTTTCCTGTGTGACCCCTCTATTATTCCTCTGCCACTGTACACACATTTTCATAAAATTGGCTTTCTTTGCGCTAGCCTGGGGACTTAACCATTGCTTTCCATTGCTTCTCTGGAAACATATATTTCAAGTTCTAACCAAATGACTTAAAACTTTCAGAACTCCTGTTTATTAATTAGGGACTGCATTATCCTTTCTCACGGGACTTTCAATACAACTGAAAAGACATTAGAAAAAATCAGAAAGCATTGCCATTGCATTGAACACTGTGCCCGTTGTTTGGTCTAGTCAGGGAGCTGTGTGGCTACTGGAAAAGGAAGGGTCAGCAGGGAAAGTCATCAGCCCCGACTTCATCCGAGAGGCCCAGTTCAAGTTGAAGCTACAGAAATGAACCTGTAGCTTGTCTAAATGGCAGCATCAATCAAGACTTTCTATGCAAGTGACAGATATTCAACCAAAACAAGCTCAGCCAGAAACAGAATGTTTGAGCCCACCTAACTAGGACATCCCAGGCGGTCGGGCTTCGGGCAGATTGTCCTGGGTCCGAAAGTGTTGCTAAGTAAGCTCTATCCATCTTCATTGTTCTCCTCCACAGCTCAGTCTTACCTTCCAACTCTCCTGCATGGGGTGCAAATAGGTGGTGGCTAACTATACCTGCTACACATCAGATCCCAGGGAAGACCCTGATTGGTCCTCCATGAGATCTGTTGAATGGGTATTATTATCATTGGCCAGGCCTGAATCAGCTGCCAAAAAGAGAAGATGGGGAATAAACAGCTGGGTTGCCAAAAATAATACCTATTACATCTCAACATAACTGTACGGACCAAATATGCTCTTGTGGAGATTTATTAGAGCCTGGGCCAATTGGCAATATAAGTAAAAATGCCTCATAAATGCGAAAGCACCATGAAATGTTAGTTGTGAATCAATAAGAAATGTAAGTCCACGCCGGCGCTGCCCAGCCAGGCTGCAATTACTCCTGGATCCTTAACTCTATGAATGTTTTACGTTTTTCTTTCCTCCTAGCAGATTCATTTGTCATGGTTTCCCCGGGTATTGGCCTCTTTCTTTTACCAGAGTCTGCTTCCAACCACAGTGAAAAATTTGCTCATGTCATTTTTCAAAGTCAGTTAGGAGGGGGAAAAAATGTCTAAAGTTGGAATAGTTCGAAACTGGAAACATAATGGATGTGTGTGTGTGTGTAATCAGATTGTTCTCAGCGTCTTTTACTCTACCGTTTCTCTAATCTATTGAGTCACTTTCTTGGCCTCGTTGCTCCAGTTCTCAAGCCAAAAATGTTTCGCTGATACTAGCCACAATTTATTGAGTGATAGGATAGTTGTAATGTACTTTGAGACTGAGTGTATAGCCCTGAAGATTAGGCAATTAATTAGTAGAGAAATATTTTTGCCATCTAGAAGAAACAAACCAGATTATTTCACAGTCTACATTAGAATTTCCAATTCTTATAAGGCTCCTTTAGAAAGTTGAGTTTTAATTAGCTGTGAGGCATTCATTTACTGCTGACAGTGTGAAGTAAGCTGATGCCTAAATTTGCTTCTGATAAATCTCTCATTGATGTCAACACTTGAATACCTAATGCTACACTGAATTGTGTATTTGAAGATAGTATGGATGAATGCCAACTGCCTGTGAATCTGAATTTTGCTAAAAAAAAAAAGAAAGACTTTAAATCAGATTCTGGTACAATTCTCTATAATTGAAACTAGTGAAATTTTAAAACATGGCCTTCATTTCATTAGCACAAAATTATCAAAACAAGACATTATTGGATGACTACCCATGGCTAGTCTCAATCCACATTTCCTTTGCCAGCTGCCCACTACAGACTAAAAATTTCAGTTACTTACTTTTGCAGCCTCCTCCGCAGCTAGCAATGGCCATGTGATCCAGTTCAGGCCAGGTGGACAGAAGAGATGGCTGGAGGATTGGGGGGAAAGATTTACCTACCTCAGTAAAAGACAAGACGCATTGGAAGAGAGCCCTTTGGTCTCCGTCCTTCCTGCATCTTTCCTGTTTGGGTCTCATTTGAGAATGTAATGCCTGGAGCTCTGGCAGCCTTTGTGACAAAACAGAAAAAGTCCAGATCACTGGGGACATCTACGAGCCACTACACCAACTGTAATGGTCTGTCTTCACATTGCATGTTAAGTAAGATTAATAATTTCCTACATTTCAGCCACTGGGCATTCTATCACTTTTAATCAAAGGCATGCTTTATCTTCAAATAATTCAAAGATATGAATTATTTACCCAGTACCCATTCTATGCTTTCCCCTTCCTGACTGAACCAGGTTCTCATTTGCGTATCCAGTCTTCCTGGGTGTCCCCTACAGCCGATGGAAGCAGATTCTGCCACCATTTCCAGAGACAATCATTGATGGTTGGCTACAGTTAGTCTATAAAGTCCACTCCCCCAGCCTTGAATGGGGAATGATTTAAGAGTCAGCTGCAACTTATATTGCCCAACCAGATAATTCTTTGGATTCTTGCTTGGAATGCTGGAAAAGACATGCTCGCTTACCTTCTCAGTGACTCACAGATGAAGCCTAGAATGCTACGGCCATTTGCCACCATGAAGTAAGACAGGCAGAACACAAAGGCAGAAAGAAGCTAAGTCTGTGGTAATGTCGTTGAGGCACTAGATGACCCTTGTTTTGGACTTGGCATGACATGAGCTCATAAATCTCCTTTATTAAAGTCCGTTTGAGTTGAAGTTTTCTGTTCCTCGCAACTTTAGAATGCATTCTGATTTGATATATTATGCTTCTTATCTGGACTGTTAGGCAGCAGGCAAAGAGAAAAACCAAATGGCAATCTCTTAAGAGGCAAAAGCACCCTCCATATCTCCACCATGTCAGGTGAGCAGGTCGTCATTCATCCTTCTCTTCACTCAGCAAAGCTGAGGAAAAAAATAATGTGTCAAATTGTCCCATTTAATGTGCAAAGCTGAGGAAAAAAATAATGTGTCAAATTGTCCCATTTAATGTGCCCTGCCACCAACCTTGCTGGGTTCTGGGTAAATTCCTGCTCCTGTCTGTGCCTTGGTTTCTGTGTATGTGAGACAGAGGTGATAACAGTATCTTCCTCAGAGAGAGGGTTTGAGATTAAATGAGATAGTTCACATAAATGTCTCTACCAAGGCCTGTTGATAACAAACACTTAGTAGACTCTGATTATTACGATAGTCAACTGGGGATTATGCTAGAGAGAACCAACTTCTCCTGCCAAATCTTCCCAACAATCTTTCTACCAGATACCATCTTGTTAAAGAGCTCACTCCTCTTCTCTGGGCCAAAAGAGAGACATAAGATTCCTCCAGATTTCCAAGAAGCTCTTACAACCCCTTAGCTCACACCCAGATCTCTTACTCAAATCTCAGTCCTGCCTTTCCAAAGGGCGTAGGTCACTTTACGTGCTACTGCTTCTCACCCTCCATGAGAGGGGGTGAAGGACACCCAATATCTCCCTGTCCCAACAGTCCATATCTAGCCCTATTGGTGACAGCTTGCCAGACCACAGCCCAGCATGAGGACAAAGCCCGCCTTGGAAGGTGTTTGTACTCAGCCATGTACCCCTCAGCCCTTGTTCCCCAGAAACGACCAGGATGGACTTGTGAACCCAGACAGAAAGAGAGAATCCCAGAGACTGAGAAGCGGCCTCTGTCAACAGGATTCATGAAACGGCTGTAGCAGTGGTTTCACCCCTGGTCAAGGATGTCATAAAAAAGAGAAATATTCACTGATCACCATTTCATGTTCCTGTAAAAGACTCAGACTCAGGGCCCAGAAAGCTTGGGTTCCAGTAACAGTCTGCTTTGACAGGACCTTAAAATGCCTCCTGGAGTCAAGTCAGAGAGAAAAATTCTTAAGGTAACCGAGTGCAGCAAATAACTAAGGATGAAGAATTTACTCTAATTGCCAGAAAGGAATATGGCCAAGGCTCCTAAGGAAAGGGGGTGGGGAGTGAAAAAGAAAGCAGAAACATTATGATAAGAAGAGAAGGGATGTTCATTTTCAAACAGGAGATAAGATATGGATTAAAGTTCATCCTCAGAATAGTGTAGCAAGAAACTTTATAGCCAAACTGACTCCCAACCGGAAAGGTCCCTGTTTCTCGGATCTCTTTGAATTATAGGGAAAACTAATTGGATCTTCATGTTTACCATGGAGGAAACCAAGTGTTACTCAGGATATAAATCCTACTGGTGCTTTAAAAAGACAACGTTGACCTTTACAAGCCTCTAAACTTATAGATCTGTTAGGAGAAAAAAATTGATTTCCTGACCTTTGACTGGTTCCTTGTCATTTTTTTTCTCCACACAAGAACCCCCAATCTCCTGACTCTCTTCTTGGTGTTATTTTTTTTACTGTGTCCCCTATCCCCAGGAGAAGGGAATAGGTCTATTCTCCAGTCCAGCCCGGAAAGGCTAGTCTGGGCTAATGTGTGACCACCACAGATGACCTTGGTGAAGCCTGCTTTCCCTCAGTGTCCTTTGCTGTCTCCAGAAGCTAGCTGCCTCATCAGCAGTCCCATGGCAATAAAGCTAACTACCACAGTTGGGCACCCACTGTGTGCTCTGTATCCTGCTGAGGCATTTTCAGATGTTAGCTTGACTCATCTTCACAACAACCCTAAGAGTTTGGGCCTCCCATTGACTACACACATCTCTCTCATTTCCCTCTGCATTTCTTTCCTCCTTCTTCCTCCTTTCTTCAGAGTTCTCAGGGTTGGTGGGACAAGTTCTGTAAAGCTGAGGAAACTGAGGCCTAGAGACAGAGAAGGACTCGCTCATCAAGTTCCAGAGATTGTCTCTTTGACCTAAACCAGAAGGACTGACAGAGAAATCAAATGCTGTCGAGTATCACTTAAATCATCTTAAGAACCACCAATGGTCTTCTTCCAAGAAAAATGGGGAATTCTGTGGGTTCCATTCATGTTTCCCCCAAAATATAACACAGTTACACCCAAAAGAACAATTCATCAGGGACCTATTATCCAGCTCTGTGAGTTAAGGTGATTCACTTCTTTGGGTCTCAGTTTTCTTTCTCTGCAAAATGGGAGAGTTAGACCAAATAATGTCATGCTGTATCTTCCAGCTCTAGAGCCTATTTCCTAAGGAAATAAATATCAGATCTGGGACATTTGACAGCTTCGATGTAAGGAGCAGCTGAGTGGGAGCTTGGAAAGCAGTACAGAAGGAGCTAATGGCCCTGAACACTGGAGAAGGGGCAGGTGTGAAAGTATCACATGTAAAAGTCACTCTCTTCCCAGCCTCACCTGGAGTCACCGAAATAACATGTTCATCCCAAAAATGCTCAAGTGGTAAAAATGTAAAATTGATTACTCATATTTAGCACTTAGAGTTCAGAGCTAAAGCATCTAATTTGCAGTGAGAAAATTGGACTTCATTTTCCTTTTTTAAAAAAATCATGTCTACTATCTGATACGAAATAACCTGAGTAGACTGGTTTCTGATCTATTGGGAAGAGGTTTGGGGAGTGGTTAGGAACTTAGCCTGAAACCTGTCATTTGCTAAGGGTATGACTTGGTCAACTAAGTCCCCATCTTCAAAGTGAGGTTAGTAATGGTACCTACTTGTGATACCATTATGTCCCATTATGAAATTGTGGTGATTGGACAAGAAAGTATTAGCTATCAGTAATCCCCGTACATCTCAGTCCTTTTGCTTGCTGTCCCGCTCTCTCCTCTGCACCTGCCCCCCTCTTGTCCTTTCTTCCTGTCTTAATGATCACTTTTCTCATGCTCCAGGTGGTACCCCTCTATACGCCTGTCTTCATGTCCTTTGCCAGACACAGCCAGCACTCAATAAATCTGTTGCATGATGTAGAGGCCCCTTTCAAAATAGTGGCGGTAGCCTTTAGCTGAAAGCAAGAATGATTTTTACACTGCCCTCAGACTGGCTGCTGGGAAACCTACCCCCGAATGTGTTATATACAAGGAATATTTGTGCCCTGAGT
This sequence comes from Rhynchonycteris naso, assembly GCA_037038555.1. Lineage (NCBI taxonomy): Eukaryota > Metazoa > Chordata > Mammalia > Chiroptera > Emballonuridae > Rhynchonycteris > Rhynchonycteris naso. The sequence continues at coordinate 346,330,295 of CM072995.1, forward strand.
GCAATCGTGGTAGGGCTTGCTTGAAACAATTCCTAGTTTGCTGAAGTCAGATGGGGAAAAGAACAGAATATCCCACTTCTGGTTCATTTCATCCCAGGATAAGGATGAAAAGAAGATGCAGTTTCCTGACTGCCCTGGTTTTCTTCTCGAATTCATCTAAGAGTGTTTACAAAATAGACACAGAGAACTCCTTAGTAACACACACTGTGCCGAGCCCCCTCTGATAGCTGAGAGATATATGAATTGCTGAACTGCTGATGAGAAGGATCCATGAAGACTTCTTTTTAATTGGTTTAGTAAGATTATTTCCAGTCAACAATTCCTTAGTTTAGTAGCAGAAGATATATCTGTTTTCCATAAAAGTGAGATGCCAGACTTTTGAATCACTTGGAATAAAAACCATTCCCTAAGGAGCCACTTGCTGTCATTTGTTTCACAGGAAAAAAAAATTAAAAGTCAAGATAGAAACTACTATCACAGAATGGCATGCTGAGGAGGCACCAGCAGTGATAAGAACACAAACAGCTCCTATTCCTGTACTAAGTTTCCAATTATCACTGTAGGTTACACTGTGCATCGCTGGAAACAAATAAACAACTGTAAGCTAACTTGCCCTCATTTGTTTCCATCAACTCAATGAAAAGGCTGCCTCCTACTTGTACCATGCTTTCAAGTTTGAAAATGCTAAGTTTTATTTGGTCTGCCAACCATGCCTAGGGGGCAAATAGGGTGGGTAAGAGAGGGAACATTGGAAACAACCCAAAAGCCCATCACCTGATGAATGGATGAATAAGATGTGGCATGTCCATACAGTAGAATACTGTTGGGCATTAAAAGGACTGAAAAATGGCCTGACCAGGCAGTGGCGCAGTGGATAGAGCGTCAGACTGGAATGCGGAAGACCCAGGTTCGAGACCCCGAGCTCGCCAGCTTGAGCGCGGGCCCATCTGGCTTGAGCAAAAGCTCGTCAGCTTGGACCCAAGGCCGCTGGCTCCAGCAAGGGGTGGCTCAGTCTGCTGAAGGCCCAGGGTCAAGGTACATGTGAGAAAGCAATCAATGAACAACTATGGTGTTGCGACAGCAACAAAAAAAACTAATAATTGATGCTTCTCATCTCTCTCTGCTCCTGTCTGTCTGTCCCTATCTATCCCTCTCTCTGACTCTCTGCCCCTGTAAAAAAAAAAAAAAAGACTGAAAAATGGATACATGTTACAAGACCAATCTTGACAACATTATGCTTAAGTGAAAGAAACCAGTTGCAAAGGACTATGGATTATACGGTTCTATTAATAGGAAATGTCCAGAATGTGCACATCTCTAATAGACACAGAAGGCAGGCTGGTGGTGGCATAGGGCTGAGGAGGTATGATGGAGTTGAGGTGGAAGACAGCCAAAATAGAAAGTGTTTCTTCTGCAGGGTGATGAAAATGTTCTAACACTGTGGTGATGGTTGCACAGCTGTGACTATACTGAAAGCCAGTGCATTTTCAACATTAAATGGGCCGATTGTGTGGTTTCCTATATCTCAATAAAGCTGTTTACAAAAGGAGAGAGAGGTAACATTGTGAAGTCGGCTTTGGGGATAAATGTGGGTACATCTTAGCTCCGCCCCTTACCTTAGCGTCTGCCCTTACTCAGGAGTAATAACGCCTCCCCAGCAGGGTGGTGTGGAGGACCTGATCCATGTCCACTGTGCCCGGAGCAGGGAAGCACAGACTGTGAGTACTTCATAAATGGTGACTGGGGTTGGGAGCATTCTGATGCTGGGCGAACTGAGGCTCAGGGATGAAGGGCCTTGGTGGTGGATGGGAAGTGGGCCTGACTGGCCTCCCAACACATAGCACGGATCTGCCTTCTTCACGTTTGAGACAAAACAGAAAATTAGAAAGAGCGTCAGATTTGAAAGCAGAAGATCTAGGCACTTACCTCCTATCTTCTGCGGGCAATGAAGGCACAGGAGAGAGCTGGGCAGATGTGATCTCTGACTTAAACAATTTCACAACGTGACCAGGCGGTGGCACAGTGAATAGAGCGTCAGACTGTGATGTGGAGGACCCAGGTTCCAAACCCCCGAGGTCGTCAGCTTGAGCACGGGCTCATCTAGCTTGAGCAAAAAGCTCGTCAGCTTGGACCTAAGGTTGCTAGCTCGAGCAAGAGGTTACTTGGTCTGCTGAAGGCCCACAGTCAAGGCACACATGAGAAAGCAATCAATGAACAACTAAGGTGTTGCAATGAAAAACTGATAATTGATGCTTGTCATCTCTCTCCGTTCCTGTCTGTCTATTCCTCTCTGTGTCCCTGTAAAAAAAAAACACAAAAAACCAAGTTCACAGAGTAGGAACCAGGAGAACAGGTTCAACTGAGTTGACCAGAGTTTAGACTACAGGCACTCTCATTGACTTGCTTCACAATTCTGGACAAGTATTTAACTTCCCTAAATTTCAATATCTGCAAGTTGTTGGCTGAGAATAACAATACATAACCTGTAAGACTGGTTTGACAATAATTACATTGTCAGATTATCTATGAAAAGTACTAAATACAGTGAGTGCCCAAGCACGCGATCAACACTAGAGAAACAACTGTTATTACTATTCTATGTATTCGTTCCATCTAGAGTGCATTGTGTCCCTGGCTAGAGGACAAGCTATAATGAGTTATTCAACTTTCCTCAGCGTTTTTCCTTATCTTTGAACTGACAATACTAATGATATCTCTAGCTTGTTAGGTTCTCCAGATAAGACAATTTTGTGTAAAAAGCATTTTTGATAATGGGATGATTTTCACTCCACGAACATAGCACTGCTCCAAACCTTGAGTGAACCAAAGTATTGCTTTGTTTTGCCTCAAACGGCGAGCCCTTCTAAATTACAACCCTGGGAAATCGAGCTGATAGTAAATTATTCGGGCCATCCCCTGGTCTGGGGGACTCAGGGTTAGGGTTCAGGTAGTAAGTCCTGGGGTAAGTGGACGTGTAGCCGGGCTGCAGATTGATGAGCGCTGAGCGGAGCTGGTTATTTGATCCCCAGGAAATGTTTCTGGGCTGGGGTCACTGTTGCCAGCTTTTGAATCAATAAGGCAGCACCCCTGAGCCCAGAAAGTTCAGTTCTATTTATCACGTCAAGAGAGGTGAGAGAAGCAGCAAGCGCAATGAGAGCAGGGCACTGGCTGAGCCCGCGGCCGGCTCCAGCGTGAGGAGGGGGGACCCAGACAGAGCATCTCCTGGTCTCCACGGTCTCCCAGGCGTTTCCAGACATCTTCCTTCAAGAGCTCCTCCACCTCTCTAACTTCTCCAGAGAAACGACCAGAAGACACCAATTCCTTCCGGAAACCTTTATTAAACACATGCCAAGGGCCAGGCACCATTCTAGGCACTGAGAAGTTATACATTTTGTTCAACAAATAAATATGGTGCACTTACTCTATGTCAGATACTCCGATAAATGGAACAGTGAAAGAGACTGGCTCCTCATGGGGTCTCCAGTCTCACAGGAGAGAGAAGGGAATCCTCATGCAGATGGGTAAATACTATGAGGGAGGATTGCACAGGGTGTGACCAAAGCACAGAGGAGGAACACCTGGCCCTGTCTGAAGGAATCTAGGGTGGCTTCCCAGAGGAGGTGATACTATAGCCAGGGATCAAAGCATGAATAGAAGATAGCCATATGAAAAGACTACAAGCAGAAGGACTAGTGTGTTCCAAGGTCTAGTTGTGAAACCCACAATGTTTCTGCAGAATGGAAAATAGTTCCATTTGGCTGTAGTTTAAAAAGTTCACGATGGAGACTGGCCAGAAACACGGCTAAAATAAAAGGTTGACTGGAGCTACATATCAGCCACCTGCTCAAACTGCTCTGCAGCACTTCTGAACTGGCCAAAACACTCCCAAGAATACTGGCATGCCACTCAAAAAAAGGGGAGGGGAAGGCAAAAGAAGGATTGTTTGAAGTGACAGTATCTTGCCATGTGTGCCACCATCTGTGCATCGAGAAACAGCAGAGACTCCTTCCTCAATTCCCGCGAGGCTGCTTCCCAGGGGAGGTCTGACTCAGCAGTTTCAGTCCTCCAGGAAGTACCTGTGTCCCAGCAGGCACACAACGTCAACAGTGACCTAGAAAAGAAACAATCATCCAAACGTGGGTTCTCTCGGTGACCCTAGGTGCATAACTTGCAATCAAACCATTACCTCCCCCTGTCCCTTTAACCCTCTCCAGCATGTTGCCTTGGCCCTTGAAGTCACCAAGAACTCCCCAAAGGGGGAGGAGACCCCTAGAGGTGAGCTGGCCCTGTATCAAAGAAATGAATCAAACTCACACTTTTATGTTGTGACCTCAGACCCCTAGGGTACTTTTCCCAAGCTGCGCATTATCTGGCCTCCATGACTCTCCATCTGATGCACTCTGTTGAGTTGTTTGCCAGAAACCAGTATGAGATGTACGTGCAAGGAGGCACCTGTCACGTGCAGGGTCTGGAACTGGAAGGATGCTCAGCAATCCAAGCTGAGCAGAGGCTGTTGGCCCTCCTTACTGGAGTGAGAAAGGCAGAGAAAAGAGGAAAGATGGCAGATGTGCTGGCTAAAAAGACGTTCTTTGGAAGATACATATGTATTTGTATCTCTGTGCTTGACTGAGGACAGGGTGGCTTAGATCAGTGCCTCTCAAACTTAGTGTGCATCTGCACCCAGGCAGCCTCCAATGCAGTTCATCTGGGGTGAAGCTTGAATTCAGCACTCTAAAAAGCTCCCAGATGATACTGTGTTATCCGTGGCTGCAAATTACCCCAAACCTGAGCAGATGGAAACAAATATTTGTTAATTCACACAATTTCTGAGGGCAGGAGTCTAGGAGCAGCTTAGCTGGATGATTCTGGTGTGGGCTGTCCCATGAAGTGACACGCAAGCTGTCAGGTGGGCTGCAGGCTGGGATGGGATGTGGGTTCACTCATGTCAGTCACTGTTGGCAGGAGGCCTCAGCTCCTCACCACATGGGCCTCTCCCCAGGGCTGCTTGTGGTATGGCTTCCCCTAAGATGGAAGCCACAGCTTTTTTACACATAGTCCCAGAAGAGACACACCATCTTTTTTGCTGCATTCATCAGCTTCACCAGTCACTGAAGGCAAGAGGAACTAAGCTCCACCCCTCAATAAAAAAAAAAAAAAATCAACCCATTTGAGGATGTATTGTATACAACAAGGACACAAACCGTTGCTACTGACTTTCAGTCCACAGCTGGAGAGACAAGGGTTTATAACGCAATCACTATAGTCACACTGCTGAGCTTGGCAAGTGGAACCTACCACATAGGGTTGTTGATATAATGCACAGAAATGCTAAGCTTAGTCCCTGACATGTGGAAGTGCTCAGTTAATGGCTATCATTATTATTATTCACAATGTTATCATTTGAGAAGATGACCTGCTTCCAAGTGGCAGACCCAGGGGGCCCCAGGCTCTGCCCTCTTTGCTGCTCTGTCCCAATCTTGCTCAGTGCAGGTGCTGTCTGTCCACTAAAGCAGGAAGCTGTAGAAACTGTGCCAGAATTCCAGAGACTCCCTTACCTTCTCACTGTTCTCAAGCCTCCAGGGCAGGGGTGGTGGGTGGGTGGGTCGAGCCAAGTCCCAAGGGAGTGCCTTGACACCATGAAACAAATGTATGACATACAGCACAGACCATGGGTGATAGTCATTTTTAAGGGTCACATTAGAACAAGGCCCACTGACTCAGAATCCCCGGAGTCTGGAGATGGAGGCTGATGATTGGCATTTTTAACACCCTCCCAGGGCAATTCCTATACACACCAGAGGCTGGAAAGCACTGCAGGCAGTTGCAAGAGATTTATTTATTCACCTACCACCCCCCTTACCTCCTCCAAAAAACGTGAAGGCTTGACTTTGAGTTCCTGAGAACAATAATGAGCTGTCCTCTTGGGGCCCTGTCTGAGGACAGAGCTGGACTGGCCCTGGGGTTGACCCGATGCAGAACTTCTGTCCCGGTGACTAATGATGCAGCACGGCCCAGCCTGGCTGCGGTTTGTCTACAGGCCCCATGACAGGCCCATCCACCCAGATAACCACAATCTTGCTTTGTGGGATCAAATACTGACTCAGGATTTATGAGTCCAAGAAACTGCATGGCTGTGCTAGCAAGGAGCTGGCAGGGGTTGGGGGCAGCCTCTCTCCCTCTGGAGCCTTGGTGGCCTCACCTAGCTTCAGGCTGCAGGGCAAGACAAGAGGACAAGACGGTGACCGTTTTGGGTCAGAACAGGGTCGGGGTGCCAGTGAACAGCATAGCAGCTGCTCCGTGTCTCCATTCCATCCCTTCCAGTGGGTCAGAGGGTAAAATCATCGCATGGTACACACCGGTGCATTTTGTCATCCTAAAATTGAAGACAGGGTTAAAAATAAAGAAGCAGCATTCTCCCACTTAGTAATCAGGGAATGGAAAAGATGTTTGTCATTGTTATCCCCTGGAGGCCTGGAGCTAACGCCTTCCTGAGGGCTGAGATGCTGCAGGCCTGGGCGGTGACTTCCATACAGCATCTTTCTCTTTGCTCTTCCTTTAGGAACTTGGGCCCAGGGCTCAGAGTAAGACAGAGCTTTTTAAACATTAGAAAGCAGGTGCAAACGCCAACCTGAACTTACAGGCGTTCAGTTCTCACTGATCGTAGCTGAGCAGCTTTGGTTCCTGGATGTATTTATTCATTTGGGTGGTATTGATTAAGTGCTATTTGCCAGGCACTTTCTTAGGCTACTGAGAATACGGAAACCCAGCCCAATGAAGGTGGTTACATTCCAGGGGGGCGGCAGTGGATACAAGTAATCAATAAGAAAATATAAATTGATAGGATAATTTCCAGTCGTGATGGAGTGGGGCTGCAGAGTTGCTAGGGGTATATTTAACAATCAAATCTGTCCTCTGGTTGGAGAAAGTAAAGATTTAGAAACTGATTTGCAGACTAGACTTTAAATTTTCTTAATCATTCCTCTTAAAGGGTTACCTGCCCGAGGACTATCTTTTTTCCTCCTTTCGCTTTCCATTTTGTTTGGACGAAACATCACGCAGCCTTCCTGCACAGGGACCCCATTAATAGCACAGTTATTACTACACAGATTTGTCCAGGTCAGATTTTATTGCTTTTGGCCCGAGGCTGCTGCAAAATTTACAGAGCTTAGAGAAGTACAGTGTGGTCTACTGCACCGGTGACTGAGTTAGAGTGAGTTTCTGAGCTTGAAGATACTTAGCATTTAAAGGCAATTTCACAAAAGTCATCATTAGACTGATATATCACAATGGATATTTAACAATGATGTATCAAAGTTTAACTGTAATTTTAGAGCAACCAGCACCAAAAAGAAAAAAAAATCCTTGAACTCAGGGTTGGGGTTTTTTGTTTATACATTTGCGGGGGGAGGGGTGATAGAACTCTGTGAGACCCGTGAAATGCCGTGAACCTGGGAAAACGCACACGTGCATTCTCATAAAATCCCAAGGTCTATGAACTTCTCCTGAAGTCCATCCATGAGTCCCCTGGGGACCCACAGACCCCAGTTTCCTGCTGTAAAATTTATATTCATGGAAAGATGTCCAAGATATTTTTTCAGTGAAAAAAAATGGAAGATAGTACGGTATATACAGCACGATTTTATTTTTCTATTAAATATTATATATAAATGAACATTTGATACTTGAGGATAAGGGGATTAAGTGGAAGGATTACTTTTACCTTTTATTTTATATACTTCATTTTGAAATATTTCATCTAGCAAACACATTACCTCTGTAATCATAATTTTCTTGAAAATTCAGCCTTCAAAAAATAAAAATCATGACCATAACTGAGTCAGACAATGTGCTTTCTGGGCAATTGATCTTGACTGAGAACCAGTACTTCCAGGAGGTTGTGGTGCAGGCCAGAATATAAGGAGTCAAACACAAGTCACACAGAAGGTCCATCAGAAGGCACTTTAGACGTTGGGTTGCTGGATTTAAGAGTTGAATTGGATAGTCATGAAAAGAAATTAGAAACATATTTCTGAAAGAATCCCATGGACAATGGCCTTCTCGGATCATTTTAGGTTACCTTGGAGCCCACACTGAAGAGGTTTGTCGCATGAAACATTTGATCCAAGATCTCTGTTCTTAGAGCTTGGTGCCAGTGTCAGCCCCGATGAGTCCTCACCAGAAAGGAACAGAGCTGAAACAGGAAATGGTAAAGAAGAACTTAGTTTCCACAGTTCCATACCCGGGTACAGTTCACAGGGAAAACTTACGTTTGGGGGTATTAGATCATGCACGCAATTGGGTATATCATTTTTTCAGATCATGCCAGCTTCCTGTCTCCTCTGACCCTGGTCAGTAGAACACATAAAAGTACTAAGTAAAGCACTTTGCATTTGGGAATCATTTCCTGCTCTAAGGGTGGCTTTATGCAAAACTGTTCAGCTTAGCACATCACACCTGTCATCAGAATGAACCCAAGGTTTTGTTTTGGTACATGTTTTTGCATGTGGAGTGCTCTAGATATGTACTGACCCTCGTCTATGAAAGGAGGCTCGGCCAGGAAAGGACGAAAGAGACTGAGCCCTCCTCTGAATTACGGCCTGGCTCATGTTTGTTGCTTTTCTCCCACCATGAGACCATGGGTTATGGAGAGCGGCCCAGGCCAGCTTCTGCTCGGTGTCCCCTGGCCTTGGGGCATGGAGGCCAGTTACATTCACTGGAGCCACTCCATCTGCTGTGTACTTGGCCAGTGCTCTTGAGCTTGAGCTGGACAGGGGCTTAAAGAATGGCTTTTCCAAGGGAGGAAGGAAAATGAAGTGATAAAATTAGCTATTATTAACGTGATTTTACTGACACAGGCCACGGCGCTGTAAGACAAGGCCTGGCCCATGTATGGGTAAGGGTGATTCTTCTGTCCCACCCCCAGGGAGTAAAAGCATTCATGGGGTTGGGATCATTCTGCCCCCTCCTAACTTCCATTTCCTGTCCCTCCTTGGGACCAAGGCCATGAAAGTGTACAGGAAACCCACAACGTCAATAGCCTATGTGACTTCACCATTACCAGCTGTAACTACTACCATCTCCATGGATAGAGTGCTTTCTGTCTTCCATAGCAGTCACACTACATTAGTGAGCCCCAGATGAATGCTCCCACTTGACAGATTAGGAAACTGAGGCTTTGAGAGGATAAGAAATTTTTTCTAGGTCTGCTCATCACATTAGAGGAAGAAAAGGTCCTTGAAACCAGGTCTTCTGATCCCACGTCCAGGATTCTTTCCCCTCCACTATCTGTGATTAGGCAAGTGACTACAAATAAAGCTCAGTCCCACATCTTGGGATGCCATCTGTGTTAGTCTTGGACACAACAAAGGTAGCAATCTTTTGTCCCAGGATAAAGATAATAATGGCTAGCTACATGTTCTTTAATGCTTACTCTATGTCGGGCATGGCTCAGACCACACATAGTATCTCTCCTGCTCCTCACAGCTGCCCTAAGAGGAAGGTAGCATTATTTATTTTATTGATGAAGAAACCAAGGCTCAGAGTCATCAAATGACTTGTCCACAGTCACAGCAAGAAAGTGATAGTGCCAGGATTTCATCTAGGGTGTGGGTGGGCTGAGGTCCCAGTGTTTAACTGCCACACTTCCCCTAACTCATGCTTCCTTCTCCCCAGGGGCTTGTTCATCAGCTCATTTAGCAGGCAACCCACCCTGGCTCCACTGCCCTCAGGGCCTTTGCTTGGTAGCAGGTTGTTGATTGAATCAAGCTGAATACATCCCACCCTGTCTGTTAACACCGCTTCAACAATAGCACATTAGGGGCCTAAGAGCCCTTAAACCAGCAATACAAAATCCCCTCTTTCTGCAAAATTGCTCTTTCAGATGGCAGTCAAACTCCATGAGGACACAGAGACAGATTTCTCAAACAGAGACTCACTCGGCAGCGTAATTAATAAACGTCCTGAAAAGGGTCAGGGGAAAAGATTTGCTGCCGTTTTGCTGGGCATCTGGGGAGTGAAACACAAGCAGTACAAATACATTTTTTATTTCCACTATTGCCTTTGTCAAGAACCACCATATTCTATAGGCTAGATGGATTAGGGTGGTTTTTTTTTTATAGTTCCATGTTTAAGTGAAATAGGACTCCCCCTCCCACCTCTTCCAAACAAAAAGAAAAACCACATACAAAGAAAGAGAAAGGGCAAAAATCTAAGCCTCTGCTGTTGACAAATGCCACGGAAGAAAACTTTCTTCTTAACCAATAAATGCTTGTTGTCGTGTTTCAGCAAAGACTTTTCCCCTAAGGAGCAACGCACAACATGAACACGATCTGGTAGAGAGAAATAAACTTACAATGGATTGCCCCCGCAAAAATGTGCTGCTAATGAGGGCGGGATTTAAGATGTTAGAGAAGGTTTGTGCCAAAAAGAGAAAACAAGCCCCGATGCCTGTGACCCGGGTGTCTCAGCTCTCCAGGTCCCGAGTTCAGCTTCGGGTTTTGGTGTTCTCCTTGGGACTCCGATTGATAGCCGGTGTCTCTGCGGATATGACTTGAACTAATTCCCAGGATAATGACCCAGGCTGCCCATGATTTACTAACCTCACCGCTGTGAAGCAGCCCCAGCAGGGCTGGCTAATCCCTTAATGGTCCCTGCTGTGTGTCGGGGGCTGCTCCGAAAATTCCACAGCCCTGCCTGGAACACTGAGGGGTATTGAATGCCCTCTCCCTTCCCCTCCCCATCTCCCCTCCCCCACCCCTTATCTTATCAGGTAGCTAATTCCCACAAATTATTGTGTGATTCAGGCAGAAAAATAAAATTGCTCTCAAATCATAAATTTGTCATTTTCTGGACAGCTGCTAAATCAGGGAGATCTTGACCAAGTGGGGGCTTAGTCGCTGTTCTGAACAATGAAGTCCCATAAGTGCCTTTGGCTCTCCCTCTCAAGCCATGTTTATTGATGGAACGGACGGAAGAAAACAATATGTAGAGAGATTTAACGTGCTATCCACTCTCAAGTGGGGCTGTAATATAATCCTTCACCGGCAGTAATGGGACCCCCAACACCTTGTCCCAGGTAAAATGTCTCTGAAACCCACAACACCCCATCACTGTGGCCATCCTCAGGCTCAGAATTTGCCTTAACATGAGGAACACCCAGGCTTCCTAAATGTAGTCCTACTCAATGCTGAGAGCAGTGGTTCTTAACCTTTTTTGAAGTACCGAACCCACCAGTTTCATATGCGCATTCACCGAACCCTTCTTTAGTGATAAATAAAATATGATTATTTTTTCCAAATTCAAGACATAGGTATGTTTTTGTACTGGTGCACAAAATGAGCCGTGCATGAACATCACCTTGCTCAAAGAACAAAACCAACAAAGTGCATGAACTCACAACAAATTACTGTATTACTTTATTCTGGCCTCCGCGGCAGAGGCTTCTCCGAACCCCTGAGACTGACTCATGGAACCCCTAGGGTTCGATAGAACCCAGGTTAAGACCCACTGCTTTAAGGACTGGCTCATGCTGGGTATCTCCTTTAAACGGAATCATACAGTGTGTGACCTTTTTTAGTGCCTGCGATGATGAAGCTTGAACTAAAGCCGACCCTTTTTTGGCTTCTTTCCTTTAGCGTGTTTTCATGTTTCACCCATGTTATATGACATGTAGCAGAACTTCATTTTCTTTTATAGCTGAATAGTAATATCCCACATTTTGTTTATCCACTCATCAGTTAATGAACATTTTGTTGTTTCCACCTTTTGACCATTGTGAACAGTGCTGCTATGAGCATTCTTTTACAAGTTTTTGTTTGAATACCTGTTTTCAAGACTAAAAATATATCCTTAGGATTGGAATTCGTGGGTCATGGTCCTTGTAATTCTAAGTCAGATCATGTTACTTTTCTGTTCAAAACTCTCCAATGGCTTCCCACCCAGAATAAAAACAAAAATCTTTACAGTCCCCTACAAGGTTGATCCTTAGTGATCTAGTTCCTGAAAGCTCTCTGAACTCATCTATTACTGGCCCACCTGGCCCCAACACACTGGCCTCCTTCCTGGTCCTCAGATGCAATAGGGCACCCCCTCTCAGGCTCCGCGCTTGGCTATTCTTCCCTCCCCCTCACTTTGGCCGAATAATGATTCTATTTGAAACTGAGCACTCATTCCCTTTGCCCTGCTTGGCTGTTCTTCACCCGACCTAATAAACATTTATCTGGTTTTGTTGTTACCGTTTTTCCTGTTTCCCCCAGTAGAATGAGAACAGAACTTTAGTTTTTGTTCATTGACATTCTGAGTGCCTAGAACAGAGCCCGAGTGAGCTGATAATGACTAGCACTTACATAAGTGCCTGGCCCACGAAGGAGTTATTTTTATATCAAGCTACCATCTCTGTTACCCTCAATTATGGCAAGCCACAGTAGTTCAATCTCTATGCATATCCCAGGGTCTTTTTTAAAAGTTCATCAGAAAATAAATTGGACAGCACACCCAAACAAAAGTATTCTATGTATACTGACCCAAATAATCCTGACAAGAACCCTTTGTGTTTGTCTAACTGATAAGCTTTTTGTAAAGTGGTGAAGGGACTTGCCCAAGCTTACACAATAGCAAGAGACAGGGCAAGGATTTAAACACAGCAGAGTGCTTACTTTTAAGAAATATACTATATAACCTTACCATGTGAGTTCAATGAATGAACATACAAAACTATTAGACTTATAGATCCCAATTTTCATTTCAAAAATCAAGAAAATAGGCTTAAAACACTTCTGTAGTATGGGTTACTAGAATCTATTTTCTTTGACAATTAAGAAAAATTTTTGATGGGGGCTTTGTGAATAAGATGAAGGGCTTAAGAAATACAGATTGGCAGTTACAAAATAGTCATGGGGGTATAAAGTACAGCTCAGGAAATGTAGTCAATAATATTGTAATAACTATGTACGGTGGTGGGTGGGTACTTGAATCATCAGGGAATCACTTTGTAAGTTATATAACTGTTTACACCTGAAAGGCTATATACCTGAAACTAATATGAAATAGTATTAAACGTCATGTGTAATTGAAAAATAAAATATTTTTAAAAATAAATAACAAAAGCCTGACCTATGGTGGCACAGTGGATAAATCATCAACCTAGAGTGCTTGATGTCGCAGGTTCGAAACCCCAGGCTTGCCAGGTCAAGGCATATACAGGAAACAACTACTATGAGCTGATGCTTCCTACTACTCCCCCACCCCCTTTCTATCTCTCTCTCCTCTATTTACAAGTCAATAAATAGCCTGACCAGGCGGTGGCGCAGTGGATAGAGCGTTGGACTGGGATGTGGAAGACCCAGGTTCGAGACCCCGAGGTCGCCAGCTTGAGCGCGGGCCCATCTGGCTTGAGCAAAAGCTCGCCAGCTTGGACCCAAGGTTGCTGGCTCCAGCAAGGGGTTGCTTGGTCTGCTGAAGGCCTGCGGTCAAGGCACATATGAGAAAGCAATCAATGAACAACTAAGGTGTCGTAACGGCAATGAAAAACTAATGATTGATGCTTCTCACCTCTCTCTGTTCGTGTCTGTCTGTCCCTATCTATCCCTCTCTCTGACTCTCTCTCTGTCCCTGTAAAAAAAAAAAAAGTCAATAAAGAAAATCTAAAATAAATAAATAAATAACAAAAGGAAAGATTAAAAGTAAATACCAACTCTGTACCTGGGGATGTAGGTAGAGCACAGAGCATTTACCTGGCAGCTATGGCTGATGCTATGCTGTGAGAACACTAACAGGTTAAATCCCTTCTGGAAACACCCAGGAAGGGAGCTTGCCTGCTATAGGGGAAATGATTCAGTGCCAGCCAGGCAGCCTCCTGACCTTTTTTAGCCATTTGCCCTACTATAACATCCTATTGGCTGAACCCATGCATATAAGCTAGTTTACTTCCTGAATGAAGTGGATTTGCGTCACTGAACCTTGCCTCCAGAGTCGGGTCTCTGTGGCTCTGTTGTCCTCACCCCCGGGAGGGCCTTGTCCACAAATGGCACCTCAAACAGGGACCTAACCGTCATCTACGGGATGGGAGAGTGACCCTCTGCAATGGGAAGCCTTTCCCACAGGCGAGTTGCAGAGTAGGCGAGTTAAAGTTAGTAAAAAGAATCTTTGTCAGTGGAAGTCCCCAGTGCACCCAGGGCACGTTGCACCATCGGGCTTGGGGGTCTTCCAGGCCCGCACAGGGTTAGCAGCTACCCCTCTCCCTGAGGGGCCCCTAACACATGCGCCAGTCAGGGGCTCGCATGAAAGCCATCTGGCCGAGCCAGCAGTCTCCCAGCGGATCTCCCCTGGCCAGCGACAGGCTGTTGCCGGGCGCATTTCTACCCCTCTCCCTAAGGGGCCCCTACCTCAGAACCCATTGCAAAGTTAGTGAGTTAAAGTTAACGAAAAGGATCTTTGGGAAATCCTCTCAGGTTTCAACCCTTGGCTTGGGGACGCGCCTCTCTGGGACCCGGACTCTTGGGCCTGGGCTCTCCAACACCAGCCGAAGTACATGAAGGACAAACCTTCCCTCTTGGCCTTTTAACAGTTTCCCCTATTGAGCAAGCTAGACAACTTCACGCCCTGTTTCATATGTCTCGAATTTTGGACAATGTGAAATACCCTAATGGGGTTAGGGGGTGGCTTTGCTGGAAGCACTTCCCTGCCCTGGGATGCTCACTTTGTTAAAGATGGCACTCCCCACATGGAAGCCAGTCACCCAGGTGATATTAATGTGTGTTGGGCGCGGGCTGTGGGCAGGCAGGATCCTTGTAGCCTGGGGCTTGGTTTTAGGACTAAGCCTTTCCCACCCTTTTTGATGTAGTGTGGTACACTCTCATGAGTAATCCCACTATGCCTCAGATGAGTGGCTTCCTGTCAGAGACTTCATTTGTAGATTGGCTTAAAGGTTTGAATTTCTATACTATAAAGTGGGGCAGGCCTGGAGCTTGCTCTCTCTGGGTTCCAGAGATTAGCAGGGAGAGGAGAGCAGAGAAGAGACATGTGGAGGAGACCAGGAGAGAAAACTAAACATGCAATTCGTGCCCTTCAACAGGCCATGCTTTGCCTTGGTGTACCTTGGGAAATTAAAACTGACAATGGGCCCTGTTATACCAGCAGCCAATTTAAAGCCTTTTGTTCCCAATGGCAAATCACACACCGCCTTGGCATTCCTTATAATCCCCAAGGACAAGCCGTTGTAGAACAGCAACACAGAGACATCAAGCTTCAAATTCAAGAAGAAAGGGGGGATATGCCCTGGGCCTCACCTGGAGAAGTGCTCCTCAGTGCTGTATTCACTCTCAATTACTTAACTTTTGATTCTGAAGGAGTAACTCCCGCTTATAAACATTGGGTAGGCCTTCATAGCCAACTGACCCTGATGCCATTGGTATGCTGGAAGGACCCAGCCACAGCTCAGTGGCAGGGACCGCACCCCCTTCTAACGTAAGGAAGAGGTTATGCTTGTGTTTTTCCAGAAAATAGCCCGCATCCAATTTGGATCCCAGGAAGGAATTTACGGCCACTCCTAGTGACCCAAGATACCCAGGGTCACCTCTTTGCCCATTCCTGTATGACGAACATCTAGGAACACTCCCGAAAGAAGGAATTCCCTGGAGAGACTGCCGCATTGCCTCTGGCCTGGATGCGCAGACCATCAACCTCGGAGTTTGGCACCGAAAGCTGAGAGATGGAATGCAACCATATGCAGTACGCAGCCTGCGGCAAGCCATCCGTTCCATGTTTGGATGCTGGGAACTTTGTGGGAAGGGGGCGTGCATGGACCTATGTCCACTTTTTACAATAAAAAATGGAACTGTGTTTAACAGCACCTGAAAGGTCTCTGTAGCACAATGGGAGGGAAGTGACATCCCCACCCCTAGGAAGAATCCCCTGTTTAAGACCCCCATTCTATTTCCTAACAAGCTTGCCTCATTGTTTAATGAAGCTAATAATAGGTATTATAGTTGTGTTAGTTCTACTAGGGTTCCGTTGCATAATGCGTAGCATTCAGAAGCTACAAGATCAGCAAGCAGTCATCCAGCAGGTTCAACTGGCCTTAATAAAAAGAGAAGGGGGAGATGTAGGTAGAGCGCAGAGCATTCACCTGGCAGCTGTGGCTGATGCTATGCTGTGAGAACACTCCAGCAGGTTAAATCCCTCCTGGGAACAACCAGGAAGAGAGCTTGCCCGCTATACGGAAATGACTCAGGCCAGCCAGGCAGCCTCCTGACCTTTTTTGGCCATTTGCCCCCCTATAACATCCTATTGGCTGAATCAATGCATATAAGCTAGTTTACTTCCTGAATAAAGTGGATTTGCATCACTGAATCTTGTCGCTGGAGTCAGGTCCCCTGCGGCTCCATCGTCCTCACCCCCAGTGGGCCTTGTCCACATGGGGAGAAATGAGTAAATAACAAAAAAGTGAAAGAGTTTTGAGCTGTAGCAGGACAGTTACTAAAGCCACAACTGAGCTGACTTTTGCAGGTGTGTAAATGCAACAAGCACAGACAGCAAGCCACGGGATAGTTCGTTCATTTGATGGATACATGTGGTAGTTTGAATTTCAACCCACACATTCAAGAGCAGAAGAAATAAAACTTTATTTTTCTACAATGGTACTTAATTCCTATATCAAACTCCCATGTCACTGAGGTCTAATCTTGGCCAGTGTTAAAGGTTCTAGTCCAAATTCCAGAGGACTCACTGCCAAAGCCTGGAAGGTAGTCTGTCTGCTGTTCCGAGAATGTATGCACACTTGCCCTGTCTGCCTAGCCACCCTCAGTCCTGCAGGGCAGTCAGCATTCAGCCACACCATCTAGGGGCCTCTACCACCCTGTCTACTTAAGATACATCACTTAGCCACCATCTCCATTTATAAGCTCCACTTTCTTTTTCCACCTCTTCTTGTCTAAAGCAAAGGCAGAGGGGAGAGATTTGGATTTAGGACTGTCAGGGGTCAGTGACTGATCAGTGGTTGAGCGGGGGCATATGGAAGAAGGAGGAGTCCAGGATGACACACACCCCACTCCAGGTTTCTGCCTGGAGCCACTGAGGAAGGGCAGGAGAAGGCTTCAGAAAGCTGATGGGTTCTATCTTGGACATGTTGACGTGGTGTCTGTGGGAGGATCATGGGAAGATGCCTAGGAAGCAGCTAGCACAGCTGTGTCACTGGGTTCTTGTGAGGATGAAAGAAAATAATTCATGAAAAGCACTTAGCCCAATGGTTGGCACACAGTAAGTTCTTAATAAATGTAAGGTATTATTGTAATTATTTGTTAGCTTCATATTCAAGTCTGTGCCATGCTTGAATAAACCATGCCCTGACAACCATTTGGGGGAGGAAGAGCCGAAAGGAAGGCAAATAGAAAAGGGAGATCAAGGAAAAGTGTGATTCTGTAACTACATCTGTGTCCACACTCTCTCCCCTGGTGCCCTGGATTAACAGGGAAGGGTGGGCCATTTGCCTGCTGAAGTGGGGCATCAATTAACATTAACCAAATACGGAGGAAACAAAACTACCCTGAGTTCACTGGCTTTGGCAGTTCTAGGCAGGGTCAGAGCTCCCAATGTCCCCTGGAGAAGTCAGGAGGCAAATTGGGGCTGAGTGCTAAGATGAACTCCAGGCTGGTTTGTGTTTAATGAGAAGATGAATGAGCTTGAGGGCTGGGGACAATGCTTCCTCGACAATATCAACATCCGTGACATCAGCAATGAGAAGATCTTTCTCTTCACTCTGATTTCAATGAAGTATTCCTCCCAAAGAGTTCTCTGTCTGCACATCTGCACACACAGGGTAAGAACACTGGGGAAATGTCTCCTAGTGGTTTAATCTCAGTACTTGTCCTCAGAGAGAGGAACTCATTTTCCCGGGCAAAAGTACCATTTGGTACAAGGAGAAGTTTTATGATGGATAAGGCACCAGAGGCTACTTATTTCCTTTCAATATTAACATTATGAGCATAGTCACTTCGTAAGAGAAAAATAGAATCCAAGGAACATTCATCTCTAAATAGTTACAGCATTTCAAATTCCTGTTCAGTCTTTATTGTCAGTAATGGAAGTTGTGAGTCCAAGGTCAGACCATGCAATGAGAAATATCCAGGATCCAGAAGGGTGTTCTTTTCATATTTGTTGGACTTCAAGACTAGAAGACTATTTAAAAGACTGGAGGATTCTATCAAGTGTAAAGGTCTTTAAAATTAGACCAGAGATATTTAAATATATTAAGAATCAAAGAAGTGAAAAATGCAGGCAAGTGAGGTGCAGAATGGGAGATGTGTGGACCCCTGTGAGCACAGAGAAGGGTTAGGAATTGTGTGGCTAGAAATCGGGAGCCTGAGATATGGAACCATAAATGAAACTCAAAAGGTCCTCTTAGCCTCTGGAACAGTTTTAAAGTCAGCATCCAGACTCCTCCCTGCCAGGAATAACCTCAAAAGTGTATAGGACAATGAAATTGTTTCCTCAGAGGGTAAAAGCTTTCTTATTCTGAAATCCAGGGGGAGAACTGTATATACAAATATGAAAATGGCAAGAGAATCAAACAAAGATATTAATTTTTTGTGTTAAGACGTCTGTAGCTATTTTCTATTTTAAGTGCAGGTTTAAGAGAATTTGCTCTATTAGAGTTGACAGGCCAGCTTTGCAATTCTATTTTTTAATATATGGGTGATAGATGTATATGTGTTGTCAATTTCTTTTCTTATAGCTATTCTAGCAAATGTGAAATGGCATCTCATTGTTGTTTTAATTTGCAAGTATAAATGTGTGTGTGTGTGTGTGTGTGTGTGTGTGTGAAAAAATTCTTTCTATATAAACTTTAAGAATTCGGTTAGGACAATGATTTTCTGTTAAGGTATTTGTATTTACTAAGATAGATTATTCCCCGTCAAACAGGAAACTATTAATAGTTCCTACAAATCACACCTTCTATTCCCAGAATAAAGCTTATATTACCATAATGGATCATCCTTTTAATATGTGTTGTTTTATTCTAATTAATACAACTCGACAGATAGTTTTTGCATCTTTTCCCAGGTATGATTCGTTGAGCGATTTGGTGGTGAGGACGTGTGATAAAGGTAATGCTGTGTCCTTGTCAGATTTAAGGATCAAAACCAAATTCAATGCATATAATAACCTCAGTTAGCAGGTCATTCTCTCCCTTCCCCACACCCAAATATTTTGGGAGAAGTTATGCAGTAAAGGGGTTATTTATGGTATAGTAATGAGCATTGACTGGACAGGGAAACAGACTGCTCCCAATAGCAGTCGACCACTCACCAACCTATGACCTGGCAAATTACTCCGCCCGTCTGAACGTCAGCATCTCCCATGGCACCGAGCAGATGGATGCATAGAGGACAGACGCCTGGCCAACCCTGATGGCAAGACCAATGCTATGAGGTACAAATTTGCCTTGAAACAGGACGAGTGACTGTGGGTGTGCGTCTGGCACAGTATCTCCCAGCTCGTAGAGGCTCTGGACGTTCATCTTTACACAATGTACTGAGCCTCCCACAACCAGGTGTCTTAAAACAACAGAAATTTATAGTTTCACAGTCCTGGAGGCCGGAGTCTAGAAAGTCCTTCTTGGGGACTCTGAGGAAGGATGTGTTCAGGTCTCTCTCCTAGTTTGTGGCAGTTGCCAGACACCCTTGGTGACCTGTGGTTTGTGATCCCTTCTGTCTCTATCTCTGTCTTCACATGGCATTCTCTCCTGTGTCCCTGTGTCTCTTCTCTTCTTCTTCTAAGGACACCTGTCTACTGGATTAAGAACTCATCCTACTCGAGTATGGCTCCATCTTAACTATGTAATCAGGTCTGCAATGATCCTATTTCCAAAGAAAGTCACAGTCACAGGTCTTGGGAAGAACACAAATTTTGGGGAGAGACTATCCAAGCCAGTACAAACTCCTATCACAGCTCACACTGGGAAACTCAAGGTCAGATTATAAAACACCTGTCTCATTTGCTGCATGTCCTTTGCAGACAGTGTGATGCACTCAGAAGACCTGGATTAGGGTCATTGTCTTACCTGGAGCCAGGTGACATCAGACAAGCTCCTTCATCTCATCTGAAAATAAAGTCAGAACAGGCGGCCTCTAAGGTCCCCTTCAATGTATCTATTTACAAGATTTGGGGACTCAATGTAGTTTTTTCACACAGAGAAATATGGAAATGAGTTATCAGGAAATAATGCCACAGGCTGGGGAGAGAGTACAAATCAATACAAACAGGTGTCACTGTTGGGGAGCTCCTCAGCGTCACTGTAAATCTTAGCAGATGGTTAATTACATCCTATTGGAATATGATGGCCTATTTCAATGCAATCCTATTCCAGAGCAGTCCACGAGCAGCTAGCTACCCAGAAAGCCTCTCTAAAGGTCACTTACTAATTATCACCATACAAAGACTCTGGCTTGTGAGGTTGTTTTCATCTGTCGCTTTTATGGGATATTCAGACAGTTCTTCTGAGCCAGTTTCTCATTAAACAGTAGAGTTTATTACCACATAAGTTAAAGACCTTAGTACACATTTTGGAAAATGTGAATTGATACTCCCTAGCAGGAATCAGGAGAACCAATTTCATCTACTGAAAGTTTCCAGACCCTACATGGACTCTTTTATTTAATCCCTCAAACAGCTCTGTGAAGTCATGCCTCTCAGCTCCAAATTCACCCTTCAGTACCTGCTTTGCAGTGATTGGGACTCAAGCATTTCTTTTTGACATTGAGCATGGTGTTAAACTTTGTCAGTAGAGGGCAATGGAGAGACATTACAGGAGGAAGGAGTTTCTCTTTCTGGTTCTGCTGCTGTTTTGCTTTTGCTTGCTCCTGCTGCTCCTCACATCCACCTGTGCGGGGGGGGGGGGGCATCCTGCCCCATCCAGAGTGCCAGTTCCTAGGAACCCCGCAGCCCTGCCCAGAGCCCAGTGACCACCACGCTCCAGCCTCCCCATGAGGTCCCTAGCTTCCCTGTGCACCTGCCCACCAGCCCTGGCTTGCCCGTACCCTGAAGGATTGTTTCCCAGCCCTCCCAACATCAGTCCCACGAACACTAGGCCAAGTGTCACCCTACAAGAAAGCAAACGCCCACCACCCTACTTTCTTTGCCCACCCACCTGGCCTCACCTGTACCTCCTGCCTGGCCCCTGTGGATGAGCTCAGGGCCAAGCAACCCAGGGAACTTCTCTGCCAATCAGTGGGCTGCAACCACACCTTCTCCAATGAAGTCTAAATCCCAGTCTTGGGGAAGGTCTCCCTATCCCCAAATTCATCCTTCCTTGAGTACTTTTCCTCAGCCTTTAGGATCCCTTCTAGAATTCTCTTCACACTTTATGGTTATTTATCTATCAGAGTTTAATACTTTACATTCAGCCAGCCCTATTCAAATCACTGTGTGCTTTCTGTCTCCGGATTGGGCCCAGATTACACAGGCAAGTACTGTTATTAGTATTATTTCCTTTTTGGACATGGGATTTAGAGAGGCTAAAGGCCTTACTAGGGCTCACATGAGGGTGTGGCAGAGCGGGACACAAACTCTGCTACACTAACTAAAGGGTAAAGCAAAGACACCACTTAACAGAATGGTGGTGTCCCCTCACCCCTCCTTCCCCATGCTTATATGCTCTGGGTGTTTCAGATTAAAACAAGGGCAAATAATGTGAAACT
The DNA here is from genome assembly GCA_037038555.1 of Rhynchonycteris naso. Lineage (NCBI taxonomy): Eukaryota > Metazoa > Chordata > Mammalia > Chiroptera > Emballonuridae > Rhynchonycteris > Rhynchonycteris naso. The sequence continues at coordinate 346,351,987 of CM072995.1, forward strand.
GAGGCCAGCTCCTAGAGGAAGATTTTCTACAGTCAAGAATGCCAATAGTTATCTCAAGCTAATGGCCAAAATAAACATGCAAGAATAAAAAAAGGAAGAAAAATCTACTTAAAAATTATTTTTACACACTTTGCATATGGTCAATATTCTGCTCCAAATGCATTTATTTGGAGGATGATATTTGATTTTTGCCAATTTCCCCAGCTTTGTCCTATCTGCTAAATTGTCTCATTTTGCTGAAGAGAGAGATGAAATCCTATTTTTGAGCCTCGCCTGGATTTGGATTTGGCTCAAGGCAGCCGGATTCCTGAGGGATGTACGTCCCATCAGCTCTCAGGGACACTGGTCCCCACTGGGGTTGTGCTCAGAGGCAACATGTAAGAACTTCCATATTCCTGGAAACAGAGCCCCAGCCTCCTCTTAGTTTCTCTCTCAGGGAATACAGCAATGTAAGTATAAATTAGTTAAACCCGGGCCCTGGCCAGTGGCTCAGGACAGAGTGTCACCCAGTGTATGTAAACCCCTGGTTCAATTTCCAGTCAGGACACACAGAAGAAGTGACCATATGCTTCTTACCCCCTCCGTTTCCCCCGTCTCTCCTTCTTACCCTCCTGCAGCGAGTGGTTCAATCGGTTCAATTGTGGCCCCGGGTGCTGAGAATAGCTCAGTTGATGTGAGCACATCAGCCTCAGGTGCTAAAAATAGCTTGGTATTTGAGCATCAGCCCCAGATGAGGTTGCCAAGTGGATCCTTGTTGGGGTGCATGTGGGAGTCTCCTTACTATTTCCCCTCCTCTCACCTAAAAAAAATAACAAACTCCAATATTATCTTTCATGAGGGTGGTTCTGGTCTTTCAGCATTGGTAGTATATATATATATGGTCCAGTACCAATACAAGGAGTGATCTGGTAAACTCTGGATTCTGAGGTAGGCTATCTGGATTTGAGTCTTGGCTTTGCCACCCATCCTGGGGCCCTTTGTCTCTTTGTACACAAAAGGATTGGATTCTAAGCTCCCTTCCAGTTCTGTGGTCTTTTCACTCTCAGAATTCATTCAACTGCCTTTAGTCATAGCAAGTTAAATCACAGCACCTCCCATTACTGAATGCTTACAACATGCTGGGCAAATTCCTAAACACTTTAAATGCATTATCTCATTTAATTCTCACTACAAACCTATGGGGTGAGCACTATTATTATCCACATTTTATAAGGTCAGAGAGATTAGAGCATAGTGATAACAAAGTCACAGCTGTGAGTCCTCTCCCCAGAAGGGTCACTGACTGTTCCCCTAACCTGACAAATATGCCCCAGATGGGGACCAGCAGAGGAATTATAGGTAGATCCATCACTGATTTTTTTAAGTCAGCGTCAGCCTCCACTCACCCTGTGAGAAATACGCAGGCGCTGGGAGTAGCCACGGACATGGCTAGAGCCCAGGGGGAGGGGAAAAGACATAAAAAAACAAAGTCATGCACTTAATACACAGGGTCTTGTGTAATTCTTACTGCCGCCCTGTTAGGTGAACTTGCTGTTCCCATTATACAGATAAAGAAGATGAAGTTCAGGGGGAGTTAAGTCACTTGTATACACTTATCACCAGTGGTCCGCAGCAAAGCTGCCATCTGACACGTTTTGTTTGACTCCTGTCACACTTTATTGGAACAGTTGTTTGTGACCAGAGGTTACAGGGCCTGAGCACCGTGCACATGTTTATCAAAATCAAGCTTGTGTCGGCTGACAATAAAATAACTGGTCAATTCAGTAGAAAGGAAGAAAAAAAAATTGTTTAAAAGTCAGTCCTTTCTTGACGTTGGCTGAACTATCTTCTGGGTCTGAGGCCCAGTCCTGGCCCAGCAGGAGGCCTTCCCAGGCCATGCTGTCCCACCTGTAAGAGAGGAGTCAAGGACAGCGGGCCATTCTCAGTGGGGACTGACGTGTTCGGGCCTCAGAGTGGCCTCAGAATAGGCGTGTGAGAGGAAGGTCAAGAATACGGTGGGGTGCAGGGAGAAGAGCTACAAAGAAGTCATCCTCAAATCAGAAAGACTTTTTCTATTTCTCTTTGGACCCCATCTCTGAAGCCCAGATGTTTAAGAAGAACCACCCAACTGGGCCATCCTGGCAGAAGAGAATGATTGAGTAGGAGCAGACGTGTTGCTCAGGCTCTCTTGGGATATAGCGACGCACCCGCCACCCAGAGCAGCCTACAGTGGCAAGCTGGTACACTGATCCTCAGAAGTACGAACTAGCAGAAGCAGTTTTGCTTTGTAGCACGTGCCAATTTCCAAACACCCTCAATTCAGGCTACTAATGCTTTAACCATGAGCTTGCAAACTTCCTAAATATTTAACAATCGGCTTACACACCAGCTCAATACAATACTGGAGAGCCAGTTCTGAGGTACCCCATCCTGAGGAAGCGGGGATTTTTACACAGTGGACTAGTTTCAAGTCAGGCAATGAATGACATAACTCCTTAACCTAGTTTAAGTGCTCATGTCTCCAGAAGGCCCACACAAGCAGTTCTAATGATAGTAGTTGGGCAACAGTGGCCAGTAGGGTATGTCTCTTATGTCACTGTGGGAAAGAACTAACAACTGCAGAGGACAGGGCCCTTGTGGCCAATCTCAGCTCTGAAGAGATGCTTCGGGAAGACCCAGACCACTAGAGTTGGCCTTAAATGGGCAATCACAAAAAGGGGGTTGGGTGGGTTTTTTAAGACTTGAACTTGATCTTTCTCTTAAGTTCCCCAAACCTATGAGCCCTCCACAGGGATGGACTACAGGCAGGGGGAGTGTCCTCCAGGATGTCCCCCTCAGGCCCTGCCATGAGACCCCAAGCATCAGAGGGAAGAGCTAGACCAAGTCTCTCAAACTGGGAACTTCCAACTTGCAGGAGGAAAAGAGAAGGAAGGAATGAAAAGGGGGAGAGTGAGAGAGGAAGGATGGAGGACAAGAATGACTAGAGAGAGTAGTAACATTCTCTACATAAACAGGTTATATAAGCTGATAACTGCAAAGATAAAATTTAAAAAAAAAAAACCACTGTTCTGAAGATTACAAACCAGCAAACACAGAGCTCAATCAACAATAACTTGGCTGATAAAAAGCAAGAGAACATCAGCCACATAAACACCCCGGCCACTTCGATGCTTCCTTCCATGTATACTGTACTATGATGCCGCTGGCTTGTTGACACTATACTGTCCTCATGACCCCTAGCACCAGGAAGGATGCCTGACTCAGAGAGGAGGTTGTTCCAGGTTGACGCCAACAAGGAACTTTTTCAGAAAGACAAGTTATCCTTGACTGGATGCAGATGGCCCCGTGAAAAATGAAATCTGCCAACAGAGGCTGCCTTTATCAGCTGTAGAAGTTCAGCAGGGATGAGGCTTCCCCATCCCCGGCCTGCCTGAACAAGCCTCCGGTTTCAGCACCGTATCACAGACTGTCCTAATGAATTCTGCTGACGGGCTGGAGCCTCCACATATCTGCTTCCAGGCGTGTGGCCTGGCAGCCTGGGGCATGGTACTGAGCTCACCCGGTGTCCGTGGTCTGCCTCACGGGGTTGGCAAGAAATGCTTGCTCACAGCAGGACAGGCTGTCAGACTTATCCTGCCCAAACAGGGGCCATGCTGACACTGCCCTGGGCTCCCTTATTGACTTCCAGCTGGGGGATGGGTGCCCAGGATGGCCAAGAGGCTCCCCTTGGGCATGCCAAGCCACACACCGAAAGGGGTCCACAGTGTCAAAGACAAAGTGACTAGAACAAACACTGATTTTTATTAACTTGAACTTATAGGCCAAGCATCAGACCAAGTGCTTTGCCTCATCTAACATGACCATCCTATGAAGTCACCTTATAGATGAGCAAACTGAGGGTTGAGCCAACCTGTCCCAAGTCTCGGGCCGGTCAGTGGCAGGCCCAGGAATGACACTGTCTCCCGTACCCATGGAGCCTGTAGTCCAAAAAGGACAAAGGGGGAGGAATAGAAGCAAAAGGACATGAAGTAGCTGGAGATTTGGCAGTAGATGGTCAGATAAATGTGTAAACGTTTCGGTTTCACCTAGGTTTGGTAGCATCGTGGAGATGACAATTGGAGAGATGAATTTACCACTGCGGTTTTAAAAAAAATTCTATAAATTCATCTCAGAACCTAGTACTGGAGTTTTTAATCACCGCTGCTTTTGGTTATTTGAGGATCTGCTCGTGTGGGGCACCTAACCAAGAAGTGAAGCCAGCAACTTAGGAGGCAAGGCATCGCCAGGGCCCCTCTTGGGCATGCAGACTAACATCCACCAATCTCCCGAGTCCGTGACGCTGTCCCACCTGCCTATGGCAAGCCCTCTGAATACATTCTTTCTCGCCTCTCATTTGGAAGGTGAAGCCAGCAGGGGGGATGTTGATGGGTTCAGAGAGGACCTTCACAGGAAGGATGCCACAGCACACCTGGAGCACTGGCCTGACATCCGGTGGGTCCCGGCCAGTGCCACCTGACAGCAGCCTCCTCGCTGAGGAGGTGGGGAAGTGACCCTGTATGCCCAGTCCCTTCAGCTGCCTGGTTTGGCAGGTCAGATGAGGAAAAAAGAGACAAGAGAAGTTTGGCAGTGACCGACTTCCAGACCCTGCAGGCTTCCCATGGTGCGGCCCAGTTCTCCTGCAAGAGTAAGGCGGAGCAGTGGTCTGCTGGTGCAGGTGGCTCAGGGCCAGGGGAGGCCAGGACCTGAGCGCAATCCTTTCTAAATGGCTTTGATCTAAGAAACCTGGTTGCTTTGGACTGAGAGAACACGGGCTAAGCCCCTGGCACTTCCTATGCACTCAGGACAACCTCCAGAGGTGGAAAGTGCCGTTATCTGAGCGGAAGCGCTGAGGGGCGGTGCCTGTTCTGTCGGCCTCCAATCACACAGCTGTGATGCTCCTGCCTTTTGGAGGACGTGTCTATCCATGGCCTCTTTCATGGATAAACACATAAACACCCCGGCCACTTCGATGCTTCCTTCCATGTATACTGTACTATGATGCCGCTGGCTTGTTGACACTATACTGTCCTCATGACCCGTCCTCGTCTTTGCTCTGGGCCCTTCCAGACTACTCCTGTTAGCAGAGAACAGAGGGACAGGCCAGGGGCTAGAGCAGCAAACAGAACTACATGTTTTGTCACCAGTGGCTGGATATTTCTAGAACTTATGGATGGGGAGGGTTTTTCAAAATTCACATCTCCTCAACTACTTCTCCCGGGACCTAGGAGTCCCTGTCTAAAGACCATGGCAGCTTGTCTCCCCTTGGTGGGATCCAGAACCTTCCTCAGAACACACTCTGTCTTGCCCAGCCAGTGAGGGAGGAGGAGTCTATCAGAAGAGGGAAACTCTGCCTCCTGCAACTTGGTGCTGGACCACGGCAGATGGTGACCAGAGCAGCCCCTCTGGTCTCCCTCCCCAATGAAATCTCCACAGGCCCTCACCAGGGAGCGCCATGCCCCTCCAGCCCTGTAGAGAGGGGTCTGCCTGGGCCAGGTCTGGAAGGAAGCCTGTTCCTGAGTTGTGTGATAAACATTGTTGACAGAGGTTGTTACACTTTTAGACATCAGAAAAATTGGGACAAGAGACATCTGTGATAGTTTCCTTGGGCTTCTTTGTTTGCCCGGTGAAGACCCAGAGACATCTTGGGAAAATGGAGGCTGCCTGCTGAGACGAGAGGACAATCCTACCCAGGGGACACAGTCACAAGATCCGCTCTACCCCATTGTCACTGGACACCAACAGCTTCCTCCTCAGTCCGTTCCCTCTGACGTAGAGCTCCTTGGGAAAGCAGGATGCTGCTTTTAAAAAGTACTCATTGACCTTGAACTTTTAAATATGTTTCTTAATTTTCCCCCTTTATCACTGTACTGCTACCACTATACTGTGTCATTTCTTAAGTTCCTATATTTAATATAAAATATTGAATGAAAACATATTTTACAAACTGGCTTAACTGGATAGAGGAGGGGGACGTTTTGCCGATCATGTCTATGCTTTCTCTGAGCACTTGACAAACATTCCCAGTATCCAAGCAAGCAAGTGGGCAGGAAAGCATTGCTGTTGTGTTCTCTGGGCATTCCTGCTCCTTAGGTTCATAGGGCCAATGTGCCTTGATCCTACATGGATAAATACAATTCAATACATGGGTTAAGAATGTGGGCTTTGAGTCAGCATTGGGAGAATCTCAACTCTACCATACATGAGCTGTAAGACCCTATGTGAGAGTCTCAATGTCTTCATCTGTAAAATGGGGACATTCTCGGTAAGAGAATTCATATAAAATGGCACTGGCCCGAACATACAGATCCCAAGAATGGTGTCCATTATCATCATGTTCACGTTAGCATTGGAGCATCTCCTATTCAGGAAGGCACTGGGTGTGTGTTCATAGTGCTGGTGTGGGTTCAGGCCCCATCAGACAGAAGCGCCCTCTTCCTGTCAGACCTTCCTGACATCCGCACTCCCTTCCTCGTCTGTCTCATGTCTATTCCCAGAGTTGCCTCCCTCTTACTACCCCTCCTTCCCCTTTTTTGCTGGAGTCCAATTCCTCAGTGGCCCTCAGAGTCCCTGCCACATCATTCAACCCTTCTTGCTCAGTGCCAACATCACAGTGCTCCTGGGATGCTGTGAGGAGAAAAGCTACTTTTCTCATCCAACCCACCCTCGACATTTATCTCAGTCCTATCCCCCCAGACCATCCTTCCCTCCTCCCTTGCTCCATACAAATATGTCATTTTTTAAACTTATTTTTGCTGATTTGTTCTGCTTTAGCTGCTCGCATCTGAGGCCTCTCTGTCTGAGGCTTCCACTCGCCTCGGGCTGATTTACAGATCGTGCTCAGAGGCACTGACTTTCCAGAGTCCTGGTCTTCAGGAATGTGTCCTCACGCCCTTGCCAGTCCTGGCATCCCAACACACCATTCAGGAGGTCGTGACTGGGCACGGCTGTCTGCTGGCTGGTCCGGTGGGTTTCCAGCCCCCTCTGAGGCGACCCTTCCTGTGCTGCCTGGCTCTTTCTTTCCTTCTCAAGGCTAGCCTGAAAACTAACAGAATCATGATTTTGTTTGAAAAATGGATAAAAGCCCAATGCCCACCACTGAAGCAGCTACTTTCTCCTCAGTGCACGAAATCAGACCAGGTGTGGTCGTCATCATCCTGATCATTTAAATGGAGTCACTAAGTTTGGCACAGATCTCAATCACTTGATAAAGAAAGTAGAAGCAAAGACCTGGCTGACCTCTATTTTCTTAGGGGTCAGTTTGCCTTACTGTGGTTCCTAAGCATTTACCTGGGGGAAATTCTCATAGGCCACTCTGCTTCCTGCGAAGCTTGAAAAGAAATGTCCCCCACTGGAGACCACTGCTTTACACACACGCACACACCTCCCCGATATGCCTGCTAGCCCCAGATCACAGGTGTGAACATGCAACAGGCAGAATGTGGCTCCATTTACAGTGGAGTACTACACAGCCATTAAAAAGGAAGTCTTATCTTTCACAACAGCATGGATGGACCTGGAGATTATTCTGCTGAGTGAAATAAGCCAGTCAGAGAAAGACAAGTACCATATCATCTCACTATATGTGGAATCTAATGAACAAAATAAAATGATGAACAAAACAGAAACAGAGGCATGGACATGCAGACTAGATGGACAGCTGTCCGAGGGGTGTTGGGGGAGGGAGCTGAATGAAGAAGGTGAAGCGATTAGCCAAAAACGTATATACGTAACACGTAGACACAGTCAACAGGGTGGCGACAGCCAGAGCGAAAGGGGCTGGGGGGTAGGTGGAGGCAAGCAAAGGAGGGAGAATGGGGACAGAAAGAATTTGCTTGGGACAGAGGGTGCACGATGCGGTGGGCTGATGGTGTTTTATTGAGTTGGATACTTGAAACCTATATGGTTTTGTGAACCAGTGTCATCCCAAAAAATTCATTTAATCAAAAAGGAAAGAAAGAAAAGATAAATAAACCTCCCCATGGGTGGATTCGCCTGAGCTAACACGTGCAATTCTGACTGTATCAGCATGAATGTCCTGACCCACACCAATGTCAGGCCACTCTAGAAAGGGTTAGTGCAGCCTCAGGATTGTCAAGTACAAACTACATTGGTCACCTTTCAACAAGTATTTATTAGCCCACCCTTTAGGTCCTTGGTAGGCAGAGTGTGGTCCTCAGCCCAGCACGGTGGGACTCACCTGGGAGCTCGTCAGGAATGTACAATCTCAGGCTCTGCCCCAGAACTTTCTAATCTGAGTCTGCACTTTAACAGATTCCTGGGGGACTGTCTACAACGATTAAGGTTGAGAAGCCCTGATGTGAGCAACACAGGAAAGGGAGAAGATCTGCCCCATCCCTCTAGGAACTCTCAGTCTGAGGGGGGAGATATGACTCATAGATACAGAACCACGGAGCAGAGTGCAAGTCAAATCGTCAAGTGCGTTGAGGAGGAAACTTGGATACAGTCCACCAAGACCTTGCACTGAACCGCAGCTGCCTCAGCTATGAAGTGGGAATACTTGTCCTGTCTACCTTACAGATAGTCCTAGATGGGAAAACAATACACTCGTACGTGCTGCTCTTTAATATGGCCTACTCTGAGTGCTACAGAAGCTTGGAGATGAGAAGGCTAGGGGTGACGAGAACGGTCTGGGAAGAACCTTGGGGGATGAAAAGGGGGAATAGGAGGTAGCCTTTTAAAAATATTGAACAATATCACTGACCCAGCACTGCAGTCAAGCAAGATGGTAAAAAGCACATTTTGACAACTGCACCTAATATACCCTCTAGCTGTGTAGAGCTTCCACTGTCCAACTTCTACCCTGACAATCTACCAATGGTCAACACTATGGGTCTCAGAAACACAGACCCAGTACCACCAGGTGTTTTACAAAAGACCCAAGGCAAGTGGGTACGGTCTCTGTGGCGAGGCTGGTAAGCTCCCTATTGCTACAAATCTTGCCTTGGGTTTGGGGTATGTGGAAATGGGTTTGCTTGTTACTTTGCAGAGCTGATCTATGAAGATGCCAGAGCATGCCTGGAAGAATGGGAGGTATGGGAGATCAGCAGGTGGGTATTCTTTTTCTTAGGTAATATTTCTTAAGGCTTTGCTATGTACTAGATGTTCTCATGCTTCTTTTTTCTTTTTTTTTTTCCCACCATTTAATTCTCACTCCAACCCTATCATGCAGGAGACTCTTTTGTCCCTGCATCACAGATGAGGAAACCGGGAATTTAGGATTAGAACCCAGGTTAGTCTGCTTTCTGAAGCTCATGACCTTAACTGCAAGCTTAACTGCTGGGGTTCCGTGAGAATTTCTGGTCTTCCTCGTGCAGTTGAGACAATGTGACTTTGCTTTTGTTGGGAAACCAGGCTCCCTCTCCCTCGCTGGCGTCTGCCATGCTTGTGCTGAGCTTCTCCAGAGAAATGCTGTCTTCTGGCAGGAAAAGATAAAAATGGCTGATACAAATGAGTCACTGCACTCGCTATAATTAACAGTGATGCAAGAGCCAGATGCACACACACTAAGAGGGGCCTCGGGACCTGCCGTTTAGGCGACCAGAACGGTGAGCTGCAACTCAATGCAGAAAAGAGTCGCCTTGGCTGAGCTGCCGACCGCTCAAGATACGTTTTAAAGGAAGAATCAAATCTGGAATGAATGCAAGCCCCAAGATAATGGAGCTGGGATGGCGGCACCCAATTAGTCTCCTTACTTACAACTGGAAAACCATACACCAGAACTGGCAAGAGAGTTCACAGTCTATAGATAATGTAGATCTCTGCTTTTGCCTTTGGCCGCCCTGGAAAGTCTAAGCGGTCTTCAACCTGCTGAGCTGATTTAGAGCAACCATGGCTGTAAACTCACTTGTACTAAGTGTTCGGCTTATACCCTCCTGATTGTAGCGTGTAACTGTGAACTTGACAAAGAAGACCCATGATCATCAGCATCTCTCAATTCTCTCTTGCTGACCTGGAACATTAAGTGATGCAATGATAGCCCAATTAAAATGAACCCTAAAACGCAATTCCCACCATGCTATCGGCAAGCCCATTCGACCACAGTACCAGCACAATCACTTCATGATGTCAGCAGGAGACGAGACTCTCAGGCTGCTTCAAGGACAGATAATTGCCTCCTGAGGTTCGACAGAGAGGAATACATAGTGGTCGGGACCTGAACAGACTCAAGGAGTGGTCACTGATGACGGCAGTATCTCCTTACTTATTTAAGGGGCTCAACAGGCCCTGGCAGGCTGGCTCAGTGGATAAAGCATCAGCCCAGCATAGGGACATCCCAGGTTCGATTCAGGTCAGGGCACACCATCTGCTTCTCTTCCCCTCCCTCTTCTCCTGCTCTCTCTTCCTCTACCGCAGCCAGTGGCTCAACTGGTTCGAGCACCGGCCGCAGACGGCAGCTGCCAGGCGGACCCTGGTCAGGGCGCATGTACAAGTCTATCTCTCCTCCTCTCACTTGAAAAAAAAAAAAAAAGGCTCAACGGTCCACAGAATTGAACTCAATACAGCTGACAGAAGCTTGCCACTTTCCTTTTGAAGAGACTTTAATTGAGAGCAAAGTGAAAAATGCAGGTTACAGTTTTAGTGTCAATACGTTGTAAGATCAACACTAAGACAGTGATGCATCTAACATTTATACGTTCCTAACTTTAGTTCTCAAAGAGCAAATCATTATCAGATATATATTTACACAATAATTTCAAGCAACAGTAAATAACAAACTCCCTCCCTTTAAAAAGAAATACGAAAAAAAATCACACACACCCGATTACCTTTAAACAATGGATTTCCTCACACTAGTATCATTATTTTGCACATACACTTGCAGACCCAAAATTACTTAAGTTACTTAAGAACCATCTTCTCAGTGGAGATCCTGGATAAGTCCTTATTTCTTTTAGGGTCGCTTAAATTTTTACAACTTGAAGCCACATAACCAGCGTGGCCTGTACGTACACTCTTAAGAACTCTAAGGACACTCCAAATGATAAAAGTGAATTCCACTTGCTTTGTGTGAGGAGATACGTACATCTCTGAAGATGCAGAGACTACAACACAAAAAATAAAAATAAAAAATAAACACAAAACCAAGATCTCAGATCTTCAAGCACAGTTTCTTAAGAGCATTGTGCTAATGTTAACATCTAAGTAAATGAGTGGTAAGACTCTTTGAGATTTCTCTACAGAGGTAATGGTTAGTTCTGAATCTTTTTTTTTTTTCAATTGCTTGAAACACATGACTTTTCAAAGTTGCCCAGCAGTGCACAGCCTGCCTACCCTCCATGCTGTCGGAGGGGCCCACCAGGGCCTAGCTCTCTGATTTATTTCTTGCTGGTGCTGTTAGTAAATGGAAACCATGACAAAGTTTACATTAGCAGACACATACACATGCCCTGGCCTATAAATATTCTATGATGGAAAATGGTACAATGACTCCATTCCCAGTGAAAATGAGCATAAAGGAGAGGGTGGGGGAAACATGATCAACAATGGCTCTTCTTACACCGGGAAATCCAGACCAAACGGCGACAGGCTTTGCAGGAACTAGGTGGTGTTGGCCACCGCTCCAGGGCCTGTGAGTCAACCACAGAGGCCACCTTCTCGGGGCCAACCTGTGCCATCTGGCTGTACGCGCCTCTCATCTTGGAAGCTGGATGAAGCCGACGAACCGCTGTTTCGTTCTTAGATGGGTGGTTAGGAGGAATCACGAAGTCAGATTGGAAAGCAGTTCCCACACTGTCCTGCCTGGGACATGGAATTTCCCCCGGTTGGACTCCTCAAAGTGCCAGCTGGAGTTTGGTCATGTTTCTCTGGTGCATGTTGTGATGGCGGACCAATTCGTCTGACCGGGCAAACTTTTTCTGACAGCTGGGCCACCGACAGCTGAAGGGCTTTTCACCTGTGGGCACAACGGCCAGTCAGATACTTGCCATGGGAAGGACAGGTGTGAGTTCAACTCTCAACAGAGTTAGGTCGTCACAGGGCCCCCACTGCAGTCCCCCTGGCTCTGTCCCTACCCTTACGCTCATTTCATGGGCAGCTCAGACAGGGCAGCACCTCTGAGGCCTTACGCAAAATACTGTAAAAAAATTATAAAATATTAAGTCAGAAGACTTGGAAAATGGGAGACTGTGAATGGTAATATCTGAGTAATTCACAAATAAGGGCAAAAAAATTTCGTTTCTACCTCTCCTGTTGGACTGTTTTGTGAATGGTGTACATTTCCTCCTTCGCTGTCTAAGCAGGGACCTGTGCTTAATTGGGCCGCACGGGCCCTGGGATCATCAGCCCGGATACCACCGGTGGACTGCCCCCCGCAAGTGGAGCTGAGGCTGCAGCTCTGCTCTCTCTGTGTGGGTGCTCTGGGCCGGCTGGGTATATTTAAATACGCCACTGATACCAGTGTGCATGGCGTTGACTTCTTTTTCCTTAAAGTGTGACTCAGAACATAATTCCTGTTACACAGAACATTCTAGTTGAGGCATAGCTTTGAGATGTTTAACACGCTTGCCCAAAGATTGAGCCTTCTCCATCTAAGGCACCTTCAAACGTTCTTTCCAAGCCTCATTCTGTCTAAGGAAGATAATTAGCATTCATCAAGTGCCTGGTATATGCCAAGCCTCGTGCGGACGTTACATATGAACACCTTGCCTCATGTACGCCTTAGAACAGCTCTGTAAGGGAAGCCCTGTTACCCCCACTCTGTAGATAAGCACGGACACCAGGGGAGGGCTGGCTCAGGCAAGACTCAAATCCAGGTCAGTCAAAATCTAAAGCCCATGCGCTTTGCTGTGTCCCACCTCCTGGGCCTAACCATAATGGAAGTACAGCTGTGACTTTAGGCTAAGTACAAATGCCACAGGAGCCAATCCCTTGTGCCACCTGGGGGCTCTTGGGACATCGCTGGTACCACTTTGCCTTCTCCGAGAATTATGGGTCAGGACAAACATGGAGAAACGTCCCAGGGGAGGTGCTATCCCAGGGTCAGAAGGGCGGATCAAGTATAACACTAAACAGTCCGCTGGTGACACAGGTCCCTTCATACATATGCAGGTGTGCACAGTGTAGGGCTTAGCATACAAGGAATGGAAGCTCTTTCCCACCAAATTATGAGCTCAGGACTATAGCAAAGAAGCAATACCGTAGGCTCCTGAGTGCGGCAAATGAGATGCCCATCCCGCCAACAGGTGCTTTGCTTGTCTCTAAGTGAGCTTGTCTGGACTGAGAATCAGGGACTACATGTAGCCGGGGTGGGGGTGGGGGCTCATGAAGTCACGCCCTCCCTCTCGCTGTTCCTCAGCTCTTCCTGATTTGCCTCCCGCTGCCCAGCTCCCACCTCCAGCCATGCTGACAAATGTGTCCGGCCCTTTCTCTTGCTGTCTTCATTCTCTTCCGTCTATCAGTGGTATTGAGCTCTGCTGACTTTGGCTTCCTTTTGATTCTCTTTCCTCCCTGGGCTGTGAGGTGAGGTGAACCCCAAACCCCAAAACCTTTCTCTAACAAAGAAAGCAGTTGGATATGGTGAGCTGGGAACAGATAAAACTAGGTTTTCTATCTAGTAGCTTTAGGACGTTACACAAGTCACTGAATCACTTTGTGCCTCCGTCCCCCCGTCTGTGAAATGGGCATAAAAATACCTGCCCTGCTCTTCTTACAAAGATGTTGTGAAGATAAAGTGAGACACCCTAGGCATTGGCCCTCCTTCCAAAGCTGTAAAATACGTGAACACAAATAGCACTCCTTTCCTTATGAATCACAACGGCCTTACAGAGAGCGAAAACTTTCAAGAGCCAGTGAACAAAGGCTCTATTTCCCTCTTTCTCCTAGTGCTAAGGAAATATACCCACACGCTGATATGAGCCTGGCAGAAACCATGACAGCGCCTGGGCAATTAACTTTTAGCAGAGAAAGAATTCAGGTTTCTGGAAATAGTGTCGTGAAATGTGAACTTTCAGGAGAATCCATGTTTAACTCGCTAGATTTTGGCTTGCTAGAATTTCTGCTGTTGTTCTGTCCAGCTGATTATTCTATCAAACTGAGTGATAACGACACCATGCAACAAATTGGGAACAGAAGGGACCTAACTTATCTCTTATTTTTTGTTCTAGACACTCCTGAAAAGAGTTCTTTTCACATCTCTCCTCTGCTCGTGGCACCTCCCCCCTTCTTAAACAATGTTACTGTTTAAAGAGAACCATATACTGTATACTGTTCTCTCTCTCATCGGAGGCTAAACCTGTTTAGAATCCTTTTACAATAGTCTTTTCCAATCTCTTTCATCATAGACAACTTCATTCAACAGTAGTTTAAAAAAATAATGAAAAATAAATGTAAAGAAAAGTTTACGCACTTGTTTTACCTGTATGAGTCCTGGTGTGGGTCTTCAGGTGGTCGGACCGGGAGAACTTTCGCTGACAAGTTTTACACTGGAATGGTTTCACACCTAAACGGACAGAGAAGGTCTAGCCACAGCCCTAACAACATGGGGGCATAATGAGGCCGGCAGGGCCTGCTTCCCGGAGGCCGGAGGAGCCGGGCATTTCCAGCCACGCTTGCGACATCTGCCTCATCCTCAAACTTTCCCCAGGCCCAGCATGAACCACCCAATTCTGCACATAACCCTTGAAGACCTGCTTTTGGCCTTGAGAACAATTACTCTTTAACCACAGATGTTTAGCTTCTGACCAAGGTCTCGGTTGTGTCCAAGACTGAAAGAGAGAATCACACGCTACAAATGGAGTTCTGATTTCCACCACCCGGGATCTTCACTGATGCTCAGTGTCATCAGCAAGTTGCTAAAGGATCTAATTGCTCTGTGGTTTGCATGATAAATGTGGGATGCTTCTTTTTTTTTTCTTTTGAAGGAAGGAAAATCCCCAGATTAGAAAAAGAGTAACTGGAAAAATGAAACCAATGGCTGTCCCTCTCACAACCATATTTAACAACAAAGAGAATCACAAAATCAGCCGTAACTCAAGGGAACACACGGCCAGCAATGAGTAGTGAACCTACAAACCTGTGTGTCTCCTTTGGTGTCTTTTGAGCTGGTCTGAACGAGAAAACCTTCTCTCACAATCCTTGAAGTCACACTGGTACGGTTTCTCACCTTGGGGGAAGACACATACTCCATTGGAAAACAATACTGGCAGTGACGACCTCATTCAAGGCAACCTCTCCTCGTGGTACTCGAGGGCTCCCAGAACAGCTAAGGCACTTCGTTGAAGCATGTTGCTGATTGCCCGTGTGGTGAAAGGCCCACCTCCCAGTTAGAAGTGAACAGAAACTCAGGTTCTAGAGCCTGACATGGGCCACATCCAGCTCTGCCACTTTAAGTGCTGGGTGAAGCACAGTTTCCTTATGGTAAAATGGAGCCAACAATCTGACAGCATCCAAGGATTGATAAACTGATTAAACCAGACCACCCACATAAGGCGTTTAGCCCAATTCCGAGCACAAAAGCGGTGTTCAAAAATCACTGGCAGAGAGCCTGACCAGGTGGTGGCGCAGTGAATAGAGCGTCGAACTGGGAAATGGAGGACCCAGGTTCGAGACCCTGAGGTTGCCAGCTTGAGCACGGGTTCATCTGCTTTGAGCAAGGCTCACCAGCTTGAGCCTAAGGTCACTGGCTCGAGCAAGGGGTCACTTGGTCTGCTGTAGCGTCTCGGTCAAGGCACATATGAGAAAGCAATCAATGAACACCTAAGGTGCCGCAACAAAGAATTGATGCTTATCTCTCTCCCTTCCTGTCCGTCTGTCCCTATCTCTCTCTCTCTCTGACTCTCTCTGTCTCTGTCACACGAAAGAAAGAAAGAGAGAGAGATAGAGAGGAAGAGAGAGAGAGAGAGAAGAAAGAAAGAAAGAAAGGAAGGGAAGGAAGGAAGGGAAGGAAGGAAGGAAGGAAGGAAGGAAGGAAGGAAGAAAGAAAGAAAGAAAGAAAGAAAGAAAGAAAGAAAGAAAGAAAGAAAGAAAGAAAGAAAGAAAGAAAGAAAGAAAATCACTGGCAGGGAATATTTAGACAAATAATAAACCCAAAGGCGTCTTAACTCCTAGATCGAGCCTGGAGCAGAATTCTGGAATGGGTGTGCATTGGAGCCAGCCCCAGGAAATGTGTTTTATATCTTACAGCCTGAAGCTTTGGTGTTCTCTGCTACTGCCTTCTCATTCCTGAGCCAAGTATGAACAGCTCCATGGTTGTGAGACGCTCAAGTTAAACCAGGAGCCAAAGCATCCAGAAAAATTTTTGCTATCCCTTTATCAGAAAGAAGTCAGTAGTGGGATTACACAACCTCCTGCCTCCAAATGGAGAAGCCCCACCCTTTCCTTGCTCAAGAAAGTTCAAGCAGATACTGGGAACTGAGCCACATAAGTGTACCAAGTGACCTCGGGTCTTTCCACCTTTTATTATTTTATTTTATTTTGAGAATCACTGACATTCTGGGATGGAGAGCAAGCCATCCCAAACTCAGTTGGGTCTTCCAGTTGCAGGGCAGTCCCTAGTTACCTTTCCAGCCCCATAACCTCCTCTGTTCCCTGATTAATCTGTATTCCTGCCATACCAGAGCTCACCCTTCCCGAAATCTGCCTGCAGTTCGTTCACACGAAACACCCTTGGACCCTATTTCCACATTCCCACCCGGCAAGAAGTCTGGCTGTGTGTTACTCACGAATGCCTCTTCCCTCTGCAGTGCCTTCCTGAAAGCCTCATGATTGGACTGAAAGCCCTTCCTCCCTCATTATCTAAGGTGATGGACTGTGTCCAGTTCTGCCTTCTTCCATGGGCCAGAAAGTCCTGTGGGCAGGAGCCTCTCCTTAACTTACTACTTGTGAAGGTGACTTATCCTTCACCTGTAGACCCTGGAGAGGACAATACCTCTATTTGGTCTCGTTTATTTTCCCTGCCTTTCCGCTGCCTCTCCTGTTTTCCCTCCACTGCCCATCCTTACCAGCCCTGATGGTCAGCCCAAGCCTTTCTTCCTGCAAGAAACCTTCTTGACCTCAGCTCAGACTGATGCTCTCTAAACAACTCTTCCCAACTCCTCCAGCCTCTGCTTTAGTACCCTAGCATTTGCTCTCTGAGCCCCTTCTCATTTGTGTATATCCTAGCTCCAAAACGGACCCTAAGCTCTTCAGGAAGGGAGCTTGTGACTTGGGAGTCCCGCCTCCACTGTACCTTACCCACCTGATAACTGTTTTTGGGGGTGAGGATTAAATGAAATAACGCATGTCAAGAGCCTGGCACATAGAAAGCATTTAATATAAAATTAGTTAATATTATAGTCCACACTATTATTATGAATAAATTTTTTAACTGCACTCTTTAAAGAAAGGAGGCCACAGGGTTGTGCTACACCAGCCTGCCCTCCTCATCTTCTTCAAGAAAGAGCTTCTTAAATGCCCCCCCCCCACAGCCTCCAGTCTGGTAGTGTCAGTATCTCGTCTACTGGCTTCCCTCCACTCAGACATCTAACCTCATTATTTTCTAACCCAAATTTTGGTGTAAGTTGAAACATACCCTATCCTAACACAAACCAAACACTTGCACTTGCACTTTTAACAGTCCAAAATGGCATAGGTAAGGGTACTGGGGTGCCAACTCCCTCACTCAGATGCCGCGTGACTGTGTATTCTTCCGCCGGCAACCAAACAAGTTTTCCCACATAGTAAGTATGATGCTAATGGTGTAAGCTGAAACACTCTCAGTTTTTTAGTTTTTATGGGAATGAGCGTCATAAACTCAAAATGTCGTAAGTCGGGACTGTTGTGACCGAGGACCTCCTGTATTCTATCGCATTTTTCCAGGCAGAGTTTGACTCTACTATTGTCCTCATCACCTTAACACTTACTTTCCAAATGAGCCCACTTAGGGAAATATGTAAAAATCCAAGGTGCCACTGGCTCTCTCATCTTTAGCCTGGAAACAAGTGGTCTACTGAGTGCAGTCAGGTTTAGTCCAGGATTACACTGCTCAGGGCAAGTCAGCAGCAACAGCACAGGAATAATGGTGATCGTCACAACAAAGCTGTCCTTCCACTGTGGGGAGAATGGCACCCACTGCCCGGTGGGGAAGCCTGCTCTTCCCACTGTTTCCCTGGAGGAGAAACACGCCTCACTCCCACCCAGGGCCCACAGGCCCAGGGCAAACATTCCTGACATTGTTGTTCACACGCAAGGTGGCCAACAGCCAGTGAGGCCTATTCTCTTTCCCAGACGCAGACCCCTTGCCAGTGAGAAAATCTAGTTCCCCTTGACACATCATCAAAAAGCACCATCTCTCTCTTTGTTTAAGATTGAAGACAAAAATTAAACCTACAATCCATTTTCCCATTCTCTTCTGGTTGGTTATTATTAACCCAAGCAGTTATGTGTTTCCTTGGACCATCTCTTCCTGACCTTAGGATAACCTTGCCTATCAAGCTCTCAAAATCGTCTGATTACCGAACTCTCAGGATAGCTCCTCTCTCTTTAGAGATGTTAATAGTATTCTGACAGTAACACTGTCATTCATTCAGACCTCCCGACAGAGGATACTGCACGGAGGTGGTTCATACCTCTCATTTCTTTTAGTCAACTTCATATTAGAATGGAATCTGGTGTTAACAATTGCATAAGGTAGGCATCAGCATCTCCATTTTTCACATAAAACAAATGAAGTTCAAAGAGAGAAGTTAAGTACTTGCTCTAGATCTCGCCACTTGGTGATGTGGCCACAATTCAAACGCAAGGCTCTTTGATTCTGTGTAATTCTCTTCCCACCGCTCTGCTCCGCCCTTCCTGAAGACAGTTTACTGACTTTTTTATTAAAGGAGAGACGACCAGAGTGCAAAATGGCACATCAGCCTTTTTCTATCACCTGTGCCAGACTTTTCAAAGTAGTGCTTACTTTCCATCCCAGGAATTTCCTGTGTCTTCAGCGGTGTGAGAACGAGAAGCAGGAGCTCCGGGACCACCCCAGCCCAGAGGCCACCGGAACCCCGGCTGTGGTGGACACACTTACCAGTGTGCTTCCGGCTGTGCATCTGTAAGTGGGACAGCTTAAAATATCTCTTATTGCAGCCCGGGTAAGCACACATGAAGGGGCGTTTCTCACTGGTCTCGGATGCCGACCGGACAAGGGTCGGGGCTACTCCAGGGACGCGCCGCACATCCTATAAGCAGAGTGTAAGAGAAATGGAGGCTTTAAGCTGCATGGGAACATGCATGTCGGTCTCAAGGGAAAGTGAACATTGGAATATACCCAAAGAAGGGATGGTGGATACGAGGTCTAAAACCACTGCCCCCACACACTAGATGCCCACAGCAGACATCACTAATGGATAACAGATCAGAACATTCCCAGTGTGGTGCTCTAATGTCATCACTACTGATCAACCAGAACCAGTCCTTGACGTCTGTTTGGGGTCGCTGACCCAAAGTATCTGGAAAAGAAGTGCTGAAGACTCGAAGAGCTCCAAATCCATCCTGCCTCTCAGCTTCTCCACTTGATGCAGCGAGGTGTGGAAGTCCCAAGTCCCAGAGTTTATCCACACCCTCCACCCAGACACATGGCCACATGGCTGGGGGCCCAATCTGCCGGACAAGTCCTTCTTAAAGAGATATGCAGGATACTAGATGAACTCCAAACTAGCCAGATGTTCCATATGTAAGTGACAAGGAAGAAGGAGCCCCTGAGATTTGGGGGTTCTGTCTGTGAAGGAGAAAGCTGAACACACCAGAAAGCCCTACATAGCCAGTGTAATGCGTTAGTAGTGACATCAGAAAGCACGTCCTTCATTGGGCATTTTGTTGATCCGCTTTATCTTGTGAGCATGAGTATGTGTGCTGTCAGGCCTTCGTGAGAAAGAGCTAGAGGAAAAGTGAGGAAGACTCCATTCCTCTCTCAGGATCAACGAGACATAGACATGAGCAGTGCAAGTGCCGGGGGGTGGGGGGTGGGGGGGTGGCTGAATCCTCAAGGCCAAAGAGCAGGTCTGTGTTTTACATTAAAACCTGGAACCAGTTCTCAGGGAGGAGAGGGAAGATATGGAAACTCTGTATTTTCTGCACAACTTTTCGTTAAACCTAACATTGCTATAAAAAGAATTAAGTACATTTTTCTAAAAAGGCTATGTATAAAACTTAGCATAATGCCTGGCATATAGAATGTGGCCAGCCACAGGAGGTGCTGTTATTATTCACACTTGGCAAGATAGAGTCCACCTTTGGGCGCTTTACAGTGCAGACAAACTCTTCTTCGATGCCAAAGGCAGGTCATTAATTCAAGCCCATTTAATGGAGCAGCCCACCACAGAGAAAGTGAATGAAACCACGAGAAAGGTTGGGATTCGGCCGAAAGCCTCTCTGCCTGAGATAGGAAAGTAACACCCTTCACACTGGCTTCTGGAGAAGAGGAGACTGCCCTATCTGTCCCCGTGGAAGAGGAGGGGTCCCTGCTGCCACAAGAGAACAGAATGAGGAATAGACTTGCTAGGGTCTAATGGCCATCAGCAAGGAAGTGAGAAGGCGTTCAGGAGAGAAAGAGGCTGTGAAGTCCACTTCCCGCCGGGGCCCTGAGATACTCACCTGAATGCCCCTGAAGACGCCATGGGTGTGTATTCTGTACTGGGCGCCACAGAGGATGGGCGTGGTGTGGTTATCGCTCTCATACCCCGGGCCGTGGCTGCAAACACAAAGAGAGAACAAAGCTAAGGTTGGTCCACAGGCACCGTTTGGAAATGCGTATCTGCAGCAGAAGACATGTTTTTTTCATAGCTCACAGGACAAGAGTTGATTTTTGCCTCCCTCCACTGGGGCTACTTTGGAAGCAGGGTTTTGTGAAGGACAGGGCTGCTCAGTCCTGGTCTCACCACCACGCAGCCCTCCCTCGTGCTCAGATTCTCGCAGATGCACTGCACCGTCTGGGTCTGCACCTCGCTCAGACAAGCTGGGAAGAGTCACAGTGGCAGGAGTTCATCCCCAGCACGTTGTTTACTGTCTAGATGGCCGGGCTGACAGCTGCAGGTATCTCAGGAACGAGCAGATGCCTCAAGTTCACATCGCATGCAATGGATGGTTGTCGGCACCTCATGACTCCTTTTTTACCAGATAGCACCAAGAAAGTGATGACATAAGAAGAGATGTCACATCCTCAGAAGTGAAGGTTACACATTTGTGGCCCTGCTCCACTTAACCTACAGATCTGCTTTCCAAATCAACTTAAAACTCTTTGCCACCAATGCGTGCCAAAGGTGGACACTGGATAATCTTCTTCCAGCATTAGACTGGCTCATCCCCTAGTCGATGCTCAGGCAAACTTGGACTCCTAGTGAAATTTGGGGGATGTGCGATGTTGAAAAGAACCCTTGGAAAGGTTGGACGGTCTGTTCTAAAGGTATTTGGTCCTTCAAGACAAAGCTGATGTCCGTTTTGCAGTCGTTTTACTTCAAAATGAGGCAAAGTAAGCATTCTTTCTACATGGGCGGCACCTTAGAATCACATCTAGAATCATCATGAAGAGCTTTAATGAAATACCTCTGTGAAATGGGGCAGCTGCTTTGGAAAATACCTAGCAGTTCCCCGTAAGGTCAGATATGAGATCACCATATGACCCAGGAATTCCCCCTTCTAGGTATATTCCCAGGAGAAATGAATCGTATGTTTACACAAAAATTTGCACACACTGTTTATGAGCAGCATTTATTCATCCTAGCCGAAACGTGGGATCAGCCCAAATGTCCCTCAGCTGAGGAGTGGGTACACAAAATATAGTATATTCATAAAATGGAATATTATTTGCCAATTAAAAAGAATGAAATACTGGTATGTGATAAGGTAGACAAACCTGACTAACATTATACTAAGTGAGAGGCGTCAGTCACAAAGAACCACCTATGGTGGGATTTCATTCATACGAATGTCCAGAATAGGCAAAATTAGAGACAGAAAGTAGATTGGTGTTTAGGTGCCTAGGACTGGGAAGACCAGAGACAAATGAAAACAGACTACAGAGAATGTTCTAAGACGAGGGTAATTGTCATACAACTCTTGACTACATGAAAACTATCGACTTGTCTACTGCAAATGAGTGAGCTATATGCTATATGAAACCTGTAACTTTAAAAACATTACCTCTGGGGAATGTGGTCCATGCACCAGCCTTTACTTAAGCCTCCAGGTGCTATTAACTGGCTATCAGGGCTGAGACCTCCACCCTTTGACTGTTGTTACTCTGGATTCCAAGGATCCCGGTGTGGGAGGCCGGTAGCTTGGCTGATGAGCCTGCTCCATCTAAAGGTGTGGGGACAGCGTGGGGCAGGCTCCAGTCTCCCTCACCCAGGGAGAGAATTCCTGGAAGGGGAGAGTGTCTGCCAGGACGACAGATGAGTCCACACACCCTGCAGCCACAGCAGCTGTGGGGTTTCACATTTAGTCCTGGCTCAGAGCTCTTTATAAAGGCCTGTCTCCTTTGCACGGAGCAGCGCTAGCAGTCGGGGGAGGTGAGTGGCAGTTTGCTCCCCATAACCTGCTGCATACACCTTGTTTCCACATCTTTCTGATTTTTGACATATCTGGAGGGAAATGTCCCAAAGAGCTAAACCAGGGTCAAACATGCAAAAACTGGAAAGACCTGCCAAACCCAGATAGTATCTGCCTTTCTGAACCTTCGCATGTGCTTGCCAAGAAAAAGAGTCTGTCTGTGTTCCTTGCAGTTATACAGACAGTTGGGAAGTGAGAGTTGATGACAGTGGCGATGGGGTAGCAGAAAGAGGACAGGGAGAGAGCGCTGCTGCCAGAATATTTCACCTCAAAGGCTGTGAAGAGATGCTGGCTTTGCTTGGTTTAGCTTTCCGTGTGCAGCCAAAATGCGACTTACACATTTTCTAGGGCTGAGGAATCTGGGGTCACAGCAACAGAGATATGCATTTTGAAGTTCTGCCCTCAGAAGAGAAGAATGAGGACTCTCCTGTCTTGGCAGCTGATCTCTGGCTCTTTCCAGGTCCCTGGAGGGTAGGGGCCACGGGAAACAGACATTACTCAGGATACTCGTCCCAGGAAATGAAGTGTGGTGCCACTGGGTGGGAACAACATGAACCTCACAGCCAGATACCAGCCAGAAAACAAAAGAAGCCACCAGCAACAAGATCATATCTGCCAAATATGCCACTGGATTCTTCAACCAGCTCCATGAATAAGAAAGACAGCCGGGCCCTGCCTGTTGGCTCCTGTGTCTACACAAGACAAACACACAAAGCAACTCCACACTGTGGAAACCTTGCAACCTAACACTCTTCCCAGTGCAGTCTGCCCAGGACACTGAGTACAACCCGTGGGCTCGGTGACAATTCCCTCTAGATAAGAAAGGAAAGCAAGTCAATGGTCTTGGAACCAAACACTAACAGGTGAAAAAGTCATTTACTGCAACCCCCATTCAGAGCTCCCCTAGCTCATCCTCCACAGTTGGACAATATGACTAGTGACGAGTTTTCAAGGCAGCCCATTCTATTTGGGGAAAGTTTTTATTGTTAGGAAAAGGGTTTCTAAGCCAAGCTGAAATCAGCCTCTTCGTTTCTGTCTTCAGAAGAACCATGGAGTGAGTATTACTATTTTATAGCCATCCCTGTGTATTTCTTCTGGTCTGTGGGAAACTTGGCCTTGAGGGCAGAGACCAACCTGCTCCTCTCTGTATTCTCTCAATTCAGTGACGGAAGTAAGGTGCATAGTCTGTAAGAGTTCCATGAGAGGGACTGAATCTAACCCTCTTCCATGTGACAATCTTTCAGATATCTAAAGACAGCTCTCCAGCTACAGAACTGTGGTTCGTCCAACTAGGACAACATGAATTGGTATCTAATTCCTTTACTATCTGTATCTTCCTCTTCTTGATCCCCCTCATTTTGTTAAGTGCCTCCCAAAGTCTGGGCTCAGGATGGACTCCTGTGTCCCAGAAGAGTATTTCTATAGAAGAGTGGGGAAGGGGAACCACAAACACAATAGCCTTTAGAATCAGGGAAATTACATCAATACCTAAGACTGAAGAGTATGTGCCTTACCCAAAGGGGTTCCATTCAAAAATTTTTTAAATCAATATGCTAGTCAGACACAGTTCAATACATTAGGCCCACAGGCTGCGAGGGTTCAATTCCTGGGCAAAGGGCCCGGAGCTTCCCACCCTCAATCTGGACAGAATAACATGATTAACACACCTAAGAGAATATCACTTCTTAGCACTCAGGTCAGAGTGGTCTTCCTCAGTCCAGTACAATCTCCAGCCACAACCCTGACTCCAATATAAACTGCAACTAAGGCAGGTACCTCCAACCTTGAGCCCAAAGATGTGACTTTTTAAAGCTACAATTCAGGACTACAAATTCCACTCCCAACCGTTGAAATCTTTTTGACTCTTGATTTGACTTCCAAACATTTGCTTTCATTCCTGTTTCATATTATCTCTACATTTGAAAGGAGCTTTCCTGTTTTCATAAAAGATCTTCCTTCTGTTGTTAAGAACTAGTGTGTTTATAATATGTATAACTTGTTCTCTGATATTCGGAGAGTGATAGAATTCTAGAAGTTTTCTTCAGGGGCTACTGGAAGGAAGGCATCATAGAGAACCTAGTCATGTGGTGGGGGGGGGGTCCAGTCCAACAGAGCAGAAGTCATCAGCAGAAATTAACCCGAGTCAGCGAGGATCAGGAAGCCGGTGACTGCCATTGGAACACTTAAGATGGTCAAGTGAAGCCAAGCTTTACCCCAAAAGAGACCAGCCTTAAAAACTTCCAGTCACTATGCTGTAGATGAATCAAATAAAAATTAGGGTTTCTAGAGGTCTGGAGCCATAGGCCTTCCAGGAAGGGCAAGGAGCTACCAGCCTAATGAAGAGATTTCTGGAACCAAACACACACCTTCCAAATAATGGAATCACAGAGTCCTGGAGAGTTGTGGGGTAAAAATTCATTTTGACCCAGAGATGAGGAGTTATCATTCATGGAGCTGATACCAGAAAGAAGGTTTTAGGGCACAGTGTGAATCCCACCTGACCAAGCAACTGAGAGACCCATATCTCCATTAGGGTACAAACACATATAGTGGTTTGATCCACCTTAAACCCAGATAATGAGAAGGAAAGTACAGGAGCCCTGGCACTATGCACAACAAGGCACATGATCTAAGCCTGAGTAAGGCTGGACTAGAAACTGGTGCTTTATAAAACGTTTTCATGGTTTTCCGTTGTGTTGCCCAGTAAATTTCTCTTTGACAGATAAGATACTTGACCAGCTGAATGACTCCAGGGAAAGGAATATTGATGACTCCTTGGCCAAGGTCATCAGGGATTTTCCATAAAGTGGAATGAGGGCAACTATGGTTCAGAGAAGAGCCAGTAGGCTGGTGGGTCTGGTGGTGGCACGTGGAGATTTGGGGAAGGAGACTCGGTGTAGTGTGACAGCCTCTCCTTTCTGGCCACTAGAAATCCCTCGCCAGCTTGGTAAACATAATTGCGACACCCCCTCTGGTTTTGTTGCGCAACTAGGCACAAACCATTCATTCAAGTATTTAGCCCATAATTCCCTATCTTGCCCACAAGGAAATCAAAAATAACGAGCAAATGTCTTTTTGCAATCAAGAATCGTTATACTAGTGGCCTTCCATGATGACTAGTAATTCCACCACAAAAAGAAACAGACCTGAGCATTGCCTTCTATGTGGTCAATGTACTCTAGTTCCTAATGATCGTCCTCTTTCCTACATGCTTCCAAAGACCTGGCCAAATAGCTTTCCCAAGAATTCAGGTTAACCTCACTGCTCTTTTTTTTTTTACTACTTGAATTCACTGTCTTTTTTTTTACTCCTTGAATACTGAGACATTTACCTGTCTTAACTCTCTTGTCACCTCTCTTATTCTCCCTGAATTTCCAGATTATTAGCCAAGGGGGAAAATTGTTTTATGTCTATGTTAAACTGGTCTGAGTATAAAGTTGTTTTATTTTTGTTTTTTGGTTTTTTTTAGCAGTCACAAACTCAAACATGCCTACAGGGACCAAGTAAGTGAGAAAAATAAATGAAGGCGGCCCTGGGGAGCGAAATGGCACTGATCTGAGAGGGACAGCCACCCTGGCCACCCCACCTCCCACCCCAAG
Organism: Rhynchonycteris naso; assembly: GCA_037038555.1. NCBI lineage: Eukaryota > Metazoa > Chordata > Mammalia > Chiroptera > Emballonuridae > Rhynchonycteris > Rhynchonycteris naso. The sequence continues at coordinate 346,378,131 of CM072995.1, forward strand.
GATCTAACCAAGGACTCGGCTCAATCCACCAGGTACTGTCAATAAGTATGAACCTGGGACTTCATGTCTTTCCGTTCGCCATGAAAAGTCAGGGATCTGCATTTTTATATGAGATCACATGAGTTTTAAATTCAGGCAAATAAATAAAAATTTGTAGAATCACTGTCATACAAAACATCTTCTCTTTCCTTCTCGAAAAAAAAAAAAAGGCCACATTACATTTAGGGCCCACCAGGATATTCTCCCCATCTCGAGACCCTTAACTTGAGAGGCAAAATCCCTGTAGCCAAATAAGACAAGATTCGCAGGCTCCAGGGATAAGGCCCTGGATATCTTTGAGGGTCGTTATTCAACCCACAACACTAAGGGAACCAATTTATTCAGTTTCTTACAAGTGCATTCTCTCCAAATTAATCTGAAAAGACTAGTCCACAGGAACATGGTTCCTTCACCTGAAGGCCCGTGTTCCGAGCCCACTTCTCCATGGTCATGGGTGAATCCTCTATACCTCTCCTCATCTGTAAAATGAAGCTAATAACCTACTTCACAGATTTGTTTGAAAATCAAAGAGGCAAGCTGTATGGGGGAGTAAAAGCTTAATATCACTCAGCAACCTTATCCCAACAAAATGTTCAGGTCAATGAGCATATGTAATAGGTGACCAACAAAAACTATTCCTTGTATGCTTCTTACAAGCCTGATGATTGCAATCTATAACATCTATAGTTTTTATGCTCAGCACAACCCTAGGAGCCATTAAGGTGTGGCACCTGAACCAAATGACTTAAATTCCCCTTGGCTTCCACTTCAGGTAAAATTAGAAAAGCAGCTCCCTCTTTCGCCCCCATCAGACTCTTACAGGATTCAGATGAAATGAGGTAAGTAAAGCACAATGCTGGGTAAATAGCACCATTCCCTGCTAGTATCCTCCATTTTACAGCAAAGAATACTGAGGGTTAAGGAGAGACTGAGCTACCTGCCCAAAGGCAGACACATGGTGCCAAGCAGAGACGGGGCTGGAGGGCAGGTCAGCTGAGCGCTCCTTCCTTCCAAACTAGGGACACAATTCTGGTGACGTAATCCATCCTGGGTTCACGTCCATCACCCTGACATCTGAATGATTCCTGGCTGTTTTCTCCCAGATTGTGAATGAAATCAAGCCTGTTAAGAGTTTTTTCAAATGCAGTGGAAGTGGAATAAGAGTAGGAGCAATGAGGAGGGACAAGTTCGAAATATTCAGTCTTCAGGACACTTTATCTTCTGTTCTGAGACGCAATGTTTATTTGGTGTAAAGAATGTGTGAGGCACACCGATGGAAATGGTTTGCTTAGGTGGGATAAAGCAGTCAAAACTGAGCACAATTTTTGTTTAAAAAAAAAAAAAAGTCTTTCTACCTAACTGGGAAAATAAACAGGAGAATACTCCTTGTGACTTAATTTCTGGTGGTGGGCGTGGACTGTACATTTTCTTAAACAGCTTTACAATGCATAAACTGGTGTCCTGAGAACATAGGCTTTTCCTAGACAGCTTTAAAATACATAATCACTTGTCCTTAGAAAGTCTGCAAAGGGAGAAAAATGTTCCTCATATAACACAAATTATGGGCCTGCTTCATGCTAAAAACTTGCACACCAAGGTTTGTTTGGCCCAGAAAAAACTTAACGTTTGAAGAGTAGCTTCTTTAGAAATGATTAATTTTGATATTCCACAGGCACAAAAAGATTAATAAAAAGGAATTGAGGTTTTACAGATGAGGAAAACCAGAGCCACCCTGAAATCCCTTATCAACAGAAGAGGTTCAAAAAAAAAATGAGGGGGAAAAGAAAGAACATTTTGAAGACAATTAACATTTCATATGAATATTCAAAAACCTTGGCCTGTGAGTTCTCTCTTCACCCCTTGTCACTGGCCAGGTGGGCAACCCCCCATCTTCACCCCTGTCTTCTCACCTCTGCAGAGTTTATCAGATTGAAGGAAAGCACCTGGGAATGCTTGTGTCTCAAAAAAAAAAAAAAAAAGGAATTTACCCATCAACCCTTCTTCTCTCTCTCCTCTTGATACAGAGGCTTACATCTGAGATGTGTAAGTGCTTGATTCCTTTTAGTGTGGAAAACACCCTTTGCTGCAAGCTTGGAGAATTATCACACCTGTCCGAGAGGCACGATCAATAGAAAACCATGTTAAGAAAGTGTACTTGGAGATGAGGCTGGACATACCACCATCCCTCGATTATTCTTGCCAAAAAAAAGAAACCAAATTTAATAAAGCCTCTAGATCTACCTGTATAATTTGATGAAGCTTTTAGATCTAACTCTGAATATACATAGAAAGCACAAATAGATGGATGCCCAGTGTTAAAAGATTGTAAGAGGAAGCTATCATCAACAAATCCAGAGATGGAGGAACAAGATGGGTAGAGGGCAGGAAGGACAGTTACAGAATAAAAAACAGACTTGAAAGAGGACAACAAACAAAATATAACAAAGCCAACAAAACAGTAAGTCTCTGCACAACCACTCACCATACATAAGGATGTACCAGAGGTAGCTGGACTTGAACTAATCAGTCCTAGAAGACTTAGGGCCCAAAGAGCAGGAACTTCCTCTATGAAACCTCAGTGGTCATACAAGAATGCTTAGGTTTAAAACTTTAATGAATGAAAATATAATTTCCCTGTAGCCAGAGTAATTTCAAAACTCACTTTCATATCCATTGATAAGCTCTTACTTGGAGAAATGAATAGATAATGGATTATCCTTCAGCATGTACTCAGAGCTGGTGGCCACCTAGTACAGTTCAACATGCATGTTATTTTATTCTCTGTTTGAGTATGATAAGCTAAGGACAACATTCAAATAAAATTCACAATTCTGCACAAATAGTTTCAGCAATGCCATCTAGTCATTCTCTTTGTGTAATTTAATCTTTTATAGTAGGACTATGACAAATCAATAATATATTACAAACCAAAGATTATTCTCTCCTGAGAAAATAAAGGGAAAGGGCAAAGGATGAAGTGTCTTACCCTAATCTAGTACAGAAAGTAGAACCTAAAAATAAGATAATCAACTTAAATGTAATTGAGTTTAAAAAACATAAATAATGCCTATAATCTGATAAATCAGAGGGATAAAATTTCCCCAGAAGTGTAGTCCACAGAAAAGAATCATTTATTTTTTTACTTAAAAAAATTCACCTTCCCCCTGCACTTAGGTATTTCAGTTCAGTTCAGACCTCAAGAAAACTATGCTTTTTTTTTTTACTTTAACAAAAACAATATACTATTTTGTATCAACTTTAATTTAAAGACACACGATGATAATAATTCTAACTATTGTACTTTTTAAAGAACACTTTTCCCATGGGCATTGCAAAGAAGGCTCCCCCATCAACTCCATCCTTCATTCATTTTTTATCCCAGTTTCATATATCTCTAAGGCATTCACCTCCACATCTTATCTGGAGGAGGAGAAGATTCACCCCACTTTCACTAATCCTGATGTTTTACATTATTGGGTCTCTCTTGCTTTGACCACCCTACATTCATTCCACCTTCCTCTGATAACACAATTCGCTTTTCCTTTCAGGGAACCATCCTTCATTAATTCTACCCTTAGGCTCCAGGGATGAATACTTGTTTAGGGCTTGGCCAATCAGATCACTGCATTCTGTAGCCACATGACCTGATGCTGGCCAATCAGACCTGGCCTTCCCTGGGTCTTTTGCTGGAGTAGAACCATCAGCAAATGGAGAGACCTTCCCCTTGACCTATTTTTGCCTCAATAGAGACAGCCTCCCTGAGAAGGCAGCCAGCACAGGAGAAGAGCAGAGACAAGTGACAATGAAAGTATTCTAATGACATTGTCTGAATTGCTGAATCCAGACATGAGTTTTTTTAAAATATGATACACTGGCCCTTGCCCTGTAGCTCAGTTGGTTTAGAGTATCGTCCCAACATGCCAAGGTTGTGGGTTCAATCCTGGGTCAGGGCACATACAGGAGTCAACCAATGAATGCACAAATAGGTGGAATGACAAATTGATGTTTCTTTCTCTCTCTCTCTAAAAATAAAAATCAAAAAATTTAATTAAGCATAATACACTAAGCTGCTAAATTCCTCCTTTGACCTATGCTAGTTACAATTGGGATTCTGTCACCTTGTACAGGAAAATTCCTGATTAATATGTAATCTAAAAGTCCTGATTATTATGTAATCTAACATTTATTTAAAGGCAACTGGATTTATTTCTTCAACAAATAAATATAGCAATACATGCTATAATAAATACTTTGAAGGGACCAGTATAATAAATAATACTGGTCCCTTCAAAGTGTTGCTCTTTGGAAGATGCCCACTTGTTCCAACCATTATTAAAATTTGTTTATATTCCTCTTCTGAAAGTTTCCTTATAATCATAGCTCACATGTCTCCACTTCCCATGCAGCACAGTTATTAGCAACTATTTAATAGGAGACATAGGCAGAATGGTTAATGGCCTGACAAAAATGCTTGTATATAAATCAGCCCTTATGAACCATCAAGCTTTCCTCACCATTGAAATGGTACATAAACTTCCTCCAACTGACCTTTATCTTCTTATTTCAGAACAGAGCTAAAAGATATTTAAATCCAGTTTGTCACAACAGATTGGGGAGAACACAATCCAAAAAAAATACACACTATTTACTGACCCCTCCTATTCAGAAGAATAATTTTAGGCATGACTTTCCTTCCTCCTTCAACACATACACACATAGGAACCCACACTCTCATAGACCACCTCATCAGACCATATAAGAAATATCTGGATCTCCCCTTACATGTGGTTTGATACTGAGGTCCTAGTTCATCAAAATCTCGATTTTATCTAACTCACTGAGTTCAATATCCTCAATGCTTTGCTCTATGGCCAGACTGAGGGTCTCAAATTCACATGACAGGTGAATCCTGCATTTCACACAGGAAAGAGGGAACAGGATCTTTTCATCCTGGATTCCCAAAGGCTCTCACCCAGCCTGCTCACACATTCTTGAATCAGCAAGATGTACTCAATCATGCTCAGTTACATTAAAAAGTGCCCTCCCTAATATCCCAGCATCAAGCACGGAGCTCTTAAGACTAAGATTTCTCCTGTTTCTCCAGCTGAAATGGAGGCTGTGTAGGCTGTGTGCACAATCATCTTTTCTTTGGGCTCCACCCTCTAAACTGGTGTTATCAATGCAATAAAATAAATCAAACAAACAAAAGTAAAGAAAGAAACAAACAAGAAAACTTGTAATGCATCACACTCTCAAAGAGACTTTGAGGTCAGAGGCATTGTTGTTAAAAATCTTAAAAGGGAAGAAATTTTAAATACAATCATCTGACACAGCATAACACTTGAAAAAAAATGTTGAAAAATAACTAAGAAAGAATTAAGTTTTTTTCAAAAGTTCATCTTCTCCAAAATTAATTTTTAAACTTGATGCAATCCATTTAAAATTCTAATTAAGACTTTAAGAAATAAACTTGTAATTTTAGAATGATTTTAGATTTAGAGAAAAGTTTCTAAGATAAGACAAAGTTTCCAAATAGTGGACACATTTCCTCTATTATAGTATTAACATCTCACATGAATATGGTATGGTGCCTTATCACAGTTAAAGAACCAATATTGATAAACACTTTCTTTGAAATTAACCAAATGAATCTAAAGTTCATCTTAGAATAAACAAGAGATAATAGCTATAAATAGTTTTTTTAAAAAACATAATAGTAAGAAACTCGGATATTTAAACAGACTATAAAATTATAGCAAAAACAAACAAACCAGTCTGATACTTTGCAATAAGAGCCAGACTGATTAAAAGAAGAGAAGAGTCTAGAAATGGATTCAAGGAATTTTATATGATCCAAGAATTGATAGAAAACAATGAGAAGAAGATGGATTATTCAAAATAGTTTGAGGATACTGGTTAATTATTGAGAAACAAATCAAGGTGAAATACAACTGCCAAATATAAAAAGCAAATAAAAAATATACTAATAAATAAGTAAACTTTTCAGAAAAATCCTGGGATGGGAATATCTTTTTAAGTATGATATAAAAGCCAAAAATTTGAAACTATAAAATAGAAACTCTACTTAGCCATTATTGTTCAAAAGCAGCGATATAAAATACATAATAGAATTACTATGTGTGTGTGTGTGTGTGTGTGTGTGTGTGTGTGTGTGTGGTGTGAGAACATTTAAGATTTACTCTCTTAGCAACTTTCAAGTATATAATACAGTATTATTGACTATAGTCACCATTCTATGCATTAAAGTGACAGAGATATTAACTAACTACTATTGTGACAATCATTTTGCAAACCACTATTGTGATCATCACTTTGCAATATACAATATGTGTACCTTTTAAAACTTATATAACATTATATATCAACTGTATCTCAATAAAGGTGAAAATATATGTAACAAAAAAACACATGAACTTATAATATTTACTACATAAATAAAAATTCCTGACAGGAAAAACTGTTAACAGTTAAAACACAAACCAGTGGAAAGATTTGCAGTAAATATGACTAGCAAAGGGTTAATATCTTTTTAAATAAATAAAAAACCTTGTAAATCAATAGTGTTACTAGATAAACTATCCCAATTCCTAGCTAACTACCTCACACTTGCTCACAGAGCCGCTTCTCTCTCAAGGACATTGTTCCAGCAATTCTATCCCTTCCATCATCAGTTTAGGGTTTTTTACTTTATTTTGTTTTGCCTCTTGATCATTCTCATGAGAAAACAAACACATGGGTACTTCCTTCTAAATACAATAAAGCAAAACCACCTTCTCCTGATGTTCTATCCCCATTAAGCTAGAACCCTATTTCTTTGCTCCCTTTTGCAGCTACACTGCATGAAAGTACTGTCCAGTTTATCTGCTGCTAAAATCTCTTTGTCCATCTCTGTCAGGCTGTTTTTCTCTAAACTTTCCTGAGGCAACTACAGTTACTAGATTGGTAAATGCTTCCAGATTTTTTTCTTTGCAGATAAAGACATACCCTAATATGTTTTTAAAAATTATCTCTGGGTAGAAAAATAACAGATAACTTTTCTTTTTTCCTTTATAATGTTTTAATACTATCTAAATTTTTTAAAAAAAAATAGTAAGTCTGTGTCACTTTTATAATCAAAGGGAAAAAGTTTTCATTTTTTATGAAGTCACCATCTTAGCCTTAAGAACACTATTATCAGCAGCTTTGTCTTTAAAATGAAATTATTAATAAATAAAGCCAGAATAAATGACCTTGTTCGCTTTTAGTATGGAAAAAACACTAAAATATATAGTAACACTTATTTCAGAGAAACATTTATTTGGATGACTTTTTATTAATATAGCTTCTATATCAATGTTTTTCTAGCTAGATGATCTTTTTTTATTTCCTGGGTAGATGACAGAGAGGAAGATAAATGGTGAGTAGAAGTTCTCACAAGGGACTAAAATGGGATCACAGACACGAGAGGTCCAAACACTCCTTTACTTCGTGCAAGATGTCCTCCACTCATCAGCTGCATGCTATTCCCCTCCAACACACACACACACACACACACACACACACACACACACACACCTTTATCAGGAGAGGAGACTGGAGTCCTAACTCACTCCACCTCACCTCCCAACCTTGAGTCCACCATGCTCCTCATTTCCAGGTTGGCCCCCACCCCTGCCCTCCCTTTCTATCTTTCCTGCCTAGCCCCTTTCTTCTGATCTGAGCAAACCTGTCACTTTTCCTCACCTTGACAAAAACAAAATAATTCCTTGCTTTTAAATAAAACAGTTAAGAACATAGCGTGGTGACAGCAAGTCTATAAAACCCCATATATTTTTTATGTAAAGTATTTTTAAGAGGGTGACAATATTTTCAAAAAGTCAATGCTGTCATGAAGGTTGAGGCAGAACGTTGGGATAACCTACAGATACACGTTTGCTGAATCCTATCTAAGTGGAAGCCAACCTCTTGTCATAGAAAAAGAAAATGGTACAAAACATCTATGTATGCAAAGAAAAAGGTCTCAAAGCAGATGCAACGTAAGAGTAGTTTCACTGCTACATATTTGTATTTTCTAACTGCTCCACGATGTATACATATCACGTACGTAATTTAAAAATTAAATACATCAGTAGACTATGTGCCTAAAGAGAAACAGGTGCGGAAGGTGAACAATCAGGGAGGACGGCGGGCAGCAGGGAAGTGAGAAGCGCAACAAGGGAACAAATGAATTAGCCCACTCTGAGAGGGACAGAGTCCTGGCTTCAACTCAGAGCCTTCACCTCCGCCCTGCAAGCCCAGGAGTCCAGCGCTCTGTTCTACACTGTGGCTAACAGCCCCTAGCCGAGGCCAATCCAGGGCAAGGAACTGCTCCTTCCAAGGCATCAATGTAACCATTTATTTAGAAGGAGAACTTAATGTTGTGCTGGGATTGGAGGTGGGGGGCAAGCTCAGGAATGCTGATGTTCACAGGGCCACTTCTCTCCACCTTTGCTTTCGCATCTCAAGCTCCAGGAGTCACTTAAAAGCAGGCTATGTATTTTCAAAAAGTAAATCTCTCAGACGAGTACCTTATGTTCATGAGGCCGAGAGGGAAGGTGCTGGGCTGTGTATTGGAACTCCCCGCCAGAGGAGACAGCTATCTGTTTTGGCACCGGTGCTCAGGGATGAGACCATGTCTAGCGGGGATTTTCTCCAGATTCGACAGCCTTGGCCCTACCAAACCGCTCAGCTTTGTTTGCACCATACATCACTCGTCACGAGTCTTTCGTTTTTCCTTTCAAGCATCCACAGGTCAAATACTGTGTGTTCCCAACAGCCTGTGAACTTCTTGGACCAGCAGAGGGACATTTATTTTGCTCAGCACTCCTTTAACATTTCTATTGTGTTCGATTTCCCACTCCCCCTACCCACGTCCCCAGAGAATAACTTCTTCCTTGTTTTAATAACTTGGACCATGGTCAAGGTTGATGTGTTTCTCCATTTTGCAGGATATTTTCTTCAGGAGAGACAAAACAGAGGCTAACAGAGTAGCCAAAGCTGGTGAGCAGCCTTAGAAAAATCAGCAGCCATTAGGAACATAGAAAATGTTTATTTGTTTTCCCCCAAGAAATAAAAAGCAGACAAAGCAAGGCACCATAAACAGAATGATTTGTAAAGGCGGATGAATACTTAGAGAGGGTCCCCGGCCATTTTTTCTTTCAGTGACCCACTTTAAAAATCTAATTTCACTCGTTTGTGGGTGAGGTAAAGGGTCAGAGGTAAGAGCGGTTCCATAAAGCGTCTTCCCTTTGACTTAAAGCTGAAATGCAATATTCTCCCATTTGAGGTCATAAAAACAATTCTGGTCTCAATAGGCACACAGAGATGAGAAAATGAGTAAAGGAGAAGGAGACGAGAGTAAATCAGTGGCAAGAGTATCCTCTCCTCCCCGTTATATCATGTTTTCATCCCGTCTTCCCCACACTCTCCCTAAAATCCCAACCCCGCCCATTAGACTCTCACCGCTCCCTGACTTCTAATGAAAGCTGTCTCTGTGGACTTGTTAGGACAGGAGGAAACAAGCCTATTCTTTTTTCATTTTATTTTTTACAAAAGTAACATTTTCAAGGAAAGAAGACATGAACAGATATTTAGTGGGGGTTAGTCTGCAGTACATGATCTTTTAATAAAAAATTGATAATGCCTCATTTTTATGAGCGACATGGGAATTATATCTTTCTTCTCCAAAACATGAGTCAAACCACCAGTTTTCCTGTTATATATCTACCTTGTCACCACGATTTTTCTTACCACTAATTTCAAATAGTGTCACGACACTAGTTACGGATTAAAGCAAAAAACAGTCATTTCTCTTTTTCTTATGAAACATCTCTTCTCAAATGTATTTTCAGGATTAACAGTATTTCCATACCATGGCAAAAGAAAGTAAATTCGATATCACAGAGAATAATGACACCTAACCAGGTTGTGTCCACTTTGAGGAAAAGCCAAATTTGCTACTGGAGTAACAGATTCAGTTGAATCCAGCCCTTGGTTGGTCATGGGCTTGGAGGGAGAGCTAAGGAGTGGTTCCCTTTAAGAGCTAAAAGAGGGGCAACCTGTGAGTCATGACTCATGAGTGGTTTGTGAAGTCGATCTACACAGCACCCCCACCGATTTAAACAATGATATGGAACAAAGTAGGAAATATTGCCATGCACAGCATGGAGTAAGAGTAAGTGTTCCTTTGTGAAAACCTCTGTTGTACGGGTATACCGAATGCTGTGAACATCAGCATTCCAGAGCATGACCCCACCTCCAATCCCAGCACAACATTAAGTTCTCCTTCTAAATAAATGGTTACATTGATGTCTACTGTGGTCACATCTAAAAAGCTTAAGGAATGCCAATCTAGGGCCCAGAATCTAGTCAGACAGAAATGAGTTCCAACGTGGCTCTGCCACTGACTCCCTACATGAACTTGGTTAGGTGGCTTAATCTATCCAGGCTCCTCAGCTGAAAGACGGACGTGACCATAAACCTAAAATTGTCAGAAGATAACAAAGAGGAAACATATGTAGAGCCATTCACACAGGGCCCAATAATGTTAACATCCGTCCTTAGATAAACGTCCACTTCACAAATGGAAGCAGACATGACCTGACTTATGTTCTGAAAGGACAAATCCAGTGTGAGAGATGTTAGTAAATTAGACACCTTTTCTGCTCTCCCAAGAGTTGCTCTTCTGTCGGACAACCTATTAGGGCCATTTGATCTTTTTGATAACAGCTCTCTGAAGGAAATTAGTATTCTAGAAATACATTTGGATTTCAGAAATCTTCTTTAAAAATGTAAGCACCAAAAAAAAAAAAAAAATGTAAACACCAGACCAATGAAAAAAAACTCTTCCAGTTTGTTTTTTTTTTTCTTATTCAGCCTTGGGAAAAAAATTGTTCACACTCTGTGCTTCATCCTGACAATGTAGCTTCTGACTTGCTAGCAAGTGACTCATATCACATGTCTAACGATCTTAAAAGATATCAAAACTACCTTAACAATGGAAAGACTCAGATTCAAACAGATGCCAAGATTCCTTATCTGTCATTTTTATAATTGAGCAAAAACCAAACCCTGTATTCTACCCGAAAATTTTTTTAAACACTGTAACATTCGCACTTCACAATCACGTGTTTTCCATTCTTGGCATTCAGGTTAGGGGGAGCTACTGAATTCTGAGGTGTGAAGAGAGTAAGAAAGGAGGAATCCCAGAAAGGAAGGGTGGGCCCAAGAAGCCAAGAAATATAGGACAAGTTGAGAGGAGGTAGAAAGATGGGGTGCTAAAATTATCAGCAGCCCCTCGAATGGAAGTGAGGAGAGAAAAAATTTGAATCAACAGGAAGTTTCTTATTTTGAGGTCTAGAAAGAGACTTGTGGAGATTGGGATAAAAAAAATAAGCAGGGGTGGAGGTAAAGAGTCTTTAAAGATGACAAACAACTCTACTGGCTATTGAAGAACGATCCAGAAAACAGAGTTGAGCCAGCAAAAGAAAGAAGGAGGAGAAGAGGGAGGGTGGTTCTTGTGTTCAAGCAGAGAAAATGAAATCAAAAGAAATTGCTACAGAAATGTCCCTGGATGCAACTAAAGGACTGGGGAAGACACAGATGTTTGGGAGTGAAAAATGCTTTGCACAAAGTCTGGCAACACACTTGGGGTAAAAAGTAAGTTTTACCTTAGTGATTTAAAGGTAAATGGAGAAAATGCAAGTGAAGTATGACTGAAAAATTTGATCGATCTGACAGGAACATGGGTAATGCCTCAAATCTAGTGTTTTGTGAAATATTCATGAGCATCATTCTAAAAACTGTTTTTGCAGGAGTATGTGGATGAGAAATGTCACCACCTCCATTTTCGTTCATTACATGTCCTCGATAAATAAGAAGAGGCAGAAAGAGAGAGATGGGTCGATTCTCTTCCCATCCCAGTGCACCACTCGCTGCCCTGATTACCCGTTGTCCATCCTAAACCCTGCATCGCCCCCAGGCACCGCCAACAAGGCCTACGCCATTGGCCATCATCGCATGGTCCACTCACTTGCTCTGCCCTTCTGTCCATTTCACTGAGCTGGAGCTCCCAGCAGCAACTCTAGAAGAGAAGAGAAGTGGAGGATGGGGAATGGAGCATGCATGGCTCTAAAAGCCCCCTTCTTATGGGAACCCAGAATCCCATAAGAAGCCGCTACACACAGAGAGATGTGAAGCTAGCTGTCTAGTCAAGAGTGCTGAACTGAGTCCCCAATCCCACTGGAGCTGAAGGTGGAGTGAGAAGCCTCACGGGGAGACTGGAAAGAGCCTGGGCTTTTAGAATCAGAACTGGGCTTGTTGTCCAGCTCTACTACTTCATATGATGTGACCTCAGGAATGAACTTAACTCTGTGAGCTTGATTGACTTCTTTGGAAAACAGGCTAACAGTACCTAGGCTTCACAGTGTCATCAGGAGGATCAGACGAAGTGACCTAAAAGATCATCTGATGTATCACAGGAGCTTGGTGAGTGTCATGCCCGATTGCCTATCCACTCAGACCTACTAGAAAAACTAAAAGCAAGGGTTTTTTGTTGTTATTGTTGAAAGCAAGTCCTACCTGCTTTCCTTTGTGCATTTTCAGGTGCTAAAAACTGCCCCTACCTATATTTGATAGCTGGGTTCTCCCCATTGTGGGTATATTTCAAGTGTGAAGAAACCTGTTGGTGCAACCAGGTATGAGAGCATTTGATCCCAGATTGTCCAAAATCATCATCTCCCAAATATAAATTTAGATCCTGAACTTTGTCAACTCAAAGCATTTCTTGAAAACAAATGTAATAGTTAACATCTGTGATATCACTATTAAAATATAAACATTAAATGAGGTTGAATGGACACAACTTTGAAGAATTTTTTAAAAACGCAGTAAGTAAAGGCCATCTTCAGTTTTCCCAACTCCCTTGTTTCAAACCAAAATATCCCGTTTCTATGACTGAAAATTTAATACTTGAACACAAAAACTACCAACGTGGGGTGGGAAGAAAACATCTTGATTCTACAAAGAGCTTTGTCTGTTCTAAAACTGGACTATTTTTCATAAGTTATAAAGCATTTTTAAAATGGTTCAAACAGGTGGAAGTTATTGTTTCAGGGCAAAGGAATAGAGACAACCTTACCCCTTTAATGTGGCTCCTAAATTCATCTGATTCCAGGTCATGCATTCCAGCTGAGAGGTCATCTGGTATAAATTGTCACTGTTAGAAAAACGTAAGAATTAGAAACGCATAACTACAAAAAAATAAAAGTGCAATTGTCTCTTCAACAAGCAACGGAGTTTTAACTTCCCAGCACAGCGAAAGCCTCCATGTTTCCCAGAATGACAGAACTCACGATTCTGAAATCATTTTCATTTCAGCCCACTGATCGCTGCGCTGCTATTCACTTCACAAACAGCAGAAAGGATGTGAGGGTAATTTGGAAGCCTTTAAAAAAACCTCAATATAGCAAACACTGAAGTTTCTAAAGAGGTATTAAACCTTTGAAGGGAAGAGGCTAAAGGGAGTGAAACTTTGAAAGGCAACACAGGCTGGATAACTCAACATTAAAGTTAAAAGCCTGGAGCTGAAAGTAAAAAGACAGATTAATTATTCGTGAAAAGACCATTAAGTTGTTTTAATCAAAGGGATAAGTATCATGTAGATTATGAGGACCCGAAATGTCAAAGAGTGATGGGTGATGGATGGTCTAATACTCAAGGATGTGGCAAGCAAAAGAAAGAGGATGATCAACTCTATGTAGTAGCTAAAGGAATTATTATCTATAAATTTTATAATCCTGGCACAGTTAAATAGAACTTTTTTCTAAAAGCCCCCAACCCAGTTCTGTAAAGATGGATGAAGGAAAACAAAGGCTGATCATTTACTTTAAGACCCCCCAAAGGAGAAATACATTATCATGTAAACCAATCAAAAGTTATTCTCTCCCTTTTGCTTTGCACACGCAACTCTTACAAACATCTTTATTTCGTGTTTTTAAACAATACCCTAAGTGCATTACAGAAGAGCAATCACATCCATTCCCTGAAATAACATCCCCTCAAAGTATTCTGCATGTGCAACTCTTTTGAACATCTTTAGTACGTGTGTTTTATTTTTTATTTATTCATTTATTTTCTATTTATCTCATTCCTAAAAAACCAGCACATAAACAAATCATCAGACATCTCCTAAATTACCAAGCCCCATTTAGGAATAAATTTAGTCCTGAACTGAAATGGTTAATTATGAAATTTGAAACCCCAGAGATTAATGGTTTGTTTGGGAACCCTTGGTCTAAACACACTACAGAAGAACATTTCCACTCTACCTTCATGGCAGACGTGAAAGAAAACAAAAAAGAGTAAGAAGCTTTCAGTATCTAATGTGCGATATCAGATTGCAAATTCTGGACAATCTCCATCTTGTCATGGCATTCCTTTGGGTTGCTTCATCCATCGGGGCCGAGGCAACACCAAAGTTTAATTAAGAGAAGGTTTTGTCAGGCCAACCAAACTGGGAAAATACAGCACCTCAGAATAAATGAATACTGTGCTCTCTCTTGGCATCGTTTGATAAATCATGGTAGAGTCTATCTGCGTCTCATATAATCACTCTGCAATTATTTGGAACTCCTTAGTGGCGGTGCACAGGATAAGGAGAAAATCAGATTCCAGAAGGGAATTTTTACCTATGAAATGAGAAGTGACTTCAATCTCAAAGTATGTGTAGTTTCATTAGTCAGTGTATATCTGGACCCCATCATTCATCCCCATGTCTCGCTGGCTATTATGCTACTACAATATCCAACATATCAATGAAAAAAAATTATTAGTTTCTCCTGCAGCTTCCCGGTTTGCAGCAGCGGCCGGTGCTGGTCTGTGCCACTACATTTCTCAATTCCACAAATTCTTGCTGTTAAGGCCAGTGTAATTAATTTCTGAAGGACCCCAATTTTTATTAGAAGTGCCAGCCTGCTGCATTTAATACAGGCGAGTGTCTTGAACTTTCTTTGGGTTGACAGTTCATTAATAAGCAACTCCCCCACAATCTCTACTGGTTTTTGTTCTCTTGCACCTTTTCATCAAGCAATCCATTTATTAATCTTGTCATTAATCTCAGCCAACAGGCATTGTATTCCCCAGGCAGCTCTATATTTTTGTCACTGATTTTTAAAAAATTGTTCTCCAACTAAAATCACTCAGCTCCAGTTGACAATTTTCCTAGGTTCTACCAGGATGTGGGATCTTTCTGGAAGTCATTTCATCCTTGCGGAAGACTAAAAAAATCTGAATTTTTAAGAGGGCTGAGAAACAAGATGAGTGACAGACACATATGGGTTAATGAGCCCCAAATAGCTAACTTTATATTTTAGGAGTTTTCTCACAGATTTAAAGAACAGTCCAATAGTTTCTTAAGGTAGTAACCGAAAAAGAAAATATTTTTAAGAAGACTTTCTTGGCCCCCACAAAACAAATTCTCTCAATTATAACGTTCTGTTTTACATATAGGTATCTTCCTAGTAGGTGCTTACTAAATACTCTATACTGCCTTGTCCAACATGGTAGCCACTAGTAACATGTGACTATTGAGCACTTGAAATATGAGTAGTGCCACATGTTGAAATAAAACTTGGGCTATATTGAGTTAAATAGAATGTTTAAATATTAATTTCAGTTTCTCTTTTCATGTGGCTAGTAACAAATCTCAAATTATGTTCATAGCTTGTATGATGTTTCTGCTTGACAGTGCTATTCTATAAATTTTAAGACGTTGAACAAATTGAGCAAATCATTTCAGTTCATTGCACCTCAGTTTTCTCATCTGTCAAATGGAAACATTAACGTCAATCAGTCTAACTTTACAGAGATGTCATAAAGCTCTAATAATGGCTCTTTGAGAACTATACAGATAAAATATATTAATTTTTCAAATCTGTCAAATTTTGCACAACACTCTCACACATCCCCAATATTCTTCACAGCGGCTCCGTGAGGCAGATAGAATTATGAGCCCCATTTATCAGGAGGACTTGGGCTTGGAGGTGCCCAGTGCTGACTTCCTGATGCCTCCACCCCCACCCTGACCTGCCCCTTTGAAAGCTTCAAGCATCATTTGGTCTCCGAGCCTCATCTTCTCACTACTATTTAAATAGCAATAACAATAACATAATGATAATACCGACAAAAATCTGAAAGCGAGAGAGAACATACACAAGGAAGCATCATAACCTATTTTGTCTCCAGAAAGTTACAAGATGCCCAACCCATCCTCTTGAGCTAACTCAGGACAGCATACCGAGATCCCAGGAGGAATCCCACTTTGTGATTTTAGTGGTGCTAATAGCCCAGTTTGTATATATAATCCCACTTTGTGATTTTAGTGGTGCTAATAGCCCAGTTCTCTTCAGGGGAGAGAAGGTGGGATGGAAAGAAGACACTTTCCGAAAATCTCCACGCTACTAATAGGTTTCCTGAGGCCAGCGATAAGATCGGAGCACAATTTTAACCACATCCTGCCTTCTCTTGGCTGGGGCTCCCCAGCAGCTCGGTCAGTAGGCTTGGCTGGCACACTCTTTCAACTGGAAGTCAATGACAATAACTGCTGCTGGGGAGAGGACAAAATGTGAACTTGAGCTAAAAATATTGGGCCCACGCATGCCCTGGCTCTGATCTCTTTGGGCAATCGGTCAACACCCAGCTTTCATCGTGAAAACCCACAGAAAGAGGCAGCACTGGTCAAAGAATATATAGCCTCTGACAAATAAAGCAGCTAATTGTTCAATAACCACGGTAGGTGTCAACCACCTCATTCCCGGAGGAGATCAGATAAGCAAGTGGTTTGGCTCAGGACGACCACAGTGGTCACGTAGGCATTTCAGCCCCCCCCCCCCCCCCCGGTCTAACTCTCTGTTTGGAAGTGAGCTCTGAAATTGCAGGCTGCCAAAATATATTCTGAAAGTCATGGTGTCCTTTATATTATTTTTAAGTAGGTCTTTTTTTAAAAAAACAAAAAAAGTCACTTGTTTCCTATGTAAGAAATGTTTGAAGTTGGAAGCAAGAGAGAGAGTAAAGAAACTTCTATAACTAGGATTAATGCAAGCTGGAGTAAAATAAAAGGAAGTCAGTCCTAGCAAAGAGGGGAACTTAAAAGGAAGTCAGTAGTAGATCATATAGAGTTTGTTTTGGCCTGGACTGCAGTATTACTGAGTTCTCGACCTCCGCACAAAAAGAAAGGAAGAAGAAAACCCTTGGCTATTATCTGAACCAAAAACTCCTCCACTCTTCAAATTGCATGTGTAATTCAAGTACATTTTGGTCTTTAAGTTGCATTTACTAAATTCAGCAGAACAATGCAGAAAAGTTCACGTCACCACTGGAATAGAACCATTGAACCCAGTAGAGACTGGAGTTACCTCTGCCAGACAGTTGCTGGCTGGCAAAGTAGCATTTTTTTTTCCCAATTACAGTTTACATTCAATATTATCCTATATTAGTTTCAGGTATACCGCAGAATGGTTAGACAATTACAGACTTTACAAAGCGGCTCCCTGATATTTCAAGCACCCACCTGGCCCCATCCATAGTATTACTGACTCCAGTCCCTACGTCGAACTTTACATTCCTGTAACTATTCTGTAGCTACCAATTTGTCCATTTCTACTTCTCAACCCATTCACATTTGCCACCCAGCTCCCTCAACCCCACACCTTGCAAAGTAGCATCGTGGTAGAAGAAAAGATTGTCTCCGGGGGGATGATTTTTTTTTAAGGCAAACATAACTGACATCCATGATCAGTGACAGCTCTGCCCCACATTAACAGAGAGGCACTGTGGGGCCACCTCAACCGGATGACCAAGGCTCATGTACTGCAGCCAGACTTCCATGCTGCCCTTTTCCTGCCTTCTCCCCTCTGGGGCGCCTTGGAGGCTGCCTGTTGAGAAATTTCTGCCCAGCAGGCTATGGTGAATAATTATTTTACAGTCAATCTCTTGGTATTGTAATTTCTCTCAAGCTCACCAGTTAACCAAAGAAAAAACCACTGGGGATTCAACTTCTATTAATAAACACTTGGTCAGCACAAAAGTTGCAGGAATATTTGAAACGAGATGTTTCCCCCTCCCTGGAGACAAGTCCAGTGCAAGCCTCTAGCTTTGATAACACTGCTGACCAACCACCGTGGAAACCGCTCGGGATTTTCCGCCTTCGTGCCTACCTACGTGGGAAACGCATCCCAGTATTTATTGTCTTGAGTAAAATTTGCACACCATGTAAAGTGTACTTTGTGACACCAGTGAAAAGACGCAACACTGCTTATGATTTTATTTTCTCGGGCACAAACTGTCCTCTCATTTATGACTAAGTCAAAAACTAACCTAAAGGGTGGATTGCGAACTTCCCATTGACCTGGATTCCCCAGAACCTCTGTGGATGCTAACAAGTTTCTCTCCCCTGAGAGAAAACCTACTGGTAACAGGGTCCATTCTCAATCTCACCATTTGTGAATCATCAACATTCAATTCAAAAGAGTCCAATCAGCAATTATTGTTTCCCAAATATCTAAGGGGCAAGAGGACACAGGCTCATGTGTGTTGGTAGCACAGTTGCTAAAGAAAGATATGCAAACCACAAAAAGGAAGAAAAAGAAAGGGAAACACTTATAATGTCTTTTTCTTTTTCAAATGTGCATGGGAATATCTTTCAAACACTGCGCAGAATTCCGTTTCAAAGTAGTTGTAAGAATCAAGCTGTGCAATGAGCACAGTCAGGGACTGGGCTCCTCGGTGGGTGCATAGAGGAATCGGAGGGGTCTTGTGGGAGAGGACTCAAGGGGAGTGAGCAGGGAAGGTCCAGTTAGTTGCCCGCTCTAGAGGAAGCACTGTATTCTACTTAACGAGTGTGGGCCTGCCCACTGTCTTCCCTTAGAACAGCACGGGGTCCAACATTGGCTGGGAGCTCCTCTCTGAGCCAGCAGAAAGCTGGTGGCCCTGGAAACCGACACTGTTCCTGGGTCAGTGGACAGGGAGAAAGGTCTCTGCCCTGGGCTTCTTTCTTTAAATGCCTGGAACTGAACTTCCTCGATAGTTCACATCCAGTGGTAAAGGCCAAGTGAAGATTTAGGGAGAGAGTTCAAGTTGGCTCCAACAATATTCACCAAGGGAAAATCCTTCCCCTCGTCCATTTAGTGCTTACTATGGAAAGCTATGGATAAAGCTAATGGATAATGGGTTTCTTTCACAACATTGGGAAATAAAGATCTTTCTCTAGCGAGACCTAGGGCAGATGCCAGCTTCGGAGAGAGGATGGCAGTTATGTACCAGGAGAGGCAGAAGGGTGGGTGCAGTGGGTAGGAGCATGCATTCTGGAACCTCACTACCTGACTCTGAACACTGGCTCTGTCTCTTACTGTGTCACACTGGGCAAATTCACCTCCCAGGGCCCCAGTTTCCTCCTCTGTGAAGTGGGGGTAAGAACATCAGAAATGATCATTCAAAAAGTTGTCATGTGATTAAATGAGCCAAGACTTGCAAAGTGCTTAGACCGGTGTCTGGGTGAAATAAGTCTATATGCATTTGCTATTATAATTTATTAGGAAAAGCATGGACTGTATAAGGGGAATGTTACAGGTGCTATCCCTTGGTGATTCAGAGTACAGATGGGCTTTGAAGTCAGAGATATTGAGGATGGAATTCTGGTTCTGATTCTCACTTGCTGCGTGTGTGTGGCCCTGGGCAGGTGACTTCTAGTCTCTAAACCTATCTCCTCCTCAGTAGAGTGGAGCTTAGAGTACCAACCAGTTTAGAGTAATCAGAAGACTTAAATGAGTGAACTGAGTGAAACACTTAGACCATGCCCACCCAGCAGTATGTAATCAGCATGCAGTAATCAATCCTAGTTACTATGTTACAGGGGCTCAGGCGTTCACCCAGCTATGATCACTGGCTTCCCTAAGGGCAGAAATCTAGTTTCATAAGCTCTAGCAACCTTTAGACAGAACTCTACCCACCTTTACCCTGACCAGATAGTTCAGTTGGCTAGAGCATCATGCTGAAGGACAGAGGTTGTCAGTTCGATCCCCGGTCAGGGCACCTACAGGAACAGATCAATGTTCCTGTCATCTCTGTCTGTCTCTCTCCCTCCTTTCCTTTCTCTCTAAAATCAATAAAATAAACATTGAAAAAAAATTTTAACTTCACTTTCAATAAAAGGGGTGGGTGGGGGCAGAGAGGATGGAGAAACCATCTCCTGTCACTTCCCATAAGTTGACTGAGGGCATCTTCTCCTCATTACTGTTTACACCTGCACACAAATGTGTATAGCTTTAACTCCTCACATCTGTTACCTGAGAGAGGAGAAAAGTTACAGTATTTCTCTTGTGGTAAATACAGTTCTAACAAGAAGAGAATTCTAACTCTTTCCTCAAAGCAAATTCACATAGTGCACTGCTTATTTAATGTCCATATATATGTACCATTCCCTTTTCTTCAGGCTGGGAAAGGGGACTAAGTCCAAGACTGGGGACCCAGAGCTCTGGGAAAAGGGAGGGGAAGAAGCTGGGCAGGCTGCCGCAAACAAAACACAAGCAAGTCTTTCTCAGGAGGGCCCCATCTTACATAAAAAAGCAGCACTGAGCCTGACCTGTGGTGGCGCAGTGGATAAAGCGTCGACCTGGGAACACTGAGGTCGCCAGTTCAAAACCCTGCACTGGTCTGGTCAAGGCACATATGGGAGTTGATGCTTCCAGCTCCTCCCCCCTTTCTCTCTCTCTCTCTCTCTCTCACTCTGTGTCTCCTCTCTAAAATGAATAAAATAAAAATTAAAAATTAAAAAAAAAAAAAGCAGCACTGAATATCAAAAATCCCAGTTATTAACTGATTCAAGTTTAGTCCTATTTTCTATGCTTTTCAAACTTTTAGAAGTAGGGAAGAAGAGAATGATGTAACCATAGTAATGTCGATGCACAGACCCAATTTTAAAATATCCCTACACCTGTCCATGCATCATTACTACAGAGGAAGTACCTGATCCTTTTTTGCTTAGGCAAAACTAATTCGATTTATTTTGTCTGTTTAAGTTCATAAAACATTGATGTAAATTTCTCCGTAATTAGTCTTGAGACATCAGGCATTGTTAACCTGACAATTTTTTAAAAAGCAATTTGTTTAAATGACATGTAAGATGCCTATACAGCTCTCTTCCCAAGCCTTCTGTTCTAGAGAATTGGCAAGGGGGGGGGGTATTCAGATGAGGCACCCACCCAAGTGCTTCTGTGACAAGTGCTCTCTAAAGGAATGCAGTGCTTCCAGTCGGTGCTGGCCCAAGCAAAAGGACTTCACCTCTGTCAAGGAGAACAGCCAGAAGAAACCCAACTCTTACAGAGAGGATACAGCCTCGCTTACAGTGCCAATAAACTTTCTAATAAAAACTACACCAATAACTATTCAACATTTATTAAGCACTTACTATAATCAGGCAATGTTAAACCTTCCAGGCTTCTTTTCATGAAACTATCATCTGAATTTTTGCTTTATTACTTCAGTACCTGGAGACTCCCTTGATCAACACCTTTTAATTTTTTTTTTATTTGTTGATTTTAGAGAAAGAGAGAGAGAGAGAGAAAGGGGGGAGAGAGAATCACTGTTTTTGCCCCAGTTATTTGTGTGCTTTCATTGGTTGATTCTTGTACATGCCGTGACCGGAGGTCAAACCACGACTGGCGTTTCTGGACAACACTCTAACCAACTGAGCTATCCTGCCAGGCCTCAAAAGTTGTTTTAATAGGTGGATGGAAATGAGTTACTGAGAACACCATGGAACACCTGTTTACATAGCTATTTGAACAGTGCAGTGCACATGAGGTCCTGGCTGGGTAATCCCAAGGGTTGTGGGTTCAAACTCCAGTCAGGGCACATACAAGAAGCAATCAGTGAGTGCATAAATAAATGGAACAGCAAACAAAAAGATGTTTCTCTCTCTCTCCCTCTAAAATCAGTAAATTTAAAAAATATTTATTTTAATAAACAGTGTACATGATAACATGTACTTCAGCTTCAAGGACCTGATCGTTGAAAAAGAGTAATTCAAAAGGTGAGTTTGGAGTGGGCGGAGCTTCAAAGACTCAGGACAGATTTCAACCGAGCAAACTCTTTTCCTACTGTGGTCACAAATTATTTTTAGGAGATGTTATTGCTTAGGAAATTTTCTGTAACAAAAGAAAGTGGTATTTTAATAACATTCATATGAAAATAAGAAGGAAAATGTAATTATGTAAAAAGAAAAAAAGGATAAGCAGGTATTTCCAAAAGGTGAACCTAACAAAACTGCTTTATACAGTAGCCAATTCAAAACTGTATTAAAAATGTCAAAATTTTATGTATAAAATGCAATTAAAGTGACTTTCTATTTCTATAGTAATCACAGATTTAGCCCTAAGTCAAAACCCACCCTGGGACTCAGTTTGAAAAATTGCTATTACACCTGTGGTTGTGATCACTTTATTCCTGACTCTGTTTTTTTCTGGATGGCTCAGTCCCTCTGACGGGCCCTTCCTGGTGTCCCACAGGGTGGGATCATGCGTAAGAGAAAGGAGAGTAAGAAATGTATGTAGCTTCATGTCACTACTGAATCAGACTCCAATGGCCTTTCAGTCTCCAACTCCAGGGTGGTATCCTGGCCCAACCAAACAGCACCCATTAGGCATCAAGGTCTTCCTCTCCAGATGGGGTGAGGCACCAAGCAAGGGTCAAAGGCCAAGGCTCCATTCCAACTGCCCCTCAATGTTGCACCCCCAATGGCTACTAGGGTAATAGCAATGCGGCTCTGACAACGGGCAGTAGCAGCTCATCAAGAAAGAGGGGAATGACCCCACCCCACCGTTTGTTAACGGAGGAGGATCACAGCAGAGAATGGCTGGAATCCTGCCTCCATTTCAGCGACCTGACCCTCAAAGGCCAGGCGCAGAGATGGCTAGTTGAGGGCAGAACACGGGCCTGCAGTGCTGACGGGTGGAATTGGTTTCCAGCTAAAAAGGCAATAAAGGGGGGCGGCGAGTTGTGACCTTTCTACCTCTTTCTATGCAACCCGCCTGCATTTCTTTGCCCCCTCTATCAAAAGAGAGAGAGAGAGAAAGGAAAAGGAAAAGGGGAGGGGAGGGGAGGAGAGGAGAGAAAGGGGATCTCAAATCCAAGATCCAATTAGATACACCGGATTTTCCGATCAAAAGATAAGGTTCCAAAGGTTTCCAAAACCCACTCGAAGTGGAATGGGCCCGGCCAGGACAGGAGAATCAGCTCGGGCCCAAGCTCTATTTCATCAGCACGCCAGGACCTGAGGATGCGCCATGCGGGCTCGGGAGCGAAGACTCCCTTCCCCTCCTCCACCTGTGGGACTGACGGTCCCCGGGCGCGGCCATCCCCCTCACCCAATCTCCCAGGGCAGGCGCTTTTCCTTCCTTCATTACCTCACTACCTCCTTCCCTTGACGTCAGCCCCGGGTCCCGGGGCGGAGGGAAGGGAGGATGGAGATGAGTTTGGGGCAGGCGGTATCAGGGTCTCCGCAGCGCGGCGGGGAGGGGGGCGGTATATGAGGTAATGCGCACCCAATCCCGAGCCTCCAAAACTGCGAGCTGCCACTTCCCTCCCTCAACCCCACCTTCCCGCCGGGCCCCGGCCGGTGTGTGCACCAGTTACTAGGCAACCCTATCGGAGACGCGGGATGCTGGCCAAGTTCACCTAAAGTTGAAGAATAAATTTGGGGGAGAGTAGGTGGAGGGTGGAGCGAGAGCCTGAAGAAGGCACAAGGAACAAGAAAGAAAGCTTCGAAGGAAAAGAAGCTGTCTTCCGCCTCCTGGAAACAGGAAGGGCGGGCGGGCGCAGGACACCGCGGAGACCCGACTACAGTCCCGGGTCGCGACCTAGCGCGCAGCCCCGCGCGGAGAATGAGCCCACAACGCGCACGGGCGAGTAGGACCGTAGTGTGCAAGAGCTGTCGCCAGAAGGTACGCGCCTTCGAAGTAGCCCCAGAGAAGGCTGGCGGGGTGGCCAGCGGCCAAAAAGGGATTTGAAGAATGAAAAAAAGCCGCGTGGCAGTGGATCCCGTGTTTAATCTTTGGTACTCCCAGCAAAGAGACCTTCGAAAAAAAAAACTTTCAAAGCGCCTCTTTTCCTTTTTCAGGTCCAAACATTAACCGCGCTCGTTTATAATAAAAATAACACGTAAACGAGGAAATTTACTTTCAATCAGAGTCTGGCGACCTGCTTTAATTTGTTCTAAGTAGCCGAGTGGGCTAAAGGCATCTTTTGCCTCCCGCACCCCGCATGCTCGAAATCCAGCTGCCCCGCTTTGGACGTCCCCGTGCCTCCGGCTCCCGGGGACCCAGACACGGCGCCGAGCGCCTTCCTACCTGCTGTACGGCGTCCTCAGTAGCAAGGCCTGGCTGCCTGTGCAGCTGTCGGTGGGGGTGTGGCAGCCATAGACGGGGGGCGGCACCGAGTACTGCTGCTCGCCTGCAGAAAGCCGGGAAGAGCGGACTGAGCTCGCCCCAAGGGCTCGAGGTGCAGGGCGACGGGCAGGGGCTGAGGAAAAGCGCTGACCTGAGCTGGACCCCGAGGCTAAGCTGGGGGCAATGGAACCTGGATGCCTGGCCTGCAGTGAGGGTCGTCCAGATCGTAATGAGTAGTTTCCCACGTCACACTCCTGACCTTAGAAGTAACTGCCCAGTACACCGAAAAGACCCTGGGGACATTCTTAGATTTAGTTAAGTGGAGTTGTCCCTAACATACTTGGGGAGGGGGAGAAACCGATCTTTTCTTTTAAAATGAGTGAGCCCGAGCTAATTATTTGCTGTGGTTTGGAAATTCACTTGGTGGATGGAGAGCAGAGGTCGCACGGAGGAAGGGCCCCACCTCACTCCCGCCTGCTTACCCAGTGAGCCCTGCTGGCCCATGGGGTCCTCGTGCTTGAAGGAGTGGTTGGGGAACTGCGCCGCGTGGTGCGAGGGCGTGTGGCCATAGCTGGGCGTTCCGTCGAAGGTGACTGTGCTGTATCCTGCAGGAGCGGCAGAGAGAAACTGCGTCAACCCGGTGCCACGGACAATGGGTC
Organism: Rhynchonycteris naso; assembly: GCA_037038555.1. Lineage (NCBI taxonomy): Eukaryota > Metazoa > Chordata > Mammalia > Chiroptera > Emballonuridae > Rhynchonycteris > Rhynchonycteris naso. Next base: position 346,403,305 of record CM072995.1, read on the forward strand.
TGAACCAGAACCTATGCGGAGGAGCGCTCGGCCCCCCCATTCGAATCCCCCGAGAAAGGTTATAGCGACCTCCGGACCTCTAGGACTTCCCGCGGGAAGACTGGCCCAAGCCTCGAGGTGTGACCTCGGAATCCGTTCCCGCCCTACCCCAAGTAAAACCCGGACTTCCAGTGATTTCCCAATTCACTTGCGCCCTTGCCTTCCAACACTGTGTGCCTCGTCTGGGCCGAACCTCCCGCAAGGAAGTATAGAATGCACCAACTCCTCGGCGGAGCATCGTGCTCTCCCCGGAACCAGGCACCGCGGCTCTGGCGCAGGGGCAGCGCCAGCGAGCGAAATGAATCGACTCTGCTGACCCCGTGCTGACTCGGTGCCGTAAATCAGGGGCCCGCGCACTAACTTTCATTAATTACTCGGAGCCAGTTATATGGCATGGGCTTTAAATGGGGAGAATAATTACTGAGTAATGTTATCTGTCTGAGGCTGAGTGACCCGACACCCTGACACCCAAGGCCCTCGGGAAAGCTAGTGAGCAGAAAAAGAAGGGGCCCTTCCAGTAGGGCCCGCAGGCCTTGACCCTTCCTCCTCCTCCTTCCCCTCTGCACGGACCCACCTCGCACTCCGTAAGTCCAACTCTGACCACCACTGCGAGGAGCAACTTCCTCGTGGCACAGGCCAGGAAGCCTGTTTCTTTAGAGTGAGCGCAACACTGTGCCTCAATCTCATGGCAGTGCGCGGACTCTCTGCCTCAGTTTCCCTGCCAAGTAATATAATACAAGGCAATACTGCCCATGTTCTACCCCAATACCGTCAAGTGAAAAAATATATAATGTGGTGTCTCGGTTGAAAATGTAGCCTCCTTCTATGATTACTGTCAAAATCATAGAAATAGATATTGTTAAAGCAACCATGACGTTGCTTTAAACATATATCCATCAGCTTCTGGGAAAACTGTTGCCGCCTAGGGCGGGGTGGGGGTGGGGGACAAGGAGTATCCTACCGCTAAGAAAAGGGTAAGTCCTGGGGCCCTGAGCCCAATGGTAGGGTCCCCTCCTATCTCGGGAGTCTCTGGTCTGAGGCCCAGGCCAAGTGACCAATAAGATTGGCTCAGACACTCGCATTGGCCCCCTGTAGTACCACCGGACTGGTCCCAGCGTCCCCCAATGCCTGCCACTGCAATTGGTCTCCAAACCACTTGGCAATGGGGTGGGTCAGATGGTCCCCATCAACCTACACTTGTCCGAGGCATGATCCCTCTGCAACAAGCGTCCCAGAGACTTAGGGTGGACAGAGAAAGGAGCTCATTACCCCATCTTTGAAACACAGCCCCCCAACGGAAACTGAGCTTCCACGGGCCCACTCTGGGGAATGTGGTGTGTCAGAGTGGGAGGAAAGATTGGGATCGGTCTTAATTACCGGAATGTACAGGACAGCACAGGTCTCACGCACCAATTGGCCTCACAGATCGACAACTTAAGAAGCCACCAGTTTCTATAATTTGCATGACCCCAGAGTTCTCCGTTTCTCGCCTGCTAAGTGGGCAAAGATAACCCCCGCCCCGTTTGTTAGCTGTCACGCATGGGTGAACACACTTGGGCTTCCAGGCACTTCCTTTGGGGTGCGGAGGCCAAGCTCTGTTAGAGGCCTACCGGTCAGCTTACAAACGAAATTTGGCTCCGTGCACCCAATTTTGCAGAGGGAGGGCCTAATTTGGAAAGAAAAAAAATTAAATAAAGAGAAGGAGAAACAGAAGCGACAAAAAGAAAAAAAATTGCCTCTTGACGAACCCTTCTCCATTCCTGAGCTGTAGAGTAAGCACTGGCCCCGGGCGCCGTGCTGTCCTCGGAAGCGGGCACCACGACTGTCGGTTAGAGGCAAGGGCCACGGGTTGCGGGCTGCAGCGTGGCCTCCACGCCCGACGAGGCTCCAAGGGCCCCTCCTAGGTAGATCACGCACACGCCATAGGCAAGGGCCGGCCTCCAACCCCCTCCTTTAGTTTCCCGGGGAGGGGCAGTGGCGAAAGATGGGGCCGAGAGGAGCGAGGGATCTTTTAATTAGAAGCTTATCGGACACAGGACTGATTAGAGTGCGTTGTCCTGAGGCCTCGCGCCGGGCCTGGCGCAGAGAGAGCGGGGCAGGGAGGGACGTGGGGACGGGGGAGGGACAGTTGCCTACGGAAAGCCACAGCGTGTTCAAAGGCTCCTTGTACAACTTGTGCAGGCCTTAGCGGAAAGAGGCTCCAGCATCCAAGGTAGCGCCTTTCCCACGGTTAGTCTCGGCCGGGGAAGGGAGTGCAACCTTGACCGCGCGGAGGGGCCAGACTCGCTCTGTGCCTCCCTCCTCCGCCCACGGCAGCGGAGGAGTCGGCCAACAAACAGCCTGGCGGGGCCAGAACCCTCGCCCCCGGAGCTGAGGCGTGCAATGGGCAGCAGGCTCAGTCAGGAAAGGAGTAGGTCTGAAAGCTGATACTGATGACTCTGCAGCTGCTGCAAGATACGATGAAATATGTCCAACAACGAAATACTCTTTCCAATGCGACCCAAGGAGGGCGCCTTTGGCCGTTGGACCAATTTGGTCCCCCAGTGACTCTAGGGTGGCAGGTGATTGAAAGGCGCTCCAGCAGGGTTTGGAGGATCGGCCTGACTGACAAGCAATCTTTTTTCCCCTGCTTTCCCCATTAAATGCTCCTGCATTTAATCTGGTGCTACCGAAGTCCTCACCCGACTTTGCCATGGCAAAACCCCCCAACCTTCACACACTGACTTCAGTGGGTTCTGTGCACATAAGCAGGACAAGATCCCTGGCAAAAAAGGTAAAAATAACCTATAATGGTCTGGGTTTCAGTCCTTGCTCTGCCACAGACAGAGACCTCTGGCACACCTAATCACTTAGAACCCACATTTCCTTATTCCAAAAAGCAAAAGGCTCCTCCAACGTCAGGCCACCGGCTTCTGGTACACACGTTCTTAATATTCAATCCCTAATGCCTAGCACAGAGTAGGTGCTCAAGAAATGTTTGCTGAGCTGGTGCTTAGAAGTAAGGTTAAGATGTCAGCTATAAATGTTTTTAAGAAACAAGAGAAATGTACTTAAGAAATGGGGAGGAGGGGTTGATGCCTGGGGTGGGGAAGAGGTGAGAGGGTGCCAGCAATTGTCCTCTCTTGTGGACCATGGCTAGGCCGCCCTATTTGGTCTGGGCCTGCTGATGGCCATTCCTACACTTTGGGGAAGGAGCTGATGTGCTCACATCCCTCAGCCCATACCTCCCACCAGGTTCCACATTACTGGAAAAGCCGCAGAAACTCCAGAAGTCAAGAGTATAAATCCTGAATCTCCAGGCCTGAGGCCCACCCAGGACCAACAACAGGACTGAAGCTCGAACAGCTTCTGATATCCCACCCCAGCTCCAGCTGCCACTGAGTCCAAGAGCTGAGCCAGTGCCCCATTTACATTTTTCCTCCCAAGAGAAAACCTAAGCCCACAGACAGAACCAGGCTGACAGGCTGTGGCCCTGATCTTAGGCCAGCCTTCCACTGGGCTTTTCCTTAAGGTGGGGAGGAGGGAACTCCTTCACCTTCTAGTCCTGGTGTCCAGCTCCCAAACCTTTTTCTCTTTGGCAGCCCGCCTATCTACTAGAGTAGTGCCCACTGGCCTGAAAGCCCACAGTTGGCCTCCCCACCCCATACTGGGTTGATGGGATCCCTGAGAACAGACTTGCTCTGCAGAAGGCTGAATACAGGGGCTCAAACACAGAGACAGAGTTCAGGTTCCAAAAATCTTCACAGTACCTAGATGGACTCAAAGTATAATGGCCCAATAGTATTTTGCTGTCAGGAGACTTAAATCAGTGGCTTTTTAGGCCTCTCCACACAGCACACATATACACAGAAACTCACATCACACACTTGCCTGCCAGTCTTGGCCAGACCAGCCCAGTCAAGTTTAATAGGCTGCTCTACCTTTTATATTTAGAATCCCAAGCCGAGGGATAGTCGTGCTTCTGCATAGATAATTAAGGTCGGACCCAATACCCTGGTTGTCCATCCCAGGCCCTCTCTTACAGAAAGAGAAACTGAGAACCCAAGATTTGCTGAAGATAACACCAGCTTGAGAAATTAATGGAGGCGCTATCAGAGAAGAGGAGACTCTGAGCTGTTCCAACAACCCCTTTTGAATCCAAAATACTAATTTCATTTACGAAAGATCTAAAGTGGAGGGACCTTGTGGGGTCAGCTTAAGATCCCTCCAGGGGATAGGGGTCCCAGAGTCCCCGGACCAATAGAGGAAGGCGGTTTCGCTTTCGCCAAGGCATCTTGTGGACCAGGTGCTTCTGGCTGGGCCTAGACAGACCACCTGGACGTGGCGTTTAGAAGGTGAGCACGACCGCGGGAAGAACCGAGCCCTCTTCCACACCTTGGGAACTCCAGCACCTCTTGCATACAGTACACACCCTGGTTCTACCACCTTACGGATTCCAGAAACATCCCAGTCTCTAGGCCCCTCGAGAAATTGTGCAGCAGGGAAAAGCATCCGCCATTGCGTTTGTAAAGTATTTCCTAAAATACCGAATCAACCTGAATTAGTTTAATTTGGCGAAAAACAATTAAAATAAATTTAGAAACCAGAATACTGGGGCCCAGCCCATTTGTTTCTGTACTGGTTCCTGAGAAAGATGTGTGCGGGTACCAGTGCTAGATGAGAAAACTACCGGCTGTATTCCTCAATATACAATGACTGAAACTGCAAATAAACCTGATCTTGTTCTACCCCCAAGTCTTGCAAAAAATCTTTCCCAGACAGGCCCGACGTTGATGATTAGGGGGCGCCTGAAACTCGGGCCTTCATTTCGTTGCCCACGGTAGGATCTAAGTCCGCGTAGCTTGAATTGAATAAATGGGGTTCTCTTCTAGCCCTGGAGCCCGCTTGGTCGCCACCTGAGCGGGAACCAAGCAGAGATGCGCTTCCACACCACCACATGCGGGAGCCATGCTTAAGAGGCGCACGTAGTCCCAGGAAAACCACTGATTAGTTGCTACCCGTTCATTTGCTCATTCTCGTGTTCCAGGATACCTATCGTGCATTTAATGTGTGCCAACACCATGTTAAGGGCTAAAGCAGTTCCTGGACATTCTGGCACGGTGGAGGCAACTCGGGCTGCTCAACCTGTGCTGGTCCCACTCTGAATCCACAGTCTAAATGTCTAAAAAGTCCAATGCCAAGTGATAGTTTAGCGGTGCCCTGAGCGACAAAACTTCGAGGCACAGCCAGACACTGTGTCGTTTCCCCTTTCCCACTCTCCAGGGCACTCGCAATCTCGGAATCTCCAGGGTTCGGAGGGGCCCCAGATGACCTCCCGGCTCATGCGAACAGCCCGGTTTCCAAGGATGTCAGGAGCCCAGGGCGACGTGGACTCCCTCTCCCCGGCCTCCGCTCCCCCAGCTGCTGCTTCCGCTCCCCTCACTGTCTATAGGGAGGCAACTGGTAAGAGCAGGGGCCAGGGAAAGGGGTGGAGAGGGGAGTGCCCTCGCACGACGACAGCGCCCTCGCCATCACCCCGCGTGCAGGGGGTGCTCCCCGGCCTGCTTACCCTGGTTGCGAATAGCGGGCTGGCTTTCGAGGCAACTGGGCAGGTAGGGAGCGTTGGGGAACATTCTGGTTTGGCCCGAAGACGCCTGGCTGGGCGGAGGAGGACCGAAGGGTCCGTAGCGACAGGCTCCAGCTGTGCCGGTGAACTGACCCGAGAAGTGGACAGTGAAGGCGCTCAAGCACTGCTCCTCGTGCGGTTCCGCGCCGCCCCAACTCGGCTCCTGTTTGATGAAGGAGTGAGGAGGCGGTGGTGGCGGTGGTGGCGGAGCCGGCGGCGGGGCAGGACCGCCCAACGAACTGTATGCTGAGGCGCTCGGGGGCGCAAAGTCCAGCACCGGTGCCCACTGCGCAGCGCCGCTCACGGGCAGAGCGCAGCCGCCGCCGCCTCCCAGCGAGGGTACCGCTGGAAGCAGCGCGTTCAGGTCCCGCAAGTCTGAGCCCATTTGCTGCAGCTCGGTCCCGGACGCCCCACGGCTCCTCCGGTCTTGCAGACGCTCAAAGCTTGACTCCGCCACGCCTAACTTGGCCCAGATGCCACCTGGGCTCCGGATCTCCGACTGCTCAGTCTGCTGAAGGCACCCAGGTCCAGAGCGGAGCGTGTGCGAAGACGCCGGCTCCAGGACACACGTGGAAGCCGGCTCCGGAGGCAGGAGGAAGTCCAGGATCGCGGTGAGGAGGCGGCGGGGCCCCGGTTCTTGGACTGCAGTCCCGGCTCTGGGTGGGTGGGTGGGTGGGTGGATGAATGAGTGGGAGGGAGGACAGACGGGAAGTGGAGAGAGGACAGGCGGTCGGGTTTCGGAGAACCCCTGGGTGTGGGCGCTGCCTTGAACTCCTTACCCAAGCTGCCTGGCTTCCCCCAGCTTCCCAAAGCTCAAATAAGAGGGGCCGGCGGCGTGGGAGGAGGAGGAGCCAGGAGTCTCCGCCGCCGCATTCACACCGCTGCCCAAGCGGGTCTAAGCAGCGCACGCGGCTCCTCGCGGGCGCCCTTGCAGTGAGGGTGGGGGGCGGGCCTGAGGAAGCGTCCCCCTCCGAGACACCCTCTTCTACTACTCGCCACGCGTTCTCATCTGGCCTGTGGGACACAACTCCCCCCCACCCACCTCCCCTTTGTGGCCTTCTCAAGTGTTGGAGCCTCGGGGCTTTGGCGACTCTCTCCAGGTGAGCAACGAGTGTCCCCTCAGCATCTGTGTGTGATGGGGATAGGGATAGGGTTGTTAATCTAAGAGGGCGGGTTGAAGGGAGGGGCAGGGGGCTCCACGAGGGCGGGAACTTCTGGAAAGCGCAGAGAATTTATCCGGACTCCAAAGAGGTGGATTCCCTTGCTCGGCGTACACAAGTCTAGCTGTCGCTCTTATAGCCATCGTGCTGGAGTGGTGGCCATAATTCGGGGTCACTGGGGAGGGGAGTGGCCCCTTGTGCGTTCCGGAGGTCAGACTCAAAGCAAACGTGGGTGACCAGGAGGGGTTACTTCAGTTGTGATAAACCGGACATATTTCGATCGTCTGGCAATTGGTTACTTAGTGAGGTTGCCGCTTCCCTAAAGTCGGTGTCAGCGGCTTTTAATCTCCTTTTTCAGTAAGGAATAGATATTTCTTCTACGGTGAAGCCGGGAACACAACGGCTAGTTTGGAAGGGAAGAAAATTCTCGGGGAAACGCCCAGAGCCTGCATATATATAACTCTTGCGGGAGAGTTCTGGTGCCAAATTTGAGGGTTGGGCTGGGGAATGCGCAGGGTTTGGGGACGAAGCCCGAGGAAAGGTGGGTTTCTGAAGCCGCTCCCATCGAGTTCTGCTTCCTTCCACTGTCGTGAGTACCATTCCGGATTCTCAGTGACTGGGCAGGAGGCTCAGGTCATTTAGGCGGACCCAAGGCAGTGTTCGCACCATGGGGAGCTCCTAGAACCTGGTATCACCAAATCAGACTCGTCCCTACACCTAGTCACTCTTTGGGAGCCCTCACCTCAGAGCAGGTGTTTTGAGGTTTTGTTGTTGTTTGTTTCCAAAATAAGTCAGCATCGGAGAACTGATGCTAGGCAAGGAGAGGAGCCTGGAACCCTGGTTGGAGGGCGTTTCAGGAACGTGTGGAAACGCCCAGGACAGCCAGGAAGCAGCGGCGATGGCGCCGCCTGGGACGACCAGTAAGGGCAGGAAGCGGCCGGTTGCAGCCAGGCCTCTTACACCAGGCTGGTCGGGGATGGGGTCCGCAGCTTTCCAGCCAAGCCTAGTGAAGCAACAGTCAGGGTAGTTGGAGTTTTACAAGGAAACCGAGAGTTTTAAAAACCTTGACTTACTTTCCATTTCTGACGCTTCGGTTTTAGTTATTTTGCACTGAGTGAACGAAGTAGCGGTGGGTTGTGTGCCTGCGGACCCGAAGCGTTTGCGGGCGTAGGACTTACGCGCTAAGCGCAATTCCCTCCTGTTGGGGTCGCTAGTCCTGGAAGCGCAGGAAAGAGTAAGAGCGCTTTCCGCTCTACCCTTCCCCTCCCCCCACCGCGCCACTATCGCGGTCGTGGACACCTCTCTGCGCTACCTGAGTGCCTGTATTAGCGTCGTCTCCACTCAGAAACTTTTTTTTAAAGATGTATTCATTTTTGGAAAGAGAGAGAGAAAAGGGAGGAGGAGCAGGAAGCACCAACTCCCATATGTACCTTGACCAGGCAAGCCTGGGGTCTCAAACCAGTGACCTCAGCATTCCAGATAGACGCTTTATCCACTGCGCTACCACAGGTCCGGCTCCAATCAGAAGCTTTTTTAAGTGATGAAAAGGCTCCAGAAGCCAGTTCCTTCTACCCCTTCACTCTGTAGGCCCCCAACTCCTCATCTTTCAGCCTGCAGCGGGGCTCGAGGGCTGGGCAGAGGTCATGTGTGTTGGGGTCTTTTGGGTGGAGAAAGGCCCAGCGAGACATAACTTCTGAGACCAAGTTGCCCCTAGATCGCCCCAGACCCCTTTCTTTTATTTCTACTTCATAGTCGTTTTTTCCTAACTAGGACTCAAGCGCTAGGAAGGGAAGCGAACCCTTTATGAAAAGCCAGGGATTTCAATTTCCAAACGAAAAGATCAAAATTGTTTCTCCTTTATTCTCCTTTGCAATGGGGGGGGGGGGTATTTGAAAGAGGATAGCTTGAATGTGAGCTTTTGTGTTTTGAATCACATAAGGCCAAGGTGCTAAACTTGCTGCCTTTACAATGAAATAATAACTTTTGCCCAGGGATGGGGTGGGGTGGGGTGGGGTGAGAAGAAAGGGGAGTTGAGTTAATGGTGTGATCCTCATTTCAACGCGGGAAGACCCCTGACCCCGACCAAGTAGTCCGAAGCGGTGGGTCGGGGAAGTGTTGCGCATCCGGAGTCGGAGGACCTCACCGGAGAGGAAGACCCTGAAAGCCGCCCCAATCCCCATGCCCGGGAGCCCAGGCGCTTTAGGGCGAACGCTAGGGAACCCTCAAACTATTGCATTTGCCAGGCGCCCACGCTCCCCACTTCTCCCACCCCTGGGTAACATTGTCTGCGGGAGCTCTGCGGTTACCCAGGCAGCCTCGTCGCCCTGAACTAGGCAAAGGGACAGACCGTCAGGCCTGGAGGAAGGTCTACCCTCCGCCAGCCCGGCAGGTGGGCACTTTGCTGCACCACCTGTGGGGTCGAGGCGTGCACAGGGTCCCCGACATATGAGGATTGCGGAGATCTGCTCGCTCTTTCTCTCACCCACCTTCCCACCCCGTCGGCGCGCTGAGACTCGTGGTGCAGAGTATCTTCTTCGCATCACCTATTGGCAAATACAGAAATTTAACTCCTCAAAAAAAAAAAGAAGAAATTTAACTCCTCGTTCTATAGAGAAGGAAACTGAGGCCCAGACAAAAGGAGGAAAGGCAGCTACAGAGCACAGTGGTTAAGAGCAAGGGATTGGTAGCCAGAGAATGGAATGTCATCTCTACCAGGTAGCCACAGCTGTGTAACTCTAGACAATTTTCATAGCCTCCCAGAGCCTCGGTTTCCTAATTGGTCAAACGGGGTAATGCGATGCTAGCGCCTACCTCGTGGGGTCGCGAAGAGTAGACACGAGGAGAATGTTAACCTAGGCACACAATTTTTGTAACTATTATTGTTCAAGGAGACGTAGCAAGTTAGTGGTAAAGCCCAGCTGAAACCCAGATCTCTTGACGTCCAGCTCGGAGTACCCACCACTATCCCTCTGCCTCTTTAGAGCTAATAGTATCGGGAATTTAAAAAGGAAGAAGAGGGAGAGACGCTGGAAACTCACGTTGGCTTTGGACAACTGGTAAAGCGCACACTGGCCTGAAAGGTGCTTAATTATTGCAAGATCAAAAAATCGCGACTGAGTGGGAGGGAGCGGTGAGGACCTATGAACCCTCCACTTTGACCCTGGCGCTGTCAACTGCAGCCGACCAAGCCCTGAGCTCGGCCCTTCAGCCACGGCCCCAGGGACCAGCGCGTACTCCCCGGCTGCGCTCCGCGCGTCACCCCGCGGCTGCCCACAACTGAATAAACACAGCGAAGAGCTGCGATCTGTCAAGGGCTGGGATCGCCTGCCCGCGCCGGGAGGAACCCGGACTTTACTGGTGCCTAGCGCAGGGGCCAGCGGCCGCAGTTCCACGCACAGCTAAAGCAGCCTAACTGCTGATCCTCTCTGCCCCGCCGACTGCAACTCTTCGCAATCTGCCTACCAACCCGGGCCGCCTGGCAGGTTTTGCAGGTTGCTTTCCAGCCTCATGCTAGTGATAGAAATCACACTTCTTTAAATTGAAAATAAACCACCCCCAGCTCTCCACCCACCTCCTTCTGGTAATTTGAAAATTAACGCGATCTTTTGAACAATTCCCCCATCGACATTTAAAACTGAGTTTTCTGACCGGGTTCGGGGGTCCCCGGACAGACAAGCACTCCCGGGCGCGCAGTGCGGAATTCCCCCCTCACCCCAGCTCGCCGCGTTACCCGTCTGTTCTGATGCCAGCGCGAGACGGTCCCCGAGCTCCAAGAGAGTCCCCAATGACAAGATTCAGCAGCGCTGCCTCTATTCTTATACCGTAAATCTTTTTAAATTCTGGAACTAATTATATAGAGGATATGTCTCAATTTGTTCTGCATTAATGCCACAGTGGGGATGGAGGCCGGGCCGTGGCCAGAGCAGATACGTAGGCCCATGAAATTGATGAACTGAGAGTTGCTTCCAGTCCTGAGCGCACCATCTGGAATTCCAGTCTGAGGTTACAATTAGAACTCTTGACCCCAGATTCAACTTTGCAAACAACAGGGGAAAAGATGGGAAAAAGAAAAAAACCAAGTGATGGGGGGGAACCACCAAGCTTATTCTGCACCTGTAAAAAAAAATCCCCACACAATCTTAAAATCTTTACATTAAGAAAAGTTTTTCTAACTATTTCTTTTGTGTTCTTAATCTATAAAAGATAATGGAACATATTTTATAGACTTTTTTTATCTTATCCCTTTTCCCACTCCCAAATGCACTCAGTTTAATAATTGTCAGTTTCTCCTTAGTGTTGGATTTAATTATATAGGGCCAAAATATTCCTCAATGAATTAGCTTGCTAAATATTGTTACTTTTGTGATTCTGCCTAGAGAAACAGCTTAACTACAGAAATCTATCTGGATCTAAGAATTTTTTTTTTTACTGTTGTTCCAGATTCACTGTAATCAGAGACTTTATTTGTGTTGTAATTTTATTTGTGTTTTATACTGTTTGGGACAATTTCTTCTTTCTTTAGTAACATGCTGCTTTATTTTCCTCTCACTTTGACCCCCTAAAGAAAATGAAGGACCCTGCAGTATGGCAGTACCGAGGAATCTGTTAAATTTATTAGCATAAATACTTAGACAAAGTGAGATATAAATCATTCAGATGTATTAAGCCATAAAGTATTCCAATGAAGTCAGTCCCTCTGCAGGGTCCTAGTGTATAAAGGTTCATATGAAACAAGGTATCAGTATTATCTTTCAAACTGAATATATGTTGTGAGACTACCCAAATGTTGAGTTAGGAATATGGGGGCAGTACCTGGGCAGGCAGAGGATATATATTCTTTAGAGCAGCACTGTGGTGCTTCAAAAAGTATGGCAGAAAGAAAAAGCTCAGCAGTTTGCATCTCGAATACAATATTCAGTAGACAACTTTAAAAAAATAAGATAATGCAGAATATATTTGAGGGGAGGCAAAGGAATAAGGAAAAAAGAGATGAATTGAGAGCAAAAGGCACTGTTTTCTGTAGAATGCATTTTCTTTTTCCAAAGGTCAATTTAACTTCAAAAAAAAAATCTACTCAGAAAAGGCACTGGCTCTCTCTCTGTACAGATAACGAATGAGCCACTAGTGAAGAGCCACCTGGGCCTTCGTCTGCAAACCCGGATATGCAGCTGGTCCGCAGAAGGATGTGTATTCACTAGGGGTGGACAGGGAGAAGAAGGGTGGGGGAGTGAGGAAGGAGAGTTGCCAGAATTCCTAACAGAAGTTTACCAAGACAAAAAGTTTGAGGCGCAAAAGACTCAAAAAGATCATAATCACAGCTCTCCGTAAATCTTGGCAAATCAGGCAGTCTCTTCCTTTTAGAAATGATGATTCTGAAGCTTTTTTAAAAAGAAAATCAATGAGTGTACCACAGAAGGGTACAGCCCTCCCCCTTTATTTTTAACAGAGCACCCTCATTCTTTATGCGCTGTCAGTGTGTTCAGCACGCAGCAACTATCCATTGGCATGCCCTAGGAGCCATGCTCTGTGATACGCATGCAATAACTGGGCAGGGTCTGGGTTCTGCCCTGCTCTCAGGGCGCACCTTTCAGTAGGAATGACAGATTACAAGCAAACAAGTCAGATACTTTCAGATAATGATAACTGCTCTAGAGGAACAAGGAGATCTACTAGACCAGGGAATGACTTAAGGTGAGATGGGAATAGAAACAACATACTGCCCTCACTTTTGACCATCCTCATTCCACACTGTCACATTAAAAAAAAAAAATTTCCCATTGATTTGAGAGAGGAAGGGAGAGAGAGAGAGAGAGAGAGAGAGAAGCATCAACTCATTTTACTTAGTTGTTCCATTTTTAGTAGTGTACTCATTGATTGCTTCTCCTATATGCCCTGACCAGGGGTCGAACCTTCAACCTCTGGTGTGCTGGATGGACTCTTTATCCACTTAGCCACACAGCCTGGGCCCACACTGCCACATTTCAATGAGTTTGCTAAGTATCCCCACCCTACTATGCATACACAGGAACTGTTTGAAGGATTTGGAATACCTGGGCTGGGTTCATCTCTGCTTATGAAGTGGCTGGACTTGATGGACTCAGGAGGGCAGCCGTTTAGATAGAGCTGGGTTAAGCTCACCATCACCAGCTGAGTGACTGTGAAAGTTCCTGAACCTCTGAAAAACTCAACTTTGTCTTCAAGATAAAAATAACAACAGCTCCCATTGATGTTATGAGAACTAGATGAGGTAAGGCATGCAATTACTTAGCCTATTGGAGGAAGCACTTGATAAACGGCTGTTATCTATACTGACATAGAGTCAGCTTTCTTTTCTTTTCTTATCCTTTTTTTTTTTTTTTGCTTCTAATTAATTGAGGAGTTCTAGCCTTAGTGTCCATAATTGATGTGAGTTAAGAAAATATAGCCATCTTTGTTCTTGTAGGATCAGGAAGGTGGGCAGTAAGAAAAGCCCTTTGCCAAGGAGTCTGACCTTAAGCAAGATTCTTGCCACCTTGATGTAAATGAGAATCATTTTGTCCTATACCTAGGCCCTGAAACTGGAAACATGTGGCTTTGTTTCAAAATCAAGCTTAGATTCTTTTAGTATAGAAGGCTATAATAGGTTAACTTCTGTTTGAAAAGTTTATGATTGTTCCTCACAGTTGCATTTCAAGTGTGCAGCCTGATCCAGAATAAAGATTCTTGGGCTAGGTATAAAAACACCTGGGCTCACTCAAATCCCATCTCTGCCAGTGATCATTGTTTGGGAGAAATAAACTCTCAATTTTTCAGTTCCCTTATCTATAAAATGAAGATGGTAATAAAAGTGAAATAAAGCATACAGAGATTGAAAACTGTACAGGGCTAGACAGTACAGAGAACCATATGGATCATCTGTAACATGGGAACTAACCATGAAAAGGGATGCTACTGGGAGTGCTGGGGTCTATTGTTTGCTCTCATGTGCCTATTTGTAAAGTGAACATAATACCTTTCTCATAGGGCTGTTGTAAGACTTAAAGGAGATACGTGCAAACTTTTGGGACAGTATTTGGCATAGAGTGTATACTATTCAGGTGTTGCTGTTACTATTATGTTACTGTTATCCTTCTCTGGCCATCTTCCTGAGCCCAGAGCTGAGCCTTATGTTTCACACTCATAATGTTTTCACTCTGGAAGTACAGAAGAGTACAAAGAGCAGGGCTTCGGTAGGGATCGGATGGCTAGGCTTTAAGGTCTCCTCTGCTCCTTGTTTTCAGTGTGACTTTGGGTGACTTCAGTATTTTCTCTGACCTTTAATTTTCATAACTGTGAAGTGGGGCTAATGATATTTTCATATCAGTGAACTACTTGGAAAACAAATTAGCACAACACATGTAAAGTGCCTATACAGTGCCTGGATATAGTCAGAAATCAATAAATGGCAGATATTAAATATTCCGTTTGTCTGTCTAGAGAATATTAACTGACTTCAAAAACACAGATCAGCCACTAAGGACTTGAATGTGAACATACACAAAACCAAATTTCCATCTTCTTTTAAACTCACTGGTACCACTTGCATACATGATAAACTTTGCCATCCAGTCTCTGACAATGAGTTTCCTTTTTGACTATGAGCCCTTTAGAATAAAAGTTAGAATACCACTTATTCCCACTGACTTTCTCTGCAAAATTGCCAGCATATATCAAGGACTCTGATAATTCCATGTTTTTCAAAATAAGCAGGAAACTGTTTTCAGCCAATGAAGAGCAAAAACAGTTTGACTCTCTTCCTGGAGTTGCCACATAACATTTATTAATAGCTTTGTAAACAGACTTGAACATAGTATCAACTAGCTGCTCAAGATATTACAAAAGTTTATGAGAAGTTGCTTAGGAAAAACAAGATAGAGTCATTAGAAATCTGATACTGGTCAATAGTGCATTTATTCCAAGTCTCCATAAATCACTAACAAATGAAACTTCTATTGTGATCACTGTTCCAGATCTAAAGAATCCCCCCTCTCCTTGGGTAGAAATTGAATACATTTAAGAAATCCCAAGATTTTTCTTTTTGTACAATACAGAGGCTACTTACAAAATTTCCCAAGAGATAATATATATCACACTTTAATCAACCGAAGTGACACACGGTAAATAAGAAACACATAACTTTGATTCACTATTTAGGGCTCGTGTTTATCTTTCATTATCCCCAACCTGGGAATGGAATAACTGTGGTTGTCTTATATTTATTATTTATTTCTAGAGTGACACCACATTCTGATTTTGTCCAAGACAGTCTCAGTTTAATGTGTTGTCCCAGCTTAATTATTAATTGTTCTCCTTTTACTCCCAACAGAGTCCTGGTATTTTTGATGTTAAATGATAAGGACTCCACTTACTTAAAATTTTATTATATTAAAACAACAGGTTTAAGAAAGCCATTAGAGGAAAGGTAGAAGACAAGAGTTAAGTGAAGCCAGTGAGAAGGGGGAAATATTTAGTTATTATTAGAAATTAAAGAATGAGGATAGTTACTGTAACTGAACATAAAGCTGAAAACTTAGTTCTCAGCTGCCTGATGGCCAAGTCAAAAAGGGTAAATAAAAATAGTTACAGGCCTGGCCTGTGGTGGAGCAGTAGATAAAGCAGGGGTCCCCAAACTACAGCCCACCAGTGGTATGCGGCCCCCTGAGGCCATTTATCTGCCCCCCCCCCCGCTGCACTTCCAGAAGGGGCACCTCTTTCATTGGTGGTCAGTGAGAGGAGCACAGGATGCATCCACACCCATAGTTCCCATTGAAATACTGGTCAGTTTGTTGATTTAAATTTACTTGTTCTTTATTTTAAATATTGTATTTGTTCCCGTTTTGTTTTTTTACTTTAAAATAAGATATGTGCAGTGTGCATAGGGATTTGTTCATAGTTTTTTTTATAGCCCAGCCCTCCAACGGTCTGAGGGACAGTGAACTGACCCCCTGTGTAAAAAGTTTGGGGACCCCTGAGATAAAGCATCAATGTGGAACGCTGAGGTCACTTGTTCAAAACCCTGCACTTACCTGGTCAAGGCACATATGGGAGTTGATGCTTCCAGCTCCTCCCCCTCTTCTCTTTCTCTACCCTCTCTAAAATGAATAAATAAAACCTTTTTTTAAAAAAGTAGTTACGGCCTGACCTGTGGTGGCGCAGTGGATAAAGCGTCGACCTGGGAACACTGAGGTCGCCAGTTCAAAACCCTGCATTGGTCTGGTCAAGGCACATATGGGAGTTGATGCTTCCAGCTCCTCCCCTCTTTCTCTCTCTCTCTCACTCTGTGTCTCCTCTCTATAATAAATAAAAGAAAAAAAGATTAAAAAAATAAGTTTTAAAAAGTAGTTACGAATCTCTCATTATGCAATACAAGAAAGCAAGACAGTTTTCCAGAAAAGGCAAACATTTTTAGTACTAAAAGGAACCTATCTCACTGGTTTTTCTATAAACATCATTGGATGATGGTTAGTGACTTCAATAATAATGTTTCAAAAGATGCAGAGACAGAGAAGTTCTTTGACTGATGGTTTCTCATTCCAACCTAATGGTATAGTATTAAAATTACAGTGTGTCAAGTTTTTCCTAAGAGGAAAGAGGCAATAATAATATCCCTTTCCACAGTTTTCTCGGGGTCCAACCTGATTTTAAATGAACCCAATATGTTAATTTTCAGAAAGTCCCAACTGATCATTTTGAAAAGATCGTTTATATATTTATTAATCATCAAATAACTTTGAACATGTACCAAAACATTGCTAAGAACCTGACCTCTGTTCTCCAGAATCTGTTATCCGATTTGGGGAGAGCCCTAGGGCGTTGGACCTTAACTGAGGTGACCCCCCCCCCACCAGGGACATCTAGAAATGCCTACAAACATTTGTGGTTGTCTGTAGGGGTGGGAAGGTAGATGCTCTCGGCTTCTGTGGGCAGCGACCAGAGATGCTGCTAAGCATCCTTAATGCGCAGGGCAGTCCCCCTACACACACACACACACACACACACACACACACACACACACACACACAACAAGGAATTATCCAAAAAGGTCAACTGTGTTAAGGTTGAGAAACCCTGCTCTAGGGGTTTACTGTCAGTAGAAGAAGAAGATCATGTCTAGTTGGGGGAAAAGAAAAATGCTTCGTGGAAGAAGGGGCTTTGAGTCAGATTCCCCAACCCCACCCAGTGGAGCTGGATGCTGCATCTTCCCCAGGCTCAAAAAATGGTGGGAACAGAATCAGGCAGGTGAGGTGAGGCAAGGCATGGGACAGGAAATGCAGTCCACAAAGAGAACTGTGTGTGAACTAACAGAGCTAGAAAAGAGGGAGAGTCCGTATGGAGCAGGAAGAGAACAAAAGCAGAGAAGACATGCAAATTTAGGGCAAGCAGTTTCTGCTCTGATGTGATGCTCCAAGGTCCTTAAATATTGCTTGTGTTTCTTTTTAACCACACAAATCAAAAGGCAACATAAACTTTTATGTTCACCAAGACCATCCCTTGAATGCGGGGCTTGCGGGGTATAGATGGATAGGCACATATTTTGCTTCCTCTCCCCCGCATCATTTTTCACCACTTACATAGTAGAGATTCCTTGGAACTCGGTTTTATATCACATTAAATTTAAAAAATGTGTGCATACGTAAAAATACAACCTATCAAGGCACAGAAAATTCTGAACCGCTTCTGTAATTAATAGGACATTGTAGGAATCACTATTAAGAAATATTATTCTGACCTAGTTCACCGTGTCATACTGCAGATTGTCCTTTTCGTGAATCATGGGATGGTTTGTGAGAAAGGACTACAAAGCTGGGTCCCTCGACATTAGCCATCTCACCCCTCAAAGTTCAGCCAGAAGTGGGACGGAACCCTTCTCACCATGTTGACATGTTTACTTCTGGTGTCGGAAAATATTGCTGCTGCCTAATTTGGTTTCCCAGTCCGTTGGCACTGCGCTCCGCTCCGTTGCCTGGAGACATATATTTTATTCTTTCCTTTGATGATTCACAAATAAATTAGCACGATCCACTCAGATCTGCCAACATATATATGTTACTGGAGAAATCTGAGAGGTTGAAAAATGATTGTAATTTATTGGATCCCAATACTTTTTTCTGAAAGGACCAAATAAATAGCATCGGCTAGTTAGATACCTGACATATTTATTGCAGTGTTCCCACTGAGCACTTCCCATTGTCATGCGTTCTCACACATTGTTTTCACAAATTGTGTTTTGAAAGAAATTCAGGCCAGAGAAACAAGATGTTATCTTTTGGAAAGGATGAGGCCACTCTAATGGAAGAGGATAATCCATTCAGAGGTTTGGAAAGCCAATGTCCTCCGGTGGGTGTGATAAATCCAGATGATTTGAATCCAGGATTTTGCACTGGAACCTTGCAGTTAGTAGGAAAGGATTTAGTTGTGTTCCAAATAAACACAATGTATCATTATTACTATTGGGTAAGCATGAACATCTGTTAGGTCAGTTTTACCCTGTTTTCTGAAGGCAACGGGACTCATTGAGCACCGTTCTAAGTAAGCCTATTTCAAATGGATGGATCTAAGATGAGCAGGTGGTGCTGAAGCTGCTCCTTGATCATCTCTGCGTTTGAAAACCAGAATTAAAAAGAAAAAAATAAACCCACCTGCTCATCTCAGATGGGTCACATGCGTGGAGAGCCCCAAGGAGATTGCAATTCCCTTCGGAATTTCATCAATAGAACCATTTTCAAAAGATGAGATTTTATTTTATTTTATTTTATTTTATTTTATTTATTTGGGAGCAGCAGAGAGAGAGAGAGACAGGAACATTGACCTGCTCCTTTATGTGCCCTGACTGAGGATCAAACCTGCAACTTTGTCATTTCTTGGTGATGCTTTTAACTGACTAAGCTAACAGGCCAGGGCCAAAAGATAGAATATTTGAGATAGCTGGTCTTCTTCATTTTTAAAGAAATCTTGTACATGCTCTAAGTAATTATTTGGGGCAAGAGGAATCTGAGTACTACCTAACAAGAAGTTATTCATCCCCCTTCTTCCTAATCAATATAGTACCTCCCCAGGTATCATTCAGTTTACACACGATCTGTAAGATAATTTCTCCAGGGTGAATCAGTAGTTTACAGCAAGCAGGTTATAGTTGCAAGGGATATAGTCCCATCCCTCATTTTCCAGAGAGGTTATTAGATGAGATGGCCATGATCACATGGCTAGTTAGTGGCAGAACTTTCTCTAAGGCCAGCCCTGTGGGAGGTGAGAGCCTGCAACAACGTTCGTTCATGTGTACTTACAGAGTACCGATTACAGGCCCAGTAAACAATGTAGAGATACGGAGTCCTTGTTCTCAGCTTGCTCACTGCCTGGCTCTTCTGTAAGATTTGGTCACAGTGGAAGCAGGATGTAGAAGTTCTACTATAAAAAGTATCCTTGTAACAACCTCACTTAAACCAGGTCCGAAATTTGCTTCAGTTCCTCTCAACAGTAATGAGGGAGGACAAGGCATTAAGTTTCACAGAAAAGGCCTGTGGGGGGGGGGGTGGTGTCTGTAATTAGCTAATCACAATATGGTTAAAATTAGGAAAACATCATTGTATGTTACAGAGGCCCAGACATATAAAGATACCTAGCATGCTGACAGCATCCTTTTTGCTGGAGTTGGTCAGTGATACCTCAGTGGAGGTTTAGTACCAAGGAGACCCCAAGGGGGAGCTCTTCTGGTTTGGAAATGAACTGAAGTTACTGGCTAATGGAACCCAAAAGCACAAGCCTTCAGAGCTGCATTGAGTAGTATAATCAAAGGCAGATAAGCAGAAAGCCACAAAGAAACCATGAATGCTCTCCACCCTGTATTTCTGTTGCTTATTTAATGCTGATGAAATCCTCACATCATTTAGGACAGGGTGGGGGTGTGTAATGGTGGGGAAGGGAGGGTGAAGTGTTACACAACGGGCAAGCATCACAGACATTTACCAAACAAGTTCCAAGACGTAAAACAAAAAAGATTTCCTCCTAGTTTGACTCCCAAAGGAACCGAGAAGCATTTCAAATGTGTCCAGTAAGACATTAAAAATAATTATCCCAGAGAGTAATCACTCCCTTGGTTGTTTTCAAGTATTTCTGTCTACAAACAAGAGAAGTTTTCTAAACTGCCAGGTTGGCTTACTTTGAAAGGTCTCTAGAACAAAAGTACTTAGGGTGACCCCAGGATACCTGGCAACAGTAACCAAGGATGTGGCCGAGGCTGAGAAAGATAAAAACAGATGATGCATTTTTTGATGTCAGACCTAAACTATCGTATAATTAAAACAGAATGAAATGATGAAGTTTAGAAACAAAGACATAATCCCATCAGGAAAATTAGTGAGCTTGTTTAAGAGAATTTTCAATAAGATTTCTTTACAGCATACAATAAAATTACTCTTATGTTCCCCAGATGGCCCCGTGGGGTGACTTTTTTATGTAATTAGAATTAGCTTTCCTCCTCCTTTTCTCCTTGTTCCCTCCTCCTCTTTCTCTTCATAATAATAGTTATTATTATTAGCTATCCTTACTAAGTACCTAGGCTCTCTCATACATTCTCGTTACTTCTCATAACAACTATTTTGATTAGAGGTTATTATCACCATTTCTGGGATGAGGAAATGGGTACTGGGACATTTGGAGGCCCACTGTTTACTATCTAGAATGTAGTGTCACCAGAGCAACAATTATCCTTTTGGATGGTAGAGCATCAGAATTCTGGGAGGCAGTTCAGCGGATAAACATTTAAGATCCACTTGGCATAGCTTGTCCTCAGAATCAAACTTACTGTCATGCTCAACCATGACAAGATTCACAGACCAAAGTAAAATTAAATTGCTTTTGCCACAGAATCTGCTTTTACCAGTATTTACAAAAGTCTGACCCGCTCACTTCTTGTGCATATCAAATTCTGGCATATCCTGATTCATGCAATGACTGGTTCCCTGAAATTAATTTTTTTTTTAACTTTTTTTTTTTTTTTTAGATTTTTATTTATTCATTTTAGAGAGGAGAGAGAGAGGGAGAGAGAGAAAGAGAAAGAGAAGGGGGAGGAGCAGGAAGCATCAACTTCCATATGTGCCTTAACCAGGTAAGCCCAAGGTTTCGAACCAGCAACCTCTGCATTCCAGGTTGATGCTTTATCCACTGCGCCACCACAGGTCAGGTCCCAGGTCGACGCTTTATCCACTGCGCCACCACAGGTCAGGCTGAAATTAATTTATTTTTTGTTAAATACAGTGAATAATAATGTTGATGTACTGTGGGGGAGTTACAAAAAGACTCTGCTATTTCAAGGAATCCCAAGGGTTTTGCCCCCTTTTGATCCATTCCTCTTCGCTCTCTCTCTCTTGCTCGCTCTCTCTGAACCTGATTTTCATATGCCAGGATGGGTGGAGGTACGATGTTCAAGCTCACCAGTATCGTATCTAAATAAAGCCAGAGGCGGCTCAACTGAAGGATCTACTTAGGTTTAAAACAAAGTGGCTTCCAAAAGAATCTCAGAACGAGGCCATTTCTGATTATCACAGAAGGTTATATGTATGTAGAGATGTTTTCATGTGCATATACTATGTGTGTGTGCACGCACACATGCGCACATGCACTTACACATTTCTGACATTACTGGGCTGGCCCTTCTCACTTGTACCTTTTTGCACAAATGCAATTTGTTTCTACTTCTCCTGTCTCATCCATCCCCCCAATCACACAACAGTTCTGACATCTTCCCTTGATCTTAGCCAAAAGGCTGAGAAGCAATCAATCCTGAAGTCTTGAGCTAAAGCAATATTGTATAAGAAAAAAGAAGATAATTTCACAGGGGCAAATTGGCAGCTTCTAGTTATATTTAAAGAACTTGGCCTGAGCTATGGTGGCACAGTGGATAAAGCGTCAACCTAGAATCCTGAGGTTGCTGGTTCAATACCTTGGCTTGCCTGGTCAAGGCTCATATGGGAGTTGATGCTTTCTGCCCACTCCTTTTCTCTTTCTCTCTCTCTCCTCACTTATAAATAAGTAAGTAAATAGATAGATAGTTAAAATGAAAAAGAAAAGAATTCCAAGGTGGACTGCCTGGAGCTTCCCATGCATTGGCAGCAGAGAGGGGTTAAATATCCCAGGCTGGGAGTCATGTCCTCAAAGGCTGAAACAGCAAACAGCTCTGCCTGGCTGGGTGCCTTAGGAAGATAGCCACGGAGCTTCAATCAGGTATTTGGGATCACAGCTTTTCTCAGAAATGCATCTTGGTTCCAGCTTCCCCTTTATCTCTGGCAAAGAGCATCATGACCATGAACTAAGGGATGTGGGTAGAACCTGGAGCCAGCTGCCAGAGGGCGCCCCACCCTGCTCATCAGGACCCAACCCAGAGAGCAGGAGCAGCCCTCACAACCCAAGCCATGCTTCAGGGGCCCGGCACCAAGCTGCCCCACTTGAGTCAATTTTTCTTTACACCCTTTCAGGATTCACAAGTGAGGCTGTGAGGCTTATGAGGGTGGCATCCCAGCCTTGTATGTCATTTGGCCCCTTTGAAGAGTGGGTAGCTCTTGGCAGGCTAGTGATGGCACAAGGAAAATGATAAAAATAATAACCACCTTCTATTTAGTGCTTGTTAAATGACTGGTGCTGCTGTATTTTCTTGGATTATTTCATTTGATCCTCACAGAAACTCTGGGAGAAAAGTCATATAAACATCTCCATTTTCTATATGAGGCACATAGAACTGGTCATTTGGCCAAAGTTTCACAGCTAGAAAACCACAGAGCGGGGATTTGCCCATGGGTTGATGTGATTCTAAAGCTTTTGGTCATAACTGTACTGCCTTCAAGGAGCAGTGACATTATTGATTACCCAGGGTCCTGCCGGAAACAGGTGATACACTCAGATGGGGTAATTGAGGAATATTTAATGAAGCGTCTCTTTTAAAAGGTATGGGTAAGGTTAAGGAAACCTACAAGGGGCGGTAAAGCCCCCTGACCCTAGACAGCTAGACAGTGCAGGGAGCCCGTTACCATCCATGGCGCAGAGGGAAGGAGCAAGGGGAGAGTGTGGTTCCTGAAACCCAGACAGAGGGACTGAGGCTGTTGCCGACCACCTTACCAGAACACTGGCCTGTAGGGAAGTCATCTTAAGCTGACTTGGCAGGGAAAGAGCCAGGGAACAAATAGGCTGACCACATTCTTTCTCCCTTCAAGCTCTGCTAGTGTTGCCCATTGCCCAGGTCTTACCAGAGGAGGGAGGCAAGGGAGCCCAATGCTGCAATTCATACAGGTCAGCCTCCTGGGACCCAGACTGGGGTGAAGAAAGGTAGCAATGGACTTGAAAGGGGCTTGGATGTCTGAAGATAACTTTATTTCTGTCTTTTCTTGACTGATTTTTGGCTGGCTCTATTATTATAGACTAGAAATGATTTTCCTTTGGAATTTAGAAGACATTTCTCTTTGCCTTTAGTTTCTAGCATTGCTTTTTTTTTTAATTTTAATGGGGTGACACCAATAAATCAGGGTACATATGTACAATGAAAACATCTCCAGATTGTCTTATCATTTGATTGTGTTGCATACCCGTCACCCAAAGTCAAATTGTCCTCTGTCACCTTCTATCTGGTTTTCCCTGTGCCCCTCCCCTCCTCCCTATCCCACTCTCCCCTCCCTCCCCTGACCCAGCCATAATAAATGATGACATTGGATCATTTACAACAAAATGGATGGACCTTGATAACATTATACGGAGTGAAATAAGTAAATCAGAAAAAAAGAACTGAGAACAGCATGATTTCATACATAGGTGGTCTAGCATTGCTTTTGAGAAATACGAAGTTATTTTGATTCTTGACGCCATATATGAAATTAGCTTTTCCTCTCTGGAAGTTGATAGGATCTTCTTGTCAGGAGTCTCCTAAACTGCCCAGTTCAATTGTCAATAATCCTTGTTTAAAAGAACCGATCTATTAAACAAGTCGTCCCTACGACTATTTTATAATGGAAATTTATAGAAACAGAAAAGGGAATTGCTTACTCATTTTTGGAAAATATCACTTTTTCCTTAAGTGGCATTTAGACACCCAATCTAATATAAGTATTGAATTTGATGTTCTATTTTAAAATACATTTTCTGGGCAAATCACATTAGAAATGGAAAGAAAAATAATTCATGATAGTGAGAACATCCAAAATTATAGTATTTCTACTCAACATCTAAAAATGTCTCTCTCTGGCCGGGTAGCTCAGCTGATTATTACGTTGTTCTGATATGCCAAGGTTGCATGTTCAATCCCCAGTCAGAGCACATACAAGGATCCACCAGTGACTACATAAAGAAGAGAGACAACATATGGATGCCCCCCTTTTATTTCCACTTTTTAAAAAAAACAAATCGATAAAAAATTTAAAAATAAATGACAAATAAAAATGTCTCAGTTATACTATCTTTACATTAAAATGGTGTTGACTACTATAGACCTAGGTTAGCACTAAACAGTGGTGTGCGTCTTTTCGATAATAGCTTGGGACCACAGACTCTTCAGAAAGTAGACTTACTAGGCATTTCCCTGAGAAAAGTATGTTTTATTTTAATGAGCTTATTATTTTACATGAAGATATTATCAGTGGAGAAGAGACTGCGCTTTTGTAGAAACCACCACCCAATGAGTGATGGCCCTGGTACTGAACAGCTGGTGATAAAATTCTGTTGTGGGTTGTAGTCTCCTGAGGGAGTCAGCATTGGCATGGGAGAATTTTCAGTCTGTTGAACACCAGAGACGAGACTGGCTCTTGGCCACAAACTAGACTGCACAGTCAACTTACGATGTTTTGACAATTGAAACGAAACTGCCAGAGGGAGGAGCGAGAACAATGGTATTTTGGCAAATAGAGTAAAGGTAGAGCTTGCCTGACAATTCAGGTTAGAAGGAAAATGGAGGCATGGGAAGAGTGATGTTGGCAGACTCCTTGCCCAGAAGCAAGCTCTCCATGGGAGGTTTCGACTGATTCAGGGAACTGGCTCACAGTGGCCATTTGGATTTGGCAATTTTGTTGGATATTTTCTGGCAAAGGGGCACTTTTTCTAGGACTTCAAATACAATAAAAGTAAAAAATACACAATTAACCCAGATAGCTATAGTATCCTTGCGACGGAAGGGAGGACAAGAGAGAGCTTATGAGACTAGATGGGAAACGTTGTTACCCTGTTGCCTTGGAGATCAGCTAGGATGGTTCAGATGTAGTATGGCCTGTGGAAGTAGTTAGGCTAAAGAAACCTCTAGTTGCCCTTTCTAGACTTGCAATCCTCTAAAAATGGAAATTAAGAAGCATTCATTCATGACCTTGACAACACTGTTTATAAAAGTATATTATAATGTATCAGTAAAACGAGCAGGAAGAGGGTTTATGTGAAAGTTCATGTGAGCAATTCAGCTATTAGCACACATGCCATTCCCTACCTTGACCCCAGCAGGAATGTGTAAATTGTAACATATGGAATGTAAGCATTTGTTGAGATGTTTCATCAATCTGCCGGGCAATGAGCATCACAGGGCCCAGTGTGTGAACAGCCGGCAGAAAGGGAGAGACTGTGAATGTTGGCATCTAACTTCAGGCTATTAATCAGCCCAGAATGACAATCAAAAATTTCTAGACAGTGTTGCTTAATAATATTTGTTATTTCTGACAAGATGACACTTTTTTTTATGGGACAAAAATAACTATAATCATAATTTGGATAAATGCTGTAAAGGAATATAATAGCTTACATTAATAGTATAGGCTCTCTTCCAAACTTTCTACATAGATGATCTCATTTAATCCTCAGAACAGTCTTCTGCTATAGATACTATTGTTATCCCCATTTTAAAGATAAAGAAACAGAGGCTTGAATGTCTACATGTCTTATTCAAGGTCACACAGCTAATGAGTGGTGGATTTACACTACAGTGTCAAGCAGCATGAGGCCAGGCTCCAAGTTCCTGACACTGTGCTATTTTATATTAACTGAGTGGGGAAGGGCGGAAGTGGCACTGATTTAAATTTGCAGGTTAAAAAAAATGTCTTTCAGGATATATATATATATATATATATATATATATATATATATATATTAGGATAGATCTTAAGCTGAGCTCAAAAGGAATTAATTGGGCAAAAGAAGGAGTATTCCATAATTAAGGAACTAGCATGTCCAAAGGCCCTGAGGCAGAAGGAGCTGGCCTTGGAGATGGGTGTGACTGTAATGTGGAAGTGAGGCAAGGCTGGATTGGTAGGCAAGGTCAATGCAGCTGGAACCTTGTAAAACTCGTGAACTAAATCCCGAGCAGAGCGGGAGCTCCTGAAAAGCATGACTTTATCTGGGACTCAGTGGTGCTGCTCCATCCCAGCAGGGAGAGCTGCTCTCCACAGAAGATGGAGGCTGCTGCTGAGCTAACAAGCTGCCCCTCCTTCTCACCATCTTCTGAAGGAGTAGCGGGTTCTGCGTACTTCTGTTTATATTAGACCTCTGTTCTCTAGTGCAGTTATAATACAGCCATGTCAAGAAAAGACTGGTGCTATAAATGTTTGTTTCCTCAAAATTCAAATGTTGAAACCTTGATCCTCAGTGTGATGATATTAGGAGATGTGGAGTTCAAGAAGTAATTAGGTAACCAGGGCAGAGTTCTCGTGAATGGGATCAGTGCCCTTATAAGAAGAGGCCAGAGAACTAGCTTGGTGCCCTTTTGCCATATGAGCATACAATGAGAGTTCAGTAGTTTGCAACCTGGAAGAGGGCTGTGCCTAGAACCAGGCCATGCTGGCATCCTAATATCAGACATCCAGGTTTAAGAACTGTAAGAAATAAAGTTCTGTTGTTTTTAAGACACCTAATCTATGATGATTTGTTATATCAGTCCAAACTGATTAAAACAGCTGGTAATTCCAAAAAATCATTCAGCACTGAGATCTACTTAATAGTAACCTCAGTTACCACCATTCGTTTTGGCATTGCCCACCCTATGAGACCCCATTAAGATTAAAAAATGAGCTTTGCAGAAGCTGGAGAGGTCCCAGCCAGGTCAAGGACGGAGGACCTTGTCTTTCCAGCCCTTCAACTCTCTCCTGAAGGCCCTCAATTAAATGGTTTGATCCCTAAAAAAGATTAAAAATTACTCCTCTGCCCACCAATTTTCACGTTTAAAATGGCAGCATTTCCTAATTCTTAAGATAGATACTATAGTTCTGGCGGGGTAACTCAGTTGGTCAGAATGTTGTCCTAATAATGCCAAGGTTGTGAGTTTGATCCCCAGTCAGGGCACATACAAGAATCAGCCAATAGATGTATAAATAAGTGGAACAACAAATCCATGTCTCTCCCTCCCCCTTCCTAAAATCAATAAGTAAAAAATTTAAAAGATAGATACTTTATTATTCTGTGCCTTTTTAAATTTAGTTCTTTCAATTATTCATTCATCAAATATTTGCATAGCTGTTGTATGACAGACATGAAAAATACAAAAGCAAATAAGACAGAAGTGTCCGTGCTCACAGGACTAAAGTCTGGCTCCAGGGGAGGACACTCCCACCACACAATGCCATCATCCCCTCTGGGAGGCAGAACAACGGCATCCGAAGGTATCCATGTCCTAATCCCTGGAACCTGTGCATATGTTACCTTACATGGGAAAAGAGCCCTTGCAAGGATAATCAAGTTATGGATCTTCAGAGGAGGAGAGCATCCTGGATGATCCTGGTGGGCTCAATGGAATCAGAGTTCTTTTAAAAGTGAATGAGGGAGGCAGGAGGGTCAGAATCAGAGAAAGAGACGTAGGGCCAGAAGCAGAGTGAGAGATGCAATTCCTGGGTGGGGGCCACAAGCCAATGCAATGCAGGCAGCTTCTGGGAGCTGGAAGAGGCAAGGCGAGGATCCTCACCAGAGCCTCCAAAAAGGAATGCAGCCTTGCCAGCACCTTGACTTTTAGCCTAATGAAACCCATCTGGGGCTCTGATCTCCATAGCTAGAAGATAATAACTTTGTGCTATTTGAAGCCCCTAATTTTGTAATAATTTGTTATACCAGCAACAAGAAACAAGTACATTCTCTGCTCCAGCCAGGACCTGGCCCAAAACAGACATTTTTATCCCTCAGTTTCCCACTGAGCCCAGAAGTGGCCTCACAGTCTTCCTCAACCAGCAGTCTAAGAGGCTCCCCTCAATCCGTGAGATGCAGCTCATTTGCCATCCCTTGGAGTCTGTACAACAATTATACCACTGGCATTATGACTCCTTTGGCATCGCCATTTATAAATACTAATTACATAGGTATTACTTGATAATTTTTTTTAGATTTGTGTTCCTAAACTGATTCCACTAATTGCTGTGCATCCTTGGGCAAATTACATATATCTCTGTGGTTCAATTTCTTCATCTCTAAAACAAGAGTAAGTATAATAATATCTACCCTTTAGGGTTGTGAAGATTAAGTGACTTAGACATTAAAGCATTAACAATAGTGCCTGGCACATAGGAAGTGCTCAAAACAAATTTAATCAACAGCAATGGTGGCTGTTACTATGATTCCCTATGGAGTTTAACATGAGGCTTGAAAGCCATTTGTGGTCATTGTGCTTACAGTGTGGGACATGCACTGGACAGTCAAGAGTGAGTGCAAGTTGACAGGAGCTGATTGGGGGAAGATGGATGGAATTAGGGCGCAGTTGCTGGAAATGGAAAGCAGTAGGTGGACTGGAGAGACATCACAGAGGTTAAGTCAACAAGGTCTGTTGATGAGCTGCATATGGGGGGAGGGACGTGCCAAGGGTGACAGAATCAGGGGCCTCATAATGACATGCTATTCCAGCATGAATCAAATCCCCATCTTGTTTTTCTGCTCTCCCTGCCCCCTATCTTTTCCTGCCATGGTACCTCTTTCCTTTCTTCCCTGTTAAAGAAACATCAGGAAAATAAAAACCAGGAGCAAAAGAAGGCTCTAGGTATAGGAGTCTGAACTATGTTTAGCAATAAAGGGAGACTTCTACATGAACTTTGGTTTTTTGGTACCAGTATTGTGAAGACAGTGTCGTAATTGGATAGAAAAAGGGGGGTATTAAGAAAAGCAATGGCCTGACCTGTGGTGGCACAGTGGATAAAGAGTCGACCTGGGAACACTGAGGTCGCCAGTTCAAAACCCTGCACTGGTCTGGTCAAGGCACATATGGGAGTTGATGCTTCCAGCTCCTCCCCTCTTTCTCTCTTTCTCTCTCTTTCTCTCTCTCTCTCACTCTGTGTCTCCTCTCTAAAATGAATAAATAAAAATAAATTTTTTTTTAAAAAAAGAAAGAAAAGCGATGAAGAAAAAAGTAAACAGAATTAAAATGTCTCAACTGATTTTTTTAAAGAAATAAATAAAAGTGAAGCACAGGCAAATGGGTTTGCATATTTAATGCCTGTAATGAAACTGGGCAGGGGGTGTGGCAGGAGGCAGAGACTAGGCAGTGGTTCTTAACCTGGGTTCTATCAAACCCTAGGCGTTCGATGAGTCGGTCTCAGGGGTTCTGAGAAGCCTCTGCCGCAGAGGCCAGAATAAAGTAATACCGTAATTTGTTGTGAGTTCATGCACTTTGTTGGTTTTGTTCTTTGAGCTAGGTGATGTTCATGCATGGCTCATTTTGTGCACCAGTAAAAAAAAACCAAACATATACCTATGTCTTGAATTTGGAAAAAAAAAAATCATATTTTATTTATCACTAAAGAAGGGTTCGGTGAATGCGCATATGAAACTGGTGGGTTCGGTACCTCAGAAAAGGTTAAGACCCACTGAGTTGCTCTCTTAGTTACACAACAGAGTATCTGGGGACCTTTTCAAACTCTCAGCGCCCAGGCTGCATCCAAGACCAGATAAATCTGAATCTCTGAGCAGGATCCAGGAATCAACAGCTTTTAAAGCTTTCCAAGTGATTCCAACGTGCATTCAAGGAGAACCACTGGACTATAGGAACCAGACCCATGGCGGCTGTGCAGGGTATGGGATGGGACCAGGGACGGAGTGATGGGGGAGAAGGAAAGATTTCTGGGGATGGGCGTCGGGAGAGATGGCTTCCAGCCTGGCTTTTGCCACCAGTGAGCATCTGAGCATGGAGCGGACGGCGCAGGGAGCCCATGAGATCGTGTTCACGAGCTCTGTGAAGCAGGCAAAAGGAAGGGGTACAGTCCTTAGGAGAAGCCCATCTTGCTGGCACTTGAGGTGCCTGTAGTAGGCTACCAGCCCCACAGCTTCAGGGTGGCTAACGAGAGCCGCCTTCTCCCAAAAGCACCTTCACGGCCTTCTGCATCTGTGCTCCCACAGTAACTCTTCTTAAAGGTGGGATGTTTCCGAACTGGCTCCCCAGGAATTGTTAAACGGGGGAGTTTATTTCTGCGTGAAACGAAACACCTATTTTCCCCCCTACTACTCAGGTCTGAGACTTGGCTGCTGAACAGAAGGGAGGCAGGAAAGGCACACTTTGAAATTGTAGCAAGCATTTGAGCAGACTGAATTCAATTTTGGATACAAATGTCAAGGACCGGCTCCCCTGGCTTCTGCTCCTTGTTTACTGAGGCGCGATGTGACGCTCCATTGAAGGGCAGGCTGATAATGATGCAGTAGGGAGCGAGGGGCAGCCCGCTGACTGAGCAGCGGAAGGGTGACCTTCCCCAGGAGGCTTGGGGAGACTGCCTGGAAAGCCCTGCCAGGTTTCTGCGTGCACCGTTAGGACCAAGGCAAGAATCAGAGCTGCTCTCTTCCCGTTGTGGCCACAGACATGCTTGATCTTCCTGGTTCATAAAATAAAGAGACTGGAATAATTTATCTTTAATCTTCTCTTCCGGATGTTTTATGACTCTGGCATTTAACTATAAATGCTGGAGAGGAATGCCAGCAAAGAGTGTAGGATGAAATTTGGGACAACTATTTGGGAGGTTAATTGGTTATTAGTTTTCAAATGCCTTAATAAGCATATCCATTAGAGATGTCAATTCTTAGAATGCATCCTTTGAACATACTAGCACAGTTATGTAAACATGGATGTTTATAATTGCAAAACATAAATAACAATGTATATGTTCATTAGTAAGGATGTAGTTAAATAAACCAGCTATATATCCATTATAAAGAATGCAGATCCATTTATTTATACTGAAAAGGGAAAATCACCAAAATACAATTTTAAGTGAAAAACATTAGATTGTTGAGTAAAAGATATAGCATGATCACATTTTCTTCAGAAATGAAATCCAGATGTGTAAAATATATATTTGTTCAATTATATATTTATAAGTCTATGCACAGAGAAAAGGTCAAGAAGCGTTCCCTCCAGGGCTGCACAACCCGATATGGTGGTCACTAGCTCATGTGACCACTGAGTACTTGAAATGTGGCTGACTGCAACTGAGGAACTGGATTTTTAAAATTGATTTAATTTTAATGACTTTATATTTAATTTAAAAATGGGTATTTTATTCAATTATTGGAAAATGCGTAAATATGTTTGCAACAACTTGGATATACATGTCTACTTTTTCAATGTATGTTTTGTGAAATCTAACTATAGATCCAAATATTTTCAGTGAAAATTTAGTAAGCAAATTGAGCTGTGTTATAAGGGTAAAATACACACCGGATTCAAAAGACATAGTACAAAAACTATAATTTTTAAAATCTCAATAATTTTATATTTCATGAATAATTTGATAATGTTGCTTACATGTTGAAGTAATACTATTTTGGATACATTAGGTTAAGTGAAATATAGAACTAAAATTAATTTCACCTGTTCCTTTTGCCTTTTTTATTTTAATGTGGCTATCTAGAAATGTTTAATTATCTATGTGGCTAACATTTTTATGGACTGTGCTGCTTTTGGGAATGGGATTACAGGAGAAGGTTAGACTTTAATTTTTTACTTTATATATTTTTTTATTGTTTGATTTTGTTATTGGTAAGCTTGAGTTACCTTGATAACTTACAGAGAATAGTTATAAATATTAAAATAAAGAGTTAATTCCCTGGCTATATTTTGATACATAAAGAAAATTATTGAGAAGACACCTCCTCTAATTTGTCTCTTCAGGGATGGTGTGTCAGGGTCTGAAATAAATTTTTTGCCATCAGATTATTATAAATTGGAACTCTCACCATCATGTCTCTGTAATTTACCAGTATCTTCTCATCACTTGACCCTTTTCTGGATTACAGCTAACCTCAGCAAGGATACTTCTGACTAAAAACCATCCCAGCTGTGTTGGAAAATGATTGTTTCTCAGACAGTGGGAGATAAAAGCCCATGAGAGTTAGAAAAAAGAGAGAACAAACCCTTAAAGAAATCTCCTCTCTTCTCTCCAGTTCCCTCCTTCTTCCATATCAAGATTCCCCAAAGCTTTGGGGATCTATAGTTCTAGGCTGAACTTCCTACCTCACTAAATGACAAGGCCAGGATGTTAATGTTCCTCACACAGACACGTCTGTATTATACATAAAGATGTCTGTGTTACACATAAACACGTTATGGCTGTAACAATATCGCTTTCAAAGGAGCACTAATCCGCTGAAGTCATCCAGTCAGAAAACATTTGCTACTCCATGTCTTGTGTCTGAGCTGTGTGTGAGAGAAAGAAAGTAGGAAGGAAGGAGGGAAAGGAAGGTCAGAGGGAAGGAAGGGGGGGAGAGAGTTTTTAAAATTGCTCCTCTGCACCTGACCTGTGGTGGTGCAGTGGATAAAGCGTCGACCTGGGAACACTGAAGTTGCCAGTTCAAAACCCTGTACTGGTTTGGTCAAGGCACATATGGGAGTTGAGCTTCCAGCTCCTCCTCCCTTTCTTTCTCTTTCTCTCTCTCTCTCTCTCTCTCTCTCTCTCTCTCTCTCTCTCTCTCTCACTCTGTGTCTCCTCTCTAAAATGAATAAAATTAAATTTTAAAAAAATTAGTAAAAATTGCTCCTCTGACTTATTATTTATTATGGTGTCACTCTCATACACTATTTTGTTTAAAAAGTGGATTATATATCACTTTTCAGCCTTTTGGCTAAGATCAAGTGTAGTATCTCTTCTTATCAGTTTAAAAAGTTGATTATAATCTATTTGCACAAACTTACAGATGTATAGATAACTCAAATCAACATTTGGTTATGAAATCATTGGGTTTGAATGGACCCAGGGTGACTTGGGTAGAGAAAAAATCAGCTGCAATTCTCTTATAGCTCAGGAAATAGCTCATTTGATGCTCCCCTGAAACCCCGTACTACCAATGTCATAGCTTGTATCTCCCTAGATATATATATATACTTGCTTGTTTTTATTTGTCTTCCTTGCTAGGCACCTCTGTCCTTAGGACCTAGCACAGGGTCTGGTGAATTATAAGCTCTTAATAAAAGTTTATTGACTAGCTGAACAAATGAACAAAGAAATGAACTAACCTACCATTTAAGGATCAGTCATTATCTAAAATGTTAATAAAATTTGAGTTTCATCTCAAACAATGGGTTTGTAAAAATTTCTATTTCATTAACACTATATTTATTAAATGCCTATGACAGGCTAAAAACTGGGTAAACAAAGCCAGCTTTTAAACACACACACACACACACACACACACACACACTCACATGCTCCCTGCCCTTGTGCAGTTTACAATCTGCACAGAGAAGGGGAAGGAAGGGGTCAAGCATAAATACATAAAATATAAAACCACAAACAGTAATAACTGCTCCCAAGAATATGATCAAGGATGCTCATAGAGAATAAAGGGTCTGTACCAGTTTAACCAACCCAAGTTCTTTTTTCTCTGAAAAAGTGACATTTAAGCTAAAACATGGAGGATGAAAAGGGGTCCACTACTGAACTGTTAGATAAGCAAATGCAAGACAAGTGTGGCAGTAGGAGAAAGGGGAAGGACCTTTCACACACCCAGGAGCAGTGTCTGCTGTTTCTGTGACTCACTGCCCAAAGTTGCTATGAAATTCCAACCTGACTTTATTCCTTCAGATTTTAGAGCCCGTGTTAATGTGTGTGCCTGGCTGGGTATCAATGTCTATTAGAACTCATGTGCTCATAGTATAAAGAGGGCGATTTTTCTTATTTGAAGGGCAAATGTGATCAGGAGGGGATGCCCTGAGAGCAGGCTGTGGGTGGCTAGCAGTAGGCTGGGAGATTTCATTCACTTCTCTGTTCAAGGCTGAACCATGCCTCTTCACATTGGCCTCTGTATTTCACATCTGCTCTAACTCCTCAATTCTGCATATATATTCACACACATATAGTTTTTTTGGGGGGGGTCGGGGGACAGAGACAGAGAGAGAGTCAGAGAGAGGGACAGACAGACAGGAAGAGAGAGAGATGAGAAGCATCAATTCTTTGTTGTATCTCCTTAGTTATTCAGTGATTGCTTTTTCACATGTGCCTTGACTGGGGGGCTACAGCAGAGTGAGTGACCCCTTGCTCAAGCCAGTGACCTTGGGCTCAAGCCAGCAACCATGGGATCATGTCTATGATCCCACACTCAAGCCAGTGACCCCCCCCAGCCCTCCCCACCCCCCTACCCCCCGCTCAAACCAGCAACCCCACACTCAAGCCAGATGAACCTGCACTCAAGCCAGAGACCTCAGGGTTTTGGACCTGGGTCTTCCGCATCCCAGTCCAATGCTGTATTCACTGCTCTACTTCCTGGTCAGGCACATATACTTTTCTTGACTGTAGTTACTTGTGTAAAGAGGTTCTCGGGATTCACAAGTGAGAGGATTCTTACTTTTCACCTTACATTTCTTGTCCAGTCGTGGGATTCAAATAATTTAACAACCAGTTCTCTGCCCTAATGACTGTGTTAAGTATAAAAATGATATACCAAAAGGAAGCTTATTATCTCATGCATTTAATACTTAAATAAGAACAATAAAAGAGGTATACAAAACTAGATTATGTTATAAGAAAGATTTTTAAAATATTAATGAAAAAATATTAAATAATACCTGACAAAAACAATAAAATTGTTATTTAAGATATTTCCATATTGCTTCTTGATTGGCATCCTCACTTGTAATTTTTTTCACCTAAGAATGGAATGAACATTACTACAGGTGCTTAGAATACGCTGTTGGACAGTTGAATGTTAAAAAGAGTAAGGAATGTAAATTTGTGATATCTACATTGGGCGGCTGCCCAGACACCCTTCCTTAGAGAGAACCCTGATTATAAGTGCCATTTTAACAACCAGTTCGCCAAACTCAACAAAATAATTAGGTATCGGTTCTGCAGAACCAGTACGAACCGGCTGAATTCCACCACTGTTCTTGCCGTTTTGAATGTTTTTAATGATGAGGTTTTTATACCTTACAAAATTAGTATGTAAAATTGTGAACTTCATATACAATTCTGTTCACCATATGAATATTGCTGGGAATTAGTTTTCATCTTTTTTTCTGTTTATTAATGCAATACAAGCCCAATGCCATTAGATTTGGAAAATCAGGAAAAAAATTAAATTTGTCAAACTTAATCATCCACAGATTACTACTGATAATCTCTTAGCATATTTCTTTCCAATGCCTTTTTTAAAACAAGACTCAATTCTACTTGTTAATTTATAAACAACTTTTTAAACTCAATACATGGCAATAAATGTTGAGCTTTTTTATGGATGTATCATAGCTTAAGTTAAACATTTCTGCTGGACATTTAGATTGTAACTTTCACCACATTAAAATTTTTTAATCTAAATTTTATGTGCCTCTCGCCATCCAAGGGTTCTACTTAATTCGTCAATATTCAGCAAACAACAGTGATTACTTGGTAATAAAAAATAATAAAAACCTTTGCAATATAATCAAATACTTCAAACAATGTTCCACTGGGTGCAAACTGAAGGTATGAAAATCTAGACTGACCAAATCAAATTCAACATTGTTTCTTAATGACCCTAAAAAATTTAAATATACTGCTCACAAAAATTAGGGGATATTTCAAAATGAATATGAAGTGATAAAATATCCCCTAATTTTTGTGAGCAGTGTAACAAGTTTCACTCTTTCATTCAAAATGCCCCTTCAAAAAGTATCACCGTCTCAGAAGGTTCAGGGGTAAAGGGTAGGAAGGGTTTCCTCTGAAATGTCAAATGTTTCAAGACTAGCTCCCAGCTGTTGTGTGGAGTTGGCTGGCAGGCAGGTAGGGAGTAGGGGCAGAGGAAGAGGGGAGTATTCCTGGGGTCCACTGCTCTGATCCTAACTTACCATGTAACCAGGTGAAGGGGTGGGACGAGAGGCAGAGCTTCAGGTGCTCAGGAATCAGAAATGGGTAGGCTGGAAAGATTCCTTCTGTCAGTAGCCCCCACAGTCCAGGGCTTGAAAGACAGAACCCAACCCATTACTCTCTCACAAAACAGAACAGCAGGCAGGGCTGGACCATCTTCATGCCAGACCAGCCTGTCTGTCTCCAAGCCAGCAAATACGCCAAGATTCATTACCCCTCCAAACCTGACATTCCCTAGTTACAATCCTGCGATTTCAAAAAAGATTATCGTTTTGTTTCTTTCCAGCTATAGCAACCTGCTCTCTTAAATAGGTTCTTTATCTGGTGAGGCCATTACAGTCTGCGACTAACAGCTGTTTCACTGTTTGCTCTTGTCTTTTCTGATTGGCACCTCCCCCAGCTGACCTCGGCCTGAAGCACACACCTTTCCTTCTGCACTCCCGCTGGTGCTCAGTAGTGCAGTTTGCTGTTGTAGGGTTCCGCTTTCCCATTATAAAAGAGACGACGTTGTTATTAATGTTGCATGTCCTGGTATCTAATACCAAACATATTTCTGGATGTTGGTTTTAACTTTCACCATTGAATTTTTCTTTACATAACAAATGGTCTACAATAGGCATGTCTTTCTTTTATATTTAAGGGGAAAAAATGCCCTTTCAAAAAGTAATTTATCGGCCCTGGGCAGTTGGCTCAGTGGCGGAGCATCAGCCCAGCATGTGGATGTCCTGGGTTCGATTCCCAGTGAGGGCACACAGGAGAAGTGTCCATCTGCTTCTCCACTTCTCCCCTCTCGCTTCTCTCTCTCTCTTTCCCTTCTGCAGCCATGGCTGGATTGGAGCAAGTTGGCCCTGGGCACTGAGGATGGCTCCACGGCTTCCACCTCAGGCGCTGAGAAGAGCCTGGTTGGAGCAACAGTGCAACACCCCAGATGGGCAGAGTATCGCCCCATAGTGGGCATGCCAGGTGGATCCCAGTCTGGGTGCATGTGAGAGTCTGTCTCTCTGCCTCCACTCCTCTCACTGAATTGATAAATAAATAAATAAATAACATGAAAAGACAAGCTTCAGACAGGGGAGAGGATCATTTGTAATGACTGCACACTGGCATCTCAGTGGATGGGAAGGACACTGACCGAGCCCTCAGGATGTGCCAAGCCCTGGACCAAGCCCTCCACGTCATCATCCCACTCCAGTCTCATCACATTTGTGGCCAGGCATGAGCTGTTAATATTCCCATGTTAAGATTCATAGGCAGATGCTCAGAGTTCTAGGGTCCAGTCCAAGATCATATCTCCACTGATGGCAGAGCCAGAATTCAACACAGACCTCTTCTTCCTCCAGGCACACTAAGAGCGTAGACTCTGGAGCCAGACTTCCTGGGTTCAAATCTCTCTCTTTCGTAAGATCAGCAGGTCACCTTCCTGCAGATCAATTTATCCACAAACTAATTCAGAGCACTCTAAAGCATGTGGTATTATGAACTAGAACTTCTGCCAATCTGGGGAGGGACAATTCAGCATTGGTTTGGGTACTGAACTGATTAAAATGCTCAACAAGGACAATCATGCTGACTCAGAATGAATAGAGAATGATCTTTCTGATTAGTGTTTCTGCTCACGTGTGTTGAATGAATGAGCATATGGAGCATTAAAACGTAATACCAGCAATTCTGCTAAATTTAATTCAGTCTTTCTCCCCCTAGAACACCAAGGTCATCGGAATGTGTATGGATTCTCAGAAGAAGAACAATTTGGCAATCTTCCCTTAGGTGTATTTTTGGTAATTTGCAGCCTGATGTAGAAGGTTAGGATGACCAAGCTGACTCTTCTCTCTGTCTCCCCTCATCCTTTTCTCTTTCTAAAAGTAAATCCTTTATATCAGTTAGCTTATATTTCGCTTATCCCTTTTTCATAAAAACATCCTGAGAAGTATACACACACAATCTAGTTATCTGAGTCTCTGCTTGACTGGAATGTAGCTATCCAGTGCAGAGGCCACCGGAGAGAGGATTAGGTCTTAAACTTTCCCCCTGCACTCACCATTCACAAGACTGAAGACACGCCATGGGTCCCTTGGTCATCTTTACTTCATTTAGGGCCATGAATACAGAGGCCAACCCATTAACACAACTGGCAAGTTGACAATAACTTAGTAGGGGGTCCAAGAAAAATGAGGTCAAGCTTTAAAAATAATTTTTGAAATTCAGTGACTAGTTATAGTTCAATACATTCTTGGGCAGACAAGGGATAAAACAGAGAAAATATATAGTAACCAGAGAAACATGTTTAGTAAACTAAATAGCAGAAGCTCTTAGCTGAACCATTTTTCATCTTCCTTTTCAACTTAAGCTAAATGTTTTTACATTTTAAGTCAGTTTTAAAGCCGTAAATCAAGATTCATCTACATTTTGGTTGGTTCTGCTGACTGACATCTAAAAACCTTGGTTCTCTTGAGAACAGTATTCTTTGCTCTTTGGTGCTAGGTATCGATCTGACCCAATGAGAAGCTAAAAGAAGGATCTGCTCATCTCTGGCTCCTCACACAGGGCTCACTGGTAAGGGTTTTGTTATGTACCATCTTTTCCAAATTTGTTCTAGCCCATTTATCTCTCAGTTGTTTTAATTTATATTAAGAAACCATGATTATTATCTACTGAAGCATTATCTGTAATAGGTAAGGAAAAACAACCATATTTCTTAAAAATAAGAGGTCTCTAAAAAAAGTTGAACTCCAAAAAGCAGAGGTTAGAATGATGGTTGTCGAGACTGGGGTTTGGAGATGGGAAGGTGCTGGTCAAAGCAAACACAGCCTTATATGCAGAATGAATACGTTCTCGGGATCTAATGTACGTCATGGTGACCATAGTTAATAATAGTGTATTGTATTTTTTGAAATTTGCTAACAGAGTAGCTCTCAAGTGTTTTCAACACACACACACACACACACACACACACAAATGGCAACTATGCAAGGTAATAGATATGCTAATTAGTTTGGTTGTGGTAATCATTTCATGAGGTATATGTGTATAGGAAAACATCATGTTGAGCACCTTAAATGTACATAATTTTTATTTGTCAAGTATACCTCAGTAAAGGTGAGGGGGAAATGAGATGTCTATATGAACAGGTATCTATAAACATGAGCAATACTGTGTGTCATATGTCCCCTTTTAAAAATACATATGTGGTCCCTGGCCAGTAGCTCAGTTAGTTAGAGCGTCCTCCTAATACACCAAGATTGTGGGTTTGATCCCCAGTCAGGGCACATATAAGAATCAACCAATGAATGCATAAATAAGTGGAAAAACAAGTTTCTCTCCCCCTCCCTCCTCCTTTTTTTTCTTCTCCTTCTCCTTCTCCTCCTTCTTCTCCTGCTGTTCCTCTTCCTCCTCCTCTTCCTTCTTCTTCCTCTTCTTCTTCCTCTTCTCCTTCTCCTCCTCCTCCTCCTCCTTCTCCTCCTCCTCCTCCTCTTCTTCTTCTTCTTCTCCTCTCTCAAAAATAAATTTTTAAAATTTAAAAATATATATGTGAGCATGTATTTATGTATAGTGTGTATCTGAATACACACACATTATATTCAAAAGAAAAAATGTTTTAGGAGACACATGTTAATAATAGGTGTCTAGGGAGCAACTTAGGGGAGAACCAGGAGGGAATGTCATTTTCTAATTCTACACTTCTCTATTGATTATTTTGACAATGAATAAATGCACTTTTGTAATACATAAAAGAAGGAACATAATATTTTCCTAGACATTTCAAAACTATACATTCTTCTAGAATTGCATTGCTGTTGAGGTTTCATTCACTTTGATAACACACTTATCTCCTCTTTTATAGCTTGGGGGAATGAAGGCCCAAGCTATAAACAGGCTTATATGAACAGGTATCTATGACAAGTGTGAGCCCTTCCTCCCCTGTCTGCTACTTCTCCAGGTTCCCCAGCCCCTGGGATAATGAGATAGTCACAGTTTCCTATAGCTTCCAGGCCACCTGCCAACTTTATAACCATTTTGCACTTGCCATTTGCAATCAGTATCATTTTTAAGAGTGGGCATGCATCTTATGCAAAGTCTGAAACATTCCGGTGGTGGACAGGGTGTTAGCAGCATTTCACTGGGCTCTACAGAATGCATCTCATTCAGGCTCCTCACACACTGTTCCTGGAAATCTTGGCTACATGATAGATTTGACTCTGGAAAATCTATCCACCAGCCTCTGAAAGGAAGCCAGAGAAGACTCATTCTCATCTCACAGATCTGGAAACTGAGGCACTGAAAGTTAACCTGGGCTGCCTAGGTCACACAGTAGGTTTAAGTAATGGGGTGATGTGGAAAAGGTATTGGGTTCAAAGCCCTAAATCCCAAATTCAACTTCCTGCCAGATTACATTTTCTTTAAGCACATTTTCTTTTCATTCTCTGAGCCATATCCTTGTTGGTAAAATAAGAATTATGATACCTGCCTCCCAGAATGGTGCTATTACATGCAAGTATATCATTTTCTTTTGCATATCATAAAGCACTGCAAATACGGTAGGAGGACCAACAACCAGGAAATGAGGTATGAATAGTCAAAGCACTAAAGTTGCATACTCAACTAGATTGTTTAATTTTCTTATGCCCAAACATAAATTTAAATTTTTCTTTCAAACATCTTAGAAGTCATCCCTTTACCTTAAAGAGTCTTGTTCTTTACACAAGCATTTTTATTCACCCTAAATATTTCTCCAAATGGGTTTTATAAGGGGCACAAAAGTATCAGTTCCACGGAGAAGGCGGCGATCCTCTACCAGAACGCCATGCCAAATCGGAAAGCAGTCTGAAAGCAGATTAAAGTTGTTTCAAATGCTTTAAAGAGGAGGAAAAATCTAATCCCCCAAGGCTTTCTTTAAATCCATATTCCTTAATTTCAGAAAATGTCCCAAGTCTTTTAAAAGGCCCAAATATCATTTTACAGTTTGGAAGCAGCAATGGAGAACATTTTCCAATCTTTTCGAACATTCTTCCTTCTGTAAGAAAGGAATCAGTAAAGCTGGCCTGCCTGATAAAGGAGCCAGCCTCAGAGAGTAAGGACCTGCCTGTCTTGGGGGTGGGGTGGGGGCAGCTATCCTCAGGGCCCAGGGCCTGGAGTTTATGGCGCATGACTACCTGGGGCATTCCTTAAAGAAGCAGAGTCAGGCATTTCCCTGTTATTTCTGGGTGAGAGTAGCAAGTCTGTCATTCTGTGGAAGAACGCCCAGTCCCTCCACTATGTAACATTGAAGGAAAGAAAGTTTCCAAGTGAGAAGAAAAACAGAGCTGCTTGCAATAGAGGCAAGCTGGACCATAGTCACTGACTGCTTCAGAGAACAGTTCTTCTAAAGCTGTCGGCACCTGCCCAGAGAGGTACTATTTTCTTGAAACACTTTTCTTGAATCTTCCATTGCTGATACAGAAACAGTTATAGAGTCGTGATGACAATGATCATGTATTGAGATTAACCAGGAACCAAGCACCATGCTAAATGCCCTACATGCAATGTCTTTTCAATCCACTCAGTAGTTTTGAGGCAGATACTATTACTAGCCCCATTTTACAGATGAGAAAGTTGAGGTTTGAAAGCTAATTAAACAGCCAAGTGATACACAGCCACTCCGTGGTTGAGCAGGTACTGGAACCTAGATCTTTCTGAAGTCACGTTAAACCAGAATGCTGCACTGACTCTGAAATTTTATTATAATTAACAATTGCCGCCACTGCCCCAGCTAAGTGTGATAAGTGTTTTACATGCTTGGTCTCATTTAATGCTTCCTGGCAGATTTACGTGGTACAAACTCCCTTGACCCTGGAATACTTTCAGCCTCTTCTGTCTTTCTTTCTTTCTCTCCTATTACCTTCCCCCTCCCTCTTCAGCTCAGAGATGTTGAATGCATTGCGGTTGCATTTTCACCTTGCCTTCAACTTGGCCTAAAAGGTGAACTGCGTAGTGAAGGGCACAAGTTCTCTCCTTTCAGGTCTTCTGCCATCCTCAGAGGGGAAGTTCCAAGTGTCCCTCTCTGCCCTCCCTCTTCAGGACACCTCCTGTGGACAGTGCCAGAACAGTGACCTCAGACCACAGCTCGACCGCTGATTACAAGTAATCCAGCTCCAGAGCTGATAGAGTAGCCTTTCTTTTAAAAGGAGGTAAAAATAGCCAAGAAACAACACTTGACTTAGTACTCTGAAAGGTTGGCATCCTTCCAGGATAGACTTATGTACTTTTTGTACTTGGAGGGGGAAAAAAAAGAGATGGGATTTGATCCAAGAATGGTCCTAGAAATGAGAGAAATATGGAGCAAGCAGCTGGAGCGGGGCAGCCAAGTGGTACCACCAGCTGCAGGCCCATTAATTAACATTCCCTGGTATGTAGCAGCTCCGGTGACCTTGATTCTTGTTGAATTCACAGAGATAATTTTTACAGAGCCTCTCTTTCCTCACTGCCGTATATTTATCCAAGGAGCACCTTACATATTTCCCCCATCTCTCCGAGCAGTAAATTTATTCTAATTGCAAAGAGATACAGTAAAAGCCTGATTGAACACTTGGAGTTTATAGAGATTTATTTCTGGGGCTTAAGGGGGCTTTTAGAGTATGTGACTGGAGCAGGGTTGAGGGGACCTAGGGGACAGGACCCAAGAGAAAATGTAGACTTAACAGATCTATAAAATGACCCCGCTGTAGATAAATGCTTGCTCCCAAGAAGCTTAAACAGCCTGACTGACCCGAACCAGGGTCTGTGACAGCCAGTCCGACCGGAGGTGTCCGAAGCATTGCACATCTCTCCCTGGATTTTCAGGTCTCCTTATGAAATTTGTGATTCCCCAGACAGAGGTGGGAGAGAGGGAAATCCGTTTTCCAGAGGGAAGAAAGCATATTTAGCTACACATTTCTAAGGACTAACAGCTATGCAAGAGGGATGAAAGTAAACCTCCAGCATCTTTCTTGAACATCACTCTGCCTTTCCTCCAACTCACTGATAAGCTGAATTCTGGATTTTAAGCCGAGGATCCTGGAAGGCAGATCAGGAGAGCCAGCCAGCCCTTCGCACCAGAATTTTCTGCACACAAACGGCAGTCCTGCGAAGCCCAGTTATCCCAGGTGCTTCTAGCTGATAATGAGACAGACGGACAATATCCTCTAACGGCTTTCTGCTCAGAACAGGCTTTGAGTGC
The DNA here is from genome assembly GCA_037038555.1 of Rhynchonycteris naso. Lineage (NCBI taxonomy): Eukaryota > Metazoa > Chordata > Mammalia > Chiroptera > Emballonuridae > Rhynchonycteris > Rhynchonycteris naso. The sequence continues at coordinate 346,446,562 of CM072995.1, forward strand.
ACACACCGCTGAACTTTTTCACGCAATCCTTCTAGGCTTTTGATCCCACGAGTGACATTCATCTTTTTTGCAGCTGCTTTTGCAGGTTTTGCTGAGGACGAATTTTAGGACTTTCAACTGTTAAATTTGTTATATTGTAAATCAAATCACTGCACTAAAATGGAGACATTTGTTCTGCAGGAAGAATCTAAGAGAAAAGGGTCCAACGTAGCTGCTTCTACCAGAGCCTAAATGGGTCAGCAGTTTGTAGGGTTCTTTGCATGCTTACTTTCTTTTTCCTCCCAGAAAGTGGCATAAGGAGACGTTGGGTAAACATCTTAAACTTTTTGATTGTGAAGTTTAACCCTCATACAGAAGAAAAGGAAAAGGAGCTTAACAAGTTGTTTTAAAGTTAACCCCCAATCAAGAAATACAATATTGCTAATTATTCCACCATAGCCTCTCTCAAGAGAAAACCATTATCTTGAATTTTTCTGGGAATCGCTTATTTATAATGTGTGTGCATACAGTCTCTTCCCAGTTCCTGAGTGTCATCAGATGTCCTCAGCAAATGAGAGCTAGGGCAAAGATACTGTTCTTGGCCAATGAACATTGATGTACAGGGCTGTGCTGCTTCCACGTTGTGGCCTATCTATGCTTATGATTCTATTTCACATAGGAGTTCTGTTTAAGAATCACAAATTTAACATGATCACTTAAATGTATCTAGTTTTTAAGTTTTTGTGTTTAACATTTTTGTTAAGTTTTGATTCTCTGTATTATATAGCAATTTCTAACTATATGGCATCAACTGAAAACTATTTTATGTAGACGCTGTTCTAAGCATTTGACTCGTATTATCTCATTTACTCTTTATAACAACCACAAGAGCCGCATACTACGACTATTCCCATTTTATAGAGGTTAAGTAATTTGCCCAAAGTCACAAGGTTGGTGTCACGGGGTTTTGACCTCAGGCTGTATGGATCCTGAGTCTGTTCTCTGAACTCCAGTACTAAACTTCTACTATTCTTAATAGTAAAATATTGTCCAGTAGATTTTCTATTGGAATTTTAGGAGTTAACATCTCTGAAGGAGCTGAACAATTGTATGGGATTTTAAATGTCTGAATCCAGTCAGGTAGTGTACTGAGGAGGTAATGAAAAATTCAAAGCTTTTTTGCTTTTTTGGCTGAGCACTAATCTCTGGTTATGAGTATATCCATGTGCCAGAGAATAATGCACTTTAGATAGTAAGTTAACATAAAATTGTTGGTACAGTTTTAAACCTGACAGCTCAGTGTGTCTGATATGTTTTCTGAAAGTAATTTTAAAGATAAGTCTTTACTCTTAGATTTAAAATAAGCTCTTTAAAGATTTCAAACACCATACAGTATTTATGTAATTGTATCAATTATATGGAGAACAACTATAGTCCTATGAGTAGAGGAGTATTTTAATCATAAGACATTGTATTGTCAGAAGGAAGAACAAAATACAACCAGAGAAATGCCAGCCATGCAATATCCATGAGAATTCTTGGCATTTAGTTTTAGAAACTAAATGCCAAGAATTCAGTTTTATGCAGTTTATGAAAATGCATAAAATATGAACCAGGGTACTTTATCTAGGACATGACAAGAAACTTCAAGATTGTAATGTGCATTAAGTTAACATTCCAAACCTATCCTTTCAAGTTGTCAGCCAAGAAAGAATTTGTTTTTATAATTTCTTTGCAGTTGGCAAACAGCTAGACTCTACTTGAGATATCAATTTTCATGCCGATGGTCCCAATCCCATTGTGTGCAACTATTAACTTGCTGTGTGACCTTGACTAAATCGCCCCTCTCCACCCAAACCCAGCTGAAGAAGGTGATCTCTCAGGCTCCTGCCTTGTTTAAAATGCTGTAGTTCTAGCCTATGAATCATGACATAAACACCATAACAAGTTCTTTCTAGAAAGAATGGACTTTTTAAAATTTCGGCCCTGGCCAGTAGCTCAGCTGGTCAGAGAGCCCTCCGGATACACCAAGGTTGTGGGTTCAATCCCTGGTCAGGGTACATTCAAGAATCAATCAATGAATGCATAAGTGAGTGGAACAACAAATTGATGTTTCTCTCTCTCTTTCTCTCTCTCTCTTTCAAATCAGTAAATTAAAAAAAATTAATTTGGGTTATTTTAGCATTTTTAATAGAACACTTTTTAGCCAGCTATGGGCCACGGCAGCCAGGGCCTATCCACTGTGGACTTGGCATGGTGCTGGTGAGCAGCTGCTGTCCTCCTTCCCTCACCAACACCTTCTGTAGTTACAGACACAGTCCGACCCTGTGCTTCCTGGTCTCCCCAACGCAAACAGGGTCTGAGAGATTCTGGGCAAAAGAAGCCGTGAGCACAACCACCAGGTCCGTGAGACAACTTTGGACACTCCCCTGAGCTGCAAGGCAGTGTGGACCCTGTGATACGCTGCCCAGTGCCCCATTCCAGACTGAAGTGCTTATGCCTCAGCTGTTGGGAGTTTGGCTGCTGACCGTCCTTCCGTTGAGACCCTCTTTGGAGAGAAAGCCTTTGGCTGAAGAGAGTTGCTTTGTCCAAAGTCACATCCTCTTCTGGGGCAGCCTGCAACAAAGGACTGCAAATTCCATGGAGGGACTGGTTAACAGTCGGTCCCTTGCCTTAATGGGGTCTAAGGCTGAAGAGCCCAGCCAGTGCCAGAGCTTCGATACCATTGGCTGAGGCCTTTGCTGCAGCCGCATCTACTACACTATAGGGTACATAATTCCACCTTCTGCCCCCAGATGTCGCCCTTGAGCACTCCCCCATTAACTTCCCTACTGAGATCTCCGCCTCCATGCAGGCTTCAGGGAAGCCAGACCTGCAGGTAGAGACTTGAAGACCTGAGTTTGAGTTGGGGCTCTGCTTGGTTCTCCCTCTGGGTCTAGGAGTAAATTCTCTCTTCAGTAAAATGGGAATAATAGAAAATAGCTCACAGAATTGTTTATTACAAGGAAATGAGGACATGGTTCCCATGTACATAATAAATGATTAATAGTAATAATTTAACATTTATTGAGTCCTTCCTATATGTCAGGTGCTATTTTTACTTTACCACAGAGGAACTCTATGAAGAAGATAATACCCCTCTTTTACAGATGAGAAAACTGAGGCACAGAGAAGTTAAATAACTTGCCCAATGTCACACAGCTAATGAAAAGTCAAGAATTCAAACCTAGGCAGCTGGACTGCAGAACCAGCATTCTTAGCTAAAAATCTTCTTCCGCCCACTATAAAGAGAACAGTTTTTCATTTGGATGATGATAAATAAAAGCCCAATAATGTCACCTGATTCCAGAAATACCTTTAAAACAGCAATTATAAAAGAAAATTTTTTCACAGAATTTCTGTACTCTTGTTTATATTTTTTAGTTGCTATAGATTATGTTTCTCTTTGCCTCGGATCAACCCTTATTCATCAAGAGAGTAAATGAAACAGTTGGAAGGAAGGGAACCTAATCTGATATAACAGTGGTTGCTCCATGAGATATCTTATTTTTGTTGTTTGCTTCTATTTTAATGAAATGTGTACTGAGTTTCTATTTTAATGAAACATACATTAAGTACAGGTCAAAGAATAAATAAAATAATGACATGTTTCCCTACTAGGTATTAATTTTGTATATTAATAAGGTTTAGGTAATATCATATTTTCTACAGTTTTAAACTTCTCCCTCCCCTGGGTCACTGGAAATAGATTGTGACAGAGAGGAAGGGCACTGTGACAAAGGTCCCTGCTATGTGCCACCAGACCCTTCATTTACAGTTTACACTTGTGTTCACTTCAGACTAGCTGTCTGTTAGCATCTGATGGAAAGCATTTGTTTCACATTGCACTTCTAATTTGAACAGATTTATACCATCGTTTTTCTCTTAGGGGATAAAGTGTGAATAATGCTTGTTTGGGCCCCTGTTACACTTTTAAGGTCAGGAAAGTCATTTTTACTCATGAACACGCTAGTCTGTGAGAGATTTTATAATTTGCAAATGAGGTGATTTTTCATCTTCTGCTCTTAGATAACAAGGTATAAGAAAGTTCCTTCTATGCCAAATAAATTAAACATCTAAATAATTTAGAGTTCTAGGTACGTCTGCCAGACTAGCATAACTGAGTCAAGTCAACAGATTAAACGTTCCCTTGGCAATAGACGAAGGTATGAGATATAGCACCTGGGCTGTCCCATTGAGTCTCGTTATTAAATCACAGTCAAGAGCTCAGAATCCCAGGGTCCCGGGTGACAGGTGGGAGGTGACTTCGGAAGACAGAGCTTTTGTTCCCTCAGGTGTTGTAGCAGTCAGCACCCATGATCATAGGAAGTGGAAACCTCTTAAAACAAGAGAGAGAAAAAGGAGGGGTGAGGGAAGAAGAAAGAGAGACAGACAGACCGAGTAGCATGAGGGAGAGACTGCATATTTTGATGAAGGAAGACTCTAGCTATTTCTATGTCACTAAATTGGGACTCCATCAACATAAATGTGTATATTTGCACAATCTCAGAGCAAAAGTTAAAAAGACTCAGGGACGATTTTGTAGATAGAACCACTATTTATCCTTGTCAAGGTCAAAACAAGAACTAGCTAAAAAATATAAATAATATTTCCTTCTTTCTAATTTCCAGGTTTTGACCAACACCTGCTCTGGCCTGAAGAAGAAAGGTTTGGTCTGCAGACCCTATGGCAACAACAGAAACAGGAAAGCAGGGTCCAGGGAGCTCTCCTTAATAGCCGGTCTACCGCTTGGGAAGGTTTTAAGTGCCAGAAACCAGCCATCTCATCTTTAACAAATGGAATTTATTAATCAAAATATGGTTTTAAATTCACACATTAATGAACAGAGGGCTCGGAGGATCAGTGGAAATTTGGGGTGCGGAGCAGCAAATATATATTTAGTTGGTGGAAATCCCACTTTAGATCATATTCATTGCACCCAGTAGACAAACAGAATCCCATTAAAAATAAATAAATACCTCGTCCTCCTCTTCAAACGTCTCAGGAAATCTTCGTGCTCTAAGGAAAACAGGAAAGGAAGAGCTATGCTTATAATTCTCAACTATTATTGGCACAGCTTCCCTGGGGATGCATAGGGCAGAAAAAGAAAACCCCAAACATTCCAGGTGTGTTTTTTATAGATACCTCAAATAATTGCCAGACTTCTGCTCCTGGGACAGTCCCTTTGGGGAGGGGTGAGAATTGAAGGGGTTGGTAGTGATCATTTAGAAGTATCTGAAGTTAAAGTAAAACCACTAAATTGGGTTCATTGCTGAATTCTAATGGGGCTCATTAACCCTTACATTTGCTTTTAGGAATGAAGGGCAAGAAAGAAGCTTCCCATGTCTGGTTTTTAAGTACGACCTTGAAAATGTCCACAGACTTATTGTTGTCTTGTTGAGTCTGCAGCCAGGAAGGCAGAAATCGCTCAGCAAAGCAGGTGTGAACGTCCCCCCACTTGAGAGGCAGCTTTCTTTGAAGCTGGAAAACCAAGGACACTGGTACCTTCAAGGAAACAAGGACATAATTATCACAATACCCAACTGGCCAGTGACCTTCCATTCCTTAGGCCTGCCCTACTCCCTTCCCTGGCACCAGCCCAGGTCTTCACAGACTGAGCCTTGTGTCCCAGACCGAGCCGGTGGAGGAGCGACCCACTCACACGCCCTTTGAAAGCGTTCTTAATCTCTTTCTACTATGCTGCTCCTGCTGACATAAATCCACCAGCCCAGGGGACCTCTGAAACGCCCACAAAAGGAGGCCCATGTGTGCCAAGCGGAGTCTCAGCAGCTAAAGCATAGAATTTATGCCTCCTCTCACCTGGGCCACCCGCGGCCTCCACCCCAGTCTGTTTCTGAAGGTTTGAGCATAACCTCGCAGCTCCTCGCCAAGTCTACACCATCAGCACCTCAGTCGCAGACGCAGACGTCTCAAGGCCCTTGGAAGCTAATAACAGTGACTCTCAACTTTATTATTCTATTTGAAATGTTGAAAGCAGAAGCCTAATAAAATGAGTGCAGAAAAACAAAAAGAGCCATAAATTATCATGTGAAATGAGTGGCTAACGAACTCATCTACTCAAAATAGAGTAGGGGCTTTTTCTCAGCTACAGCAACAATCCGTGTTTGGTTTCCAACTCCTTGCTGTGCAGAAGCCGTGGCTGCGTTCTCTCAGTGCAGACTCCTTCCTGCTTCTGGTCAAGTGTCCAGAGTCAGAGTTACACAACGCTCCCTACCCAACTCCTGCACACACACATCCCTTTCGCAGATAAAACCTTCCCCAATGGTTTGTTTTTTGTTTTTGTTTTTTACTTAGGATAGAGTTCAAACACATCGCTGAAAATCAAGATAGTTTATAACAATAGGTCATTACAAGCCAGCAGATCAGAATATAAGTAGATGTGAGCTTTTGTGAGGGGAGGGTCATTTCATTCATTCTTCTGCCTCATCAGAAACCCAATAAATGTTTGTGAATTAATGAAATAGAAAATATATAAATAGTGAGTGATGATCTTTGAATTCACTCGTCAGTTGACTTACAACTTCAGCATTTATA